>JAVLVB010000001.1:7786649-7807012 GCA_032876305.1 Orestias chungarensis | reverse complement strand
TAACAAAACTAGAATAGACACGAGCCCATTGTCTGAGGCCATGAGAATATCATTAGTAACTTTAAGGAGAGCTGTCTCAGTGCTATGATGAGCTCTGAAACCTGACTGAAATTCTTCAAATAGGTCATTATTCATCAAATGCTCTCTCAGTTGATTAGCAATAATTTTTTCAAGGATTTTAGATAAAAAAGGAAGATTATATATGGGTCTGTAATTTATTAGTTACCGCTTTACTGCTCTGGATGAACTCCGTTGCCCTTCCTTAGTTACTGCTTTTGTTTTATCATATACAGAAGGCAAAAACAATGTCAGCTGGTTTATTACAAAACAGGTGGAGTGAATCAGCAGGGTGTAGGCTGTGAATGTGAAACCTAACACACCCAGTTACTCAGTCGCTCATCGCCGCTCGCGTTGGTTGCATTTTCCTTTCTGCTACATCACCTGTTATCAAAGACCTGTACAGCTCACTTCACAAACAAGGATTCACCATTAATGTCCTTTTACAGATGAAAAGAAACAACATTTTAATTATTTATTAACTCATGCAGACAGTCAGGGAAAGATTACGGTTTCTACTAAAAGGCATGCTGGAAATTTCTCCATTACACCCGGCTGTTTCTGGTAGCTCTGGGTTTGCCTTGTCTTAATCCAGTGCCTTTTCCTGGAAAATGATACCTTAGCTGTAGCTGAGAATCAGCAACAGACTTGAATGAGCCTGGCTGTTAGTTTCGGTTTCATTTCTCTCTGAGCCAGCTGAGAGTTAAACACGGATAGAGGGAGGGAAGGTGCAGGGGGGTTATATAAACTAAAACAGGAAGCTTGTATGCAATTGTTGGATCGGGTTAAATAGGTTAAAGAGGTGCACCACGTATGCGCTTTGTGTTTCAGGAAAAGGTGAGAAAACTGTTTTTAATACTCTGCTTCTTCTTAAATTGTTTAAAGCTTGGCTAGTGTGGCTATGGAGTTGTTATAGGCTTTTTTTTTTAAGAGAAAGGTACTGACCTCATTGATTAATACAAACTAAATATGCTGGGTGCTAACGGAAAAACTTTGACCATTTAGTTGTATTTTGTTGCTTCATGTATCCTCGGCCTGTTATTGTCTGACAGTAATGATGATAGTAAAACCATGTTTTCTGTTATCCGGATTTAAAAAAGAAGCCTACTAGGCTTTACTTTGTTTGCAAACTCTGTTTGATTTTGAAGGGAATAACAGTAACTTTTTAAATTGTATATTTCGGCACGTGTGTGGCCCAGTATTTATTTAAAAAAAGCCTATTTCACCTATAACTTAATTCTATGATTTATTAAATTACTGGCAAACAGTTGTGCAGTATTTATTTAGTCATTCATGCAGCTCTCTTTTTTTTTTTTTGTAGCAAGATGGAGGACGTTTTGGAAAACGTAGTCGAATTGGTAAAGCAGCACAAGAATGGGATACCATTAAAGAAACTGTCCATGTTCTACCAACAAAAATACCACGCTAACCTAGCTATACGGGAATTTAACTCCGTGCAGAGCATGGTTTCCTCTCTTGAAGACTTGGTGGTGGAGGGGAATGTTGTGTTTCACAAGGAACATCGTCGTCAAAGCCAGGATCCTCCTGAAGCTGGATCCAGACCAACTGCATTTCAACCGGAGACGAAAGCAACAAAATCTCGGAAGACAAAGAAAAAGACTGAGACTGTTCTGCAAAATGTTGTTGACTTGATAAAGGAGTATCCTGAGGGCATTCCCCTGAAGAACGTGGCAATAGTCTACAGCCAGACATACAAGCAGAACCTTTCCCTATCTCCTTTGGGTTTTGAAAGTGTGCAGAGTCTGGTAGAATCTCTGAACTCGAATGTGTTTGTGACAGGGGAAAGGGTTTCCCATAGGATGTACTTCCCTGAAAGTCAGCCTGTAGCTGGAAAGTCAGCAGAAATCCAAGAAGTCAGTCGGCCAGCAACCCCACAGACACCAGGGTCTGCCAAGGAGAGCCGTAGCAGGAACCCAGGAACCCAGGAGTTTGATAATGGCCCTTACTTTGTGTCTGTCCCTCAGTCGGTTACGAGTTTGACTGGCGCTCCATTGGTTGCCTCTACGTCTTCACTATCAAGCCGTTCCATTTCACCTATTGCTGCATCCCTGCCAACTAAGCCACTGAGCCAAGACCAGCTCTACCTGAGGGTGATGGAGGTTAGTTTTTTTTTTTTGCATTTAACCATTAATGCCAAAAGTTGCATTCATAGATAATCATCAAAAACTTGTCATATGAGTCTGAACTTAACAAATTTGGAGTGAAAAAATGCTAATCGTTTGAATTGAGGTCATGCTTACAACAGTCAGTCTGACTGACGTTTTGTGAAAGGGTTTTGTTAGATACCTCGAAACTACTTTGGGTAAAATCGGTTTCAAAATTCCCTTTTAAGTAACAGCTTACTGGAGCTCTGAAGTCTTTGTTGGTTTGTTCCTTATTACAGATTGAGCAAACACTGTGGAGACAGAAAAATGATCGAATACTTAATTAGTGGTTTCTTGTGGGATTCTACTGATAATCACAAAAGAACTGATGACTGACTTTGTGGGGACATCTACTGCTCCTCAAATCTACAGACAGATTTAATATATCAGAATATTATTAACACATTTTCAGTCCCATTCCAGTGTGTTTGATTAACTTGAATTTGTTTATTCCTCACTTAACAGAACTGTAAAAATAAAACATAAATTTCCGAATCAACTGAAAACAACTGACTGAAATAATATCACAATTACAATATGAATGTAATTATTAATAATTAATTTTTAAAATGCTGTTCCTAACAAATGTTACAAACGAAACCTTACCTTAGTAGCTCTCATTAAAATTCACACAATAAAGAGCATGACATTAATTAAGAGTAAAAAAGTATATTCCACAAAATAAACTCAATTCTCAACTCTCAAATTTACTTACTCGTACTTTAATTTCCATGCATGCCAAGAAAATGGAAAACAGAAGTTTAACTTCAAACACTATTGCAGCTCCTTCCTCATCTCTGCTCTGCTTGTCTGCTGACTGCTCGCTAACTGCCTAAGCTCTGCCCCTTAAAGAGCCAACATGACAGATTTTTAGACAGCGTTTTCAACATTATATATATAAAAGTGAACACTCAAATAACATATCCTAGATCTGAATGAATAAAATATTCTCATTGGATACTTTGTTCTCTACAAAGTTGAACGTGCTGATAGGAAAATCACACACAAAGCGTCAATAGAAATCACATTTATTGACCAATGGTAGCCTGGATTAGGAGTCACATAAAATTAAAGTGGAAAAACGCTCTACAGGCTGATCCAACTTTGATGTAACGTCCTTAAAACAAGTCAAAATGAGGCTCAGTATTGTGTGTGGCCTCAACGTTCCTGTATGACCTCCCTACAAGGCCTGGGCATGATCCTGATGACACTGTGGATGGTCTCCTGAGGGATCTGCTCCCAGAAATGGACTAAAGCATCCGCCAACTCCTGGACAGTCTGTGGTGGATGGAGCGAGACATGATGTCCCAGACATAATCAATCGGATTCAGGTCTGGGGAACGTGAAGGCCAGTCCATAGCTTCAATGTTTTCATCTTGCAGGAACTGCTGACATACAGCATATCATGCTCCACGGCTCCTCCAGACTCTGTCACGTCTGTCACATGTGCTCAAAGTGAACTTGCTTTCATCTGTGAATAGCCCAGGGCGCCAGTGGCCACTTAGTCAATTCTGGTGTTCTCTGGCAAATGCCAAGCGTCCTGCACGTTGTTTGGGCTGTGAGCACAGTAGTGGGCAGTTGGGAGGAGGAGTCAGAGTAAAAGGTCCAACAACATTAAAAACCTTTTTAATACAGAACCTCAATGAAAACAAATGTAATCTGAACAAATCAAGCCAAATCTCAGTTTTTATTCTAGTCCATCAAATATGGAAGCTTAAAATGTGCTTTGGATCAATATGCTGCTTAAGGACTTGTAGAAGTAATCAGATTTTCATTAAAAATGTCTCTTTAGATACATTAACATACATTATGTACTCAAATAAAAAAAATTGAACTTTCCCTTAATTTTTCTATATGATAATTAGTTTGCTGGTTAAAACAGGTTAATCTTTTTTATTTTTATTTTTGCATTGGTAGTAAAAATAGGAAGGGCTGAGTCTGTGTTTGATTACTGACCCATGAAGTTCCCATACGTTTTCCAGGTAATAAAGAAATATAAACTGGGAAATCCAACAATGGAGCAGCTCCAAGCTTCCTACACTCAGATGTTCGGGGAACCGTTTCCTCTCAGGCAGTACGAGTCACTGTATGACACCTGGGAAGCAAAGAAGCTACCGGATCAGGTTGAATCGGCAGCCGCCACGCCTCACCCGCGTCAGAGGACAGAAGGTAGCCACGCATGCTAGCGTTCAGTTTTAAATCATTATTCATATTTTCGTTAACTCTAACTATTAGTGTTTTTTTCTTACAGCAGCACAAAAACAGGCAAAAGGCGCTGAGGAACAGATGCGGCCTGAAGATGGACCCGCCTGGCTATCTGCCAATGATTTCCCAGTGCTGGGTGCAAGCATGGCTGAGACCAAAAAGCAAAAAAACAAAGCAAAAGACGCCACCCAGAGTGGGACCGGTGCTTCCGTCTTCAGAGATAGGCTTCATGCACAGCAGAGGGAGATCCACGGAGGCAACATGCGGGCTTTGGAGGCCATGGAGGAGGGGGGTTCGAAGTCGAGAGGGATGAACAGGAACGTGGACCCGGAATGGATCAACAGCGTCACGGAGAACGTCATACGCGAAATCGCCTCTGAAGGCGAGCTCGTCACGAAGGAGAAGGTGAACTGATTTCCTGTGTTTTGACAAACCTGTTTGAATTTATTACCAATAATTGGTATTTTCTTGTCTAAGTCCAGCGTTTGTTCAGTTTTCTTAAAGTTGTCATTGCACTTATATGTAGATGGCGGAGCAACATTTGGCTCACAAATAAGTTCAGTAGAAATTTAAAAAAGGATATTTACTTTTTTTAAGTGCATCTGCTCTCGACTACTCATTCTAGGTGATATCCCAAGTGTCCAGAATGATTCCTTCTTTAGACCCAGGAGTGGTTAATCACAGGTCTGTTCCAGCTCTCAAAAATCTGCTGTACCTCACAAGAGAGATTAACATGTTCATAGAGGTGGGTGCAAACTATGTTTGATATAAACTCTAATGAAAAACTTGGTGCTGAGAATATTTTCTGCCGTTTATGGAAGGCTTCTGAGGCTGTGACGTCCATCTGTACGCTCTACGAGCTCGGCCAGTCGTTGGCCAGTCTGAAGGACAAGAAGCGCTACGAGGAATTGAACCTGGGGCCTCTGTGCAAACTCCCCCTCGTACATCGCATGTTCAAGATCGACAGTAACACTAAAGACGACGACATCCGCGAGATCGAGACCGTCGACGTCTTAAAGGTGCTGCGCAAGATAATCTAAGCTGAAGCGAAATGTAGATCTGGAAAACGACATTTTAAGATTTGCTCATTAGGAATTTCTCAGATCTGTCTTAACATTACAAAACTCTAACCTTGCTTGTTGGTTGTTGTTTTTTTTAGCAAATAAAGATTTTTAGGAGGAAGCACAAGGGGGAACGCTTAGACCTGGCTGAGTTTCTGAAGCATCTGGCTGATCATTACAACTGTGAATCTCCATATGAGCTTGGGATCAGGATTAACAGCCTTGGTCTGCCGATTTCAGTAAGACACCTGACTAGACATTCTGCAGAAATAATAACTTATTAATTAACTAAACTCTGCCTTCAGCTAAGGGCCTGTAGTAATTTCTTAATGCATGCTTTTCAGTGTGATTGAAACTTTCTTAATATTTTTGCAGATTTTGATATTTGACAATTGTTAAAGAAAGTAATTACAGTTTAAATCGGCATGGAGGTGAAATTATATTGTATTTCTGATTTGTTAAGTAGTTACACTTCTCTGATGGGTTGCCATAATGCAATACTATGAGCTGATATCCAATATTAAGATTGCAGTTGTGGCCAATAACCGACATGTGTACAGTAGCTATAAGGATTCATTTGTTAGAAATGTAATGCAAAACAAATATACCCATAACCAAATTATCTATTAATCTGTTTCGTTCCTCCACTAAAGAGCCTGTCCAAGGTGAGCCGAAGTGAGCATGCTATCTTAGAACACGCCAGTGAGGTGATGCAGACGGAGCTGGAGCAGGAGACCATGGAGCGACTGAGAAAAATTAAGAAGAGCATTTTAGAGCCGATGCAGGGCGCTGGTTCTTTCTCCTCTTCAGGAAACTCTGATCTCCGGAAGAAGTATGCCTCTATGCCAGCGGGCGACGTTGTGCTGGAGGTCTTGTCACACGCCCAGGGAGTGTTCAGCTCCAAGATGGCGAAGGTGGGTGGCAGACACTGACTCATGCACCCTGTTGACAATAGAGCTGGGAGGTCTCGGTCACTGTTTGCGGTTGTGAGCAGTTAGTCCTTGACTCACTGTTTACAACTGCAGGGTAGTAATTCTGCAAAGTCTTGTAATATGAGCCTTTAGGGGCAACTCTTACAGACAAAGCTCATTAAAAAAATGCCACCCGTCATCTCGTAATCCTAATGAAGTTGTAAAAATGCTGACTTTAAGTTGCGCACATTGCTTTGATTTTATTTGGTTGAATAAACTGACAATGATAGCTTTTAGGGTCATAATTAATGTTGTTAGACATGTCAGTGTGAAGTCATGTCTTTCTCTTTATTTATATAAAAATATCTCACTCAGAGATTGAAACTTGAAGAGCTTCCAAACTCAGACTCCCAGATCAAACATACGTTTATAGAAAAAGTTGAACCTCAGATGAACAAATTTTTCTTCTTTTTTAAAAGAGTAAAAGCAGCAATAAATCAAGCTGGGCCTTGCATACAAAAAAAACATACCCAATTTAGCTGGTCTGACACAAGTGCAACGCATCAGCTAATTTCGATTTCCACAAACATTTGTACTGCTAAAGATCTTTAAGACATATTTTGTATTTATGAGACGAGACGATGAGCGGTCCAACCGTAGAAGTGGATGTCCCAAGTTATTGTTGAAGAAAGGAATGCTAGTGTATCAGCTAAAATACATCTTAGCAACTAAACATGAGATTCTCGTGATACGATGACCCTGATTAGAGACACTACGGGGTCAGTTTCACTGTATTTCCTTAAAAATAAAAAACAAGCTGATAGACTTTTTTTTAACTAACAATAATCAATTATTCCCATTGCTCCAAACATGTAAGTTAATTAATCAGGCTGTTACTGAAAGTAACGGCCTCCGTCAGCTGCGTACTGGAAATATTACTGCAGTTTGCAGCTATAGAAACATTATTCACTGATAAGTGGATACTACTCCAGTCTTGACACCTTAACTGTCTGTTTGTTTTCGCAGAAGCGTACAGATCAAAGCATTATATTTACTTATCAGGTGGAATTGAAAGTTTTTTTTCAGCCAGCTGACAGGCAGTCTGCAGCTTAAGGGAAAAGGGGAAACTAGGGAGTTCCTTATTCCTGCACTTTTTATAACCATAGTTTCAAACACTTAATAAAACTGGTAATTACTAGGGATGCACAATATTTTGGCACCAACATCTGTATCGGCTCATGTTAGTCTTCTTTTAACACAGCATTATTGATCTGATACTAACAGCCAGTTAATATCTTTCCATTTGCCCTTTTTACTGCAGGGTAGGGAAGGTTAGAGATGCTGTAAATCATAAGTTAAACATCAGCTGTTCTCAGCCGCATGACGGCATAGTCACACTGCTATAAAGTCGGTCAACGTTTGTCTCAGTCAAGTGTTTCCCATTCACAGCTTGTTTTGGGATCAGTCCAAAAAACGGAGCGACCTTGTTTCCGCGTTCACCCAGACACTTATGTCATGGAAATGGTTCCTAATACAGAACTGTGTTTCCCTCTCCAACCCAGCACATCCACAGCTTCCTGATGCAGGTGTCAGCTGATCGGCTGGTGAGAGCTCTGTTCCAGCTGGCTATCTGTGGAGGCTCCTTGGCCGTTCCACAGGATCTAGTGCTCAAAGACAAGACCCCCAAGACCACTGACCAAGCTGACGCAGTGGAAAAAGCTGGGCCACCACTCCCCAGTGAAGGTTCCTTGAAAGAAAATGATTTTGCCACTAATATTTGAACTTGCCAGAGTAGTCTACCATTAATGCGTTTGTGCGGTTTGTATGTCACAGCCAAAGTAAAGCAGTATCTGAAAGACAACCTGACTTCTCACAACTCGACCATCACGCTGGCACACATCGCTTCTCTGGAGAAGAAGCTGACCAAGCACTTTAAAATCAAAGATTTCTTCTCCTTGGAACAAGGAACTTTCCTGGACTTCCTGGTGAAAAACGTTCAGGTAAATCTAAAACTTCCTGTTTATTTCCGATCATGAAGTCGCTGTCTGAAGGAGCTGCTGACAGCATGTCATTGTGTCTCTGTGTTTGTGAGCAGCTACTGCAGGACAGTCTGGGATCGGTTTTGTTTTTGGGAACTATCGTCCAACTGGCTCGCACGCCCACCAAACAAGATGTGTTTGAATTCATCAAACAGTGCGGCAACATATCGTCCACTGATCCAGATAAGGTGAGGGACTCATACGCTTAAAAATACACTCCTTGCAGGGAAAGTAGATAGAAGTGTTAATATCCTTATTGTCTTCTCCCAGCTCTCTCACATTGAGTCGGCACTGAGGACCCACTACAGGGTCCGGGACAGCCGGGACTTGGGCTATGGGACACTGCAAAGGTTGGCTGAGTTGGTTATGAGGCAGAGTTTGCTTGATGGAGGAGGATTGAGTCCTATGTACTACGAATCAGCTCTGCTGGCCAAACACAGATCAAGGTTTGAGTCACTACCAGGCAGACATTTCTCAATAGTTTGAGGAAAGAAATGTTAAATAAAATGATTGTTTGTACTGTTATTTAATTTACCAGCGCTGTGACCTAGCTCTTACATTTTTCTCTTACAAAGTGTTGAAAGCGGCTACGAGTCAGTGGGGCGTCTGGGTGAGATGTCGAAGTTGCAGGCCCTGGCCAGTTTGCTCTCTTGTCCTCTGTTGGAGGACTTACACAGCTGGAGCCAATGGGAGCTGATTTTTAAACCCCTTGGCTCCCTAAAAGAGTTCATTGAAAAAAATGCAGGTATAGTATAATAAAAAAAACACATGCTAAGATGAACAGTTCTTATAAAGGACAAATCTTAAACTGATGGTTCAGCCAGGCACAGCATTAAATACAGAAGCAGCTAAAAGCCTAATGTTAGCTCAATGGTAAAAATATGGTGTTAGTGAAACACTCAACAATTCTGGCCCTTTTTTACATATGTCAGGGTTTGTTCATTCTTATCTGCAAGTAAGCTGGAGACGTAGAGCCAGCTCTCTGCTTTACAACATGCATACAGCCAGATCAAAAGCATGTCATGTTCTTGAACGATCCAGTCAAAGTCCAAACATCAGTTTACTAACAATTCCTCATTTAAATTCATGCATTACTGTGTGTTGGTGTCTCCTATAAAATCGTTTTATACCTTCATTTGTTTTTATATCACTGGAAACCATAAAACCGTAGTCCATGGTTACAGGAAGCAGAAGGAATACGAGATTTGACTCAGGTTTTTTTTCTCTCTTTTAAAAGCAAATACAGGCCTGGCAGCACTAGAGGTGGCGCCTGGTGTTCTGCTGCGGATCACCACAGAGACGGGGGACGAACACTTCAACAAGGCTGTGAGAGCCCTGGATCCTGTCGGCACAGCTGGCCACCTCGTTTCCATGGTGGTGGCCGACGGGATCGACAACGCTCCCACGGCTCTCCTGGCCAATCACATGGAGAACTCTCTGGCAGCAGCTATGGCTGAAGCAGGTAGGAACATGTTATCTATCTCACAGCGAAAAGGTCCATGGAGCTGTTGCTATTCCTGGTAACTGGTGGGAATGTTTGATCTGATCAGCAAAATTATGTTTTTTGTTTTTTTTTAGATCTGTCCAAAGCAGAAGAGGATGTGACGTGTTACAGCAGAGTGGCCAAGTTCCTCCTGCAATGTTTGACACTAATCCCTACAAGAACCTGCCAGGCGCTTCTGCAGCAGGTCTGTCACAAACGATTCAACATTAAGTCACGTAAAAAAGTTTTAAATGATTTTTCTTCTCTGGATAAAAACTAGTCATTGGTTCCAAATTCTTAGATGAAATTAAACTAATCAAAATATCTTTTAACATTAAAACTACAATAACAAAAAAAATGTTTGTCATTGGATTGTCAATCATTTGGTGTCATATGCATTTATGAGTTTGAATGTGACTTGCAGGTGTTTCTGGAGCCCTTCGCTCGTGTCTTGGGTCAAGCCAAATCTAAAGAGGTCCTGATCACCGTGGCGCAGTCTGACCCCAGGCATCTGAACTATGTGCACCGGCTGGGCATCCTTCTGGGAATCACAGAGTGGATGAAAGACTACCAGAAAAAACTGAACCCAACCCAGAGCCAAAACAATGACGCCTTTAAAGCCTACGGGGATCATTGCAGGGTAAGATTGCAAGTCAGAAGAAAGTGATTTATATCGGCAAAAGCTTTAGAGGCCAATAAAAAAAAACGATTTTGTTGCTCTTAAATGCATCTTACGCTCATGTAGCTCTTTAAACTTTAAGTTAGGAAACTAATTAATCAAACAAGCCCAGGTAAGTCCCTTATTAAAAGAAACACTCCCTAGCCCCCACCCAGGTGGCGATCTACCGACCGGTCTCCCTCCATCCTTTCCTGTCTAAAATCATCGAAAGAGCTGTCTCAAAGCAGGTGACGCAATTTCTCTCCCAACATGACCTCCTTGACTCTAACCAATCAAGCTTCAAGAGCAGTCACTCCACAGAAACGGCACTCCTTTCAGTAACGGAATCTTTGAAAGAAGACAAACCGACAGGCCAATCATCAGTTCTCATCCTACTGGACCTCTCAGCTGCATTTGATACTGTAAACCACAGCATCCTACTTACCAAGCTGGTACACATGAGCATTGAAGGCAGTGCACAATCCTGGTTTGAATTCTACCTCACCGGACGGTCCTTGAAGGTGGCATGGCAAGGCCAAACATCGACACGACACAACCTCACCACAGGGGTGCCCCAAGGCTCAGTGTTTGGCCCCCTCCTCTTCTCCATGTACACTACTTCGCTGGGCCCAATCATCCATTCGCATGGCTTCTCCTATCACTGCTATGCAGATGATACCCAGCTCTATCTCTCCTTTCCTCCAGACGACCTCTCGGTACCTATGCGAATCTCAGCCTGTCTTTCTGACATATCTGAATGGATGAAAGAACACCACCTCCAACTGAACCTCTCCAAAACTGAACTGCTTGTCTTCCCAGCAAAGCAAACTATTCACCACAACATCAGCATCAGGTTAGACTCCCTATCTGTGGCACCCACTAAGGTTGTAAGAAACCTGGGCGTCATGATCAATGATCAGCTGACCTTTGCCTCTTCTCTCTATTCAACATCAGGAAGATTAGGCCATATCTAACTCAACATGCGACACAGCTCCTAGTTCAGACCTTAGTCATTTCCCACCTTGACTGCTACAGATGATCCAGAATGCTGCAGCTCGCTTGGTTTTCAACCAGCCAAAGCAAGCGCGTGTCACACCCCTTCTCACTGAACTCCATAGGCTTCCCTTAGCTGCACGCATCAAATTCAAATCACTAATGCTGGCATACAGAGTGTTTGATGAATCAGCGCCCATCTACCTCAACACCCTCTTAAAGCCTTACATCACTGCCTGCCCGCTCCGTTCCTCCAAGGAGCGCCAACTAACGCGACCAACGCCCCGTGCAGGTCAATCTAAACTCTTCCCATTTGCGGTTCCTCGCTGATGGAATGACCTTACATGCATTATCAGAGCATCAGAGTCTCTTTCCACCTTGAAGAAATCCTTGAAGATCCAGCTCTTCTGAGAGTATCTATTGCCCTGAAAGATCTAAAAGCACTTATGACCCCCCCTGATATTAGTTAGCACTCAGTGTATGTAACTTGGGCCTTCTGTGTTTACCAAATGCTGTAAATGAGTGTCATCATTAATGTTAAATCCTCTCCTAGCATATTGCAGGTAAATTGCATCATAGTTCAATGTTAAACCCTCTTTTTGTAAGTCGCTTTGGATTAAAGCGTCTGCTAAATGCATAAATGTAAATGTAATTACCTGACTTTTCCCAAACATGATTTAGTGGAATAACCACGTTTCCACATGGCTGGCTTTAATTTGAATAGTTGAAAGAAATTACAGAAAAAGTAATGAAGCCAAAATGACTCTTTGAATTGGGTCGTAAAATTCTGGAGTTCAATCTAAGTGAGAGATTGTGAAATTACCCTAAATAAAATGAAGTTGAGTTGTACGGTATTCTGTTTCCTAAACTCAATAAAATGCTGTCCAAGTGTTAAAGGATCTTGGGTAGCAGCCAGTCTTTCAGACAAAACTGGCCTGACAAAAGATTGTTGCTCAATGAACGTCTCATTACTGATAACTAATAACAATATTCCACGGTTTCGTTTCTTGAATTGCACCATCACTGCTAATCCATCTGCTTTTCTTTAAACCTGCTTGACCCTGTAGTTAAAAGATCAGGGAGAGATGCTTTAGTCTGGGTTCTAGTATTGTTTGAGCTCCTGTGATGCTAAATCAGCTGTTCAGTCCAGTTGGAAAATAAATGTAAAAACAAACATTTGTTGCCATCATTGCGCCTCATTTCTGAAAGTGAACAATTGCTCAGACCGCGACCCCTAAAAATTAAGAAATATGATGAAAAGCCTACAAAGGAATAAATTAGAGCTAGCGTTTACAGAGCTACTCCACCAGCACAATTCAACACTACAAAACTACTATTTACGTACAAGTTCACGAGTGAAAGCTTTTCCCTCCTTTTGAATGATATAATTATCAGAAAACGGTTTTCTGTATTTAATCAGGTAAACTTTGTCTGATTTAACATTTAGTTTGACAATCTGATAAAAGTTTCATAAAAAGCAAAAATAAATCTATAAAGGGGAAAAACACCTTTTCATAGCACTGTATGTGAACAGATTGTTGTGTAAAAGATTTAGCTGCAGTGTTTGTCAGTTTATTGAATGTTTGAGGTGTTGTGACTAGAAACATGTCTTATTTCTGTTTTTTGTAGCCCAACCTGACCAATTCCAACAGCAGCAGTCTCTCCGCTCTAAATCTGAGTGAAGACGACATCCTGGAGGGTGATATCACAGACAGCAGCTCTGTGTCTTCTCAGCTCAATCAGAGCATTCAGCAGGGTGGGTGAACGCTTTGATTTACAGAAATCTGGTTTATTTTTCCAGCTTTGCTCTCCTGGATTGACAACTGATCCAAATATGTTTCTTTTTGTTGTTCTTTTTTATTTATTTTTTTGGCCCCATAAATATCTAGTTAATGGTGACCAAACCAGAGAGCTTGATGAAGACGACGATGAGGAGGAGCTATATGAGCTGGCGTCAGTTCCTAATGGAGAGACCTCAGACATCAGCAATGAAGCTGAATGCGGTCAGAGCAAAGAACAGCTCGACAAATCCGACACAGACGAAAAGGATCTCGAAAGCCGTCAGTCAAGACTCTGTCAACAAAAAACCATCATTGAAGACATCAGGTGAGTGTATTCTCTTAGTGCTCACTCTCAATAGAAGCTGAGTAGTAATTCTTGTCGTTTCACCCTTCAGGAAAAGTGAGTTTGGCATCGGGGTGGAGCTGAACGCCGAAGGCCAGAAGTTGATGCAGGTCCACCAGGAGCGGCTCGGCCGCAGCTTGGACCGACTTTCCACCGAACTCTACAGCAAAGACACACACTTTGTCCTCGAACTCATTCAGGTGGAGGCTCTTGCACTCACAACCCCTAAACGTGGAAACTAAAAAGATTCAAATCGGTGGCAAAAAACAAAGACTTTCCTGTTTTTTTTGTTTTTGTCAGAATGCTGACGACAACAGTTATCCCTCTGAGGGCGGCGTCATCCCAGCTCTCGCCTTCGTGGTTGAGAGAGACTGCATAACTGTCCTCAACAACGAGACGGGCTTCCAGGAGAGGAACATCCGGGCCATCTGTGATGTAGGCCGCAGCACCAAGGGCAAACACAAATATGGATACATCGGTACTTTTTTCATTTCCTTTATTTATCTGACTGTGAGTTTCTGTTAAGGTTGTAAAATTTCCCTAGGTAGCATTCCTGTGGTTGAAGAACACCTCTCCTCATTTATCAGAGTATTAAATCAGAATATTGTTGACCATCTGTGTATTTTATGCTGATTTAGCCTCTTACATGAACAACATGTATAAAAATGTAGTAGAAAAACTTTTGCCTTCTCTCAATGTATTCTTTACTGTAACTCTGCTATTGAAGTTCACTGATATTAATTTTCCTCTTGGATCCACAGTATCTTTTCTGGTACAGTTGTACCTTGTGATATAGCTACTGTACTAAAGTAGCTCTTTAAAAGTTTTCCCATCAGTCCTTGTTCTCTCTGCTCTGTAAATATGTTTGATGTTAGAGGTATGAACCAGATGTCTGAATGATGTGACTCTCGCTGCATCGTACAGGACAAAAAGGAATCGGCTTCAAGTCCGTTTTCAAGGTCACAGACTGTCCCGAGATCCACTCCAACGGCTTCCACCTGCGCTTCGACAGGAACTGCGGCCCCATGGGATACATCCTCCCTCACTGGACGGAGGAGGAGAGGTCTCTGGAGGCACAACTCAAGGACATCCATCGGCACAGGTTTGGATCCCTGAACAAAACGGGACATTTTTTAATGCAGCTCTCTTCTCTTTCATAGACGCACATGATCTCTGTTGTTTTCTGCCTCTCTTAATTAGCTGGACCACAAAAATCTGCCTTCCTTTGCGTTCTGAAAGCCATCAAACGCGGAACCTGTTCCATGACGTCCATCCCTCGCTTCTGCTGTTTCTGCACCGACTGCGCTCCATCACCATCTATAATCAGGTACATCATTGCTTGCATGTGCAGAGTGCTATTGTTACATTTCCCTGCTCATGAAAATAACGTCTGTTTTTCTATTTACATTATATTCTTTCTCCTCTTACCTGCAGAGTGAGAAGCGCCTCGTGAACATGACTCGCAAAGATCTTAGTCACAATGTTTTGGAGGTGGAGCACACGGAGGGAACAGAGCGCTGGCTGGTGGTTAAAACCACACTGCAGCCCAAGAAGGTGAAGCATTTGCTTTCATTCTCAAAACACATTCACTCCAAAGTATATATCTCACTTCACTGTTAAGATGTCATACTAAATGTAAAAAAAACGAAACTTGGGAAAAGACAAAACTGGTCACTTTAATTCCTTTTTAACAAGTTTTTTTTTTGTTACACATGATGCGTTAGTTTAACCTTTCCGAGCCGACTCGGATCTCGGATATGATGTCATGTTTCCACTTCAAGCGTATTATTAAACTTTCCGACGTCTGACTCAGAAGACATGAAAAACACCAGGAAAGCTGTTATTGCGGTAGCGCTAGCCGAGTACCAGGCGCTCCAGTTTTGTTTATTCCCCATGTGATTTTCACTTCATTTCATTGTTTATCCTCTGTTAGCAATCCTAGAGACATTTAGCAACACCAGTTTTAAACAAGTTTTTGCCGCAAACACGGACCCCAGTACCCACAGTTACTGATGCAGAAAAAGTCATATGAGTAATTGAAATTGACAACATAGTGGTCCAAACATACTGAAAATCAAAGTCGGAAATTTTCCTCGTTCTCTTCTCTTCATCCGAGAAAGAAAGAAAAACGTCCGAGTTTATCTCGGACGTCCCAGCGTGTCGCTAGGCAACAATCTCGGACATCCAAGTCTGGTCAATAACAAACAGAATTTAGTACATTTTTAGTATTTCTGATATTTTTACTGCCTTACATTTTTTCTTTCTTTCACGTACGAGACGCTACCGTTGGAGTCTGGTTATCTAAAAGATGCAGCAAAGTTAAATAGAAACTGTTAAGCAGCCCAATTTTTAGTAACGGCTTTGTTTCCCTGGCATTCACCCTTGAACCTTTCCTTGAAACAGCTGCTTTGTTTGTGAGCTCTTTTGAATCAAATGCATTTCTTCCCCCAGATAAAAGGAGACGTGGAGTCAACCGAGCTCGCTCTGGCTTTCCAGCTGGCCGCTAATGAGAGAGAAAGTAACATCATCTGCCAGCCACAAAAGCAGCCAGTGTTTGCCTACCTGCCCCTTCGCAGTTTTGGCTTTCGCTTTATCATCCAAGGTAAGAACTGAGCCTTTTTTTAAAGGGAGGGTTTGTAAAAGCAACACTCTACATTCAACGTGCGCCTGTATTTTTCTTCATCAGGGGATTTCGACATTCCCTCATCTCGGGAAGATGTTGACAGAGACAGCTCATGGAACCAGTGGCTTCGATCGGAAATTCCAAAACTCTTCCTCAAGGCCATGGATGTCTTCACTGTAAGAGAAATATGGCCCAATACAGGAAATGCAAAACTACATTTACTGGCATAGAATAGTAATTTAATACTTTTGAGGACTTGTGTTTCAGACTCACCCGGAGTACAGAGGGCTAAAGGGCCTCAGCCATTTCCTGCACTTCATCCCAATGCCTGATGAGGTGATGGACTTCTTCAAGCCTGTTGCTGGGCAGATTATTCAGCTGCTAAAAGGCCGGGCCTTCCTGCCAACGCTGAGCTCAGGTGTCACTCTCAAGCGCAGTTTGTGGAGATTAAACTCTGATCCAGCTGAATTACTTCATGTAACTCTGATATTGTTCCCCGACTCTCGCAGGTGGGGAGGTCATGTACAAGCTTCCGTCCCAGGTTGCCGTCTGTCAGGACGCCGTGATCCGCGAAGTGATCGGCGGCGACGAGCTGGAGAAGCACCTGTCTCTGTCCTATCTCCATCCGGGCCTGAGCCCTCCGCCTCCTGCTTCCCTTCTCACTCACATGGGAGTCCGATACCTGCAGGGATCTGACGTCACCACGGTAACCACAGCTATGGCGAAGGAGCTGGTCAAGTCAGAGGGCATCCATTCAGGTGTGTGGTTAGGAAAGTTAAATTAGCCAAAAATGAAATCATAATTGTAGGAAGCTGAGAAGCTAGGAATGTGCGTATAAACTTCATCTCCTCGTTCCAGACGGAGGTCTTCGTCAGTTGGCCAGGCTGCTGGTTTGCAACTTCCGAGCGTTGGAGCACGGCTACGGAGACGCAGAATCCATCCTCCACAACCTCAGAGGTCTAGCCATTTTCCCTCTGGCTGACGGACGAGTGGTGGCGCTCAGCGGGGAGAGCGTGTTCTTTCCCACCGAAGAAACCAAGACAAAGAAAAAGAAAGCTGCGACTCAGACAGGTAACCAGCAAAATCAGCGTTTGAAATGGTTTCGGTAGGTTGGTCTCACACTGAGAAGTTTGTTTGTGTATTCTATTCTGATTTTATTTAATACATACACATAGTTGGGAAGTGGAAGGGAATTGATAAATGACTTTAAAAATAACAAAAATGTAAGGTTAGATTTGTATTCATCTCCCTTCATTTCTGGTCCCAAAATAAAATTCTGGAGTCATCTATTGGTGAAGTTTTATTAGAATGGCCTAGACAAAGTTCAAAACTAAATACTATTCACATTCGGAAAGGGATTCACAGCTTTCAATCTAGTCTACTGATCTCAAATTCAGCCTGAGGTTTGGAACTAGCGAGAACACTTACTTTTATGATAATTGTTTACATAAAAAAAAGAAAACCTAAAGGTTTAGTTGCTGTAAACACAACAAATCTAGCAACTGATGAGAGGTCAAAGCAGTCCTGCTTAGAAATGTTTAATATAAGTTGAGAAACTGTTCTAGACAGAAGAAAATCTGATAAATATCAGAAGTGGGATTTACCAGACCCCCGTCTGCTCAAAAGCTCAGCAGAGGAAATATTTTCTCCAGCATGGACTGATTATTAAAAAAGGAACATTCTGTTGTATTTCCATCTTAGCACACGATGTAAACATTGCAGATCCAGACTTTTCAAATATGTGACTCATAGAACCTCAGACTCTGCTTTAAAAGCCGCACCTGCCTCAGAGGAGTCAGCAGAGAGAGCTGTAGGTGTAGTCCGCACGCAGCTGACCTGTTTCTAAGAATACACAGATGTACAGAAACTTATATCCAAGCACATTCCCATAAAGGTATAGGAACACCGCCCTCGTTTTGCGTCACCGCGTTCAGAAAATGCACCCAGACCCGAGCCAAGCATGAATAATTTATTTTCACACTTTGATCTAAGCTTTGTGCTGCTGCAGTTTAGCATCTTGAATAATCATGTAGGGTAAAGTAGTTTGGACTCCTGATGTTCCAGGGCTTTATGTAGCATCAGCACCACTGAGGACTCCATTCTAAGCACACACTTATCAATTTTAATGGAAGTGTTGTTATATCTGACAGAACATTGGAATCTAAAAAGGAAAACCCTTAAACATTGCTTTGTGTTTTACAGCTAAAGGTTACATATAGTTTTGTTTAGTGTAATAGCGTCTCTTGGCTGAATCTCCGAGTTATTCTTGACATCTCCTTGATCTGGCATGTTAACACCAGTTAAGTTTTATTAAAAGTGTTATTGGTTCGTCTTTTGGGTTGAAAATGTTTTACAGGGGAAACCTGCCCTCTGCAAGGTTTAGAGATAAAAGGAGCCCAGCTAAAATTGACAAATACTTGAGACCCTCTCTAAAAACTCTTGTCACTGTCCCTTTTTATGGCTGAAACTTCAAATGCACTTTAATATGCATTTAGTAAGACAGCAGAAGCTACTAGCCTTTTTATCTTCCACTCTTGGGTGTAAAGCCTATCGGTGCCAAGGGAAATACGTAGCGCTCCTAGATTGGCGGCCTGCCATATTTTAGCTAAGCTATAAGTTAAAAAACTCTGCAACCAAACAAAATGTACTAAAATAATCTAAAGCCTTGTTCTAGAGTAAAGTAAATGGGAGTAGACAGGCGTCTACATTAGTCAGACAGAGTGTACAAGTTCTCTGCTTTTTTTGAGGATGAAAAACATGTTCCTGTTGTGTTTTGGTTTATAATTATAGGTTAGCAGCAGTTTTCCAGTAACCTCCAGCATGGCAGAACTATGGGATCCAACCAAGTGTTATAATACTGTTGTGATACATGTCTAAGCATATAAACCTTAATTGGCCTGCACAGAGCCCTCATCCTAATTTGTCATACACTTCTGTGAATAATTAGATTTGAGTCAGTCCTTGTTGTTGAAAACTAATTCTTGATCTGATGTGTTTCCTGAAAGAACTGTCAAATATTTCCATAAACAAGCTCTTACTCAAGTTGGCATGGATTCTGAGTGAGATGTCAATCAAGTTCTTATGTGTATAATTGCTGGTTAGTGAATACTTCTGGCAGAATTAGTGCTTCTAGGTTTTCTGGGTGTCTGAATGACAGAGACAGCTTATTCATCATGTTTGACCTGCATGCACCTGCGTAATGTGTCAGACAATTTATTTTCTTTAAATTCTCTATTGCTGTCCTCATGTGAAGGGCCACAATAGGAGGGCAGCCTCAAGATAATTATGGCGATTATGGCGCCAAAGGACTGAAATTCAATAATTATTGCTGATATAGTCGCAGGGTTGTCTAAAATTGTGCAGCTGTAGATGAAGAGCAGGCACAGCATGGAGTTTGTAAACTTTGTAGTGAAGCCCTACACCCTTTTTTTTAGGATATGTTCTTCATATTTGAGAAAAACAGAGGAAACAAAGAGTGCTGACAGGAGATCAGTTTGTTGGCAGGGGTTCCATTTGTTAGTTTCCATGTTAGAGATTGCCATTGGAACCAGCTGTTTGCATTTATAGTGCACAATCTGAGATTCAAGGTAAACGTGGGCGTGATAACTTCAAAGAGACAGCTGAGTTAAAGACGGTGTTTCTTTTGAAATATTGAGCAGCAGCGGCATCAGTGGGGAATCGAGGCTTTAGATTTCATCCCCAGAGTTCAGCAAAGTGGGTCAATAGAGCTTTCCTGTCTGAGGTGGTGAGGAATGTGGGAATATATCCTGAAAGATAGTTATTACAATCTGACTTAAAAGCATCTCATGCTTTATACCAGTGATTTGTCTGTCTTCATTCAATCTTCATCTTCAATCTTCACTGCTGTTTTTAGTTCTTTCCCAGACTTCCCTAGTTTATATATAGACACACTGAAATAAAGCAGCACTACAGAAACACTGACTAACATGCGTGTAATCTACCACCCACAATAATGTCGGAATCTATAACCCTGCCTGGCTGGGAATGGTGCAGTCAATGCAGGGGGGTGTGACTTCAGTGGCG
>JAVLVB010000001.1:7753459-7786549 GCA_032876305.1 Orestias chungarensis | reverse complement strand
ATATATATATATATATATATATATATATATATATATATATATATATATATATATATATATATATATATATATATATATATATATATATATATATATATATATATATATATATATATGAAGTTATTAAATATATATAATTTAATAAAACCTAAATATTACAAATAATGACAAGTTCTACTTTTACTATTTAAAAAAATCTGTTAGCTGTTAAGGTGCAAGTTAGGTTTCGAGTTATGATTAAGGTTAGGGTTTAGAATACACTAGTTATAGTTAGGGTTGGAAACAAAGCGTGGATTAGACGTAAATGCACTTACTATGAGTGGAAATCAACGCAAAGTCCTCAGTTTGACGGAAGTACAGGGATTTGTGTGTGAGTCGTTGGTGTCATATCCCTTAGCAGATAAAATATACCTTACTCATATGGACGAGAAATTTTACACTGTATAATTAAAATACTTTTTAGCTGTAGCTGGATTTTTTTTTGCTGTTTTTGTGTGTATCCTGTTAACGTTTACCTTTCTAGGACTTTCTGGCAGCTTTTGTGTTTCTTCTCAGTTTTTTTTTTTTATATCTCACAGATACAGAGAGTATCTAACTGAGATTCATCTTCCCTGAGTACCTGTTCAGCAGCTAATAATAGACATACCTGTGGATTATGAGCTACTGATCAGCAAGGGTCAAATAAACTCCCAGCAGGGTCAGAGTTGTACCTTAGACAGGTCATATAAATACTAATATAATATAAATATTCTGTTTTGTCTTTGATTGCAGAACCATTGTCTGCGTTGTACAAGGACCTGAATGTGGTTCAGCCCTCCCTGTTAAATTGTTTGGGTCCCCTGGAAAGCCAGCAGATCCGAGAGCTGCTCAAAAGGCTCGGAGTCCACAAACTGGAGCCGCAGGAGCTGCTGGAACAGCACATCTATCCCACAATAAGCAGCAACAAATGGAAGGTGAGTCAAGGCAACTTGTAACAAAACTTTGTTTGCAGATAGTTTTATATGATCTAAATATTTCTCTTTCTGCTGGTTTTTTTATTTATTTTTTCTCCTGTTTTATTCCAACACTAGTCAAAACCTGAGTCGGTGGTAGTGAGCTACTTGGTTTACATCAAGAAATACTCCTCCTCCAGCCGGGAATACGCCGACATTGCAGTACCTGTCCTCACCTGCAGGGGTCTGAGGTGCCCCACCACTGAACGAGTGCATTTCTCTGAGGAATACAGCAACATCAACCTGCCAGAAATTCTGCCTGGTATTACCAACACAAACATAGACTTGCTTAAATAAATGCTGCTCACCTAGATATAAAAATCATTCATTTTAATCTCTGAAAGCCATACAAACTGTCCTAAAAATGCTATTGTAGCATTCCTAAAGGAAATGCTGTTAAGTAAATGTTTGGTGTTTTTTTGTTTTTTTTGCTTTTACTGTTGCAATTTATTTTACCTTCTGTAATTTTTTCTGCAAACCAGTGCTGCCATAACCTGACAGGCTTTGGTTCAATTTGGAAGAACAAAAGTATTTATTTATTTTTTTTCTGGGAACGCTAGAGAGCAGTGAAGCAGATTAAATACACTGACATTCCACCTTGGCGGGTTGATAAGCTGCTAAAAGCTGCGCACCCTGTTACGTGTGTGTCTCTGTGTTTTTTGTGCTTCCCTCCCACCACGCTTCTAATTTCTCTCGTCTCGCTGCCCGGCTGCTCTCCCCTCCGCTAGGCTGTGACTGGATCTTGCTGAGTCCTTGTTACGTGGAGACAGACGAAGATGTGGAGGGATGGAGAGAGCTGTTCAGCAAACTAGGAGTCAAAGATGGCCTCATCATCCGCAAAGAGCGCCGAACGCTCACTCCTACAGAACTGGTGAGGGGAGCACCTCGGTAACAGCAGCTCTTCATGAGCATAAACAATCAAAAACTGTTATTGAAAAGGTGACAATTATTATTTTGCAAAGGAAACACCTTTAGCAGTTTTTGGGAAGGTTATTCCAGATTAAGGGGGCATAAAAACTGAATGTTGCTTCTCTGTGTTTCGTTCTGATGCAGAGTAGATTCGATTGATCTCGAAAATTGATACGGCAGCAGATCTTTAATGTTTTTGTGATGCTAAGCCATTCAGTGATTTATAAACTAACAAGTATTTTAAAGTGTATTCTACAGGGAACTTCTAGGAACCAGCAGTCTGAGAGCAAAGTGGAATATTAAGATCTCTGATGTATGATGGGGCTGATTATTAAGGGCTTTATACATGAGAAGTATAATTTTAAAATCTATTTAGGATTTGATTGCATGCCAATAAAGGGAAGTTTAATTAAGAGATATGGTCTATCTTTCAAACTTTTG
Organism: Orestias chungarensis; assembly: GCA_032876305.1. Classification (NCBI taxonomy): domain Eukaryota; kingdom Metazoa; phylum Chordata; class Actinopteri; order Cyprinodontiformes; family Cyprinodontidae; genus Orestias; species Orestias chungarensis. The sequence continues at coordinate 7,784,207 of JAVLVB010000001.1, read as the reverse complement.
GATCAATTGAAAGCTTTTAGTCGCATTTTGTGGATTTACTTGGATTTGATTACAGTAGCCCTGCCTTGATGTATCAAATGCGTAAAGTTTTTCAGCATCACTCCTGGACAGAATTTTAATATTGTTGCTTTAAAGGAAAGAGAGAACAAAGTTCATGGCAGCTATAAAGGATTAGCAGGAGAAAATAAGAGTGAGCAGGAGTGGTCAGCATGTTCCCTCAGCAGCAGAAACCCATAGCAGAATGTATACAAAAACACAAGCTCAGGCAAGTTTGAACCACTTACCCTAAACATTTTATTCAAATTCAGATTCTCCCAAAAACAGATGACAGCTAAAAACAACACAAAGCGTAAGCGAGCAAGAATGAAGTTGTGATCTGCGTGAGCAGGCCAGAGTCTCCCGTCTGTATCTATGAGTCATCGTGACAAATAGGTTAGCGATTAAGGAGAGAAACGCTCTGTATTATCAGTCACACCAGGAACATAAGATCAAGGATGCTTTGAGGTGGAAAGAGAAAAAAAAGGTGACTGACGTGACATGTCGCAGACCGAGCTGAGACTGTGCTCATCTCACTTTCCCGGTTCCACTTTTACTCTTAGCCAGAGCCGCTAGAGATAAAACATGCAAATAAGATGAAACGATCAACTGCCGCATCAGCAGCTTGGTTGTCTGCATCAAACTCAGAAAACCATGTCATCAAATTAACAGATGTTAGAGATTACTTGGAAATAGATGCCAGAGAGAAGCAAATTGTGAGTGGTGCCAGTTTGAGAACATTTTAAGAAACACACTAACAAGAGTTTAAACAGTTATTATTCACTGCAGAGCTCACTATTCTCTCTACTCCTCCATTAGGCCTCCAGTCCCTGGTCAGCTGAAAGTGAAGGTTGGCACCTGAGTGCAGGAAAGGACTGCGTGCTGGATGACTACCCTTGCGAGGAGTTCCACGCTCTGGCTACGGCTCAGCTTCCTGACTCTCGCCTCCTGAAGCAGAGGATGGCTTTTCTAGAGCTGCTGAAGTCCAACTGGGACTCTGGGTAAAGCGCTCAGCATGTTTTTTCTCTGTTTTCCCCTCGGATTATTATTCCACTCTAAAAACTAGCAGCTTCAATATATTCCTGTTGGGTTTTAATTTACGTCAGTGGATAATGGTTTAGGGATTACTTTAAGACAACGTGTAATCCTTTTCCCCTCCGCTGTATCCATTAGGTGATTATTGAGTTAAGATACTAAAATGCTGGACTTCTTATGCTGCTCACCATCACTAGAGTGGGTATCATCTGTTGTTAAATAAATCCCATTACTCAATAACTGTCAGTGTCGGCTACAAACCCCTCTGCGAACCATTTAGCCACTTTTTCTGGTTGAATAGCTGCAGAGTAATGTTGTTGATTACCTGGTCATATTGTTATTACTTATTACTTACTCAGGTCATTTCAAGATTTTGCAAAAAAAAGGATTTTCCTGCCTTAGAAAAGAGAGAATCCAATTAGTTTCCCCCTTTTTTTACAAAATGGTGCTGAAATAAAAGGCTTGCAATCGTTTTCAAACCGTTTTTTTACATTGTTCATGCTGCACCCATAAACTGTAATGTCAGTTTTCTAAAGCGCCACATAAATTAGCAGGTAATTTTGAGGTGAAGGCAAAGGAGACGTGGTTTAATATTTTACGCATAAAAACTGATAAAGTCCTCTATAAATTTGGTTTCACCCTCATTACCTTCCTGTTCTTACGTATCACTGTGACAACACCCCTTTGCTTATTGTCTGCAAATTGTAGCAGTTTATGCTCAAAGGAAATGCTGATTGGCTTAATAGATCAGTCTTCAAGTTTTACCACAGATTCACAGTCTCATTAGTTCTGGCCATTAAAATAAGCTTTTCTGGATCTTTCAAAATCACAAAAAACAACACTAAAAATACCAGTTCAATCTATTTTTCTTGTCATTAGGTTGGAAACTGCTTTTATAAAATTATTAAAGAATAGTTTTCATCCACCTTTTTAAAAGTGTTAGGTTTTTTTTATCGTAAAAACAAAAAATATGAGTAAATTTTGGTTTTATAAAAATGAACAATATTTTCCTTTATTTATCAAAACGTACAAGTTGTCATGTGACAGAGACTCCAATCAAGTTTCATTTAGCATGAATAAGGGCAGAAATTGCTGTTCGATTTGTAAAGTTTGGCAGGTGGATGGATATTTCTCCGTAAGTTGCCACTTATTCTATATCCTTTCCATTTCAGCTATAATCTTGATCTCCACAGTAAAATAAACTGAGGTTTAAAATGAAATAGAAGTTAAGGAGTGATGAACATTGATATGGGGGGCCATCCACTTTCATGGTTGTTCCAACTCTGTCCTTTCTCTCTTTCTTTCAGACACCATTACTCTCAGTACCTCACAGCTCAGGTTATTAACAGCAACGGGGTACCAATCCAAAACACCAGGTCCTCCTTTTACCACATGTTGTGCAGTCTTGAGTGGGTGCCGGCATATCGCCCACAAGAGGAAGAAAAACAAGAGAGGCAGTACCTCCGCCCTAGCTCAGTGTATCTGCAGTCACCAGAAGTCACCAGCCTGTTGGGAACTCACGTCTTTTATGTGGACATTCACTCCAGCGAATTCAGCCAAGCGCTAGGTAAGAAACACGTCCATCAAAAGCAGCAGATCAGTTCCAATGTTCAGACCTGATCAAGCTTTCTATCTTGACTTTAGGGATGAGGGAGTCTATCTCAGTACAGGGTCTGATTGAGTACCTGAAGGAGTGGTGCATCAAACCAAAAGAAGACGACCAAGCTCAGAGGTCAGGGGTAGACGAGACGGAGGGGGCTTACTTCACTACAACCATCAAGCACATCCACAACGTCTACACCTACCTCAACGACAACTGTTCCTCGAAGGACCTTAAGGACCTATTCCAGCAGACCCCTGCTGTGTTTGTAGAGTATAAAAGGTACAACGGGATCTGCTGAGCGTGCTTTCTTATTCTTGGCTTCATATCAAAGTCGTACCCTAAAGCATCTTTTCTCAGGCTCAGGGAGAGCTGGTGTAGCGGACGGTTCTATCACCTGAAGGAGGTGTGTTGGAGCGACAACACCTCCATGTTCCACCGTTACAAACTGTTGACTCATGGCGACGAGAACACGGTGCTGCAGCCCAAAGTCCTGGTTCCATTCTACAGCCATCTGGAGGACATGAGAGATTTCTTCCTGAAGGTGAGCTTCCCCAGAAAGGTCGTTTCACGTTAACACATCTGCCTAACAACAGCTACAAAAAAAAGGTTTAGTTCAAGCCTGTTTAATTCAATCTGAGACACACATGTGAGTCCGCCCTCTGGCCTCTCAGTGTGCTCAGCTGATAAACCTTATAAATCTGCTCAGTGCTAAATTTCCTGCACAGTGAATCGGTACATAAAGCATCACACGCATTTGCAAACATACAATAAGAACACCGTCCATGGGTGAGCTGCACTGCGCTTAGCACCCAATGCATCAATGATTTTGCATCAAAGATACTTTATTAATCCCAAAGAGATAATAAATATTGATGTAGCAACTAAAGTTGTAGATGCTGATGGTCATAGGTGGTAATGATCTCCTGAAGCAGTTTGTATTACTGCAGAATACATTGGTATCATATTGTTTTACTGATACAATCTTTTTACTAACTCATTGTTTATATGAGTTTATATAAGATTGTGAGCAGGAAGTGCCTACGTAGTTTAGTAGTTTAGACACAAACCAATGCCTATAATTAGTTATCCTTATTTATAAATACAGCTGGGAATATATAGCACAATATCTGTCAGCAACGACTTTTCTGTGAAGATCATTCTTATAGCTTGTTTCTCAGATGAAGCCCACTGTGTTCAGCCAATACTACCCGATTCTGTACAAAAGCTGTTAAATAACACATTGTGTTTCTTCATTCTTCATCTTCACATCAAAGAGTATGTAAGAAGCATATGAGGTGGTTAGAAGAGGCGGAGGTACGCTTATGTAAGTCACTTGTGCATCTGTGCTGATATCTCTTCCATATAGACCCTTAACGTTGATGACAGTCCCAACATGAAGCAGTACGTGGGCTTGTTGGAGCGAATCTGCGGCTCGGTATCCGTACCAACTGCTGAAGTACTACAGGATGTATCCGTGCTGTACGCCAAACTGGGTACGGGCTTTTGTTTCTCACTTGGTGTCTCGCAGTTCTTCGCTGTCTCCCATCTGTTAACAAGTCTGGTTTTTAAAGAGGATGTAAAACGATTTGTTGCATCCTGCTTAGTTTTCCCTGGGCGTATGATCATGATTTAACTCAATAGTATCGGGATAATAAACACAGCATTGAAGTCAGCAGTTGAACAAATTAAAGGTATTAAACATGACAGCAGATTTGGGAACACATTATGTCATGAACGTGTCATTACTATAAAGCCAAGGATGAATGTATGCGCTTCCATCTCTGTCTGTTTAAATGCTCTATCCTGATATTGCTTTTTCACATTTTGTCACATTAAAGTAAAAAACTTCAATCCATTTCATTTGGATTCAATGTGATGCAGCAAGAATTGCAAATTGATTTTGATACCAGCTGTTACAGGATCAGACTCTAGTTAGTTTCCACAGTTTTAAAGCACTTACATGTTCTCATTTTTAGTGAATGCTTTTGTATGATATTGCCCCAAAGCCATTGTATTTACTGCAATACAATTAACTCTAATAAACAGATGCTCTCCAAAAGCTTGTAGGCGTCTTCCAGACTGTTTTAGGTGACTCTGAGTGGTTTCCCCTCAGTTAAACCCAAAACAAGCCAATAATGCCCCTTGGAAAATTATAACAAAGGCTTTCTTAGGGCACCAGTTGTCATCCAATGTTTTAGCAAACATTAGCAAATTTTCCAAGAACAATAAAATAAATAAAATTTAAATAAGTTGTTCCCACCTACTGGTGTATCGCAACTCAACAAGGCTGAGTGTAATTGGCCCTAATCCTCTTCTGTACTTTGATGAAAAAGGAAGCACGTAGTAGATCGACATTGCTACGTCACAATTAATACGACAAATGTTTTTTTCACGCTTCGACGTTTTTCAGAAAAGCAAAAAAAACAACTACAATTGAGGATGTAACGTTGAGAAGAAAAATGGCCACCGACAAGCAAATTCCTATCTTATAAATTGCACACAGTAACAACATATAATCATATTTTTGATTGTGTGTTTACAAATCAGGTTAAAAAAAAGAGGACTTTTGTTAAAATCAGTTTCAGACATTATTAATTGGATTTAAACACCTCTGTTGGGTTTATCTTTGTTATGGTAAATCAAAACTCTTGATTGTGAATGGAGAATTTTCACAATAACCATAAACATTACACTAAATCCCGTTTCCTATATATAATTGTTTAAAGTCTTAATAAATGTGTGGAAATATTAAATCTGACTGTCTTCTAATCATTCAGGATATTAATAGCTTAATTAGGAAACACTGGAAAATTGTAATATGAGTAGGGTTGATACAACAAGTTGGGGAGCGTTGTGGTAAAAATAAACTGCAATGGTGCCTTTTATTCATTTAACCTTTTTTCTCGCTGTGTCTTCAGCTTATAAATGTAAGCGTAAAGTGTCTGGAGACCAGGAGAGCAATCCTCATACCATCATCGATCAGATTTACAGCTCCCAGTTGAAAGGTGAGAAACGCGTCCTTTACTCGCCTCTTTAATTAAACGGACTCTATGTGCGCTGTCGAGCCTCATCTGCCGTCTGTCAGTGGCAGATGTGTTTTAAATGCACTTTCATACCGCAGCCTGGAAATATCCTTCCTGGAGAGTGACGGTACAAAAATCCAGATTAAGTAATCTAGGAATCTAGAAAGAATTGCATTTATTGATTATATAACTAAACTTCATCATCTATCCTAAACATCATATTTTTAATGTTAGTTTTTGTCTAAGTCATTGAATATTAACACAAACTAATTAAATTAAATTTATTATTAATAGCATTCTAAAGTTATTTCTAAACCTGACTGATCCCCAAAAAGCTGCCAACATGTCACTGCTTTTCTTATTCAAGTGAGATTGATGGTTCCATTATTTGTTTGCTTTCTCTCTGGATCCAGTCATGGTATCTGACATGAAAGTCTTCCCAACCAAGGACAGCTGGGTGAGTCTGAGACGTAGACCCATGATCGGCGATGACAAAGAGCTGGAGAAGATCTTCAAAACTCACAAGGAGGTGTGTCTGCTCCACCTGCCACCGGAGAAGAGGACCGTCCCCGGGAGTAAGTCGGGTACACTGCCGCTGCCTCCATCTCCTCATCTTCTCTGTCTCATGAAGTATTCACAACACCTGTTTCCCGTGCGGTCACAAAGGGCAAACGGCGCCGGGATATCAAGCTACTAAACCTGCATTCAACGAGAAGGACAGACGCTTATTTTTGGAGATCTGTGGAATCCGTCACCTTTCCACATGTGTCAAGTCCGAGGCCCAAACTGAGAGCTGGAGACCGTGTCCGAACATGCAGTCCCTGGTCCGCTCCGTCATCCCCTACATCCAAAGGTTCCTCTACTACCACGAGGAGCTGAATAACGTCTACTCAGAGTTGATCGAGGGAAACATAATGGAGAAACTCAAGCGCCTTTCCTTTGGACAGGTGAGCGAGTCTGTTTCACCTCTAGATGTTCAAAGACTCCCAGGAAGTAGATCATAGAAAGAAATCCAAATTCGCTTTGGGGCGACACCTCCTATCCTCCCAAATCACAGACGAACATTAAGAAACAAGCAACGTTTTATGTTCCTGTCGGTTTCCAGGTGGGGCAGCTGTACATGCGCTACCAGCTGGACGTGGCTGATGATGAGGATCCGGTAATAGAGCTGCGGGACGTCATCTGCCTGCTGAAGGATGAGAAGGAGCTCTACATCCAGAAGGATCACATCTCGGAACAACTAGAAATCCTGAGGTTTGTGTTCTTTCCGGCATATTGCACAATTTACCATGGAGCTTTTTTATGTGAATCTGATATTTTGCATTTTACTGCAAATTCCATTTCATTTGTAATATTTGACAATTCATTTGCCATTTTCTGCATTGTGAAAATCATGGATAATACAATTCTCAATGCGTTGATCGTTTTATCCTTCTGTCCATTCATTCGTTCATTATCCCTTAGACTGTTTATCCATCCATCTGAAAGAATGCAGGACTTGCCAGTAAATGTGGAAATCAGTAAAATACAAATTTGGAGGAACACTTTAACAAAATGATCCACTGTTAATAACCCCAAATGTCTGCTTCAACATAATCTGTCAATTTATCTAAAACAAGTTTCTGTTGATTTGAGAAAAAAAAAAAAAAGCTGAAAGTTGAAATACCTGACATGAGTTTGCATGTGCTTTGCAGTGAGCTGGTGAAGCTGTTCTGCCGGGAGAGCAACCAAAGAAAGGAGCTGAAGCAGTTCTTGACCATCCTGATAAACAGCGTGACATACGACCTCACAAGAGAGAACTCTCCTCACATTCTGCAGCGACAGGTAATGGTTCCTCGCCCTGAAGGGAGTCACGTTTGTGTAACACTGCGGCTTTCCCTCCGTCCCAGTTGAGCATCACAGGCGCTCACATCAGGGTCCACTTTGATCCTTCTTTGCTCCGGATCCTCTCCTCGTCTTTTGTTTTGAAGAACAAAGGCGGCTCCTCGTGATCAAAGGGAGAGTCTGGGTAGACTGTGGCTGAACGTTTGGATAAAAAACGAATTTATTTGTAAATTAGAACCGTCCTCCGTTTGGTTTAATGATTTATTGATGGAATGAATCACATTGATTTATTTATTTATTTTTACACTCATCACTGCTTGGCGTCACACATGCAACACGGCGCCATTAAAAGTCTCCAAACCACTTACCAACTCACTATCTTTAGGAAAAGGTTTGCTTTTCACGATAGAACGGATTTTGGTAGATCTGAAGTCTGCAGTGAGTGACTGTTATACAACCACATGCAGGACCAGAGGAGTGTGGAGAGACTGATGAAGAAAGAGAACATCGGAGAGCTGCCCAGCGATGAGGAGCGGTGGGAGGTCCCAGAGCCAATCAGGCCAGAGATACCCATGGACACAGGTACACAACATAAGAGACAGTGGTGTTTTGAAAAAAATAACGCTACACAGTCTGTTATATTAAACACTGGCTCCTAACGACTTATCGTTAGTGTTGAAGAGACGGAGTCGTCTTCATCTATTGTCTCGCTTTAAGCCGTCGAGGCTTTCTAGCACAATTGATCCCTGAATATTTCGTTGGAGCAGTTTCGCTATGCACAACATTCGCATCGCAAACGACTGATGTGGTTGAAAGTTCCTAACTCGTACATGTTGGAGGAAATTGCATAAAAAGCAACGAGGTCACATGGAGAAAAGGACACAGGTTAGAAATAAAAGAAAGAAGAAAATCGGCGCGAGCTACGTATGTTGTCGTGTAAACTTTGGGGCGAACAATAAATGAAAAGAAAATCCTGATTAGGCTTGTTTCCATTAGTTATCTGGAATGTTGCCGTTTCCATCAACCTTTTCTAATTCAATACTTTACAGAATCACGGCAAATTTATGGCACCCGATACTGTGATCGCAGTATTTAGCATTGAAATATAAATGAACTGACGTATTCGCCTGCGGTTGATCCCTGACCACGACAGAAACCTGGAGCATGAGACGACCTTTAACCTCTACCTGCTGCTTCTGATCAGCGTTTCCACTTCTCTCTTTATCTGCTCACAGCAACCTCTCCGGCTTTTTTATCCACAGTCTCTCCTGCTCTTTTGCACAGGCAGGATAGCTGCTTGGGATTTTTCCCTTTTTCTACTTGTTACTTGCTGACATGGATTTTCTCACTTTATGTGCGGCGACATAAAAGTGCAGCTGTTGCCAAGTCCAAAAAGCCAAAGGAGCATTATGGCTCTCTTTGCTTTACAAGGACTGAGCATTGAGCATTTCTATAGCGAGACCCTGAGCTTTAGCCGAACCATAACCTAAACCAGGTCTTTACAACTGATATCATCAATGCACAATTTACCAATATTATCACCACTTTAGGATTTTCTAATCTTGTGCAGCTCTAGTCTAGACTATTTCCCTTTGATGTTTGTACATTTCAGGCTGTACTTGGATTTATCAAGGTGTGATTATTGTGTGACTGTTGTTTTTCAGTGTTTTCCAGGAGTCTCTCCTCCGTTGGCTCCCCACAGGCCTCGACTCCTCCGGCTCCACCAGACGGGGAACAAACCCTGGCCTGCTGGCCTCCTCGAGCGCCTCTGCTGAGCACCAGCGCCAACCGTCCAGGTAGCTCAGACGCTCGCTTCCTTTACCGGATTTGAAACCGTTTAGAGCTCGTGTTTTTAGTGGCTCAGATGTTTTCCTTTCACTTCAGGTCAGCCTAAAAGCGATGTCGTAGAGGCTGTCCTAAAGATGTGGCCTCCTCCTGCACCTCCTAAAGACAGAGAGAAAGAGAAGGAAGGGGGTCAGAGCGAGAAAAGCTGGGAGGGAGACCAGAGAACCGGGAGCAGCAGCAGACCTGCCGACCTTCGGGCCCCTCTGAGAATCCCGAGCCATCCGGGGCCGCCTCAGTCTGACGGTGCGACCATCGGCAGGCCAAAACCATCAGGTTTGACCACGCAGATTTGTTCTTGTTCACATTCGGTTCCATCAAACCCATAACATTGGGATGCAATGGAATACATAAACAAAAACTAATTTAGGGAAAGGCAAATTATTAAACCAAAAGAAGAATCTGTGGCTTGCATTTAGAATTACACCCATGTTGGTTAATAGTTTGTACTTGTCAGTCAGATTAAATGGAACAACTTTAAAGCTGCAAGAGTCTGAAAAAGACAAACGGCGTCTCTGCAGCATTCCCAGATTGTGTGTGTTCAACACGTTGTGTTAACGCTCCCTGTTCCATTCGGTGTCGTCTGTCACCCATCAGAGAGCGCCCAGCTGACCGAGAACAGCGGCTCCCACAAAGCTGAGCAGAAAGAGAAGAGCCTGGCTCCATCTGAGCAGCCTGCAGAGGCTTCCGGCAACCAGCCTCCTCCAACCAGCCTGTAGGTGTCTGTCTGCTGTTCGTCACCGAATGTCTGGCTTATATGTGCGGAGAACTAACGTTTTTATTCGCTGTTGATCACCAGGTTGGGCCCCGAGGTGGTGGTGCCCTCCGGAACGTTCCAGGGGACGGCGGCCGCTGACTCGCGTCCTCTTCTGAATATGAGCTTCCCTCAGTGGGACCAGACCTGGCGGCCCACGCTAGAGGACATGGAGCTCCCCTGCCCGAGACCCGACACCGTCAGTAATTCCCGTCTGCGAGGCCTCGCTCCGTTAGCGGCCAAGTTCTCCTAACAGCTGCCTCCGTTTCTCAGGTGGTGTTCACGGACGAACCGATGGACCTGCAGGCGGTCGGCGAGTGGGGGGAGCACCTGGTCAACTCCTTCCTGTGCCACTGGAGAGACGGCAGCGACCCCGGGCGGCCCGCCCGCGTCCTGTGGTGCAATCAGAGCGGAGAGAGCGGCCAGCCCTACGACTTCGAGCTCGGCTTCCCAGAGGCGGGCGCAGTATTTGTGGAGGTCAAGTCGACCGTGAAGAGAGAGAAATCCTTCATCCATATGTCGGCCAACGAGTTGGACTTTGCTCTGAAAGAGAAGGAGCGCTACCACGTTTACAGAGTGTACAGTGCTGGCGACACTCAGAACGTCCGCCTGTGTCGCATTCAGAACCTGGCGCAGCATCTCCACACCAAGAACCTGGAGCTGTTTCTCTTTGTCTAGTTCCTTTTTTAATCTATATTGTTATTTATACTGTATCATTACCGTGTTTTATATGTTGGGTCTTTTATCTGCTCTATATCACTTTTATCCAAGTAGTTTGTCTCTAGAGTCTTATTTCCGGACCCTTTTTTAATTTCAAGCGTTGCTTCATAGTAAAATCTTTGATTGGGCTAAAAGAGTTTCTGTGTCTGAAATGATCAGAAGGTGTTTTAATTAAAAAGTGGGTCCATCCATTTAACGTACCTCTCCAGTTGAAGTCATTTTGCTAGACCGGCACACACAAAGTGCTAATTGTAATTTGAAGGAAAGGTTTTAATAATTTTACAAATAAAAAATTTTCAGGGAAGGCTGATTGACCTTTGAAGACACATAAAGGTTCACGAGTTTTTGTTCAGATTCGCAAAAGCAGATTCTCTCTCTTGAACATCTCACATCATCTAGCATGAATGAATGAATAGCCTTTATTGTCATTATACACATGTACAATGAGATTACAGCCTCAAACCTTATACCTCATTGTGAAACGCGTTGGTGGCAGCATTGTGACGTGGAGAGAATCACGTTTGCCCGCAATAATTATGGAAATTTGTGTCCATATGATGTAAAGTCGTGAACTAACTTTAAAACAAATGAAAGCTGACGAAAGTGAATCCGGATGAACTTCGTCACATACTGCCATCGTTTCAGATGCTCGTCCAGTAGCATGATGTACGCTGACCCATCAAGCACATTTAACATCTCTATAAACACTCTGACCTCCACTTGACTTGAGCCAATCAGAAAACTTCCTACAGGTTTCTTTATTATTCTCCATTGATCACTTCACATTCTTCTCACAAAACAATTTTCGGTGGAGCGTTAGTTTCCTCCACAGGGGAAGACCTTGTACTAATTGAATCAATGTTAGGATGTGTACCATCAAATTGTGTCTTACTTAGCCGGGCCCTCGGGAGAACATTACAAACATCTCGGAGGAAACCTCCCAGAATCGATCACTTGTGCCTGATCACTAAAAAAACTGTATTTTTTCATTAAGGCCACATTTAGAGCAGAAGAGACTTTGCTGCATTCACTGGGAGCTTGTACATTTAGCTTTCTGGTAGGATTAGCTTAGTTGTGGTGAAATTTCTTGGTTGCTTTAGATCTTGTGTGTCGGTGTTAATTCAAACATACTGTGACTGCTGAGGAGATTCACTTCTGAGTGAATCTAACCTAATATTTATTTATTGAATCAAATTTTGAAAAGTCTATTTTGTGTGTGTTACATCCTTTAATGATGGGTGAATCGCTGTTTTTTAAGCTCTACAGCCATACATTCTCTCTATGTCCATTCTTACCGCCATATTGTATCGTTTCATCAGATCCTTAACTCCTAAAATTTCTTTCATTATCTTTTTTTGTCAGATATTCTTTAGGTACTTTTGGTGTAGAACATCTCCAAATACCACACAAGATTTAGACAGCAAATTTCCCACTGACCCCAAACCAACAAAATATGCACTCCTTAATCTCAAATACAATTAAATAATACTGTAAACTGTTTTCTAAAGTGTATTCTGGTTTCCTGTTGGAACTTAAAACGCTGAATCCTCCAGCCGTCCACTTTTTGTGCCTTCCCTGAAACTCCAAATTGACTTTAATCCCCATTGCTCTTAAGGCTGAAGTACTTGTGCACCTTCCACAGTTCTTCCTTCCACTCTACTTTCCACTAACATTTATGAATACATCCTATGGGAAGAAACTTGTGGAATCAGGAATTGAATCTGAATTGCTCAGACTGAAGAGGAAACTCGAGTAGCTTTGAGTTATAATAATTTAAATAAATAGCTAGAAATGCTTGTCAATCTGTGTGTAACGAGTCTATAGAAGAAGGACTAAATGAGCTTTTTACTGATATTCTAATGTAAAATGACACACCTGAAAGCATCTATCTATCTATCTATCTATCTAAAATTCATTTTTATTATTATAGTATCGTTTTATGTTACAACTGTTATTTCCGATAATCCATGAAGGCAGCATAGTCTGTACGGAGACAGCTCGGCAGCGGCGGAGCAGCTCTGTGATTGGCCGGGGCCTCCTCGAGGGGGCGGGTCTCCTCTCCTCCCAGCCTGGAGATCAGAGCGATGCGCAGACAATAGGACGCAGAGCCGTGGGGAGGCGGCAGGATGCTCGGATCCACATCCAGCAGCAACGCGCGGCTCCGCCGGGGGCTGGGAGCTCTCACCTCTCTGTAGCATGGGAGCCATCCTGCTTCTTTATTATTGCTATGACATTATTAATATCATGAGTCTGCATGGACGCCACAGCCTCCATATGGGAACCCACTGAAGGGTGAGTAATGGGAGAGATCTCCATCTACCCTCACCTGCACCCCGACCTCGGCTGTGCAGACAGCAGCACCATGTCCTGCTGAGCCTTAAACTCATCACAGCTGAAACTCACGTTAATCATCCCTGGATGCTGATTCATTCCCAGCGTCTGGATGTTCATCCTGGGTCCAAGCACAGCTTCCCATTGCTGTCATCTGCTCTGTATGAATCTACTGGTTTCTGGATAGAGGGTGTTAGGATTGGGGTGGGGGTAGGGTTATGATGGTGGATGGGAGGGTATCAGGTATCTGCAGCATCTTCTGCATCCGTGTTTGTTTCCCATCATTTGCTAAAAAGTAAAAGTGATTTTCCTCAGACTCTGAGCTGCTGGCTCTGAGAAAACTGATGGCGATCTCTTTGAAGCACCGGTGTTTACATCTGGTGTGGCTGCACCACAGCACTCTGCAGGTTTTAGGTGGATTTTTGTTTAAAAAAAACAAAAACAAAATAAAAATAAGACAATTGTGCATGTTTCAGAAATGCACTGTTCAGGCGTTTTACTGGCTGCTGCTGGTTTTACTTGTCTTTAGGGACCGACCTGCTGCCTTGCTGGATTTTGACACATTTGCATTTTTATTTATAAATTTTTGAAGGGCTATAAGTAAAAGGATAGATTCAGATCACGAAAACAAGAGTCAGGATTTTAGCAGTATTTGTTTTTAAGAAAAGCGTGAGTTTTAAAAGTAAAGGGTGCATAAAAACACTCTGTTCCTGAGGGGAATAAAATCTCTACATTAGTTGTGTATTTTTAACTAAACACAGTCATTTAGTGGCTTAAAACGCTTAAAGCCAGAGGTCAACCTCAATTGTGACAAATAAGTCTACTGTCTACACAGTTTCTAGGTGAAAGCACACAAATAATAAGCTTATTGCACCTGTCTAGGCGACATGTTGGCAGTTCTTCCTAACAGTTGAAAATATACACTCACCGGCCACTTTAGTAGGTACACCTTGCTGGTACCGGGTTGGACCCCCTTTTGGCTTCAGAACTGCCGTAATCCTTGATGGCGTACATTCAACAACATACTGGAAACATTCCTCAGAGAGTTTGGTCCATATTGACATGATAGCATCATGCAGTTGCTGCAGATTTGTCGGCTACTCATCCATGATGCGAATCTCCCATTCCACCACATCCCAAACCTGCTCTATTGGTTTGAGATCTGGTGACTGTGGAGGCCTCAAGAAATCAGTCTGAGATGATTAGATCTTTATGACATGGCGCGTTATCCTGCTGGAAGTAGTCATCTGAAGATGGCGCATTATCCTGCTGGAAGTAGTCATCTGAAGATGGCGCGTTATCCTGCTGGAAGTAGCCATCTGAAGATGTGTACATTGTGGTCTTAAAGGTATGGACATGGCCACCAACAATACTCGGGTAGGCTGTGGTATTGCAACGATGCTCAATGTATATTTTCTCTTTTTCTGACCATTCTCTGTAAACCCTAGACATGCTTGTGTGGGCAAATCCCAGTAGACTAGCAGTTTCTGAAATACTCAGACCAGCACGTCTGGCACCAACATCCACACCATGTTCAAAGTCACTTAAATCGCCTTTCTTCCCCAATCTGATGCTCGGTTTGAAGTGCAGCAGATCGTCTTGACCATGTCTACATTCCTGAATGCATTGAGTTGCTGCCATGTGATGCCTGATTAGGAATTTGGATTAACGAGCAGCAAGACAGGTGCACCTAATAAATTGGCTGGTGAGTGTATATTCTATCTTCAAATCTGTTTTCATTTTAAAATGGAGCAAAAAAAAAAGGTGAATGGTTTTTGATCAAACGGATTTATGCTGCCTTGTTTCGCATCAAAGAAAATCTCTGTGCACATCTGGAAACTCTCCAGCTTGATGAGTCATTGCCTCCAGTATTGGTTACATCAAAAGTCTGGGGCCAAACTGGCTTGACTGGGAACTTTAAAAAAAAAAGAGGGACGTGTTAAATACTCCTTGTTACAACATTTTACCCTCCATTAAAAACTAATGACAGTATTAAATTTTACTAAACATCATTACAGAGTAGTTATTTAATTATTTAATTATTTGTGTGTGTGTGTGTGTGTGTGTTTGCCTTTCTGTAATGGTGGGATCCAAACTCTAATGAGCAACCAAATCTGGAGGACCTCCTATAATTAAATGTTTAAATTTGTTTTTTTGTCTTGAGATATAATTAAATTGATATCTGGTTATGGGTATGCTTCTATTGATCATGGTTTTTTGATAGGGAACAGCATTATTAGAACAACTCTGGAGAATTTAACAACAACTGAGGTTTTATAGGTAAAAATAAAAAGGCTCAATGAAAAAAGATTGGAAAACAATGTGGTGACAAATTTCGATAATCCTATATCTTCCCCTCTTTCTTTCTTTCTTTCTTTCTTTCTTTCTTTCTTTCTTTCTTTCTTTCTTTCTTTCTTTTTCTTTTTCACAATGTCCCATCACATTTTGTGAGCTATAGGCTCTAAATGGATAAAAAATATACATCATGTGTCAGCAATGAGTTATTTAAAGGTCTTATCTAACAGGCCAAACTATTATTTACATGCAACATTATATTTGTTATGAGACTTCCCACTGATGTTGCAATGGTGACTGTGATTCCAGATGTTGTTTAGAGCTAACAGAGCTTCTGATACTGATATTGTTACAAATGCTAGAAAACTTTTTAAACCAACAGTTTAGAGCATTTGAAACCAAAAATCAGATGGCTTGCTTGGTTATGCAAACTGGATTTAACTACATGGTGACATCTTGTGACAAAAATTGTAAATTGCAATTAATATAGTTCCACTCAGGAACCATGTTATTTATTCGTGTTATTATTATTTATTTTTTGTCAAATTGTGTTTGTTTTTTTATCAGTGTGGCATCATTGATTCTTCCTCTTTGTAAAAATCTCTTGTTGTTATTGTCTCTGTCGGTTATCGGAACCACATACAGAAAATATCTCGACGAATTCTCAGACGTCCTCTCAGCCTTCGAACTGGTTCAGGCAGATGGCGATACATGCTGAATCTGCGACTGCGTCTGCTGTCGTTCCCTTCATGCAAAAAGGCGTTTCTCATCTCTACAGCTGGCAAATAAAAAAGAAATTAGATTTTTTTAATTATCATTATATAACTATGCCTTTCAATCTGCATAAGTAAATATGTATGTATATACATTGTTTTTCTTGGGTGAGACAGCAGAAGCTGGTAAAGAATTCCCTTTGTAAGTTAAATGCAATAAAAACAACTCACCTGATAATTAAAGTTTTCAAAATAAACTAGTCCACCACTTTTGTGCTTCAACATTGAAAATGCATTCCAAACAGGTACAATCCGTCTAAATGTAGATTTAATTTGAACTAGATATGATATATAATACAGTCCAAGTTGCTTTAGAAACTTACAGTAGAAACCCAGACATGTTTCTCTCCAGCAGGACTTTTAAACTCATTCTAATGAATCCTACTGCATTCCCAACTCAGAAGGGACAAATCGTCTCATACCAGTGGAAAGTAGCTGGAAAATCTCCGAAACGAGCTCCTTACCCTGTTTCTAAGTCTGAGCTCAGCCATCCTATGAAGAACGCTCATATTAACCAGCTGTTTCCAGGATCTTGATCTTTCAGTGGTGATCCAAAACTCAAGGCCACCAAATCTTTGCTTTCCGGCTCGGCTCTTTCTTCATCCAGACTGCTTGGAGCAGCACCTGCTTTTACATTTTTAATATGACCGCTGTAAGTGGACATAACTGGGTAATTTCACTTGAATTGTGAGCTCTGGCCGATTTGTGTGTTTTTCTATGCAGAGAACAATTTCATGGCTTTTTTTAAATTATAAAATACCTTGAACAGTTTGTTATGTTGCAACAATAATGTTAAAAACATATATTGCTGTTAATTAGATGATTTATTTATAAACCTAAAACACCACCACCTTTAAAAAACTCACTGATTAGTTTTTTAGTTGTTCATTCTAATTCATTTAGACTAAAGCTGTTCATGTAGAAAACATGTTTGCCGTATATTCAGTTTTTTGTGGTTCTATTTAAGCAGAAGAATTTCATTTTTGAAATGTTTTTGTAGCACTTCTTATGGCTCTCCTTCAACAGCTGCTTTCTTCTTGCCTCTATTCCCTAACAGCTCAGATTTGGGAAGTGGGAAGTTAATAGTTATGTCAGCAGATTATCGAGTGTAAGCTGAGAAAGTCTGTAGCTCCTGACTGCTTCTCTTTTTAAAGCTTATCTTGCGTGGCTTGATGGTTTAGGAGACTGAGCCTGTTTTGCTTAGCTTTCTGCTTAGTTTGGATAGATTGATAGTTGAAAGCTGCATATATAATTTTTCAACCATAAACCTGCCTTGAATTATAGTATTCCCCAAGAAAGCAGACTGTGCTGAATTCAATTTTATTTTTTATATTATTTGTATATTTATTTGTAAAATAAGAAACATCCATTGTTTTTGTCGGTGCTGTGACCAAATGTTCAGGCATTGCACATGTAATTTAACAGAAATGTGAGACGACATCCTAAAGTTTCAATGTTTTAAATCCTCCATGTCTACAAACGCATACATAGGCCTTCATGGCTGAAAGGGTTCTCGTTATTTTGTCTTTGCACCTCATCACTCCCTGTCAGGGTGTCCCGCTGCCCCCCGTCTATACTTTCTCATTATTTTCATCTCATACTTGCAGGTCCCTGTCAGTGCAGAATTTCTTATTCTTGCTCACGCAAGAAACTAGTTGGATGCTGTGTTTGTGGATTTGTCAACCACTTCTTCTGGGCATGCCAGTATTTGCGATCAGAATGATTAAACCACTGTCAATCCATGCAAGAGAACAGGAACGTGGTCTTAATCTCCACTTGGATCCGGCATTTCTTTTTTAATAATAAAAGAAGATGAAGAGGGCTGTAATTGTTGGAGGACAGTGAGCCTGCAGGGGCGGAGGCGGACGTGGCTGCTATCGTTGCCTTAGCGAGCTGAATATGCTTGGATGGTCAGTGCTGCCCGCAGGTTGCATAAGCAGTCTGGGATTAAGTCAGCACTGGCCTGTAGTTGCGGTTCTGTTTTCACACAGCCTTAAACCTGGTGGCACAGAGTGTCAGTGTGGAGCTCAGAGGACGGAGGAGGCGGGAGGGAGGATTTGTGATCGGCTGAAGGGAACACGATGTATTTTGCTTTTCGTTTCCAGGAGCATGAAATTTTGAGCCTTGTGGGAGTAAATGGCCCTGAAAATAGATTTAAAAGTCATAAATAAAAATACATTAAAGCCAGAGTTTAAAAAACAAAAATGATTGCAGTTAATGTAATGTGGTTTCCTCATTTTTGATTTACTTTTATTAAATAGACCAGGCCTATTTTTAACCTTTGCTACATAAAAAACATGAAACATGCAGTCCTGCACAGTGTAATTATGTTCGTTAATAAGGAATCAGCCATGATGTTTATAAACCCAGTAAAAAAACTGTCAAAATTAACTTGGCTGCACCAAGAAACTCACAAATCTTTCCAGTATCACCATGCCAGCAGTTGATATGCTTTACCAGACGAACAAAGTGGGTTGAAGGGTTGACAAATCTACGGCTGATTCCCAATCTCCATTTAGTTTAATGTTTTAACCTAGCTAGAGTACTTGAGCTGCTTTAAATCTCTTTATTAGGAACTCTAAAGTCAGAACATGCAAGAAAAGTATTCAAAATGTTGTTTTTTTTAATTTAATATTCCTTGCTGCTGTGACCACTCATTAAATCTTAATGTTTGCAGTTGAGGAGATGACGCCTAGCTGTTTGCACGAGGAATATATTAAGTTAAATTCCTTAGAGCTACTGGTGTGAATTTCTTACATGTAAGAACATTTTTGAGTTTAAATAAGAGAAGATCAACATTTCACCAAGCTCAGAATCTCTCCTGCTAAAGAATGCATCCCCCTGCTTTTCTTCAAAAACAACACTGTCACGCTTTTAAAAAGCAAGAAAAAAAACACGTGTTGCCCACAATCACACATGATCTCTGGGCTGCTGGTTTGAGTTTTAGACCTGTGGCATGCAGTACTCGGCACAACAATGGTGTGTTTCTGTTGTCTCGATTGCTCCCCCTATTGTCGTGGGGAAAGAACGGCTAGTCTATTGGTGCATCATGTGACTTTTATCACGTGACTGTATTGGTGTATCACGTGACTTTTGGCACAAACCTCCAGCAGAGTGTTGATTTATTTGCTTGTGAGGACCTTGCTTGGGATCAAGGGACAGATTCAAATGGGTTCATTCAGCTTTATCTTTACAAAACATGCTTTGTGTTTGTGAAACATGTTTTTTGTTTGTGTATGTTTTGACACAAAATGAACTCCAAAGGAAGCACTGCAGTCTGTGTGAAATCTTTAAGGCCAGTATTTCCAAATACAAAAATCCCAAATCTTTAACTAAAACCTTTACAGAGCAATTTCCCTAGTTAAGAAACAGCATTGCAGTGTAGTGCATTCTGGTTAATAAGGTTTC
The DNA here is from genome assembly GCA_032876305.1 of Orestias chungarensis. Taxonomy (NCBI): domain Eukaryota; kingdom Metazoa; phylum Chordata; class Actinopteri; order Cyprinodontiformes; family Cyprinodontidae; genus Orestias; species Orestias chungarensis. The sequence goes on along the minus strand of JAVLVB010000001.1, from coordinate 7,764,563 downwards.
CAAACAAATGACCTATTTTTTTTAATCTTGTGTACATCTTAGATCTATGATATCTACGGGTTGGTAGGAGAAACTCAAGATTATTATCTCATCAGCAGTTCCAGTACAGGGACAAACACGCACAAACTGTATAGATAAAGTAAGCAGTCCTGACCCACGACAGAAACAAATAGCCTGCTCTGCTCACAACTCCCTGGCCTCTCTTCTAAATGTGCGGTTTTTTATCACGCGTCAGCGCCAAAGAGAGAGTACGTTCCCTCTGTGCCGCCGTGCATCACCCAAACTGACTCATCCCTCCTCACCTGCTGCCATCAACCTCACTCCCCGTCCGCATCATTCAAAGAGATCAAGCCCCCGCGCAGCAGAACAAAGGCCTGTGATGGCAATGATAAAGAGTTGACTTCACATGGCAGGAGTTATGAGAGCTTGCAAGCAGCAGAAAGAAGCGAAGGATCCGTGGGAAGTAAAAGATTTCTGAGGAAAATGGCAAAGGCTAGTTTTGATGGTAAAAAAAACTGCAAAAAAGCAGAACTCTTTGAGCGGCTTTATGTAATAGTTTTGTGCTTGGCTACATGTGTGTTCCTGTATTTTCTCCACATTGATCTATAGGCTGTAGGTCAAGTCCTGACAGATCAGCCTCCTCAGAGAGGAGAGAGAGAAAAAGAAAAGAGAAGCAATCAGTAAGAATAATCACACTGCAGTAGGAAATGGATCTGCTGGAGCTGCCTGTTATTGGCTGGATGCTGTTTGTGTGTGTATGTGTGACTCAGCCCACAGCAGCCACCCATGGTGAGCAGCTTTTAGAATTACTTAGGCCTTCACTGCAGATAATTAGCATTTTCAGAGACAACCACACTGCAGATTTGACAGGGGGTTTAAACATCCACACCGCAGCCCTCACCCCGAAAACCTCCTCACAGATGACTGGAAGTAGACATGGCTTTGTAGGAAACATTTTCTCATGTAACGGCCTATTTTATTTGACTTTATGTGGTAGTCAGAGTAACAGAATTAGTCACAGATTTAATAACTGTGCCTGTTATGATTTATTGTATTTTTCCACTGGTCTCACCTGCAGAATTTCTTATAAAAAATCTTAGTTTCTTTTGCATCCTAAAGCCACAGCAATACAAGAGAGGGTTATTTGATTATTATTTATGAAACGCATAAACTAAAGCACAGGTGCAAAGAAAGCAAATTATGTCTAACATGTGGTTAGTTAATTATCATATATGCCAAAAATAATTATCTTATCTTATCAAATTTTGGATTTTTGGGACCTTTAGATTACTTTATCCAAACCAGAATCAGCTTCAGGACCGGCACTACATGGCAATCTTGTTAAAATATGTTTTTTTTTATTTTATTTTTACTAATTATTTTGAGTTCAGATTTTTTTCTGTAACTCAGTAGAGAAGAGTTTAAAACATATGAACAACAATAAAAAAAAACTTTTGTCAGCCAAACTGCATTATACAATTTTGTAACATCAAGTTTGTTGTATGGGGAAAATAACTGTGATGCTATAGATGATGCTTTAAACAGAAGGATGAAGGTGGGAAGATGCAGACATCTTAAGTTACACAGATTTCTATTTGCTATGTTCAGTGAAAACAAAGGTGTAAAACAAACAAAGAACTGCAGAGGTTGTTGATTGTGACTATCTTCCAATATGTTGCTGTTGATTGTCTTCACAGCACAAATGTGTTGCAAGTTAGCAGACTGCTTCTTCATTGTTGAGTAAATAAAGCTAATGCATGGAGAGGATTGTAGTAGCACATAGTATTTCTAAGCCTTTTGGATACCTGAGTTAATACATACTGATGATATTGAAAGAACACTTCCCTATGTGCTTTTTTGTGCAGAGATACTGCCTGTTAGTTGCTTCGCCTCTCTAGCCCGAGAGTTCACCTGCCGCTTCTTCACCCCAGTCCATAATCAGAAGCAGCCTTTACCATGACCTCCTCTCCGCTGGTTTCTCGGGCCAACGTCGATATCCTGGACGAACTGCAGCTTATCGCCGCTCAGAACCTGGAGAGGCTCGAGGTCAACAAGCACTATGAAGTGATCCGGGAGTTGGGGAAGGGCACCTACGGCAAGGTGGACCTGGTCATCCACAAGATCAGAGGTGAGGGACTGGATGCATATTTCAAAAGCTATTTTGGTTTCTTTTAAAAGGAATCTAAAAAAACGAATTTTTTATCATAAGGTACAAAAATGGCACTGAAGTTCCTGAAGAAGAAGACAACCAAGCTGAAATCGTTCCTGCGGGAGTACAGCATCTCACTCTACCTTTCTCCTTGCCCCTTCATCATCAACATGTACGGCATTGCCTTCGAGACAGACGAGTACTACGTGTTTGCCCAGGAGTACGCTCTGGCAGGAGACTTGTTCGACATCATTCCCCCACAGGTGCCAGCACAACTACCTTTCTGCTGGTTTTCATTCTTTTAAAAATGTAACCCACTGAAAGTTGAATATTGGAGTGTTTAAAAAAAATAAATAAAAATCATCTGAAGGATAGTCTTAATTTCTGCACAGACTGCTATAATTTCAACCCACCCGAAAAGAGACTAAATAATCAAAGAAATTACTCAGTACGTTTGTATTGCAAGTATTAACATCATAGTTATCTTCCTATTTTATTCCCTATAATAATTTTGTAGCAATTATCAAAACAAAGCAGGTAAAAATGCAAATTACTTCTGCAGTCTTTCCATTAATAGAACAAGTTAGATTACCTAATATTCTAAAGGCGATAAAATATTTTAGACATTTTGTCAAGCCATGGCAGCTAATATCTTAACTGCTTTCTGATGAAATTTTTTTTTTGATGCAAGTTGTTTTTCCTACTCTTGTTAATGGCTTCAAGTTTGTGCATCCTAACTGTACATCCCATCTTTCAGGTTGGACTTCCTGAGTCAGTGGCAAAGCGTTGCGTGCACCAAGTGGCCATTGCTTTGGACTACCTGCACTGCAAGAAGCTCGTCCACCGGGACATCAAGCCAGAGAACATTCTCATCTTTGACAGAGAGTGTCGCAAAGTCAAACTTTCAGATTTCGGCATGACCCGTCGGGCCGGCTCCCCTGTAAAAAGAGTGAGTAGCCTTTGGGCTGTCTAAGAAGGTACAATCCCACCCCAAAAGTCCTGGTTCTGACCTATTGGTTTTCTCCCTAGGTGAGCGGCACCATCCCGTACACGGCTCCAGAGCTTTGTGATGCCTCCCGCCAGGAGGGATTTTGTGTGGACTACAGCACTGATGTCTGGGCTTTTGGTGTGCTTCTCTTCTGCATGCTGACCGGCAACTTCCCTTGGGAGAAGGCGCTTCCCACCGATACGTTCTATCAAGAGTTCATCCACTGGCAGCGGAGGAGGACGAACACAGTGCCGTCTCAGTGGAGGCGTTTCACCGAGCAGGCGCTGCGTATGTTCCGCCGGCTTCTCTCCGTGGAGCAGGACCGCCGCTGCTCTGTTAAGGAGGTGTTCGGGTACTTCAGCCACTCCTGGATGCTGGACGGGGAGCGTGATAACAACGGCAATTCAGGAGGTGGAGGTAACAGGGAGACGGTTCGGGGAGGCAATGGACGTGGAGGAGGAGCAGGAGGGAATGCACGAGGAGACTTGGAAGGCACCGTCTCAAATTCCTCATCAGGGGAAGAAGATGAGGAGCTCCTGGTGGAGAGGATGAAGCAGCAGACTTTGTCGCCTCGCTCACCACTCTCTCCCATGTCCCCCATGGTGGTGGATAGAGGAAGCGGCGGTAACGGGGCAAAGGGAGCTATGATGGACCCAGGTGGGGGACATCATTTTGTGTCTGTCTCCACTAACAGCTCTGTGTCGTCCACCAACAGTTACGACCGAATGCCACGTGAAAACGGCTCCCCCGGTGGCCGCTTGCTGGTCGCTGCACCGATTGAAATCTGTGTGTGAGCACGGCAAGCTTTGCGACCGACTCAACCCACACTTTTATACCTCTCGAACTGCGATAGCTGTGCATGCATCAAAAAAAAAGGCCGGACTAAAAATACTAATGGCATCAAGCTGTCAAGTTAACACGTTGAAGACTTAAAAAAATATTGTTTGAAGTCACATTTTTTTCCTCATAAGGAAGTATTCTTGATTGGATGTCAACCAGAGAGGCTTTGTTTACAACCCATGGATATTTTGGAATGCATATCATGAGAATGCATAAAACTAAAGAGACCATGTGACTTAAACCATCGGAAAAGAATACCAAAATGTATTTTAAAGAGCAATACCTGCAGGAAAATACTTAATGGAAAGACTTCTATCGCTGTGATAAGGTGGTTAAGGTTTCCATGATAGGGACTGAAACAGAACTCGAAGAAACAACCCAGTCAACGGAGTGAGACAAGATGTAACAATGTGAAAGTGTGTTTGTGGGCGTATGGATCTAAAAAATAGTGTATTTATTTTGTTTTGAGATACAATGTATTTATTGAAGTGACAAGACTAGAATATTTTTTCTATTTTCTTTCCTCTTGTTTTTATAATGTAGCGTTCTTTACTTTAGTGAACATCGTAATGTGTCTCCAGTCCCCCCGCGAAACGCTGGCGTCCAGCTGACGAGTCGGAGTGTAACAGTTTATTCAGCTTGTGGTGAATCTGGATACTGAGATGACGTCGACGAGAGGATGTTTGTTTTCAAAAATGCCGTGACCGTTTCCAACATCTCAAATCTGGGTTTTGAAAAAAAAAAATCTTCCTTTGACAATTTAAAGCTAGAAACTATTAAATGTGCTTCCTTGAAAAAAAATTTTTTTTTTCAATCAGATCGCTTAGAAATTGATTTTCAAAATTATGGACAAACAAATAAAAAAAGTTTCGACGTCAACTTCCAAACGCTGTCCTTTCAGCTCGACTGCTTCGAAGGCAACGTAACTTGTTTTTTCTTGCTTCAGAACATTTCATATGTAGCTTGAAGCGCTCCTATTCACATCCAGGATCCAAATCTTTGTAAACAGGTGAATTCAGGCTTTGTGTTTCAGAATCTAAATAAGCAATCAGCAAATTGTCACAAGATTTTATACCACTGTTACATCCCAGCTGATTAGCTGACCAATAATAATTCTTGTGTATTATTGAGCATCATCACTCAGACAAAAAATATTAACACTTCTGCTCTGTCTTTTTACATTTACTCCTGAAATTCTTGTTCTAATAGCCTTTATCTTTGAAGCTTCACAGGAAAAAAACTCTCAGCAATGCTTTTGGCTATATTTGGCTTTTTTTTATTTCTTTTTTATTAGAAAATTTGTATTTAATTTAGTATTGCAATCTAAAAACTGTCTGTAGATTAAAATAAATGAGCTCATCTTCATTTGGTGAAAAGAACATAAAAAAAACTTTATAATTGCATGAGTAGCTCACAGCAACACACAGAAAAAAATTAAAAGATGAGGGTGAAATATGTTTTTATTTTTGCAGCAGCACAATTTATTGCATTTTATTCAAGACTGAATATTGGTGTTTTTGATTCCTTGAGAAAAACAGGACAGAAAAACAGTAACAAACAGTAACAGCTACAACATATTAATAAGCATGATGTCACCAGAGCTGGTGGCCGTTAACTAGAAACCTTCTAAATAGCCTTTGATGAGGTACTTAATTTTTTTATCAGATTAAGAATGATGGCAAAAAAAGGAATAACTTTTTTTATGACAAAAATAACTCAACAAAAAAATACAAAACAATTTTTAAACCATTATGTCAAGTGTAGGAACGGCTGAAGCTTTCCACGCATAAACCTGCATGAACGTGTACGCTCTCTTGTGAAAACCTGCTCAGTGTCTCTCGAACCCTCGAACCGTAGTGATCTGTAGATGCAGTGCAGCTGCCAACGATACGTTTCCTTATCTTGTGAGCGTCAGTAGCCTCAGAGTGGACGCTGAGGAACAGCTAGACCTAGCTAAACCCTCTACATTGTGCATTCTCGCTCGTGTTCTCCCGCATCAGTGGGTACGTGTGCTACGTAAACCATCTTGTGACAATCGCTGACCTCATCTGCAGCCTTCTGACTCAGAACAAAGGACCGTCCTGATATAGACTCTGTAGCCCTGCTGTGTCTCACCCTCCAGCTGGCTGTGAGCAGCACACTAAATTCACATGACCACATAAAACCCGTGCATAAGCTCATCGTGCATCTAAAGCACCATGTGGACAAGTCTGTACATTCATGTGTAATAGTTCTTTATTTACTTATTTTTGAAGAAAAAAAATCAAGAAAAATAAGCTCAAAATGCACATCCAGGTTTATTTAGTGTCTCTTTAAGGGTACTCTGTTTTCCAAATAAGCATTTGAAGCTTGTCTTTGTTTAAAGTAAGCAGGTGACCCCTGACAGGCATCAAGATACATAAAAGATCAGATTATTTAATGAGTTATTTAAGGTCTACTTATTTAATTTGGTCCCTTTTGGTGTTCTGTACAGCTCAGGGTTCACCTCACCGTGATTTTAAACATCCTCCACTTTAGAAACCCCTGGTCTAAAAAGCACAGGCAGAGAATATAGAAAATAATTCTGCTCACAAAATAAAATAAAATAGAATAATTTAAGAAATTGAAGGATCAACTTGTTCTCGGGGAATGATATCAAACTTAGTTTTATTTTTTACTAGTCTTCAAATCCAGGTTAAGATAAATAAAAAAACAATAATAAAATAAAATTAACGAAATAAAATTATTTCGGCAGCAACAGAAATATAATTTTTAATACATCCTGGTCAATACAACATAAAAGAACCAGTTTACTCAGTTCTTATGTAGGTAATTAGGGTAATACCATGAGAACAACTTACTGCATTAGCTGGACATTGTTCTTTCTCCCAAACTGAATAAAGGTAAAATCTGGTTCTGCTGAGCTGTCAGCTACAGTTCTTCTTAGAATATAGTTGTTGGTATTTTTCTAAATTTTAAAATAGACATTTTTGTGTTTAAACAGCAGGTTTCCACTTATTTCAGAAATTGCTTTTAAATGTCATAGTTTCGGCAAAGAGTAAAACATTTCTTATGGATATTTGGCACTTTAATGACGAGGCTACATATCTAGAAATTGGACCTGATAAGAAAGTAAAGTAGTTTTCAAATAAAATAAATTGATAAACTGATAAATGTTTGGACTAATTATTTTCTAATAATCATGTCTTTTCAAATTAAGTATTTTGACAATATATATATTTTCCTTTTATTTGAATTTCATTTAGATGTTTATCATCAGTATTTAGATAGTCATGTTTAGTAAGATTGAAGTATTTAAGGAGCCATTATGCATACAAATTCCACCAGCAATACTGTGTATGTTAAAAGGGACGAGATATTTTTCCTCGTGTGAAGTGTTTTTTCTTAACTGGCTGCATGAACTGGATGTTTTCTGTTCAGATGCTCAATCACTGATGTCAAACTGTGGATTTTCATTTCATTCGTACATTCTGGATTTTAGTTTTTAAGCAAGAGCAAGCAAAGCAATTATAAAGACTCTCGAGAAGTATCATTGTTTTACTAACTAAATCATCAAATTTAATGATTCATGTGGGAGATTTTAATAATTTAGACATTTTTTTAACTTTAACTACTAATATGTGGGCATAAGACAACTTGTCCTCAATGTTGGTGTAAGTGCAGAGAAAGACTGTTTAATTCCAGGCTTGAAATGGTTCTTTTATTCTGCGTTTTGGGTGATAACATTTAGGAAATTACAATTTGCATGCAAAAGCTAGAATATGTCATTGCAAACTTATTATTTACTTTCACCCTAAATTGTTTTCCTTGCATAAAATACTTTTTTCTTAATGGTGGTCTGTATTATTAGGTTAGAGATGTTTAGGTTAGAAACAGATAGATTTTAAATTTGTTCAATCTCCTCTGTATTTTTTTTTTGCTTCTGTTTTCCCGTGTCTGGGTCAATGATTGCTGTGTCATCATCTAATCCATAATGTGACTCGTGTTCAGAACTTTTGTCTTCTTGGTGAAATATTTCCCAGCGTCATGCTTTTAGCTGATTAATAAGTAGATGATCACACCACTAGAACTTGTGTCCACTTGTCTTTGCAAAACAAAATGTCTTCCTGTAAACTGAGATTTAGTCAATAAAATGAGAATGTGTGTCGGAGTCCAGACTTCTTTTTAAAATCTCATAACATTAAAGCCTGAGCAAGAATGATGGTTTATTATGGGGTATTTTTAGGGAGGTTAGCAGTGGTATTGATTTAAAATTAGTTTTTGTCTGCAAATACCATCCAACATACTTTTCCAGTTTTACACCCAAATAGTTTTTGTCAGACATAAATTCACGTTTAAAGTCTGTAAAATCCCAGAATACTAAAAGTGCGTGGTTTTTGGAAGCCAAAAAAAAGTTACCACCAAAAAAGAAAGGGATTTATAGCAATCAGCATGTCGAAGGTCGTCAATAAAACCTCTCACTTTGGTCTCTGTGAAATACAAGAAGATTTAATCAGTTCGCTATTTAATAATTAACAGCTAAGGTAGTCATTTACTAATCTAGGAAACAAATATCTAGTGTGGCAGATAAGAAAACCAAGTCTGATCAGGAGCAGAAGAAAAAGATTACATTGTGAGAGAGATCTGCTACTTTCTCCTATTTCAATCATTTCTCTCTTGGGTACAATTAGACAAATCTCATTACCTCTTTACATTTATGGCAGAAAAAAAAGATACCCAAGTTCATAAAGCTGTCGTTACGCAGATGTGGATCCTTAAATCTAGGATTAACAAACATACAGCGATCAAACAGACATGGCCTCTCGCAGTTTTCCAATGTTTCTACCATTTGTCAAATTTGTTTCACATCAATTAATAAACTATTAGCAAATTTAACCTGAGGAAACAAAAACATATTTTAAAATGAGGATTTTACTCATTAAGGGGAAAAAAATGACATCCTAACTAAATAATCTCTTATAAGGGTTTCTTAGTAAAGCAGACATCATGGTGCTCTAATTTATGACAGGCTGTCAGGTCATAAAGTAGCAATCCAGTCTTCTATGTGGAGGCACAAGAACATTGGTCCTCCCCCTGTACAGCAGAACAGTGGTGGAGGTATCATGGTGTAGGATGTTTTTTTAATTTTTTTAGCAAAGATGAGAAAGTTGGTCAGAGTTGATGGGAAAAGACAGAAGATTGATAAAAGCTACACTACATTCAATTGGACTGAGCTTATGGTTTCTGCAAGGCTTATAGAACCCATAACTCATGATATCATGGGCCATTTTCAGATGTTATACATCACACAGAACATCCAGAAGGTAGAACAAAATATTTATTCTGACAAGACCTCCGATACCGAGGTCAAGAGGTGAATAAGACGGTACAAAAGTTGCCATAAAATCCGAGGATGGCAACGCGAGCACAACAGGTTGGCAGTCGTCTTGTGTTGAACTGAAAAAATAAAATCACCACAGCACTGAGGCAGATGGAGGAGGAACTGGAATGTAACGTTTAGTGTACCGAGACAGGAAATGCTTTAGGTCAAAAGTTGCAGAGATAACCACATCCTGGTCCATGCATTTCTGCGGTAACAGCATTAGAAATAAAACAGGTAAACAAAGAAAATAATCACAATATCTGAGATTTTTAGCCCTGAGAGCAATCAAACATTTTTTAATAATAAAACATATTCAGAAATCTATATTTGGTACAAAAGTCACTCAAGTGTCCAGATTTGCAGACTAAACTTCAGTAAAAGAAAATAAACAGCGTCCGACTGTTTTAAGTAATAAAAACACAAACTGGGAAAACATAGAAACAGCGCTGGCACAAAACAGAAATAGTCGTTTTTGTTTTGGATTCCTTTAAGATGCTTCATGCAGCTGGTGAGTCTCAATAAACAACACGAAGCTGCAACCGAGAGCATCTTCTGTCCTGCTGCTGTGGCTCTAATGCCAGTTACCACCAAAGGCGTCTCAAAGCTGCCCCCAGTGGTGATACTATAGAAGTATACAGAGATGCGGGTCGCGCTGATCACCCGAAAATGAACCTACCGCCAAGATTCAAGACAGACGAGCAGCGCTGGCATAAACATTAATGTCAGCAACAGAAAAGTGCATGTTTTTATTTAGTATGCGAGAGTCAGCTGATTTGTTGATCCTGAGTGACGATAAACCTTTAAACTTCTGTAGAGGGAGGAAGGTTCACCCTGAGGCCCAAAATAAGGAGATGAAAGTTTTCAGTGATGCCATTTTATAAAGAACTGCAGGACTGAGTCTGACTGCAGAGCTGGACTGAAGCCCTCAACAAGAATCAGAGAGTTCAGATGTAAAGAAACCAGAATGGAGCTCAGATGGCGGAGAGATTCACACGAACAGTAAAAATTCAAGAGTATTCGATTCTCCTATGGGAATCAATGCAAGTCGTACTGAAGTCAAAATAATTCAGAAGGCAGCGCAGGCGAAAATAACATGGGCACATTTCTTAATGATCCCAACTGAACGTGGGAGGCCAAAGTGCTTTATAGTTCCACAAAAAACAAACGAAATAAAAAAAACAACAAATAATGTTTTATGTTTGTTAGCAAGAGAAACAGGTGATAGATGAGGCAGGAGAGAGTGTGCGGAGCACAGTGAGCTGAACGGTGCTGAGGAGCCCCGACCGGAGAACTTCCTGTTAAGATACATTCAAACAAATTCACACACACACACTGGTGCTGCATCACTTAAAGCGAAAATCATTTCTGATGCTCCAGTGTGCTGCCGTGTTCCCCGCACTCCTCTGTAAGCATGGGCCGACACGACACTAGCATCCACTTTATATCGAATAACTTTGATCAGTTTATTTGTATTTGGCGTAAATATCAGAAAGCAGTGCTGTTAGGGTGATGCCATGGCAAACCATGCCTACCAGGATGTCTGCTGCAAGTGGAGCAGCTTAACTCTTTTACGCTTTTCTCTCCTGTTTTGGATTAAAGCCACTGGTTGGTTGGTTGGAGAACGGGGCGATGTTTGACGTCCGAAAGGAAACAAAATAAAAACACACAAACAAAACAAATGTAAAACAAACTTTGACAAAACAGCCAAAGAAGGCGGTAAGAAAAGTTCAGGAATAAATAAACCAAATATAATCTAATATTTAGT
>JAVLVB010000001.1:7720122-7753359 GCA_032876305.1 Orestias chungarensis | reverse complement strand
GGGGGGGGGTGGTCGGTAAGGTTTTGGGTGTTGGCTGTCAATCGAGGGGGGGGGGGACCCTTGTCCACCGTTGCCACGGTTACCTGCAGGGTCCTGTAAAATAATTTAAAATAACGTAGTGAAGACACATTTGCTATCAGTCAGCAGCAAACCTTCACTGGGTGCTGATAAGCTTCAAACAGTTTTGTCTGCAATGCTAATGCAACGTTTTCTGTCTTCCTCTGTTTTAGAGTTGGGTTTTAATCTCACCGCACGCGTGTTTATCGACTAGAAAACCTCCTTATATTCCAGCGTAGGCAGAGTGAAGATTTCCAACGAGCAATAATAGTTTAAATAATTCTGTAGTCGAGTGCTGGGGATTAAACGTGCAGGGATTAGGTGTATAATAGGAAAATGAAGGAAAGCGATGAGAATACTACGGTCAAGTATCCGTGGGAACGTTTCTCTCGTTAGATCATTTGGGGTTAAGCTTACGCTGAAATCATCAGGGGGTGTTTCAGGTTTCTAAAATCCAGGTGAGGTGCTAGTTGGACGGATGCAGACGTGTGTATAAACCCCTCCAACCCTCCACCAGACAATTTACCTGATGATGTTTGTGTTAACTGTCACCTGTCGTCCCGTCGGCTCCCCGGAGGCGCTTTTAGCGTCTTGTTCTGGTGAACAATGTCAGCGTAAAGCTTTCAGCTTCAGGTCCAGGCAGTGTTTCTTTTTTTTTTTTATTCATTTGTGGTTTCTGGGAAGCTTACCTTGTGCTTCTTACACTTCATGGAGAAGTTCTCTTCGACGAGCACGCAGTCTGCAAGAACAAGAGGAGAAGGTGTTGTTTTTTAAGAGAGGCTTATTCTTCCTAAAGGTCCGACCGCCCACACAGGCGAGTTCAGGCTTTGGCACGGAGGTTATCGCTCGCGTTGATGCATTTAGAAGACAGAATGTGGGAATCTAATTTCTCAGCAAAAAAAAGAGAAGAAAAAGTTACGAGTCATTTGAACCGTCGGCCTCCCAGGTTAAAGCGATCCTTGTGCGTCGCAGCCATGAGGGACCTGGGCGTCTCTCACACCGGTACCTTTCCTGTGGATTCTGTCTGAAAACCGCACTTTCAAGTTCGGTGCCTGTCGGGCGCATCGGTAGACTTGAGCTGCCAGAATTTCATTTACATGTATTCTTACTTCATCCAGTCTAACAGAAAGCAAACTTAATAATAGTTAAAACTTGGATTAATACGGACTTATGCCTGAATTTCACAACTTAAAAGGTGGAAGCATGTAAGAGCTGCTCCCTTACTTTACTTATGATTTTTACTTTTTTGGAAAACCAGCTGGAAGGATTTTTATGTTACGGTGCATAACCACGGCAACAAGATGGCTTAACCAGTAAACCTCAGGTCAGATGAGAATAAGGTGAGGAGAGGATGCTTTCAGCCGCAGCTTAACTAAAAGATCCCCTCATAAAGACCCACAGCAGTTCTAATATCTTTTAAGTGAAACTGAAAAACAATAACGCTTCAATAAAAACATTAAAAGCTGCACAGCTCGGGACTTCATTGTCATCATTCCAGGCAGAGATGATGATAAAGTTTAACGTTGCATACAAAACCGCAAGAACAGTTCAAGTCTTAAGACAATAATCTGCAAACAAAAACTGTTTTGATGAACTGTTTGGTTTGAGAGTTTCATATTTAGTCCTATAAAGTAAAAGGCGTTAAACTGAGACATTAAATGGTGCACCAGTGCAACCGGCGTTAAAAGGCATCCGCCATCGTAGGCGGTCACCCAAAAAATAGAGACAAATGAAAAAATCAGCAGCTTTCCCACGAGGCCTCACCTGACTCCAGAGCACACCTGTAGTGGTATTTGTTCGGACACGCTTTGAAGAAGCAGCCCAGTGTTGCTCCTGGATTGTGGCATGCTGAACACATCTGGAGAAAACAAAAAGGTGAGTTAAACAGACTTTCAATTGATGGATAGGAAGCTGGAGATTATGAGAGAAACTTTTCTATGTCCAGAAGAAATAAAATAGGAACACGCCACATTAGAAGAGAGAGCCTCCAGACCCTTGATTAGCTGGATAACAGAAAAAAAACAAACAAACATGACCCCACTTCCAACAAAGAGATGTTCTCAGACAGCTGGGTCTCAAATCAACAGAGGAACCTCCAGGGAGACCACGGATGAATCGGAACAGAAAAAAATAAATGTATCTGGCTTGAAAACAGTAACCGCAGAGACAAACGAAATGGAAGCTAAAACGGGCAGAAACGGAGGAAAACTGAATGGGATCAACTGCAGGAAGTGGCGTTTGTGTTCAGGAAGCCAAACGGATTATGACGCCAGTTATTATGACTCTTTGTTAAGCAAAGAGAGTTCAGAGAGAAGATATGGCAAACATTTCACAAAAAACTCCCTCCTGCAGCTGCAGACTGAGAAACCGACCGTTCGGCTCTGGACTCGTCGAACCCTAAAAACACTCGTTTTGGGATATCTGAACTTATGCCGCCGGACGCTTGGGCATCGACCAATCAGAGGGCGCCTGCTATGTGACCTAGTGACAAATTTTCCAACATGGTGGAAGACACGGAAGAGATAATGGCGGATAAACTTTGACACTGTTTTTGCCGACGAGCAGCTTCTTGAAGAGTTGGTAAAAATAATTAAGTCTGAACGCTGCTGAATTTTTCCGGGAAGTGAGTTAAGCCTGTTTGAAGCATCCGACTCTAAATGCAAACGCGTCAAACTTCAAATTGTTAGACACGTTTTTGAGGCTCCAGACACGTTCTGTGTGAATGTAAAGCAAAGATAAAAGGTAATTCTGACTTTTAGCTGTAATGCGATATTTTTAGGAGGCAACTATAGATAAATGTAGCTAAAACAAACAAACTTAGCACTGCTTGCTTCAGCCATTGGGTTAATCTGAATTATGCCGCTCACAATGAAGCTAATGGATTTTGGTCACATAACGGCAAAAGAAACATCTACTGTACCCATAACAATAAAGAGCAGCTTTACCGTCTCCTGAGCGATCTTCACTGCCTCCTCTAGCCCATAAACTTTTCCCTTGACGAGGAACACCCCTGCAGACCAGACGCCACAATCCTCGTGGAGCCAGTATTCGCACGGCTCAACGGGCAGCACAGGCGGGCTGTACCAGTCCTCCACGTCTCCAAATCCACCGTCCAACTGGGGCCGCTTGGCCGGGGGACCGCTGATCCTACCGCTGGCCCACTTCCGGCTTCCCAGGACACCATTCTGCTTTCCCTGGGCCCCCGGGTTGCAGGGCCAGGGTCTGGCTCTCCTAGTGATGGAGGAAGAGTCGGAGTCGCTGGACTCCTCCTCGTCCCCTTTGAGACCCAACGCGCTGGCTGGTGCCTTCGTGTTCGGCCGGTACCCCTCTGGATAGTACGGTCCGTGGAGGTCCCCCAGGTCGATGGAGTTGGCTGGCCGGCCGCACAAGCAGCAGACCAGGGCGCGCCGCTGTTGGCCGTGCTTGGATGGCCGACCCTTCTTCAAACAGGAAGTGCTTGGTACTACGGCGGAGACGAAGCGGCTGGAGGGATCCTGCCGCCGCTGCTTGGGTTCCGCCTTCACCTCCTCTGGATAGTTGATTATTGTGCACAGAGCAGGCGACAACTGGCGACGATTGAGACGAACAGATGGAGAGAAACTGTCCAACCTGAGGTCTTTCTTCTCCTCCTTGTAGTTGACGTATCGCAGCTTGATCTCCGGCTCCTTTGGGGAGAACATGGAGGAGGGCTGGCTGCGTTTGGGTTTCTTTCGCCTCCGTTTAGGGACGCGGGATGCCGTTGTCTTCTTGGCGGAAGACGCTTTGCTTCGAGATTTGTTTTTGGGGCAACCCAGGTTGTTCTTTGGAGATTTCGGTGGTGACCGACCAGGCAAAGTTTTTGATGCGTTCATATCCACCGAGGGTTCGGTCTCAGGGAGCACCTCTGGTTTCTTTGAGGTCTTATGTGCGGGTGACTGGCCGTTTGGCTGGGAAGGCCGTTTCCTCGTCGGCTTTGTAGAGCTACTCGTAGGTTTTCTGCTCATCCTTGCAAACCGAGCTGTTTTAGCCGGTGAGCTGCCGTCTGACACTTCTGTCTTGTTGATCAAATCGGAAACAGAGGTAGAGTCATTGCAACTTTCAGACTCAACGTCACTAGGTTTACCCATTTCCCCTTTCACATCTTTTCGTTTGTTGGTTCTCCGTGAGAGAGCGCTCTTCGCCTTGGCTCTCCTTCTGTGGCTGGGCGGCGTCCTCTCGGAATGGGCAAACGAAGGCTCCCGAGCTGCTGTCTGGGAGGCACTGGGTTGTTTATTGGCAAGTATGCAGCCCGACACTTTATAGCAACTTGAATTTATATTCATGACTATTGCTTCCAGTAAAGTCCCTCTACCAGAACGGTTGGGCAGTTTCCTTTTGTTGAAAGTCCTCTCCAGCACATTCGGTTTCTCATTAACGCGAGGAACGACGCCGCTACCGGTTCCGTACTCTGGATCATCCAATTCGCAAGCGTCATCAGCCAAGTCAATCAAAGGTTCCAACACGGCCTTCCGTCTATGGGACAATCGGTCTTTCTTACTACTGGTGTCTGAGCTCGTTGGGCAATCGCTGACCACAGAGTTTTCCCGAGCGGTTCCATCTGTACTTAAGGTGTCACGCACAGCATCGTCAGCACACTCCAGATAAAAGCCGTCTCCACTGGGCGAGCTGGAGGCCTGAGGAAGGAGGAACGTGTCCTCCATTTCGTCTAATGAGGTAGAGTGAGGGGAGACAGGATCCTCTAAAGGACTTTTGTACTCCCTTCTCACTGAACACAGATCTGCGGCCGCTCCGCTGTCCGACACCACCTTGTCCTGGTTCTTAGCCTCAATGAAAACCACATCCGACGCCCCCCTCTCGTCTTCCCGCTGAATTTCTGATGAAGAGTTTGACCAACCATCACGGCAACCGTTCTCTAAATACTTCCCGTTTTCAGGAATAACGCTGTGATCCTCTCCTTCTAACGGACGCTTTTCTGGGCATTCATCGCTGGAACATACTCCTCTGTTAAACTCGGGAGGCTCTTGAACATCGTATTCTCTCGCGTCACCGTCTGGTCCCACTCGAGGTTGCGAAAACAAGGGGAATGCATCTCCCTGTGTGATGAGGTTTGTCGGTTCCTCATGCTTCGGGTAATGCTGGCTCAGTGCATAGCTGGTCTCCCCCAACCTGCGGTCGGTGTTGCAGTGAGTGTGGAGCGAAAACCTGCTGATAGGCGACACACTGTAGAGAGGAGAGTTGTGAGTGGCGAAAACATGAGACCGGCTCACGTAGGACAAGGTGACTGTAGTGTGGGATAAGGCATTGTCTGGCTGAATCTGTTCCCCAGATCGAAGCGTGACATCTGAGGAGCCAGTCTCTGAGAACTGTAACCCGGGGATGGTGGATCCAGAGTTTGGGGCCCAGCCAGAACCCTTGACCCTCTGCAAGGCATCAAGAGATGGTGAGGTGAGGAGGCATTCTTCGTCTTTTCTGGTCAAGCTTGGGATACTGGAGGAAGAGACACATTGATGCTGCTCCATAGCAACTAAAATAGATAAGAAGAAGAAAGTAGGCTGATTATATTGACTTAAAAGTGGGGTAAAACAAAGCTTTCCCAAAATCAGAAGATCAATAAAAGCTGAACTGGTGTCACTACAAATAAAAAACTAAACATTATGTCAAATGCTAACCCAGAAGTTTCTAGAAGACTACAAAAAGAGCCAAATATTACTATTATTGCGGGATGGATTAGGATGAAGAATCAAAAACCAGAAGTTAAACCTCTAAGATGGAAGCATTTCAATATCTGACCTCAACTGTGACAAATACATCTAACCTGCTGAGAACATTTCAAATGTAGAGGTTTCTTCTCCTTCCGAGGGAAACTATTTAAGGAAAGAGGAAACTGTTAAACCTCTGACCCCCCCCCTGTCATTAACTACCAAACCGACAGTTCAAAAAGAAAATAATTTAAAAAAAGAACCGACAATTACATTTTTAAACTCTTTTAATTGTTTTAAGCACTTGTTTTAGGAGGAATACACTTCCTAGCGAACAACAGTGAACTTTTCCCAACGACACTGACAGATCGGGGTGGCTAGTTAGCTTAGCAGGTGCTAGCACGCTAAGCTAACTAGCCACCACAAAACTGACAGCGCAGAATTGCTAGTTAGCTTAGCAGGTGCTAGCACGCTAAGCTAACTAGCCACCACAAAACTGACAGCGCAGAATTGCTAGTTAGCTTAGCAGGTGCTAGCACGCTAAGCTAACTAGCCACCACAAAACTGACAGCGCAGAATGGCTAGTTAGCTTAGCAGGTGCTAGCACGCTAACTTGACTCGGTAATCTGCCCTCGCGTCAATTTCAATTACACATCCAATAACTTTAACGAAATATTGTAAAAACCGGAATGTTACACTTTAATCCATATAGATTTTGGCTGTATATTAAACTACTACTCTCTGTCGTCAATTCGGCTATGTTTGTTTTCCCAAAATGTAATTATTAAAAAAAATATTGCCTCTTCCTTCTGAGCTTCTAAGACTTATAACTAACTTCTTAAAGCCCAACGCTAGATAAAATCTAATTCTTATGGCACAAAACGCTAATATTTCTATCGTTTAATTAACCCCGAACTGAAGAAAACGTGAATCCAAACTAAAGTTTATCAAAGGTTTTTCTTCACAGCGGCCAAAACCGCCGACACGGTGAATTTGATGAAACTGTGAATGGAGTTCGGCGCTGCGCTGGCTTAGAGCGGCGCGAGGCCCGGGCTGGCTGAAACAAAGACGGATGAGCGCTCTCTCCTGCTCTCAACTCACCCGGACGGGAACAATCTCTGCGTTTATACACATTCAATTAGTGTCTCGTCCCGGCTTCACCACCAACAGCACAAACTCCCTTTTCCCTGCCGGTTCTGGTGGAACCGGGTAAGGAAAAAGACCTTGATTGAATATATATCCACTCACTTTCCAGGAACACACTAGCCCGGTAGCAGCATCGTTGTGATGTTGAAACTCTTAATCTCACTTCCGGAAATCCCCTTCAAAGTAAAGGTCGGAATTACTACCATCTAATGTGGCCTTCACTTCATCGTCCAGAGGTAGACTGCGGGGTTTAGGAAGATGTTAAGCATAAAAATAAACTATTTGAATAAAACCGACCTTTGAATCCAGCTTTGTTGGCATGAACAAAAGGAAGAAGACAGTGAAACAGCCAATGAACTGAGCTCTAGGGGTCAGGATGGGGCTTGTGCACAAGGGCGACAGCATCATGCTGAGGGCCTGTTTTGCTGTAATCAGGCGACTTAAAAGAGCTGCTGTTCCTTTGCCTGTAGACCTGGCGACGCTAATCCAAGCAACACTGTTTTAACTCACCAGAACATCTTTGAATCCAGATAGATGCACTAATGTGATAACAGTGCAGCAATGCAGAGGAACACATTCAAATATTGGGCAATAAATGGTTACCAAGGGACACGGTGTCTGAAAAAGTGCCGCTTACCTTCAAATCTGCTTATATCGTCTACACTCTCCATAAAAGAGAACGGCATTTTAGTGACCAATTGTTTCTCATTTTGTAAAGATTTCTTTTATTTTGCTGTGGAATTAAGCATATTGCTTTTTCTTAATTGAATTACTTTATTTTCCTACAAAAGGGAAAGGCTAAAAAAAAAAAAAAGTTGAAGTATAAGAAAGTCCAAGTGCCAAGCACAAAAAAAACAACTCCAATGTTAAGACTTCTTACCAAGTTGTGACCAGTGGCATAAAGTATTAAGGGCCATTTTACTTTTAAATTGCATTTGATGAGAATTACCTTTCAACAATTAAAAAAAAAATCTGGGTAGTAACTGCACACTTCATAAGACGCGGCAAAAAGGGTGCAAAAATATTTATTGCTAATAAACCTGTAGTCAGTTGGTGTATATCTGCTTTATATTTACAATAATAGAGTACAGAGGAACGGGAATGTAAAAGAAAAATCCCAGCCATTCAAATAAATACAAGGAGACGGCCACAGAACGACACTACAAACACAAACCAACTGGAGCAACTCCTATACAGCTGGACCAATGAATGCTGTGAGAGCACAAAAAACAAACAAAACAACTACATTTTATTTAAATTATGGTCAGTAAAGTTGTCCATTAGCATTCGGTTAGCTTTCTAAGAACAAGAGCTTACTGTGCATTTGTTTGTTTTATGGAGAGCCGGAGAAGCAACGCGGATGGGAACTCGTCTCGTCTGGTACCACCTTTCATTCTGAAGCTTGCTTACTGCGCAACACCAACACACGAGCTGCGACGAGGGTGGAGCCGAACACTGGACCCGTTCCTGTGGTGTTGTTCTACTGCTCAGTATGTTTTAGGCCAGTCAACATTACGGCTAAACGTCTTTGGCTAGCAACAGTCTGTGTTAAAACAGTAGCTTACACAGTCATAGTTTAGTGTTCGCATGGCAGATGCTCTTATTAAAAACATTATTTACAATAAGACATAGAAGTTTGGGGGTAGAAAAATAACTAAAATGTCACAGTTAACTGAAGTGCATGGAATGCAAACTCTAGACATGAAATTCAAACTTCATAGCGTGTCTTCTTTAGTAACATATATGATCTGTGTTTAGTGACCAGTGTGTAGTGTTTCTAAATAAGTGGTAGCAGAGCTAAAATATAGTGGACTTCTAAACATGCAGCACAGCAGGCAGACGTGACGCCGTCAGAACTCCTTAGCGTCTTTGTTTTCGAACAGGTGGAGTCTCTGCTCAGCGGTCAGCCCTTCCTTTAGACTCTGGGGACAAACAAAGTGGATAATCAGTGTGGGGACATGACTCAGAAAGACTGAAGTGTTAGAGAGGGATTTCCTTCGTTAAACCATTGACAGCCATTAATGACCAAATCTAACCAGGTATGTTGCTTATTGTTACTTTTATGTGTTTTCAGGCTAAAGAACGTTGTTGGATCTTTGAGTGGGAGGCAGCAGGGTGTGCTGTTATCGATTAAGAACGCTGTCAAAAAGGTGTACGCACAACTCTTAACATTCGTATTCGTATTTATATGTCAACAAAGTTCTTGTACCCAAAACTCTGCTGAATTATTTGTGAGTCTGAGAGTATGAATCTTAAAGCTGTGAGTGCAAAGTCTTGTGATTACAACTCTACTTTCTACGACTACGAACTCTTCCTTTCGCTATGGACACGAATTCAACTTTGTGAGTAAAAAAATTGTTAGGATGACGTCACGGGACGGAGCAATCGATCCGCGATCACATCAAACAACCCCGGTACAAATTTAAAGATGGCGGAAGACAGTGGACCGGGTGGAGCAACAGCCTCAGTTGAAGCACCACAGGTAAGATAAATATATATCCGATATAAATGGTTTGAATACGAATGTTAAAATTGTGCATACACCTTTTCGACAGCGATCTTACTCCGTAGTGCTACACCAACCCGTGGGTGTGTCTGCTTTGGTTTACCTAAAAGGAGAGGAGGGAGTAGGCCTACAGGTCTTCAGCTAACTGTCCCAGGGCATGTCTCGATTCACAGACTGAGGACAGAAGGGGGAGGAAAAAACAAACACGCACACCAGCAAGTGTGTGTTAGACCACTGTGGTGTTTGATTAGCAACACAATCCCAAGACTTATATATATATATATAAATATATATATAAATATATAGTGCTATGGGAAAATCAGCCATACGTCTTAAACCTTTTTTTACAGTACAGCCACCAATCTTTGTTTAAGCAGGATCTTATGGCAAGACCAGACCAACACAAATTGGAGCTTAAATGTGAAGTAGACAAAAAACAATTAAACTTCGGATTTTACTTCAG
Source organism: Orestias chungarensis (assembly GCA_032876305.1). NCBI lineage: Eukaryota > Metazoa > Chordata > Actinopteri > Cyprinodontiformes > Cyprinodontidae > Orestias > Orestias chungarensis. The sequence continues at coordinate 7,743,509 of JAVLVB010000001.1, read as the reverse complement.
ATTTTTATCCCCCATACAAATAAAACATCTGAAAAGTGTGGTGCGCTTTTCATGGAATCATAGTAGGTCCTTTTAACACATGAATACACTTAAAACTTGAACCTTCGCTCCCCTTTGCAGCCTGTAACAAGTTTCGTTGCCCAGTATTAATATTAGGGCCACACACTATATTGCAAAGACCTTGTCCTTATTCATATTGTAAAGAGCTGGTAATTATTGACTAATTTATAGCTAAAGTACTTCTTAAGTAATCCTGATGCTAATGAAACGTTCACCAAATTGAACATAGTTTCCCAACAGCAAATCTTCGAAGCAGACACAGATGCGAAAGAAGAGGGGAAGGCAGATATGGCAACAAAACAACTAGCAGAACTTCACCACACATTGGATCGTGTTTGTGGCCCATAAAGCAACATTTCGGTGAAAGAAGTAGCTTGAAATATCCCCTTTACGTCACAATTATGAATCCATTTGTGTTGGTCTACCTGAGAACATTTAAATATAATCCAGTCAAATTTGCGGTTCTTTTATCAGGTTACTGTAGGGGGCATCCACTGTTGCATGCATATTTTCAGGTGTCCTGTAGAGGGCAGCAAACATCTGACCTTAATGGACGGTAACAGGACTCCTCTGTCTGCTCTTAGTGTGTTGCTGCTTCACAACATGTTTCAGCGTGAGCTCATGCCTACTGCATGACTGACGCACACGCTTGTCTTTCCAACCTACCTTAGACCTCAGGGTTCGCTCTGAGCGTTTGGCCGCGGCCGCCGCCATCTTCAGGATGTCAGGGTTGCTTTTGGACTTCATGATATCTGTCACGGGAAAGGTTAGGAAACGAGTTTGACGATATCTTGTGCTCAGATCGTGGACTGCGCATCGGGGGAGTGTTTGTGTACCGTATCCTCCTCGTTCCAGGTCCTCCAGCGTCGGCTCTCCGAGCGCCTCGTGAGCCAGCTGCAGCTGCTCGCGGAGTCGGCCAAGATCCCGCTCCGCCTTGGCCTTCACAATGCTCAGCTCCGTGTAGATGTCCTTGTACTTATCCGTTGTATACTTCTTGTCCTGCAAACACATTGTTTTGCTTAGTCTGACAGCAGGCATTTTTGCACGTCTCGGCCAACTCGGAATTCCTGACAGTTGCCAAACGAATCCTGGAAGGAAATCAACGTTACTCTTTGCGCAGCCTGGAGTTCGTCTTTCAGGGAGTTGATTTCCTGCTTCAGGTACTGGACCTCGGACTCCTTCACCCTCAGCATCACCTGAGCAAATACACAAGAAAAAGATGTAGTCGCTCTCACAGCTGCAACCGTTCACGAGGGGAAACAGCCGGCGCCAAACTGGTTTTAGGATGTTATTCATGTGAATTTCTGCGCAGTTTAGTGAAAAAACCCGAGCCTTACCTCTAACTCATACAGCTCTTTCCCCTGGATGGTGGTGCTTGGATCTCCCGTTCCATCCTCGGATTTCATGGAGCGCATCTTTGTGATCTCTGCTGCCAGACGGTTGTTCAGCTCCTAAACATGGTCGGAAGAGGAAGCTCAGGATCAAGCTGGTGCATACGCTGTGTTGGCAGCAGTGCCAGAGCGGCGCAGTGCGTGTCTGCACCTGGTTGTGCGCGTTGAGCTCCTGGTTCTCTCGCTGGCACTGCCTGAGGGCCTGCCTCTCGGCCTCCAGGGCCTGGGCCAGGTGGGCGTTTTCCAGGCACTTCTGGGAATACTGCTCCGACAGCACCTCAATTTCCCGTTGGAAGGAACACAGCTCCTCCCTGAGACAGAGCGAAGCGTCTGATCATCCATTCACAACCCATGTCACACATTCTGAAAACCTTTGAAACCCAAAAGTATTCCTACTCCTTATTTTTTTAAACAAGCTTATATGTATTTTATTTGGGATTTACGTGTTGAATTGAAAGATTTGTATGCATCCTATTTTACTAGCAGACAAAGCTAATGAACTGGCTTCTGCTAACGTGCTTATGACTGGTGGGAGTCATGGAGGCGGCCGTAGAGGTATCCGGTCCCCGTCTGTCTTTTACCGCCACGATGGATTCCCTCCCAGCCCCGGAGCCGAGCAGTGAACTCACTCGTGCTGTATGCGGATCTCTTCTATATCTGCATTCTCTGTGTTGCTGCTGGCCTTGCGCGCCTTCTCCAGCTCCCTCTCCAGCTCCGTCCGGTGAGCGTTTTTCATCGCTTCGATCGCTGAGACACCAGGGAGAAAAAACTTCACTGACAGCTGGTGGATACTTTTTTTTTTCAAACCATAATACTTTATTAACGTTAATGGAGGAAAAAACAACAACTCTTTAAGGCTTTTTTACCAGCGATGGTGGCGGCCGTTTCCTCGTCCAACAGCCTTTCCTTCTCCTCCTTCAGGTTCTCCAGCTCTCTCTGATGTTTCCTCTGTAGCTCCTCGATCACTTTCTGATGAGACTCTTCCATCGCGGCAAAGCCTCTCTCACAGGTGGCCTGTAGGAAAACAATGGTCGCAGTGAGACCCGGGTCATCCGGCGGCAGAGCAGCAGATTCTCCTGTGGGGGTGACGCTGAAGGGGGAAAACATCTCCCTCATGTAAACATTCACAACTCGGTTGTACGGGTTAGAGCCTTTCAGCCATGAGTGAGTGGAGTGTGTTGGAGGACGGCGAGGATTAAGCAGGAACAACAGGGAGCACAATGCAGAGAAGAAAGCCATAGACGGTCGGAGGAGAGGGGGAAGGAAGGTAGAGCTGCCGCTTCCTGATCCCTTCAAACGTGAAGAAAATCCTAATTCTAAGCAGAACCTGAACAAATCCTAATCTTCCAACTGGATTGGAGGAGTGCTTGCTTTTCACCCCGGAGTAACCCTCCTCTAGGAGAAACTAACCCAGGGACCGAGAGAGAAGTGGAAAAGTTTCCCTCCCCCCACAGACATGGAACTAGCATAAACTTCCTGCTCGGGCATCTGACCGAGCCGCAGCCTCAGAAGCTTGTGAAGTCATTTATTTGGCGTTTAGAGCAGGAGTGCAGCGTCACCGCTCACTATGAACCAAACGTGACGCTTTTTTTGTTTTGTTTTTTAACCCACAATTATAAAGTGCTCATGATAGAGATTACAGAAACAACGATTTCTTGTGGTTGTTTTACTACAAAAATATAGTAACTCACAGGTGAACAGTCACTGCTGTGAACCCCCAACCTGCCTCCATCCTTTGAATAAGGGGGAAAAAAAAGGAACTGGCAAAAGTTTGTTCGTATGAGGCTTTTAAATTTGTTCCAATCTGGGAGAGGAGTTTACATTTTTTTGTTGTGAAATGCATCTTTCATTTGTCTTTATCTTTAAAGTCACCTTTACGTAAATCAAAAATGCTTGTAAAAATCCACCATTATATAGATTTGCATAAACGTCAAAGTAATGTAAAAAAAAAAAAAAATAGCCAGAGTAAAGTGACGCTCTAAATGTAGATAAAATGTACAAAAACATTTCATTTGTACGAAGAAGTCGGAATTTCCATCATAAAAGATAAAAATCAACTTGAGCCTCCCTAAAGTCTGAATACAAATTTAAGAGGAGTTAAATAATTTAATCCGGGCTTAAAATCCATTTGGCTCCAAGACAAAACTTTCATTTCCACAGTTCCAAAGATTTCGAGATTCCTTAATCCAGTAAAATACATTGAACTTCTAAATCAGTCGTTACTGTTTCAATGCATAAAATGACAAGAAATACATGTTATTGGATGTTATTGCTAACAGCAACCAAATGTATCCGCGAGCACAACAATATAGCTTTTTATTTTATTTTTTTGCAAACTCAACACAACAGACTGGGAATGGCGTAAATTGCAACTTTCGAGTCAAATGACACAAAAAAAGTGTAAATTCTCCTGTCTGGCAAAATAATCAGAGTCGACTTTCTAGCCGTTTCCGTGGCATCAACTGCAAGTGGATAATTACAATCAAATCAAATTAAACTCTCTCTCTCTCTTCAAATACAAATTGGACAATAATTATGAAAAATAGGCAGAACACCATCTTAGGACGGCTGTGAATCCATCAGAGTTCCAGAAAAAAGCTCAGAGTTATGATTAATTCGTCAAATACTCGGAACAGCATATTTATCATTGCGTGAAAGAAGCACGTCGAGTTAAAATTGTTAGTATGGAAAAGCAGAGGGAGTGAGCAACTGAACACAAACATTTTATTACAGCCAATAATCCCTTAAAAACGTCTCTTTAAAAGCTAATTACTTCAATTTAAATACGAACTCTGTACAGTGGAAACAGGAATATTAAAAACGTGGGCTCATTTGCTCACTTCTCTTAGAATCTTTTTTGGCTAATATGTCATGAAGCCTACAGGAGGTTAGTTCTCATGCAACACTTAAGAAACAGTGTTTACGGCACAAAGAGCCACAGAATGGTGGTCGGGTTAGGGGGGCGAGTTAAGTGGGGGAAGGAATGGGATCTGGGAATGCCACAAAGAAAAAGAAGTTATCACAGACGGGAGGACGGCAAGGACAAGGAGCGCTTCCACCTTAACATTTTCCAGGTCTCGCTCGTATTTCCGCCGCAGAGTGTTTGTGTCACCCTGCTCTTCCCGTCGCTTCATCTCTTCGGCCATGACTGAAACCTGGCCCATCAGCTCCTGGATGCGTTCCCGCAGGGCCGCCGTTTGGGCCGACGCGTCCGGCAGCGATGCGCGGCCATCCGCGTCGTTCTCGTCTCGATTGGCCGGATTGAGCACGCCTCTCAGCGCTTCCATTTCCCCTTCGAATCTCTCGACGAGTCTCCGCTTTTCGTCCTCATGCTTGTCTTTCAGGTTCTCCATGCAGTTCGTCAAGGAGTCCATCTCTTTGATGTTTTCCTCCGATTGAAGCCGGATCGTCTCGTTGGCCTTTTCAACTTCCTGCCGTAATTTTTCTAGCTCTTTCTCATAGTTGTTTTTGAGATCTCGTAACTCCTTCCTGTGCCTCGCCACCAAGTCCTGAAGTTCAACGGCTTTATCCAGTGAATCTAAGGGCTCTCCTATCTGGATCAAAGTGTGTGGCGTGTCTGAAGGCTTCAGGGACGCCACAGAAAGCTGATTCTGAACATCTTCCAGTTTGGACTGGAGATCACTAGCAGTTTCCTTCCATTTAGGGCAATTGGGGCAATTCAAGTTGCCCGTCTGCTCTGGGATCGGATTCTGCTTTAGCTCCATTTCATGCTGCACTTTCAGTCTAACAATAACATATGACAAGCATGCTTCTTTGAGGGAGTCTAGAAGATACATGGAAGACCGTTTCTGTTCCTGCCAGGGACCAAAGCTTGTTAAAGCCAGAGAGAGAAGCTTGTCATCTTTGTCCAGTTCCAGGCTGGAAGCAATCTGCTTCAAATCCTGGGACCTTCCCTCCAAAGTTTCTACTAATCGTCTAAAAATCATTGCGTATGTGTTATTGTCGAGCCAGCCGTACATTTTTGTGAAATCCATTGGTATTTGACTCTCTTCTGCTTCAGCTTGGGTTTTCCCGAGCAGCTCGAGGCTCTTTTGTGCCATAATCTGCTGGAGCAGCTGGGACTCGCTGATCTTTTTGGATTCTGCTGGTTCTGACTCTGCATTGCTCAACACCTGGCTCAAGAATTCCCACTCCAGTAACGACCTCATCTCCTTTCCACTAATGCAAAGAGGTTCGTCCTTACAAGAACCAAATAAAGTGCTTCGTAAAAGACCAAGCATCTTCTCTACATCAATATCTACCTTTGCTAACATCTCAACGACTTTATCTAATGCCTGCGATCTCATCTTCACATCGGCTATTACTTGCTTTAAAAGTTCTTCATCATCAACCTGCTCATCACCTAAGGTTTCAACCTCACCAACATCCTGTCCATCGCTGCACTTCATTTGTAACTTCTCTCGCAGCCTCCTTGCTTCATTTTCTGCTTCTTCTAGCTTCTCCCTGCTAACTTGCTCCATTTCCTGATTTAGTGCAACTAGTTCATTGTTTCGGGCCTCCAAGTCCGTGCAGCGCTGCTTTGTATCCCGAAGACTTGCCTCCGTTTCGAGCACCTTGGCTTGAGAAGCTTCAAGTAGCTCTCGGAGATGTTCCTCCTCTGGATGTAACTCTTCATCCTCGTAGTCTGCCTGGAAGCCAAGACCTCTTAGCGTGGCGTCTTTCAGCTGGAGCTTCTTCTCAGTGTCCTTAAGAGTGTTTCCTAGTTCCTCCAAGGTAACTAACGCTTCATGGAGCCTTAAAGACTTCTCATTGAGCTCTCTCTCGTAATATTCCCGGTCTATAGCATTGGCTTGATTTTCCGCCAGCTCGGCTTTCAGCCTTTTCATCTCCTCCACGGCCAGATGATGCTGTTTTCCGCCCTGCTGGCTTTCAAGCTCAGATTTGAGTCTGTCTATTTCTCTGTCTGCTTCAGTCAGCTGGTTTACGATCTCCTGACATCGTTGTTTTAATGCATCGTTGTCACCGGTTAGCAGTTCGACCCTCTGGGAGAGCGAACCAATTGTCAAATCACTCGTTTCTGAATGGTTTTCTAGCTTGGATACAGAACTGTAGGGGCTTTTTAGGCTTTCCAAGCTCTGCTTCTGAACTTTCCCCATCATATCTTCCATGCTTAGAAGACGGGCCTCATATTCTCGTATGCTCTCTCCCGCTCTGGCCAAACTCTTCTTAAAAGTTTCATTTTCAATCACTTGCTGGCACTTCCAAGCCTCCAGGAGCTTCTGAAGTTCTGGATTTCCTGCAGTACTTTGAGCAAAGCTCCGGAGTTTTAACACACTTGCGAGCTCCTTCAGAGACAGAGGTTCATCTGTCAGGAGATCTTCGAGTTCCTGAATCATGTTTGCACTGTCCTCCAGCAGGAAACTAACTCGTTTTTGGACGGTTTCAGTGGCATCGGCTTCCAGCATTGGTGTTGGGTCAGAAAGGTTAGGCTCCGTGATGGAGGAGTGTGAAAGCGAAAGGCCAAGCTGTGCCTGCATTTTGCGCTTTTTCAGCTCCTGCAGCTTCAGGAGCTCTTTGGTCTCCTGGTACTTCTTTGTTAAACTCTGTGCTTGGGAACTAACCGGTTCGGGCCTCTTCGTCTGGGGCGTCACATCCGCCTCCAGACCCAAAGGGTTCTCCAGCTTGGAAAAGGGGACCAGACAGTTGGTTAACACACAGCAGGGGAGACAAAAAGCTTGCTAATCATTCTCAGCGTTATGCCTACCAATCATTTTGCTGTCACTCTTAAACCAGAAAGCTATACTCCCATATCCACATGATATCCCAAATAAATCATTGTATTTGTAATTCAAGTTTCCTTTTAAATGTTTTACCTAAATGAAAAATAAACGAAAACTGAAGCCTAGGGTTAGTTAATCACAACAAAGCATGCATGTTAATGGTTATTTGTTATTGCAGGTTATAAGTTATGCAGTATTAGTTCCAGCTAGAGACTCTACTTGAAAGAAGGCATACAAAGTTATTTTTAGGTATATAGCACCAGAGCAATTATTTTCCTTAAAGATCATCCAACTATAACAAACATTTTCAACCGTACTGCACATTAAATTACAAGCACAATGTTTGGAGTTGAGCTTCAGCCATACATATCCAAAAATCTAACCAGTCTGTGACTCAAGAGCGGCCCAAATCCTCCACACGTCAAAAAACATCCAACTTCACACAATTATGTCAACGTATGCTGCAGTTTTACAGAAGACATGTTAACAAAACAACAGAAGAATGATATATGCAGAAATTAATAGGAAGATTTGACTCTGATATGCATGCAAAAAAAATAAAAATAAAATTAGAATACAAGAAAACTACCAAGGATATTTCACTCTAATTTGAAAGTTTACAACTTTACAGAATCATCTCAAAGGCAAACATTTGCATTGTTTAAGAAAATACGGCCGAAACATAAGATGAAAAAGTCAGGCCATCAGGGAATAATACAAGAAAGAGGGGTTGGATATTATATATATATATATATTTTTTTCTCTTAGTAGTCATCAGTTGTTGGCAAATACTGCCAATCTGCCTCTTTTGCCAAGGCTCTTTAAATCAATGTCTGTCAAATGTGTGTTTGTGTTGGAGAAGATTAGGTAATTCTAACAGATTTTTGAGTGCACATCAAGGCTATTGATTAAAAACACATGTATTCTGCTCTTTTAGTAACCACATCAGGGCTAATTTTGAACATTTCTAACAGGATATGCCACATAGATGTATCGTTTCTAAAAAACAAAAAAAAGGAACTTCTTTTTTTAAAACTGAAGACATTTTTAACCTTGATAAGAAAGGATTACAGATCTTAAAAACTGGTGTTCCTGCACAGTTATGTGTGTCATGTGAAAACACTTCAGGTTGGTTTATAACCCCTGTGCTTCACATTAGAGTGAAATTAATCCTCTGCCAGTCACATTAGCAACTAGAGCGCTACAGTCTTGTGGTCCATATTGAATGCATTTCTGAAATGAGTAGAATGAGTTTAAAAACAGAACAGATGAGAGAAGATAATGAACTAGTAGAAAGCTTGTGTAGTAACAGGATTTTATTGTTGAGGCATGCAATGAACTCATGCAAGGGCTCATAGCCAGAGAACACGTAGCCTTAAAGTCAGTTTTTTATTTATTTAGATGAACATACCATGCAAAGAATGTTACAAAATGAGGTGGAAGTTAATTTCCAACACCATAATCGACTCTTGAAGCTTCCACTACGGCAGAGCTAACTGAATGTAACGAAAGCTGCAGACTGGAGGTTGCCAACTCACCGGGGAGATGTAACCGCAGCGGACGTCCTGCTCTCGCTCCAGAGCAATTCTCAGCTGGAGCTCCAGCTCCTGCTTGTGCTTGTTTGAGTCAAGTAGCTGCTGGTGACAGCTCTCCAACTGGTTCTTCAGGTCCTCTATCTGCAGCGGCAAGCAAGAAACTACGCTGGTTATTCCTTTATTACCAGGATGATCTGGATATGAGTTAAAGAAACTTGGCTCTTCTTTTGTTGTGGAGTAGAAGATGACCTAAAAGGACTGGGTGGTATACCAACTTTAATCTATTTTAAAACCAGCTATAAAACTACACAATGAGACGGCCCCACACCGACTTTCCTCTGGCTTTGTCGTAGTCAAGCTGAGCCTCAAACTTGTTTACAGCTCTATCTTAATGCAAACAATACTGGTTTGTCCATGTAGATTTTAAACACTAAGGTCTTAAAATGCAGCTGCATGTTAGACAAAGCTTTGGAAAACAGTTAAATCTAAAGACTTGCTTTGTCATTTTACGTCGACCCTCCGGACACAAGTTTGTTTCTGTGTGGCCAGGTCTAAATCATTTATTTTTTTCATGCTGTATGGATGCTGAAGATTTGATAGAAACGAATCTGTTTTTTGAAAACAAAACCAATCCACTAAATGGGCCAGGTAAACGTACCCCTTGCTTGTAACTCTCCAGCAGTTGCTCCAGCTCTGTGGTCTCTCTGGACTGCACCGTGACAGGGAGAGGGACCCTCCTCTGGTCTCGTATGGGCGTCTTCTCCACCTGCCGCCACTGTTCCTCGATCACCTCCTCCACTCGCTGCTGCTTATCCAGACATACTGGGCCGACCGAGTCTGTGTGCGTCGCTCCATCCCCATCCTCACAGTCTATCCTCCCGCCATCTGTAGCAGACGTGTGCTCGGAGCCGGTCCCACACTCGTATCTCTTCCTTCTCTCCTCTCTCCTCCTACTGCGCTCTGGGTCGCCCCTGTCGGCGTGGAAACTGTCGGCCTCCTGCGCTCGCTGCTGAGCCAGAGCCTGCGCGATGGGCCTAAACTCCGCCCAGTCGAACGTCTTCGAGCGGCCTTCTCGCCGTCGTTCTCTTGCTCTGCTTTTTATGGCACCTGGAGCAGATTCTCTCTCCACAGAAGAAGCCTCAGAGGAGGGCGAGTCCTGAGCTACATCCGGTCTCACGAGACCCTCGAAGGCAGAGAAGGAGACGTGATCGTCTGTTGAGCTGGAACGCATGAAAGCAAACTGATAAAGATATGTTTTTCTTTTTAATGTGATGCATCACATTAGAACAGACTGATAAAAACATGGTTTCAATAAAAAGTTTTTTCCGCTTGCTTGAGTTGGTTTTCTGGAAGAGTTAATGATCTAAAGCAGAGATAAAAGCAAATTCACCACATAGGTTTTAATTACACTTTGCATACAAAGGTTGATTCCCTCTAAGCCAGCAGATGGAAATGAGCATTTTCTTTTTTTTCTGACATTTTTTAACGGTTTGCTCAATATCTGCATCACAATTGGATGGGAAAACAAAAGTTTGAGTACTAAATATGCATAAACCAGATGATAAAACAATATAGAAATGAACACTAGCAAGGACGACTTTAGTTTGTCAATATGGAGCGCAGGTAACATAAAAAAACTACGGATCCCGCAATGCACCACGTCAGCTGCCTTGCCGATTGTTCCTCCTTCATTTAGCCTAGTTCATGGCTAAAACTTTGTGCATGTTTAGTAGCACATATCTGTGTGAGCAGATCTCTTCAGTGATGACAAATGTAGACAAAGGCGTCCAACTTTGAAAAAACAACATAAGACCAAAGAACACTGAAAGATTTGATTTGGTAAAGCGTAACATTTTATTTGTATTCCCAGGTTTTGTTATGCAGCATGTTCAAATTTTGAAAGGATAGATTTTATTGAGAGCAAAATTTTGGGGATATTTTAGTAATTTTATTCTTTATCATTCATTTTATTTTATTCTTTATTATTTTTATTATAATATGACATAAGACAATTTGAATGTTTGTTCTTTTAATCTTTACCTTTTTTCCAAACTTGTACAGTTTCGGTTGGATATATTTCTTATGGAAAGTATCATATTATAAGTTATTTAAGGTTTTAAGTTGATTTATTCCAGAATAAAAGTCCTGCCTGTTTTAATGCAAATTAATGTTTCAAAAAGTAACTTTTTAAGATTTAAAGTTTTATTGTGTTCAATAAATGTTTCTCCTGTTTGGCCCTCAAACTCAAGTGTGTTTTGGATTTTGGGACCCTGTTTAACACCCCAGCGTTAGAGGGTAGCATTCCTTTCCAGCAAACTGCAGTCGGCATGCGCATTTCTCAGGAATTCACACCCTTAAAATAACTATTCCAAAAGGCTGCCAACACAACCTAATGCATTACAGACGTGGAAAAGGAAAAAAAGCAGCAGTTGCAGCTTTTCTGGAGCATATTTTAAGCATTCCTGTTTTACGTTTGATTTTAAAAAGTAGACCCTTCAGTAGTAGCTCATGATTGAACACCAGTACTTAGGCTTTGTTTTATAACAGCTTCTTTCGCGGACGGATGTTTTAGCAGCAACCGTGGAAGCCCAAACAGGGCCTTGCTCACAAAACAACCAATCATGTGTGGCCTAACTCGCACTGACCTGGCCACGTCTGGGGCGGTGGAAGGTCGGACGTTCTTCATGACCGCCTGGATCCAGTTCCTGCGTATGCCTGCCGTCATGGCTGACAGAGTGTGAACTCCTTCCTGGGTCTGAACGCGTAAAACCACAGAATAAGGGGAAATCCCAAAAAATGTGGGCAATGTGTTTAACAAATCTGTTTCTTTCAGTTTAATAGTAATAAAAAATTTGGTACTGGTGTTTTGGAAGATAATAAAGAGCAAAGTCCCTTACATGAATTTGAAAGCCGTAGTTGCGTTGAGCCTGGTATTCGGTTACATTATAACAGGTGGACAGGTCAATCTCCCCGTCCAAGTCAGAGGCCTTGGGAGAGAAAAGTCAAATTAAAAAGAGAAAAATATATTTTAAAAACAACAAACTCCAACAAATAAAGAAGCAACAGCATGAATCAAATAAAATCACCTCCTCTGCGATTGAATCTTTATAGTATCTCAGGCTGTGATCCGTCAACACGAACCAGAACTTCTTCCACTAAAATGAAAAAGACAACATAGATGTTTTGCAGTATTTAAAAAAAAAAAGCCTAATATTTCTAAGTCTGTTAAACGCTGGCAGTCAATAAATCCTGCTCTTCGTGGCGGCGGCAGCAGTTTCCTTCCCTTTACAACATAAAAATGAAACCTTTTAAATGCGCCGGGCTCCACCCTCATCTTTTAAGTTCATTGAAGGTGTAACATGAAAGCGAGGCCGCGGCTCTTTAAAGGCCACAAAAAGCTACAGACACTGGAGCACTTTAGGAGCCGAGTGGAGATTGTTGTTTGAGCTAGTTTTGGTTTGCATGACCCTGAAACGTTTTTTGGATTCCTCTTATCGCTGAAAGCAGAACCGATTGTGAGTTTCAGTACCTGGCCTTGCGCGTCCAGCCTCACCATCCAGCCTTTCTTGAAGTTTAGCAGATCCGGCTAAAAATAAAGAAACAAGCAGCACAGAGAATGTATTTAAACAGACTGTGGATCACGCAGTTCTCCGTTAAAGTAGTCAGACCCCCTTGATCTTTCTCACATTGTATCAAAGGTACAACCACAAATCTAAATGTGTTTATTTTAGATTTCATGTGACAGACAATCTGAATTTATTTAAATACATTTAGAAAAATAATTAACCAATTGGTGAGCTGGGTATTTGTACTTAACCCCCTTTAATGTAACGCCGTTAACAGATGGTAGATTTCAAGACAACATCTTAATGACTGTACAGTAATCCGATCAACATTTTGTGGAAGGAGACAAATGATCAGGGAAGCAGCCAAGAGGCCCAGGGTCAATCTAGAGGAGGTACAAAGATTTTGGTTGGAAATCTTGGCTCGTCTGAACTTCCTAGCCTTGATGGCACATGTGGCAGAAAACATCGGGCCTTCCTGAATGTAGAGACATAGATGCGGCAGGATAATTCTGTGTGTATTCTTTTCTTAAGCAGGGATGTTAAAGCTGGCCTGAGTGGAGAAATGGAGCTAAATGCTGGAAGAGAGCAAAACCTACGCATAGAGGTTCACCTTTCAGCAGGAAAATCACAAACATACAAACATAACGTTAGATGAAAGCATGTATTCATTTTAGAATGGCCTAGTCAAAGTCCTAGATCAGATGATTTTCCTTTCACCCAGATGAACGGGACTATGTATCGTCTTGGTGTTTGTCTGTAACATTAAAACTTCCTTTAAAAGGGGACATTTTAATGAATGTAATAAGACACACAGAGGTTTGTGGATGTAACGCAATAAGAAAAGAAAACTGTGTATGAATACTTTTGCAAAGCACCAAAAACGACACACGACACACTCTGTGGTGAGAAGTTGAACCCGCCAGTGGGCTGGATTGTTGAAACTTTGCCCGCTGAACGGGGACAGCCTCTGCCATGACTGTGGCTTTAGTGAGCAGCATTGTCAAACCGTGGGAAATACAACACACATCCATTAAACTGGTGACCACAGGAAACAGTGAAGAGTTGTGATATTTTCTCACACACTCCTTTTTTTTCTCTCTCTCTCTCCCGCAAAAACACAAGCAGAAAAGTGCGACGATTGCATGCATCTTTAAATCCTCCACCCACAGAGCATGAGGAGTGTATAACCTGGAGAGGAGAGGCAGCAGAGGGGGCTACGCCGCCCCCTGCAGCACGGAGGTTTGGTCAACAAAACCCTCACGCTGGTACCGCCGCACAGAGGCCACAGGAACATCAGAAATAACACATGTAAGTCAAACGCTCATATCAAGGTTGCTCAATTAGATCCTCACTTTTCTGAGACGTTTTAGCCAATTGGTTGAGAGAGAAAGGAGAAACATGCCAGAGGTTTTAATACCGACAGAGATGTTTCTTAAAGTTTGATTCTCCCAAACGTTGCCCAACCAATTCTGACCTCTCAGGCCAAACAACAACAACCCGACGACGTCTCGCCGCTCTGCCAAGGCCCTGGCACTGCTGCTGACCCCGGATCCTGCAGCTTAGCAGAACAAGGCGGAACAGGAGAGGCTTTGTCTCGGAGAGCCCAGACGCACAGGAACAAGAGGTTCGCCTGCGGTTCTTAATCGGAAACAAATTTAAAACCTGCTCATTTATTAGTCGCTGGGCATTAAACATAAAAAATAAGAATAAAGGTTGCACTGCTAGAGTTTAGCAATTGTCAACAAGGTGACGTACAGACATATGTTGCATATGTTGTCTTTGATCACAACCAGAAAAGGAGTGATGCCACATTTTAGTCTAGCCGGACTTTAAAGCAGCCACTGTATTGTCAAACACCAAGCAGACAATTGTTGAAGAAGAGAAAACTGAATGGAGGCTCAAGAACTAGATATAAAAAAGTAACTGGATGACCAGGTTGTTTTGGTTTTGATACTGTTTGCATAAGCAGCATGAATGCAGCCCTGCTTTTTAAATACTACTAAACTGCTTATCCAGGAGCACCATTTTGTTTTCCTTGGTGCTGATTGGCTGTACCAACAAGACAGTAAATAAGGAAGAATGTCAACATTAGCTTAGGCGGTTTATCGCAAGTTAATCAGGCTTATGTAATCAGGCTTATGCAGCTTCCATTGTGGTCGTTAATGCACATTTATGTATATTTAGTGTTCTTACTATTAAAACTGTTTTTTATAGATTTGATCTATTCACGGGAGGCTGCAGACAGTAATCCCTGCAAACACCAGCAGTAGCTAAAGTCACCAACACAATCACATCTTGCTCCCATCTTCTTAATCAGGAGGTTTGGCTGAAGTTCTAAGTTGACACCAGAAAATTTAATCTCAGTTTCAATGTAACTCTTTATCACATAATTTGGTTTCATTTGCAATAATTGTACATAGACAAAACAGAAACAACTGGTAATGACAGCAGCCGATACAGTGTCTCATATAATAAGGATACAGGTATAGGAGCTAGAAAAACAACTCAACTTTTAGCTTAACAAATGGATTGTGCGATGATGGTTGGCATTACACTGACATGGCCTAAAAGAAACAACTGATATCCATGTTGACTTTGTTCTAACCACATGAGACTTTACTTAAAACATCGAGTGTTTCCCAACAAGAGTCTCAGCTTTTAGTGAGTCACCTTGTTTATGTCGTGGGACAGTTTAGATTAGAACGGTTATTCACACAGCTGAACAGGATGTAGTAAGAGACAAATGGGACTGTTTTACGAACTCCAGAGCTGAGGAGAGCGCTCACCGTCATGACTGACTCTGTGGTCCTTCGGTCCAAAGACTTGGCTCTCCTCAGAGGGGGCAGGGTGGAGGGGAAGTCCAGCTCTTCGTCTTTGTCCTGCCTCTGCTCCTACACAGCAGATGGGTAACAGAAATTGTTTTGTTGCACCGTAATTCAACAGTTATTGGAAAGTTAAAATAGTGTCTCAGATATTAATAAATATGGAAATATGACGGAGAATCACCAAAAAATTTTAACTGGAAATAAAAACAGCACTAACCGCTGAACTCTGACCTGAAACAAAACCAACGAAGGCAGGAAAGAGAAGAAGATGGACAGAAGAAAGAGAAACAGACGCTGTTGGTGGTTCCCTCCTGAGCACACGTTGCTTCTGCTAAGGATCTCAGCCTCTTTTGTAAACCTCTGGCCAGTGTAGGAAACAGTTGGGTTTGAATTTAGAAAAGTCATCCATGCCTTCATTTCATCGAGGCTGGATCACTGTCATTTAGTCGTTGGAATCAGACGGTCCCCACTTACACGTCTGCTGGACGCCTTTTAACAGGAGCACAGAAAACAGAGCACATAATCCCTGTTCTGGCTGCCCGTATACTATAACCTTCACGTTTAAATTCATCTGCTTGTGTCTGAGGTTTTAAGCAGCCTTCCCAGCCGTCTTTGACGGAGCCTCTCCACTGCTGAACCTCAGGTTAAAGCACTTCTCTAAAGCGCACATAAGTTATAGAAGATCATATCTATTTTTAAAACCTTTTGAAAAAAACAAGTTCTTACTAAGGGGCCTTCAGCCAAATTTAGAGCTGCTTTTACTCCACTTAATGGCATGTAATTCGGTTTTACTACTTTGTTTTATATTCACTTCTTAAACTCCTAAACATAGTTACGTGTTTAGGTTTCTCTTATAGATCTCTCTCATGTTCAGCACTTCGTTTCAGGTGTGGCTGCCGTTAAAGCGCTTCATATGTAAAGCTGCGGGTGCTGATGGCAATGGTGGGTCCTCTGTTACCTCTATGCAGAGCCGCCTGTGTTCACTCCGGCCCTGCCTCGCTCCTCTTCTCACGGTCTCCCCGACCTCCATTTTCTCTGGATTCTCCAGCTCCAAGGCCTCCAACTTCTCAATAACACCGGAGCGGCTGAAAACACGCAGACACACACATCTTTGTAGAGCTCAGTACAACAGAAAAAAATTGTGAAGAACAGAAAAAATGTTAATATAACTAAACACTCACTTTAGTTATAAATAAAAACTATAACTGGAAATGTATTTAGAGTAGCTGTTCACATCAGCTCTTCTGCATAGCTTTGTTGTCTTTTATAGCTGCAGATCACCTATAATGTGAAACGTGGCACACTTTAAAAGTTCAACGGTTTATTTTCAGTGTTTATAAAAATCTATTAAATCCATTTGTAGGTAAATAATGATTATCTAAAGATAGAAGTAAGAAAAAAAACTGATCAGTGTAAAACCTTGGCTGCATCTAGAAAATTCTGTTCGGAAATATCATCAGCAGAGTCTGAGGCAAAGGGCAACCCTGGTAAAGTCCAACTCCTACCGGAGAAAAGTCTGACCTACTCCAGGCAGCCTGAACCAAGTCACATAAACCAGAGTTCCCCAGATTATCTTCTATAAATCTATCCAAACGCAGTTCATAGGAGAAAACAAACGCAGCATTGACGAAAAACCTAAAACCTGCTAACAGGGATGAGATATTTGTAATTCTGCGGGCCAGAGTTGGCTGAGGTGGCGGAGTAAAACAACACAAACCATTGTGAGCGAGAGCACATTGTATTATGTAAAAGCCCAGGTCAGTTTGTGAGTAATTAATGCTGCATACTTCCCTGGTGTTTTTAGTGAAGTGCTAAAACAAACAGTGGTGGTGAAAAAAAAAAGACCAAACAGAGGGAGAAGGAACACTTAGTTCGTGATCCCGCCTGTTCAAATAAACATGGGACTTCCTTGTTAATGACACGATTCTTAAGATCCAGCGGGGGACATCTATGAGGCCTTTAAATTCATGTGGGTAGATTTTAAAGGAATACTATCCTGCAGTGGGAGAGGAGTTGTGGAAAAACACATTTTGCCAGAAACATGCTGAAAAATCGCGCCATCTGGTCACACAGGGGAGCACGGGCCTGATTCATCTCACAGGAAACAATCGGTGCCGGGACCCGCGGATCCAAGAACAGCCTACTCTCACATCTGCAATCGTCTTCAAACGGCGACACAATACACCTAAAGTTCGGACACGCGCCCACGCCGCGCTTTTGTTCAGTGACAGCGGTCTGCATTTCAGAGAGGAAAGGGGGTGAAAGCCGATGGGAAAGAACTGTGTAGCTCTAGCCGACACAATGCCCTTTTTTGGGGTCTCGTAGTCTAGAGCTGATGTCCTTAAATGGGAATAAATGAAGGGGAAGCATAGTAAAGGCATAATAGACTTCCTTTTGTTTTTAAACAACCACAAGATGGGAAAAGGAAAATCTTAACTACATTAAAACAAAACGTCTAAAATACTTGATACTGAAGAAATATTGTAATTAAGAGATGATCATCGTGACTGTAATCAGCCATCTCCATACCTGAATTCAACCTTTAAAAGAGAGCCGTGTCGTTTGCATTTAGTTTCCACGCCATAACTCCATATTTTTCAGACTAGATTTTTAGCTAATCATGTTTCTGCCAAGCGAAGCGTACGGCAACTTCCTTTGAGCCAGCTCTCCAGCATAGGCAGCACTAGTTAGAGGAACAGCTGATGATAAAATCGAAACGGTTTGGAGAGCTAAACTTATTTGCATTTCCTAAATAAAGGAAAGTGACCCACGCCTGAAAGTTAGAGGCTAAAATCTGACGATGTTTTCGTCACTAAATGTGGGAAAATGTAAATGTGTCCACTTGTGTCCTCACTGGCAAACATTCACCTCCCTGGTTAGAGATTTATACTGGACTCCACCTACATTCCTCTTTAGCTTTCCCTCTCAAAGCTGGGACAAATAAAGGATCTAAATGTCACAGAGAAGTAGATGTAAGAGGGAGAAGGTAAGGAACCTGGGTGTTAACTCAGACTGAGACTCCGGAACCAAAAGAATAAAGAAAAGTGATCGAGATCACCCTTTTCGTCAATGTGTCCTAATTATGAAACGCAGCTTTTTCATTTGTCTCTCGATTAAGCCACATCAGTTTGTCGAGAGTGTGTCAGAACACGTCGAAGCCACACATGTCTGTTCTGCCTGCAGACATGCCTTTAAAAGGATAAGCCAGCAGCTCAAGTATTTTCAGAACAACGATTCTGAGAAAGCAGTCCACTAACCCGGTTCAATGGTTTAAATCAGACAGATTAGAGGCTTCACCCGTCAACAAGGACACTGGAGACTTTTAGCACCCCTGCGAATCAGATGTATGCTTGTCTAGTTCTTTCATTTATTACTTTCTGTGCAGGATCGTACGAGTAGCTCCTCATTTAATTTCCCTTTGGGATAAATAAAGTATATTTGATTTGATTGATCTTGATTGAAATAATCGTGTAAAACTGAATTTTGCTGTGGATTTAAGGCCAAAATGCAAAATGCACTCAACTGTGTGGACAAGGCGATTTAAAAGATGTTAATTTTCAAGACCAAAATTCACAAAAAATCTAAAACAGCAATAAGAAACTAAAACATTTAAATTTGGATGCAACCCAAAAACAAACCTTCTCTCGGGACTGAGGACGGCCTCTCTCTCCTGCCGGTCGGGGCTCCTGAACCGACTCCTCTTCTCGGCTTTTCTGGCCTCGGCCTCCAGCCGCCGGGCGCGCGGCGCGTCCAACAAGCCGCTCCTGTGGCCGGCCGGGTGGCTGTCGCTGCTGGTGACCGTGCTGCCGCTGGCGTCCGAATCCAAGGAGCTGACCGAGCCGCTTATGTGGGAGCCGTTGGAGAGCAGGGAGCTGCCAGACGGGAACGGGTCGCTGGGTGCCGGAGACTGGCAGCGTGGAACGCCTCCCAAACTGGAGCAGGACCCCGTCGGCGAGAGGGGTCCGACGGGGGCCTGGGGAGCGAAGCCGTGCAGTGGTAGGCCGCTACGGTCCGCCTCCTCGCCGTTCACCGACCCAGCACTGGAACCCTGGCCTATAGAAACAGAGTCAAAGGACAGAACGAGCTGAAAACCGCCATAACGAGTGTTCACGGCGCCTCATTCGTGTTTAAGTTGTATATTACAAGATTCGGTTGTTTCTTTTTGTTTCTTTGTTTTATAAAAGAAATTAGGGCTGAAATTTGGCCAAAAACAAAATCCTGATTTTTTTGTTCCCTGAAAACAATTTTTTTTGTGGTAAAACTACAAAAGACAATGGAATAAATTTTAAATATTTATCTGTAGTATAAAAAAACTCAAGATAAATATTCTCTGTTGGGAATAAGTGTTTTAATAAGCGGCCTGGTAGCTTAGAGCGGGGTCTATCACCTCCAGCCTTTTCTACAGTGTATACTGGGACCAGTTCTTTTTAGCTATGTGAAACGCCGCCGCATCCATAATCCTTTTCTACTTCGCGTCCGTCTTACATCACGAGAAGCCACTAACTGTTAGCGGCTGACGATACCTACTTTGGAACCGGGAATGGGGTTTAAGTTGGCATTTCGTCCTCATGTACAGCTAGACGTACTTTTCTAACTGTTTTTAGCAACAAAATTCTCATTTCCTTTAGCAAACGCAGACAAACTAACAGAGGGATGAGGTTGGGGAGCGCCGGCCGTTCTCGCAGCCGAAGAAGAAGACTACGGTAGCCTAGGGGCGCACACTTTGGAAGCGTGACTAATAAATCCGATTTAGGTTTCAAATCGATTAATCGCACAGGCCTACAAGAAAAAAAACGATTTAATTTTTACAAACTGCAGATAATTTCGATGGAGATGGTGAGAGCGTACCAGCAGAGGGCGGCGGTGACACCGGCGGCTGGTCAGTGGCCCAGGCAGCAGCGTTCTCCACCTCGCGCTGGTTCAGCTCTTCCTGCCAGATGATGGAGCTCGAGTCTGGAGCCTTATCTGCGTCTGGGATTCCCGAACCGGTCACGGCTACCTTGGCTGGACCGGGCTCCTGGACGAAGACACGCGGGCACGAGAAAATGTTTAACCAGGAGGAGGACTGTGGCGTCTTGACCAGGCGACCTTTACCTGGGAGGTGGTGGGCTCTACTTTGCGTTTCTTTTTCTGGTTCTGTTTGTTGGTTCGGGGGTATACGACCAGCTGTTCGCTCCACCTACAGGACAACCAAGAGAAATGAAACCCACGCTCGGGCGCTTCCATCCTACTGAGCCCATAACCGATCCAGCATTTGACGTTACCCGTTGATGATCTCTTTATTTTCTCCTCTGATGAAGTACTCCTGTTCGGGGGTGATGATGCACAGCGAGTTCTTCTGGCCAGTCTTGGGCTCCGCATCGATGACGTCCGTGCAGAGGTTCATGTTCACCGTCCCCTGAGGCAGTGTGCTCGGCTGTGGGAGACACGGCACGACAAATAAGCTGTTTACAACTGCATGCAACAGGGACCTTAAGAGGCTACGTGCTTGGAGATCGAAACATAAACGGATAAACGTTTGAACAATTTGAAAAGGATGGTTCTGGTTTGTTTTCGTTTGGATTCTGAGCGGGTGAGAGTGTGAACAAACACAGATATCTCCGCGATAACATTCCAAACTGAGTGGATCTATGAGAAAGCAGCATTTCTCACGCCGGTGTTCTACAGACATCACCGATACCCAGATAATCCGCCACAGATAAAAAAAACGGACTCAAGGGGTTCGGTTTGTGAGCTCGGTGGAGAACACTGGACTGTTTTGTTAACCGGCACCGTGCGTCCTATCTGTAGAAGATGTTACGCTGCGTGCTGTCCTGAGCATCCACTCACAGTCCTGCAGCTCTCTTATCAGACTGGACCCCGTTCATCACAGATGTCAGACAGGTGCTCCTTTCGGCTCCTTTTAAGGACACAAAGCGCAGATCCTGCTTTTTTAAGATCTGAGTGCAAACCCCCAAGTGGCTGCCAAATAAGGAAATTACCAAAGGTCAACCTAAAGAGCTGTGGAAAAATGTTCCTCCATTAGACAAAGATCAACATATCTCTAAAAGACCAGGAAAACAGTCTGATGCAGCTGTAAGCTTCAGATATTAATACAACTTAACAACATATCTCATCTGTTATCTTATAAAGTGGCTTTCTGGCAGAAAATGACTATGAAATTCTTCATTAGAAAATCAGATAAATAAACAAATTACCTACAGATAAATTCTGATAATATTTGCCGTTTTCTTTTAATCACCAACTTTTTAATATACAGATGTTTTCGGTGGTCAATCTTTCAAAGAAAAAGCAACGTGTCACATTTCCTCAGTCCTGTTAAATTGTAACATTTCTGCTTAATGTTATGATGTTCTTATCAGCCCCTAAAACCTACATTAAAATCGTCTCCCAAAGCTCGCCGTCTGCAGTGAAGCGTCAAATTTAAATGTTACAAGGATTTCCCGTATTTCAAGGAGACGAGTTTAATGCAACAAGCATTAGGCCCCAGAAATGTCGGCCTCCTGAGATGAAGCAGACGCGTGGCCGAGCTTCGCTTCGCCGGCGTGTTTGTTGCCGTGAGGTGGAGCCTGCATTCCTGCAGTCCATCCGATCCCGCCGCCGTCAGTTCAGGGGAAAATTGTTGCTTGGAAACAGCTCTGCTACTGGCACCGAAACAAAGGAGTTTGTCCCAGTTCTAATTTTTCGGCTCTAGATCTTCCAATCGCGTCTGCCGTCCACAAGGGGGGCTATATATAACTCAGCAAGGAGATAATCAAAGGAAGGAGCGTCCTCATAGATCATACTGCGAAATAAAACTGAATATAGCCATACCAGAGAGAATGTTTTAATCCAATTACCTATTAAAAGATTACAGGTAACAGCAAATAAAGTTACCAGAGGAACAGTAAAAACTAGAAGAAAAACAAAAAGAAGTTTGGTTTAGCTGTGAAGTGGAGGGGATGATATGAATCCTCCAGAAAGCTTTTATAGGCTGAGCAACAGGCACGGTTACCTCAGAGAGGAAACTGCTGCTTTATAGGCAGCGTGATCCTCAAAACATTTCATTCATCAGAGGTTTGGAGATGGAGCCCAGCTGTAGCGATGATTGAGAGCCTAAAATTGGGAATTGTTCTCACTAACAGCCGAGTTCACGGAGCCGCTGTCTTATCTTTTAAGTCGTGATATAGAGCAGAAGCTGCTATAGATTAAGGACGCCTCCTCCCGATGGTCATTGACCCGTTAAGACTAAAGCTCCAGGGTGGTCCCACACAGTTTCCACTGAATAGGAAGAACTTGGTTTCAATCACAAGTGAAGAGCTCGCTGAACCGCTGCTGTTGTGACATTACGAGCGTTGTGATCACCATCTGAGGCAGAGCCTGGAGCTCGCTCGGGTGGGCCGTTGGTGAGGAATGTCTGGGTCTGGGGCCCATCTGACGTTTCCTCTGTGGGTTTTTAGGGGCTAACGCTCCTTTTCTCCAGTGCACTCTGGTACTGGGGCTGCGAGCGCGCCGCTGTTTACCAAATAAGGACACAGTCGGAGGAATGTTGCTGTAGATGGAAGAGCATCTTTCCCTCTTTTTGTGGTGAAAATACTTCAGTTATGTGGGGCAAGTGTCCCAAATAGACTGCTACCTAACGGGCGAAAAATAGCAGGAGACGTCATCGGCCTGTGGATTCAGAGGCTTAGAGCATCATCGCAGAGTTTAACCGATTCTTCTACCAATAAGGCAAATTAAATCAGTTACATATTAAACATCCAAGATTTGGTTCATTAAACAGAAAAACTGCTAAACATGGTAATCCTCTAAATTTCCTATGAAACACAATAAAAACAACAAGCACTTCCCATTTTCATTTTTGTTCTCTTGAAAACAGATCACTCAGTAAAGCAATTTTCTAAAATGTACTTATTGTCAACTTTTAAGGAAAATGCAGTTGTGCAACTTCTATAAATATATATCAGCATTGTGGGAAGTTTACATCTTAAAAAGAATAAAAGAAAAAGATGGATGTCTAAATCACATGCAGGACTAGGTCACTAGTTCATTCTCATTTAAGAAGATGCTGCTTCGGAGGAGCAAAGATTGACACACACACACACACACACACACACACACACACACACACACACACACACACACACACACACACACACACACACACACACACACACACACACACACACACACACACACACACACACACACACACACACACACACACACACACACACACACACACACACACACACACACACCCACACACACACACACACACACACACACA
>JAVLVB010000001.1:7688945-7717615 GCA_032876305.1 Orestias chungarensis | reverse complement strand
TATATATATATATATATATATATATATATATATATATATATATATATATATATATATATATATATATATATATATATATATATATATATATATATATATATAAATAAACAGATTTTTGTTGTACTTATAAGAAAGCTGTAGAAATTTGTGTTTACTCAACTACGGTATTTAGCTGCGCGCAGTAACGTATGGGGGAGGGGCAATCCTACACCCCCACCAGCTCCTGCCTCCTTGCCCACTGTAAATAATTACTGGCTGCTGCGAAAACCACCTCAAGCAAACAAGAAAACAGGTTCATAAAACAGTTCTCGAATAAGACACTGTGATGGATAGCAGACGAGCCGTCAGCTTTAGCCTCCGGTTAAAATGATGTGATTTACACTAAACGAATACAAGCAATATATGCCAGCTCCTTCATCACATCCCTAAGATAGTTTCTTTAATTCTTGAACTTTATAAAGGCGATTTCTGCTTCTCATACCAACATATATGACGCAGTCTGAAAAGACGCAGCCACTGCTGACTCCAGCACAGCCTCAGTGGACACCACAGCTCTAGGATCCAAACGTATTATAAATAAGGCAGCCATATTTGAATTTCACCTCAACACCGGGAGGAAACATTGGACTATTCATTTTGAAATAGGTTTGACATTAAAAGAAAAACTCATTTAATTAATCATTTATCTGCAAAAGATTAGAGTTTTGTACTTTAATTTAGAAACTAATCTGTCCAAAGTAACTTTCACGGAAAGATAAATGTTTGAAAATAACAAGCCTCTTCGATCACACAGTAAAGCTACGTTGGAAAATAAACTATTTCAAATCTGAAACACTATCTTTACTTTATGCTTGAACAAAAAAGCAGCTTTGGACCCAGACGTCCGAGCAGCAAGAGGAAGGAGTGCATGAGGCAGGACCCACCGACTCGTCCAACGCGAAGCGAAGACAGCCGTGTTCGTACAGGACGAAGAATCTCCGCTGCCATTTCTGAAATGAGAACACGCGTTTCAGAACAGCGCCATTGCTATCTATCCTTCAAGATAAGAACAACATCTCTAAGCACTTGTAATCATGTCTTTACTTTAAGGAGAAACGGGTAAAAAAACGTTGTCTGCATACAAGCTCTTACCCGGGATCTTTGCATTGGATTGTCGAAGTCAGTTCCTTCAGGAGCCAAGCACAGCCATCCAGCATAAATAGGCTTGGCCTATAAAAAGAAAAACACAGGGAAAGGAGGAAAGAACAGTTATTTAGATAATTATTAAAGCTGAGGCACGATAAGAGAGACGCTGGTTGAATTTAATAGACGGAAGACTTTCAGGGTCCAGATGTTCTTCTGTTCCTGTGGCGCATGCATTCGCACACAACCAGTTAGTAAACCTCTGGAATAAGGAAGTCTGCTCTTATATCGTAAAACTAAGTAAAAACTTACCAAAAACTGTTCACAGAGTAAAAAAACAAAACGCTATTGATGTTCCTCCCTATTTACACTGGCATTCCTAAATGAAATCCAGTGCACCACAATCAGTAAACAGAAGCGGTTTGGATGACAATGTGTGGACATGGTGACTAATTAATATTTCTCTTCACCATTGGGGCATTTAGGGAGTCATTAATGTTGCCTGTTATGGTTGATTAATGATATTGTTCAGATTATATGTATTTATTCGCCATTTTAACATAAAAAAAAACAACTAAACGAAGAAACCCTTGCATGTAATCATCTCTTTCACAGCCATCTAGTACTTTCAGTCGGTTTATTCCCAAATACAACAAAGAAACCTGCAATTTTAGTGTGAAAAGGTAGAACTTTATAAGTCACTGTATCAGCTCATTAACTCGACTTAACGTCTGGACTTGTTTAACCACCGTCTTCTTTACCGTAAATGGAAACGTGCAAACATGGAGTTTGTCCTCTGTGAGTTGGAGGGCGACTACGCCACAACATCGTCATCTCATATTGAGGGTTTCACAATTAACCATTACCAGGCCGCTCTCAAGATTAGCGCTCGCTCGCTAACCAGGTACCAGCTGGAAGGCAGAAGGATACGGTTTGAAGTCTGGGACTCTGCTGCTCGCTCCGTTGTTCCGTGTCACTGCATGCCTGCAGTAAATCCATACATGCCAGGATGAACTTGTAGGAGCGTGTCTATTAAAGAACGCTTAATGAGCCAAACTCATTAAAAAAAGACGGCGTGCTGTGAAGCTCATAAATCAGATGGGCTTGGGAGCACTACAAAGCACGACAAACCATGTCGACCTTGCCTTGATGTCATGAAGCCTGGAGAGTTTTTTTGAAGGTGGGGCGTTGCTGTGTCACATGGATTCAAAAGATACTGAAGCGATTGCTGAAAAGTCGTCCCTTCATCTGACCTTTCCAGTACGCCAAGCATGTCCACGATGTCAACAGGAAGCAGACGCTTGGTATCGGAGATAAACACTAGATAAGGTGTGAAATACCTTGAGAGGGCTGAACACGCAGATATAGCCAACGAGGGAACATAATTGAGCCCAAACGTTGGACCACAACAGGGGTGTCCTCACTAAAAGGTTTTATTAGTGTAGAGAACAAAGACGTGAAAGTTAGCGCCTTCCAAACTTATACTGGACACCAGGTGGATCTGTGATCATTATGCCTACACTATCATACTTTCAACCATTAGTAACCATCACTTAAAACTCTTAAAGAAACCCATCTTGGTTTTAAGATCCACTTCAGCTTCCCTGTGACCCCTGACCCGTCCAGCCGTGGCCTTCACTCGAACCCTTGAAGGTTCGCCGTGGTATCTGGCACCAAGATGTTAGCAGCATATCCGTCGAATGCTACCATCACCGCAGTTAACCCGTTTCAAACTAGGGCTGTGCTCACTTATCTTAAAAAGAAATTAGAGATGCCAGAAAATGTTCAAAATGGTTTTCTATTTCCATCATTCCTCCTGTGAGGTGACCTGAATTCAAAACAATAACAAAAATACTTTAAAAAGTGCTTGTAAAGTCTTTAAGGAGGGAGAACGGGGGTGAGTGTACGGAAGCCTGAGAGGTACACAAGTGAACGAAACAATCCTCAATTAATCTGTAAAAATCTTCTAACTTTTCGACTTAAAGAGTTCATAAAATCACCGTTTAGGATATCTTCAGTCAGAGGTCACGTCTGTTAGTAGCCTCACCTGGGCTGGCGATCTGTTAGCTGAGACAGCTTCTTGGATGAGAACATGGGCTGAGATGCTTCCAGTGACGTTCTACAACTGCTGCTATAAACTTATTTTTTTCAGTTTCCTCTGAATCTAATTTAGTTTTCTGTCTCTTCAAACCTCCAGTCGGTCGTGGCTGACAGGTGCTTGTACTGAGCCGGGTTCTGTTGTAGGTTTCGTCCTGTTAAAGAGGAGTTTTTCTTCTCCATGCTCAATATGAGGGATTGCTGTAAAGTCAACAACATAAGCCATCGTTTGGGTCTTCTGATTCTGTTGATGGAAATCCTGCAAGCCAATGACTCAATGAAATCTGCTGGGGTTCCTTAGATTGGAAACTTTTTCAAACTGATTTGTTTATGATATATCTCTGATTTTGATTGATTTTTTTATAAAGTGCCTTGAGACGACATCTGTTGTAAATTGGCGCTATATAAATAAACTTGATTCTTGATTCATGAGTGTACGCTGATTTTAAGCTTTTAAAAAACTAAGATAAAACATTTATCAGCTTAAATGTATTAAAGTCCCACTTTCCCCATCTGCCGCTCAGATGACTGTTGCTTCCCTCTGACTTTATTGAGGAATCTACTAAACAGCCTCTAGAAAACAATACAGCTTTGCCGACCACACACTTCCGTCCTTTCCCGTCATTCCTGCTCCCACTCCATCATCCACATCATATCCCTGCGTGCGTTCCCCGTATCTATCCCACGTCTGCGCTAACCTTCGCCTTCCGCCGTCCTCAATCAACGTCCCTCCTCCAACCGTCTCTGCGGGACAGTGGGATTACTTTCCCTCGGTGGACCTGATCTCTGAACACCGGGGGGAGTAGAAGGGTTTGTGCGACTGAGAGAAAGCTGAGCTGTGGCCGTGGACGGGGGAGGAGGGGTGAATAAAACTCCTTGTGGAGCACACCGTCAGTAATAAAGAGAAATCCCTCAGGCGCCCCCACCCCCTCTCCAGCCCACCTTTTATTCGACTGCCGAACAGAGAAAGACTGTTTATTCTGGTCTCTGTCCTCTTTTCAGAGCTTCCCCAGGTGGACAATCTGTTTCAAAGCAAACCCTGTAGCTACCTCTGATTAACTCACATTTAATTTAGGACCTAAATTCACTTTACTAAATCACCTATTCATGACTTTCCAACCACATCAGGAAGATGTAGAGGAGCTTTTATCTTACCGAGGTTATTGGGTTTATCTGTTCCGAACACTGGGGACATTTTACAAACCCCTACCCTCGTCTTCAATCTGTTAAGCGAGGCTCAGAAGCTGCATCCAGCTTGCACTGTGTTACGTAACTAGACTGGTTTGAAGTTTGTCCAGATGGAAAGCTCACAGACCTTCGTTGTGCACCCGAGCTCCCTACAGACCATTTGGATGGCTGACAATGTAGAAGCGTTCTCATAAATCTTTGGATACAATCACAGTGAGAGAGGAAGAAGAACACCCCGCAGCCGCGAAGCCTCTGTGGCTCGGAGGGCCTTCTCACCGGCTACAGGAGACGGGTCAAAGGGGGATTAGAGGAAGTGATGTAACCTTAAGCCCTCCTTCCACAATGTGGCATTTAAAGGGTTAACCCAATAAGCGCTGGGAGCCGAAAGTCATGCACCAGCTCCAATGGGAGCCGGCGCTAAGCGTGAAGGAGGATGCTGACGTTGCGGTTTGATGGGTTTTTTTTTTACGCCTCACTCGAGATCCCATCTGGGATCAATTACAGGATATATCCCAGACTAAACTAATGATCCAAGAGGCGAGATTAGAAGACAAGATTAAAATACAGATCATGGTTTTTACTTCGTCTCCCCTCACATCATTACCACCGCCAGCACAAACTGGCTTCTACCCCACGGTTACCGACAACTCCATTAGATGGAAAAAGATCTGTGAAAAGAAGTGGAAAGATTTTTTTCTTTTACAAAAAACCCTCGTCTAAATAAACACTCACCCCAAACTTGACCCTTATTCTCACACAGCAGACACTCATAGCGCTCAGATTGCATCACGAGCACACAAAGTGGATCGTCTGTAACGACATCCTGCTGATGAACTTTTAAACACTTTAGACTCAAAAATTGTTGCCCATTTGTTTAGAAAAAAATAAATGTCCTTCATCAGCTCAGTCACCTGGATCGAATACCTCAGCATCCCATAAAACAAACCTTGTGACCAGCGAAGTGGATATATATTTTTCATGCTCTACACAATTTAATTATTTTTTAAGAAGTTGCTAAATGGTTTAGAGTTGTACAGATGAAAGTGGTTAGTGGCTGGATTTGACCATCATTAGTGGATAGAAATGGAAAAACCCAAACCAGCCATGCCAACGCATTACCAGGTTTGGCACAACAAACACTCTTCGGTGTGGCAGATGTAACTGTGTGTACTCAAACTAATAGAAACAGAGCATAAACTGGGTTTAACAGATCACCACTGCGATTAAAAAGAGCGTTTATTGATCCTAGACTAACACAGTTGTATGATTTGAAGCCGAGGAAGACGGTGGGGGGTCTGTCCTACCTGGGTCAGGTCCTGGTCGGTCAGCAGGTGCAGCTCTCTGGGTTTGAAGCAGTTCTGACATTTACTCTTGTTGAAGAAGTTCGCTTGGAATTTGCGACAAGTGTTTTCCTTTGCGGTAGACATTGTATTTCAACTTATTTAAAACAAACGAACAAAAAAAAACACAACTAATTATGGTTAGTTTTATTTCCCAAAGATCTTGAAGTTGTGCTTCCTCCTCCTCCTCCTCCTCCTCCTCTTCCTCCTTATCCCAGTCAGGAATAAGCTCCAGCCCAGCGACGCCTTTCCAAGTAACAAACGCAGTTTCGGGGCCTCAGCATCTGCAGCAAACCTCTCCCCTTTTTGCTCCCTTTAAACTCAATCTAGTTGTTTTTTTCCGAGTGAATAACTAGGCGCCATCGAGTCCCCTTGCAGGGATGAACGCTTTCAAGCCCAAAGAGAAGAGAAGGTGGCTAATATCCTGTTAGCTTCCCAGTGGGTCCCAGGCTAGATAGCGGGACAAGGCATCCGCTCAAGCGCTGCCTCTGAGCCGAGCGCGGTCACCAAAGCGGACTCCCGAGGGCTCCGACACCGCAGAAACGTTCACGGTCGGACACCAAAGCCCAGAATCTTCCGCTGCTGTCGCTCCATGCGAAGTTCCTCCAGCGCTCCTTAGCTCCGGGTTAGCCGTTGATGCTAGCAAGCTTATCCAAAGCTACTGAAATCCTCTCGCTTCTCCAACTGGACTTGTTGTTGTTTTTTTCCTTTCTTTTTTACAGCGTCGAGTGCTTGAAGGTCCAAATGTTAGAAAGTTTTCCTCTCTGGTAACTTTCCGACCAGTCAGAGAGGAATAAATAAGCGTTTAAAGGCTCGGTTCCATAACGAGCCTCCGTGCAGCAGCAGCGGGTTTATTTTCTTCTCTCCCAGTGGAGCGAAGAGGAGGAGAGGAGAGAACACACATAGACACCAGCTCCGGGAATTCGAAGGGGTCTCGCGATACTTGCGCACTACTGCCACCTACAGACAGGACGTAGTTACTGACATGTTAATTTATATGTGTGAAAACCTCAATGTAATCACATACAATCCAAATAAAATAAACATGTTAATAATAAAAATGTCCACTCTTAAACCTTGTGTAAAGTGCAAAACAGTAGAGTTGTTATAGGATGTGATTATAATCAATTCTGTTTGTGTGTGTAAAGTCACACAATATAAAAGTATAAAATAAAACTTTACGATTCATTTTTTAAAGTGAACTTGATGCCTTCTTGAACTTTGAATTTTTATTATATATGAAATAATACTTTGAGATCCATTGCTCTAAGTTTTTTTCCCCCCCTCACTTTAACACTAAACTAAGTTTTCAGCCTAAAAACAGAAAATGTCCATACATTCCTTACATGGTTGTCGGCATTTCAATGGTAATTACATAATCTTTAGGTGTTACACGTGCTTGGGGTTTCTGAGGAAATGCAGAGCACATCAACGTCACTCCAGTTTCTTTAAGCAAGAGTTCAGTAAGATTCCTCTGTCAGATTTTATGTGTACAACATACGACATGTTTTGATAAAAGATTCCACCTATTTATCCAGTAAAAGCAAACTGGGTTCAAACGGATTTTATTGACGGAAAAATTAAAGCTGGAGCGATAAAACTGACCTGCATTTATTTGGCTCACACTCTATGATAGATCTACTCATTTTTGATCATTCTACAAGCATATATTTGAGGTTAGGCACTGATGTTGGACAAGAGGTGAGCATCCTCAAACTGTTTCTAAATATTTGTGGGGAGGAAGTTGTCCAAAATTCCTGTATTTGCCCTAAACTTGCGCTACCGCTTAACAAAGTATAGTCAGAAAAGCAATACTGTCCTGGCTAATACCAAACAAAGTTGCCTGTTGGCTTCCCAGAGAGAAGGGCACCAATGTTGCTTGTGCACTAGTGATGATAAGTATTTGCTTGGTCAAACAAGGTGCTTAGAACCTAACAGTTAGTCAAAAACATCATTTTTGTTGTCCTTAAGTCACTTTATAACTGATCTATAACTGTATACTTAGGTTCATATAGAAAACTTGTTTGGCCTCAATTTAAACAATCTCACTTCATAAATACTTCCACATGTTGTTAATTCCTGTTGATGCCATCGGCGTCCTAAAGTTTTCTCCCAGCAACATGATGCCACCAACTTTGTTCTTCCCATTTGGCATTTTGGCCCACATCAGTAAAGAACTA
Source organism: Orestias chungarensis (assembly GCA_032876305.1). Lineage (NCBI taxonomy): Eukaryota > Metazoa > Chordata > Actinopteri > Cyprinodontiformes > Cyprinodontidae > Orestias > Orestias chungarensis. Next base: position 7,709,688 of record JAVLVB010000001.1, on the reverse strand, counting down.
CCATGTCCTGTTTACTCGAAAACAAGCCTTGTTGTGGACATACATTGCAAATTAACATAGATGATAGATTTTTTTGCTTTTTTATTAATACTTAATACTGTAAATAAATAATTTAATTCAAGTAATGGAAAAACCAAAACAAACAAACAATGGGCGTCTATTAAAATAATATGTATTCATATTTGTTTTCTGCTGATACTTTTAGACAAACATGCTGTTACTGTATTTTTTAAGTATGGTTTTTTTTTAGTATTAAAATATTAAAATCTATAAACTTGGGATTATTTTCAACACTATCAGTTTATTGTTTGAGCACAGTTAGTAATAATCACATCACATCTTGTTAGCGTTGCTGTAAATAAAGACCTGGATGGATGGATGGAATATATAAGTGTGTCATTTAAAAAAAAAAAAGTAATGGTTTTTAATAAACTTGTACTTGAATATGGGGCTTTATTTATTTTGATATCCCGTTGTGTTAAACCCAGGCACTGTTGTTGTTAACCAGCCTTATAATGGACTGAAGCATAGAGTGGAGCCGACCAACTAATAGTTTGCTTCTTCAAGCTGGTATCAAGTGAGCATGCTTCAGATACTGTACTCTGTATTAGTGCCTGACTCAAGTGAAGGCTATTATAAGCGGAGGGGCTTCCAGTAGAGAGCACTTAATCAGCCATACAGAGGAGCTGTGCCTTGTGAATGGGCGAGGGGGAAGAGAAGGGCCTCCATTACTCAACTGAATCCATAAAAGAACAACAGACAGCCAGTCCTGCTGAAGGATTAGCTCCCTGTCCGTGCTGTAAGTGAACCAATAATAACACAGATTACAGGTGTTTGCGTCTGTTGGCCGGTTGCTATAGTTGTGCACGCACAAGCCGACTAACCTTAATCCTGTGTTAGTCCAAACAGGGAGCTAAGCAGGGTACTGGTTCTCTGGAGATTTCAGTATAGATTAACGTTTGTTTTAATGCGCTTCAGCTTGTTAGATAGGGCAGAGAAGGACGGACTTTGACTTTGAATCCGAGGCTCTTTGGTTGCTGCCTTCAGGGTGTCCTGTGACAGTGTTCACAGTCTGTTGAGTCTCCATGGCCTGAAATATATTTAGCTGTTCACCTCATTTTACATGGAAAGTGTGTTAACAAGAAATCCAAATGCAAACCGTCATCTAAGGAAGTTGAACGCATTTGGTGCCAATTTGGTCAAAGATACATGTACGAAATCCAAACATAATAATCTACAGCAATGAGCCAAGCTTAAAATCCATCCAGTGTTTGAAAAATGTATAAATTGGTATTTTAAGGGTCACACTTTTTTAATGGCAGCGGTAGAGTCATACCTGTTGACGTGACAATAATATCTCCTGCTTCCTCCACTATCCAAAATCTGCTTTGAAATGCAAATGTCTAATTTCCCAGAACTGGGAGTTGGTCTAATGAGTGTCCCCTTTATAGCCCTATACAGACCCACATGAACTGTTTAATAGCCTAAATTTAGCCTATTTGCTTTGATGGGAATATCAGAAGTACAGTAATGTTGTAGGCAAAACTAGCTTAACTGTGAAGTGGAGGGAAAACAAGACCAACACAGCAGCAAAGAAAAAACAAACAAACCAAAAAAGACAGCCACAAGAATTATTCTTCAGATGTGAAAACGAACAAGGGAAATTAATACTTTTTTTGCCCAAAGTGATCTTTTAAAGATACAGAAACAACAAAAACACTGAGCAAAAACAATCTAACTTCAAATTTCTTGATCCTAATGAACTGTCAAAAAGAGATGTTACTGTAGGTCCTGACAGCCTTGGATCGCGCTGACCTTTTTTCAAAATCATATTTTTTTGGGACTCACAACAATCAGATACAAGAGATTAATGATGTGATTGTGGAATGTTTGAATGACCGCTCAATTGAGGGACAATGAAGGATATTTCTATACTTCCATTCTATCCTTTAGAGGAAACAATTCAATGTTGAAGTGGAGACTAAACATTGCCAACAATAAGTATAGAAAATCATTTGCAGAATTTTATTGTAGTATCTAAACTAAGTACACAATAGTTACGCAGGGGGACTGATTACCTGGATTGATCAAGGAGGCACAACCCATAAGGTTAAGATGTCACTCAGGAGAGATGCCAAGAGAGATCGAGTTCGACTTTTGAAACATAAGAACACAGGAATTTAAGTTTTCTAGGTTCATAAGCAGAAATGAGGGGAAGAACAGCCTTGGTTACTGGAAACACTGTCAAACAATCTGAGAAAATAACATATTCGGGTCATCCTAAACAAAGCGATTTTGATGAAACAGATAAAAGTAAAATAGTTAGGAATTTGGTAAGTACATAGGTAAAACTGTATTTGAAGTGAGTAAAAGACAACAAAAGACAACATTGCACACAAAGACATGAACACAGTCCAACATAGACCAAAACAAACCTGACCAAAAAACTACACTGAGCCTAGACCTCAGCCTGTACCACTGAGAAAGTTAAATCGTATAAAATAGCATTAAACTGTCCACTACACAGTCCAGCTGTGTATTTTTAGCCATATCTATGACCTGAAGGATGCAGGTCAAACTCTCTTAAAAAGAGTCCTTAGAATGCGTAGATAGTCTCTTCTTTGCTAATGGTGAGTCCCTTACAACAGTGGAGTCCAGTAAAATGGCTGAATCACATTTAAAAGGTCTGCTGGTTTGATGCAACATTTGCAAAGAAACAATTTCCATCACTGTGCTATCTCTGTCTGAAAAGTTAAACAACAAACTTCAATGATCATATTGTACAGGAATGAATTCATGTTGGAGCATCCTCAGCCCTCACTGACCTGTGTTCTTTTGTTCTCTGCAGGACATGGGCCTCCAATCGGTGATGGTGTTGCCGCTGCTGATAGTGGTTGCAGCAGGAGTGTACTACATCTATAGAGAGGTCCTACAGTTCATGTCCAGGACCTTAGTGCGCAACAAAGTCGTGGTTATCACTGATGCGGTTTCGGGAGCAGGAGCTGGTACTGTTCCGAACATTTGGTTCATATGGAGTTGTATCTCTGCCAGTTCTCAAACACAGTAGCATAAATCCAGATTTATTTTATTGGCATGAGAGAAAACACAACATATCTTTAGTGAAGGCTTTACGAAGTAATCATTGGTGTTGTTAGGTTAGAGCATCGGTCCATTCAACAAAACAGAGAGTGATGTAACCAATTTCAACAAGATACCATTTTCAGGATTGTGTTTGCATTAAGGGGTTTGCTTTAAAGTGTTTGATTGCCCAGACTGTAAGGGTAACTTCTTAAAACACTGTTTGGGACGACAGATAATGTAATTACCTTAAAACAAATGTTTTCAATATTTTGTAAATGACTCTTACAGCCCAAATACTAGGACGTTACTTGATCTAACTACCTGTCTGCATGTGTATTGAAATTTATATTCGATCTACTGAGAGTCCTGAGCGTCAGGTGACCTTTTATCAACTGTTTTGACTTACTTTGGATGTTCTGGAAACTGCCTGATACTGTAACATTTTGGCCAGGTTTAAATCCTGGCCTTTCTACTTGAGGTTTCCATGGTCTCCTCATTCATGCATTGTTTCTCTCAGGGTAATCCGGCTCAAGCTTTTTTAAGTGTGAAAAGGATCTGAAATCTAAAATGCAAACTTTATTTAACAAAAACTAAACTTTTATTTTATTTTATTGAGTAAAACTTTTAACATTTAGTTAGTAGCAACATAAATGTTACAGTAGGTTCAAGGCTAATGTTTATCTCTGTTTTCTTTCAGTTGGATTAGACTATTTGATTTTTTTGAAAGGAATGTCTGTTTATGTTAATTTCACAGTGAAATCATTGGAATTTAGATGTTCTGGTTGATCTGATATTTCTTGTTGAAAAATAACTGTTTAGTTCAAGATTAGTTTCTTTAGTCATTAGTGTCTTTAACATTTTGCATGTTTTATGATGTCTTCTACAGAATGTGCCCATCTCTTCCATAAAGCCGGTGCCAGACTCATCCTATGTGGATCCACTTGGGATAATCTGGAATCCCTGTATGACTCTCTGATTTCTGACTCTGATCCGAGAGAGGTGAGTAAATGAAAGCGGGATCAGTAATACGTGAAGGAGGGAGTGACATTTCAGTTTCAGCCGACTAATCAAACTTCTTTTTAACAGTACCAAGCTTCCTGTTTGGTTCAGTAGCAGCTTATCCATTAGATAGAATATAACTCATTGGTGCTTTCAACTTGTTTGGCTGTGAATTAATGCAATATTATGGCAAGTCCTTACTCTAAAGTATTCATATGTACCATTTCAATGCTTTTGTACAATGAGTTGCATTTACATTTCATTAAATTCTGAATTCATTAGGTGCGTTTGAGTTTAAATCTGCATGGTATCTCAGTTTGGAGCCCTGTAATGTTCCAAGAAGTAGGTCCTGGGATCTTCTTCTTCTGTTGACCCGGGTGTACCCCTCTTCTTGTCCAATGATGAATGTAATAGGCAGTAAATAGCCTTCATGTGGCCTATTCTAAATCCTAGACAGGCTTTGACAAAACACTTTAAAGTAGTATTGGGCGTGTGTTTTGGGTGGTTACCCCATTGAAAAGTGAACTTCTGCCGTAGTAACCACTAATTACTGCTGATTTTGTATTCATGTCTCTGCCACGGTTTGTAACAGAGACAGAAAAGGATAATAATTATCATAATCTTTTCTTGTTTTAATCAGAAACCTGTCCAGTCACCACCACCCAGATAAACACTTCCTTTGCTCAGGACAATGAAAGGATATCCTGTCTGACTGCGTGCTGTCCTCATGTATCTTCACTTACACACACTAAAATACATAGAGGCTATGGCAACAGCAAGTTTAGATAGCTGTGCATAGACAAAAAGAAAATTTGGGTTTGTTTTCTATGAACATGTTTCCTTTACCAATAGCTCAGTTTTTCCTTTCTTGTCCTTCTGTACATTTGCTTACATTTTTTTATTTTCCAGTAAAACTGACAAAATGTATTAACTCTACAAACATTTGTATTACCTATTACTATTACATGTTTGCATCTTGGATTTTTGTTCAAATCTAGCAATCAGTTTTCCACAAATAACAAAATACTACTTACTTTGATTTAGATATTCATCCCAAAGATGCTGATCCTGGATTTCAGTGATACTGACGGCATGGAGGCTATGATTACTGAGATCATGGATTGCTACGGCTATGTGGATGTGCTAATCTGCAACAGTAGCATGAAGCTGAAAGCCCCCGTTCAGAGCGTCTCTTTGAAACTAGACAGAAACATCATGGAAATCAACTATTTTGGTCCGAGCAATCTTGTCAAAGGTTGGTTGGTTTGAAATTGATCAGTCTTAACTTCAGATTGAAAACCAACTGCATTTACATGGTGAATTGTGGCAGGTGTTCTTTCGTCGATGATTTCAAGAAGATCTGGTCACATAATATTGGTCAACAGCATCCAGGGCAGACTGGCAGTCCCATTCAGAAGCTCATGTAAGTTGCCAACTAAAAATATAGACTCAGAACTGACAGTGAAGTAAGTTAGGGCACCAATACTGTCAGACATTACTAAGGTGAAGACCAAAGGTTACATCTTTGGAATACATGCAAAATACATATTACCTAGAGAGTATTCTTGGAACCCGATGGTAGCAGCATTATCCTGAGATGAGATGTTACTGTGTGATTCTCTGTGGCAAGACCTGGATAATCTCCATCCAGCTTGATTGTAACTGTGCTGTCATACAAAGACAACTAAGCAAATGTCTGTCTCTGAATAAGCAAAGAATGTGAGTACAGTCTCACAGATGAATTAATAATTTCCCTTGAATACCAAACTCCAGTTTAACAATATTAAAACTGAAAGAGCTGATCCGAATTATACATAAGTAGAGGAAACGACAGTCGATTGACGTAAAGAAGACTAAAGACAAATATCCAGTTTAAGGATCTTTTAAGAACTGCACTACAAAATTTTCTCTGCCAGTGCACAACTTGCTTATACCCGATAACCAGATGGTGATAGACAGATGTAAAATGGATTTTTAAGGAGAATAAGGAACAATTTCTGTTTGATGCTAAGAAGCATCCTGATGTTACTTCTAATCTAAGGGAGTGGGATTAGTCACACATCTGACCTAAAATACTTGAATTAGTAAAGAGTGGGATCAAAATAACTTCTCTTTAAATCCCATTGACAAATTGGTTCGGTAACACAGAGCAGTCAGATGAAAAGAGGCCAACAAACTTTGATCAAGCTATTAAGAAAAGGCCATTATAGTTCAGTGTTTCTCCAAACAGCAAATAAATAGTGTGGGTCAATAAAGTGTTATCAAGATTAAGGTTTACAGTAAGTTTTGTTACCTGTTTTTCAGCAAACAAAGCTTTAAAAATGAAAGTAAAGTCGCTAAAAATGGTTTTAGCCATGGGTACTTCTTTGTGTTACGTGGTTAAAAAGCTCTTCACACTGTGGTTAGGTTGTGGGTTTAAATCCAAGCCTGGGTTGTTTCAGAATGAAGTTTGAAAGTTATCCTCCTTGTTTATATGAGTTCTCCCTAGGAACTCCTGCTCAGCTTTATTCAACTACTCATGGCGCATGTTGCCTTTTGACCAATAAAAGCTCTTATGTTCACTATCTTCAAGCAGATGTTAGATAGATGACAGTGAATTGTACCTGAGCTAGTAAGCTGACTAGATTTTCCTTTTCTATAAACTGTGCAAAATCAGCATTTTTTAACCACTACATCTAGACGTCATTTTGATTCTTGTAGCTTTGTGTTAAGTCCGTGTGAAAATACCACAAAACCCTGGTAGTTCTACTCAAGGTTGCAGTTAGATTTGTGTATGCTTCAAAGCATATTTCAAAAGTCTTCTGCAGAGGAATTCACTCAGCCTTACAAAAGCGCCTCTCAGTCTGTTCCACTGCTTCTGTACCGTGACAAGCCTGGTGCTAATAAAAGGTTGTTGTTTTTTGTCTATCCCTGAGGCGGGGAAGTAATGTTGGCTAATTGTTACATTACAACTTCTAAGAAACTTGAAAAAGATAACAGGAGTGACATGTTTCACATCTTCCCACAGTCAAAAAAGTATTCTGGTCTTGTCTTTGGCTTTTTTACATTGTTGGAAATAAATCTGTATACAGCAGAATGAAAGTGAAAAACGTAATTATCTGTTAAATGCTTAGTTTGTTCTTTTTGTTCACACCCATAAAAATCTCTAAGTCGCTCTAAATCATTTTAAGTGCACTTACTTCCCCATGTGAGGTGTTTAGTCGCTGTGTACTTTGTTGCTAAAGTGCAAGACCTGAGAGTTTTTGGTGACGAGAAAGAAAACAATTAGACAAAGAATGCTGTGTGCAATGAATGGAATGAGACTCTGCAGACAAGCTTGTGTTGTTACATGCTGCTTCCGCTGACAGACGCGGCCTCCAAACACGCCGTGCAGGCCTTCTTCGACTGCCTCCGGGCCGAAGTGGAAGAGTATGGGATTGTTGTCAGCACCGTCAGCCACACCTTCATCAACGCCTCACAGCCGTCACCTGCTGTGGAGTCAGCTCCGAAGCAAAACATCCTGGCTGAATGTGAGAATCAAATGGAATGCACGTTTAGTAAATACATTCTTGGTAGGAGTCTGATTTAGTCTGTCCTCCAACTTCACAGATATCACCAGCCAGCTCACTCACGGGGTGCGGCCTTCCGTCCTGGCCAATGAGATTCTGCAGACGGTGAACAGGAAGAGGAAGGAGGTTGTGCTGGCCCACCCCATCCCCAGGGTGGCCCTCTACCTCCGCTCCCTCTTTCCTCCCTTTCTTTTTGCTCTGCTGGCAGCTGGAGTGAAGGACTCTGTGTTGGCTGAGCAGATACAGTAGAAGAAGATCAGTGTCAGGCACAAAAGTGATTGTTTCAGGAGCTTTGTGTTGTTTTTCTCCTAATGCCTGATGTTGTCAGAATTAGCTTTTGACCTTGACAAGCAACAACTGAGTGATTACATTAAAAACTCCTGTGTTAAATGGAATTTTTTTTTTTTCCAGTATATTTGGCAGATGAAGTATGGAAAGATCTCGCTCTAATTGGGTTTAACTAAGTACTTTATGTTTTAATGGGTTAAAGAAATGGGTTAAGGAGACCAACAGAATTCTAAGGCAACAAAGGAGTTGTTTCAACCTAATAACATTTATTACTCAGCATGTAATATTATTGCTCAATTGTAGGATTTTCATTTTTTATTTAATTCTGCAATAACAATTACCAGATCCAAAAAGATAAAAACACAGTTTCATTCTAGAACTCACCAGATATTTCAGGTACTTTCCAAACCTTTCAAGAAACGTAACGGGTACTTTTCTGAACATTCATAATATTTTCTTTTACCAGGTAAGTTCCTGATGATTTCTAGAGAGTACATCCAAAGTACCTGGTGACGATGCAGAAATGTCTGCAATATACCTGGTAGGTTAAGAAAACTGCTTAGTAAGTTTCAGCAAGTCTTTAGATAGGACCTGGTAGGTTGCAGGACAATTCAATTAAGTAATGTTTCTGAGAAAGTGTGGTTACGTAACATAACAACAAAAATACAAAAATCTTACTGTGTAATATATGTATTAACAACTGCAGGTCAACAAACTCGCCAGCTTTCTCTATGTGGTGAACTGAAATCCTCCACGAAACTGTCTAACATTAACATTACCTGTATAAGACATAATTTCACCATTTTATTCTGTGAAACAGTTTAGCTGAATTCCCGAAATCAGGTTGTTCAAGACGAAGAATGATGATGCTCCCGTATTGCTCTTCTTTAAGCCAACAGACCAGGTCACTAATTTTTAGACATCTTCTCAACGGCAAATGCAATCAATGTGACTTAACTGTAATCACCTTCCAATTTGAACAGTTATTTGTCTTCTTTTTAAAATGTGTTCTTTAAAAAAAATTTTTATTTATGAATTTTATTTAAGTCAATTGAAAAAGAAACCAGTTGATGTCAAGGATAAAAAATGTATTTGAATGTTTTTAGCTTATAATAAACAGGAAACCCAACAATAAGTTAATGTGACTTAAATGTATATTTCAAGTTTGTTGCTTTTAGTCTTGTAAAATACTCTTTTCACCTGTAAATGTGACGCACCCAGAACCGTTCTCACTTGAACTAGACAGAGAGGCACTGGTTGTACCATTTCATAGTGTTCTAACTTTCTGAGGTTTCTGTTGCTTTCATTAGTTGTCAGTTATCATCATCAACATCAAAATTAATAAACATTTAAAATACATCAGACTGTGCTTAATGAATGCATGTAAAATAAAGGTTTCCTTTTTTAATGGAATTGCTGAAATAACTTTTTTCTTACAGTCTAATTTTCCGACCAGCACCTCCACTTAAGGTAAAACAAAAATTAAGTAACCTTCTTTTAAATAAATATTTTATGCTGTCAAATCATCTATAATTAATTTCAAATCTCATTCCCACAAACATGCATTTTATTTTTCTAAAAATAATCTGTCACATATAGTTTATTGTTGAGCAGATTAAAACAGTTTATGATTTTAAAATACAAACTTCTGTGACCTGCACATGCTTTTAACCTGAGGATTTTGGTACTGACTGTAAAATGTTTGGACACCACTGTTGTAGAGGAATTAGAAAACTTTGCAGGACTTGCTTTTTATTAAAAAATTTTTTTTTTTTTTACCATTTTGAATTTGAAAGCCAAATAACAAAAATGTTTAAAGCAAAATCCAAATTTCTTTTACTTTTTGACAGGTTTGAGATTATATGAAATTATTGTATTTCACACATATGCCCACTAGATAGAGCCAGTAGTTTTGCACAGACTTTTTCCCCTCCCTCTTCTTTCTTTGCCCTTTACTGCAGTGTCTCCATGAATTCAAAATGAAATAAATGTTTTAAATAGTTTTTAGCTATAAACTTACTTCAACCTATTTTATTCAAAGTACTGCATCACATATCACATATCCTTTACAGACCACAAACTCAATGAAGGTTCGCCAGTTTCATATGTAAAGCAAATTCAGCAGGTCCAATCAGGAAGTTTTCTTCATGCATGTGAGCTTATGTTTGTGGGGGGTTTGGTGGTTTGTGTCTAGTCCAGCTGGTAAGCGTAACAGTGTCCTCCTGGTCACTCACCTCAGGGGAGTTCCACATCTTTTGTCTCCAGGGTCCTCGGGACAGGAGTGTGCCTCTAATGTCCATATGAATAAATGCAGCACTGTGACTTTTCCGTGTCAAACAGAAAAGGGATTTCTTTAAAGAACTCCAAATTGGCATTTTGATCGGACACATTTACATACGTCACCGTCATGGCTCATTGCGTGCAGGATAATGGAAGGTCTGCGCAGCATTTGAGTTATTGTTTTGTAGATAGTTGTAGAGCATGCTGCATCGTACGGCCAATGAAATGTTCAGATTTATTTCTGCTTAAAGGTAAATCAAACAAAAAAGCACTAAGGTGTGCAGCAGTATCATCGAATAATCTAAGCCTAATAGTTTCTCTCAATCATTTGTCCAAGTTCTCTGGTGAGCAATATGTAGATAAAACCCAAACAAGGGGAAGATGATTGTCCTAAAGCGATATTCATGGTTGATGCTTACCAAAAGCAAGGCATGACTTATAAATGGGAATCACCTCACAGGGACCTATGCTGCTCTGAAATGGTCTCACTATGAGCAAAGTGATCACCCTTATCAATTTTTAAAGGCCAGGTTATTGACACTAACCTGACTTATCGAGGTTATGGAGAGGCCATGGTAATGATTCCCTAAGCTTTCACTTACAACACTAGAGGGGCCGCTCTGGCTTAAAAATATTGGATGCAGTTGGACTTTACTGCTCCAGTGAGCATTAGTATAATGTCTCCTTTGTCCATCCTTTCTTATTGCTTTGGATATTTGTATCCCAACTTGCAAACTGTAAATAAACACATGTTGTCTTTTATTCCAGTTGGCCTACCCTTTGTGGACGTCTAAATAATTTAATTTGACATGGTAAGGCAGTTTTAAACACACAATTGGAGAATAACTTTTTATTAACTATGAATAATCTGCTTACACAATGTCTGTTTGGGTCCGTTTAATTTGTTGGCGTATACTCGATGGAAATGTTGTCACATTGTGCAAATTGGGGCAGGTAGGTAAGTGGTAGATGTAAAATCCAAACTTAAACAGGATTATGGGGTTCAGATGTTGATGAGGCTAGACAGCTGGTGATAAAGTCAAACTAACCTAGCATGACCTAAAACCTCTAACATCTTGATGGGCAACAGTTTTGGAGTAAGTCAGATGCTTTGCCGCCTCTTAGTCGGGTTCATTTTGTGATTCAAATTTACAGTGTCTTGGTTTCTTGTTCATGAGTGATGGCAGGATGGAGTGACAAATGGGCGGGACTTACAGTAATGGCTTTGGGGCTCGGATGTGTCTGGATGAGAAAAAATACAAAACCTAGTTTTGTTAAGATCCCTCTTGGAGATAGATTGAAGAGCACCAGCATCTGAAGGGAAGCTTACGTATAGTGAGTCAGCCTCTATCTCTAAAGCTGTTCATTCAAGTATCTGATCAAGATACTCTCTACGTTTTATCATATCATTTATTAAAACTTTTACATTGAACCTCACAAATTCCTCTCTGCATTTTGGGGTTTAATGGCTGATTATATAGTGCTGTTAAATTCCTTTACTCAGGAAAAGCTTGTGGTGAAAATGGAGAGGAAGAAACTCTCAGTGAAAATCTGTTTTGGTGCACTTGGCCATCTTGCATGAGCAGCAGAAGGGGATGATTCTGATTGAAAGCTGAAAGACCTAACTGCAGTATAGGGTAGGAAAGTCAGTTCTTAGCATACGTCTGTCTTCTCCAAATACCCAAATTAAAGATGTATTTGTTGATGAATTTGCTACAAAATACATTACTCTTCTTCCTAACTATCCCAGTATTTCTAAAACTATGGACACTGCAAGCAAAAGTAAGTTGAAAGGTCTGTCATCCTAGAATCAGTGTGCAGGATTAAACTGTTCTGTCAAGGAATAATCACAGCATCACATGTCATCTTGATTTGTTTTTTTTATAGTTGCAAAAGTCTTCTCAATCCCTAAATCTGCTGTAAAGATTACACATATTCAATCTTAGGGGAAACTTTTCCTTAATCTCTTACAAATCCTTGTAAGTCACAGATCCACCATGTCTTACGTTTCTTTACTTAAAGTATCTCCCTTTACCACAATAAAAGCATCTGTTAGACTAAAACTAGTCTGCCAGCAGCATTTTATAAACTTTAATCTTTAATCCTTTGTTTTTTTTATTTCTTCTGGGGACAAAACATACACATGTTTTTAATGACCTTAAGATAGGTCCTCAAATATACTTATGTAACCACAGAGATGTAAATCAGCTTTGACAATAAAAACTCTATGCAAAAGTACCAACAATATAAATGGATATAAAAATAAGCTCAAATCCTAAACCTTTGTGGCAAAAAATGGAATAGGATTAATTTTTACAGAGCAAAGAGCTTAGTGGACTTTTTTAGACTTCCTGACTTTTACAGACAGACCTTTTTCTGAGTGTAGAAAATGATGACTGTCCTGTAAGAGATGTTAATAAAGTTTGAGCATGTTCATGAATTCTGTGGACACTGCCTCTAAATGCACTGGTAAGTAAATCAATGTTTAATGTCAGACACTTGGTCAAGTAATGGCTTACTGTATAAATGATTTTTAACCAATGACACAAAACCTACTCAAGCTTTTATTACCCATAAAAAATTAAATGATTTAATCTGGAACCACTTATTTTTCTGTATGTTACACTGAGGTGAGGGAATGTACCATTTACTAAGACGTCTGATTTTTCAAAATTGGATCCTGGAGTTATGGGATACCGCTCCATAAGACCTTTTTTCATATGAATACAGATAGGTCAATTCCAGTTTTAAATAATACAAGAAAGGATTTCTTTCTTTACCTAAAGTAACAAAAACAGCTGTCACCAACCCCTACAATGCTGGGTCAAACTCTTGTTCTTGTGTTTTTGCTTTTTGTGTCACTTTAACGTGTCAGATTATCAAAATTTAATATAGGCACAGATAGGCAAACTAAATCTGAAATGCAGTTTTTAAAAATGAAGTCACTATTGAGAGATAAACAGCTATACAAACTAAGTTGGCCCGAGGTGAAAAACATTTCCCTCTTAAATCTAATAACTGGCTTTGACAACCTTGGATGCAATAATCAAGTATTTTCTGTAACTGGAAAACAGACTTTTAACTCTTTTTTAAGGGACCTTGCTCCTCTCTCGGTTGAAGAATCATTTTCATCTGGCCACTTTGAAGGGGTTTTCTCAGAATAAACAGACTGTTTCATTTCATTGCCACTGCATAATAGAAAATTGTTAAAGCCTATAAGAGAGCTGAAATCTATCAATTACTTCAACTTGTTCAATGTTTTCTTGCATCATGGTAGCAGAACTACTCCAATGTCTGACTGTCAGGTGAAATTACTGTTTTTCTAAATTCTTTTCAAATAAGTTTATTTAAATTACACTAAATCATAGTACATATCATTTCAAGTTGCTTAAACAGTCACTTCAATCCAATCATGCATCTCAATTGATCCTCACTATGAAAAGTCAGTCAAGTGTGGTAAAATTGGAAAAATTACTCTCTAAAAAATAAAATTTTATCATATATACGTCTCCTTTACATAAAGAATGTTATTATTAATATTTATTTAACTCTATTAGAGTCTATCTTTAGTAAATGTACACGGAGAAGACCCAGACTCAGAACCACATGGGCCCAGAGAGACTTTGGGGAAGGAAGTGGAAGATAGCTGCTGGACCAAGGGACAGGGCCAGAAACATGATCTAGATGCTTTTATGAGAAACGTGGAAGAGTTTTTTGGTTTTAAAATGTCCTCCATGCTTTCAAGACTTTAAGTTTACAAATAGTAATGCAACCATACAGAAACACATGTTAAAAAATGTGCTAAACTACATTAAGCTATACTACATTATGTGGAAACGTTGCAAGGGAGCTGTCTCCATGATAGAAAAAAACCCCGTAAGAATTGCAAAATGTGAAAACCAGACGTGAATATGAAATGCAGGGCTGTAAAGGAAGAAAGACGTTGACATAGTGCAATATGATATTGAGGCTTGTGAGCCGCAGCCACCTTGCTGAGCTTCAAGTTATTGAGTTCTGATGAGCTATCCCTCTCTGTGCTCTGTGCATATTATATGAGTGCTATGGGAATCTAAATGCAACAAAATTGACACTGCGCTATTAGGGTGGGGTCATTATGTCTGGTGCTTTTATACGGGAGCTGCATGACAGGAATGCTTCTTCTCTCGGAAGATGAACCAGGGTGCGCAAACAAGCAAATAAACTTTCCCCGCCCCCATCATGAGGCTTCCACCCTCCTCTGAACCTCTTCTTAATTAGAACAGGTGACAACAGGAGGAGGGGCAGCTAATGAAACAGAAGGGGCACCAAGGCATAAAGAGGCCCCTAAAGCCTCATGTCGCTGGATGCCTTGACCCTGGATCAGGTCCTCACCCTCTCCATCTTCTCAGGCCACCGAAAGGCTTGAAGAGAACCACAAGTCTTTCAAAAGACTTAATTGGAATTTTCCCAGAGAATAAAGTATTCTGAGAGAATAGCTTTACCAAGTAGAATTAGCGTGCGTGTGTGGGTGTGTGGAGCATGCTTATCTTCATCAAGGCAATCATGTCTGAGAGGCTATTTGCTAATCTAGATTTACCTCACAGACATGGTAAGAAGGGGACCGCGCAGTAGCAGAACCATCACAGTGCCTCACAGCAAGCCAAACAAAACCAAACTGGAAGGAGAGACGGCGTGAAAATCTCCTTTCAGGCGATCTAATTGATTTAACTGTAAATATATGTGTTTTATTTCTCAACAAAATTGAAATTTAATTCGGACGATGACATGAATCAGGTTTCAGGTCCAAGTGTGTGTAATCAGTAGGATTTGCTGCTTGCAATATAGTCCCAAAATAGTGATGCCATAGGCTTTCATTTGTATGTCAGGCTTATCAAAGACGGCCTCTGAATGGATCCATTTGAGAACGCCTAGCACACAGAAACAGAAATGTGTTTGCAAAAATAAGTTTTGTTCTATTTAAAAAAAAAAAATTTGAAACACAAATTGAGAAGAACTTATTCTTTAGATTTATTTATTATTATTATTATTTTTTTTACCATACCTTTAAAATTTCATGGTTGGTTACATAAATATAAACTAGAAAAATTCAGGTCAGGATTTTTTTTGTGTGTGATAAATAGCTACATACTAAATATGGCTACGACATGCTATAGTGCAAAATCAGACATTTAGATCGTTAACTACGAAGACAGAAAGAAAGGACACCAAGCTTTTACATGTACTTAAAACAGTTTCTTAAAATCCAGTTGATTTTATCTGCGTTTCCTTTTAAGCTATTTGTGGTAATTTTGGTGTCTACAGTTAAGGGGATAAACCGCTGAGTAAAGTAACTATGGAATGTGAACCTCCAGTCTTACAGCCTCTAACACGTTTTCTGTAATTATCTCTATCCATTGTTCCTTCAACTCTGTGCAGCTTCTCTTTCCCGGGGGAAGAGCAATAATTCCACAGCATTGCTTACATTTGTATGTAACTCACCGAAGGGAGTTCATTGGTATCAAAAGAATTTGGGTAAGGATTGTGCATATCAATGAAAGTACATAATTTCTCGTTAGATTTTGAAAACCCTTAACTCACAAAGAAAAAAAAAAAATTCAGAAAGATTTCAGCAAAAATTTGGAAAAGTTTAAGTGAGAGGAATACTTTAGCAAGACTAAATATGTATTTTTTTTAAAAACAAATCAGTGCACTCATTTAGGTGTGGTATGAGGTATGGATCGAGCCATGTCTTGTCAATTTCCCATATGAAAACCATGCATTACATGTGACATGCTGTAAGTCACATGAAAACCCTCAAATATCCATGTGAATTTAGAAAGGGGTAAAAACACAAAAAAACAACAAAAAAAAACTAATTGTGCTTCACATGTTTTCAATTCAGTTTAACACATTTCCACATGTGAAAATGTCTTACGTATTTCCACATATAACATATGTGTGTATTGTATGATAAATATGTAGGGTATCATACATTTCCACATGTTAACACTTTAGACATGTGAAATCAAAAGTTCCACATGTGAATGTAACATAAAACACATGAAACCCATGTAAACCCATTTTTTCTCTTATCATGGTCCAAATCCCCTTATGAACCAAATCGGAGTTTTCATGTGACTCGAGTCGCTTCACATGTGATTTTTCACATGTGAAATGCATTGGATTATTCTGTAAGGGTCGACAGAGGACACATGTGAAGCTGCAGTGCTTGAATGCTTTGGAAAGTTAAATGTAGAATTCATCTCTAGAGCTGGTTTAGTGAAAAGCTCTTACTTTTAAAGAAAACAGTACCCTGGATGTGTACCGCCTTCTTACTGCGGCACTCAACATACAAAAGTAGACATTTCATTATTCTGCCTTCATGTAAACACAGTTAGACCAAAACAAAAGTCTCTTCTGCATGCCTAACCCATCCACCAGGTGACGCATGTGTGCTCCCTTACATAACATTTAAACGCACAAATGATGAGACACCTTATCTCTTTGAAGCAACCCACTTGTCACCACTTATGAAGTTTTTAATGAAGAGACTAAATGAGAAGAAAATCTGCTGCAAAAAAAAAAAATTCTTTCTCCTCTGGGAAATTGAAAAAAAAAACCTTAGACCACAAAGAGGAGGCCAATTGAAGTTTATATTGTGAAATAGATGCTTGTAGAAATCTCGCAATCTATCCGTGAGACAAGAAGCGAGTAATAAACTACGAACTGATAAAGGCTGTCAATAACAAGGGTCCCCCGTTCACTTTGTGGAGCGCAACACAACAGCTTAGTGTTGGCAGGGGAAACATTAAAGCAAAATTGCATCCGTAAAACAAGTCTTCACCGGAGCACCTCATCAGGACAGGAGGTGGAATGGCTTTTATGGCACCCAGATTGCATGTCATATCCAATTTACACACTGTACTCGCCCTAACACCTACAGATTTATTTGGCCTAATCAAAGTCTCTGGTGTTTCTTTCAAGCCAACCTTTTCACACCTTCAGCTGAAACCTTTGTTAAACTTCTGCTTGAACGTGACTCACCCCTTGGACGGAAGACGGGGGTCAGAAGATGAGGTGGAAAAAGGAAATGTATGGAGGGATGAAAAAATGGCAGAAAGTGGAATACTAATTGTTTATTAAGGAGACATTTGTTCCGTTGTGTAGGGCTCAAAGCATTTTCTTTATGTCCTCCCTGAAAGGTCCAGTGTACTTTTGTTGGAGTGTGCCCCTCTTGTGTGGACACTAACAAGTCTCGGATCACTAGTTCTGAAAACAGCGGCGGGTGACTGTTGTGTTTCTTCTGGTGAAACCTGGCCTTTTGATTGGCTGTGCATAAAGGAAGGCTTATTGTTGGATTTGTCAGTGAAAAACAAGGGGACTGTTAGGTAACCTCTGTGAAAAGTCCCATGGTACTAATGTAAAATATGAAAAGTGATGTAACCTCCGCAGCATATGTGAGTTTCATACCAGTTTTCATCGAAAGTGTAAATGTAAGATTTTCAACCTTTTATTTTATCCTATATTAAAAGGCACATCTAAGCAGTGTTTAGTTGCATATTCGAAGGGAAATCCACCTATCCATTTAATCCATCCATCCATTAATCCATCCAACCATCTCAGCTTATCATAGCATGGTCCAAGTGGTTCCTATCCCTAGCGTTCCTTCCACGAAAGATGGGTTACAGTTGCAGTAGGCTGCATGTCCATTGCAGATATTATTCACCATTTAATAGTCTAACTTTGAGTTTCAAATGTTTAATTCATGTTATGAAAAGCACAGCAAGAGTGGAAGTACAGAGTTTTTTTTACACCTGCTAAATTTCAGGGCTGTGAGGCTATTAAACTTTGCCTGCGTGCTGAACTACATACGGACTCAGTGCTTGAATTGTGGTTGAATCAATAGAGTGTCTTGCTACGTAAGAACTGACATTAGATGTATTAGTACAAATATCATTTGATCAGTTTGGTGCTGTGATCACACCTCATTGGGGCCTTGCTCGTGGTTACTTTAGAGGCATTAACAGGAGCTGCGTTGACTCCGGGGACTTCCACGATCAATGGAGAACCTGCTGGCTGTGATCGCCGCCGTTTAGCTCAGATAATGGTCGACGGCTTTGGTCTCTGTGGGAGTATTACGATATGTAGATAATAGCAAGACTGTTTTAAGTAGTAGTTTACCATGCCTTGCAAAATGACCCCTTAAACGTTTCTATAACTATAGAAGTGCATGTAGAAGTCAGTTTATAAGTAATTAATCATTCAGTCCAGTTTGGTGTTTAATTGACTCTGAGCATAAATGCAGTTGCTCATTTTAGTGAACTATTGTTTTTTCATTAGGTCCTTGGTTTATCTCACAATGTCCAAAAGCTTGTTTGTTTAGTTGATCATTCTCAGACTAAAGATCCAGGATTGATTAATATGATTACATCAAATACAATTCAATGAAGATCACCATAAGAACGCCTTTAGATTTAGCGCTATTCAAAGCAATCAAGTTCAGCACATCTATAGAGGGGTAATTCACAATAGATAACACCTCTAGGTACTTCACAAGAAAGGCAAATTCAATCCTAATCTCTGGGTTGTGATCATTGGGATTTCTAATTATTAATTGGTTTTGAAATACCTTGTTTTTATTTAGTTCTGTTGTGTCTTTTTTCTACTGCTTGTGTTTTTTCTATTGCATGGTTGATTCTCTGTGAACAATCCTGTTTTCTGCAGAGATATTCTAATCATTTTAAGGCCAATGCCTCCAGTTATGGTCTCTATACAATCTGTTGATTACATTCACCCGATCCTGGTTCCACTAATCACCCCCTCAATATTTATAAGCCGGTTAGTTTTAGTCAATCCCTTTCCTAGTTTGTCCTGTTATATATATTTTGTTTAATTGAGCGTTCATAAATAATAAATAGAAATCTTCATCCATACCTCAGTTGAGCTGTTGTCTTGTCTGCATTGGAGTTTGAGTAAAACAGCTAAACATGTAAATAAAGCTTACATGTAATCATAAGCATGTTATATTTCATTATGCAATGTATCTAATATGAACAAGTTACCGTATGTATACTAAGTTAAATGTCATATCCCTTTCCTAGATTTTAGTAATTACTGAGATTATTTTAAAGTCTTACAACCTAAAGCCTTTTTAAATTTCTAACCAGTTGCTGCAAGTCAAAACCGACATTATTAGTCATAACTTAGCTAAACTTAGTTAATAAACAAATCAGATTTGATTTTTTTTAGAACAATGAGGTTTATTACCATAAAACAAAGTAATTAAAATAGAGTTTGAATAAATCGTCTGCATCCTTCACACTGGGTGATGATCCTGCTACACTGTGTGCACTACCATGACTCGGCCATTGACAATTTGAAGCAGGATTATCCTCATGCCAGGGTTATGACCCCATCACACTCACACCAGCTCTGACAGTGCTGCGGCTAAGTCATTACATCTCTTGGCAGAGCTGCTGCAACACATCCTTTCTTCCAGTTCTTACTACAACCCAAAAAAAATCTAATTTTTCTGGGGAAAATTTGGCAAGTCTGTTGATTTGTCCATAAATGTTTAATCTAGAATAATATATCGACTGGTTAAACTTATCTTGAACGCACCTGGAATTCATATGGCTTAATATCCTGAGTTCTGCCCTAGATATCATTTAAGCGTGCCAGTGTTAAGTTCCTGTTTGCCAATTTGGATTCTAACCTTCTCTGAAAGTAACACCCAACTAATGTCTCTGCAAATCAACACAAGAAGCCGCTGGGAACTGTAGTTTACCGAAGAACCAACTAGCAAACACCGTGCCATGTGTGAACCCAACTGGTAAGCAAGCTGGCATCTGAATTTCAATCTTATTAAGATGTAGGCAGAACCATAGTTAAAGGTAGCTAAAACAAATGCAAAATACCATGGGGTTGCTTCTTTTATTATTATGACATGGCTTTATACATAGAGAGGTAAGGTATGTATGAAAGGTAAATAATAGCACAGTAAAGTTAACATGAGTATATGGTTAAGATACTACCACTGTTTTCTGGCCTTCTAAGAGTGCATACGGTTGCTGACACAGAAAAAAGGTTCAGATGAGCCCAGGTTTCATCAGGCTGTGGGCCAGTTTGGATGCGTATCCTATAGAGGCACTTGTGTCTGTATTTGGGGTCCCTTTACACAAGAGCAGCATATGTCCCAGCTTAGTCAGATGGGCTTCTGTCTCAGTGGGAATAACAATATGGGGGACCGTGGACAGGGGACCTGCTCACACACTCTCTCACATATGCAAACTACCGAAGAAAAGATGTGTAAAGCTGTCCATCATGGTTAAACCAAGTACAAGATGGGATTGCTTTCACGGCATAATTGGATGTCGACAGGGTGTCACATAAAACTTGGACCATTGGGGCTCAAAGAAAAACGTTTGTAAAAGATCGTTTGTAGGACCAAAATTCCTAAACACCTTTAAAAAACAGTGATATTTAACAGTGTCTGAATAAGTGAACTTCCTACATTAATACAAAAAGGTTCACCAATTTCTTGTTTCAAACAAAAACTGTTCAGTTGT
>JAVLVB010000001.1:7675148-7688845 GCA_032876305.1 Orestias chungarensis | reverse complement strand
TATATATATATATATATATATATATATATATATATATATATATATATATATATATATATATATATATATATATATATATATATATATATATATATATATATATATATATATATATATATATATATAAATTTATTTTACAATTTTTATTTCAAATATAAACCACACTGCTTTTTACCTTGTCAAATTTGTACAATTTAAACATTACCAGTCATGACAAGGTGTTCCCCAGGGCTCTGTCCTTGGAATTCATCCAATTGTACGTAAAAAAGCAATATGTAATTGTATATGCATAAAAATATGTATATAGAGTTACATATTAAGGATGAACTTTTGCTGTAATTGGTGCTGTAAAAAACAGCTATTGATTATGTCTTCGACCTACTTCTGTATTTCCACCCTTTGATTACTTTGGAAGCTTAGTAGATTTCTTCATTGTAAACAATTTATTTTTTGTTTAATGTCAAATGCATACAGACTCCAGGGGTCCCAGCAACATATTGGTGCTTTACTTACTTCTACCTATGCACTATCACCCACATTCAGATCTCACTTGTGGGATATCAGCACAGCTACTGTAATCTATATGCTTGTTACTTCTCGTATCGATTATGGTATTGTATTTTAAAAGCCAATTCTCTTCTCTCTGGTCCAGCACACAAATCTATCAATAAAATTCAGCTGGTGCCAAACTCAGCTACTCGCATTGTCATTGGAACAGCTCTCAAAATGGGACACCGATATTACAGAGGCTCCAGTTTCTACTATAGATTAGGTCAAAAAATGTTTTCAGAGATATCACCTGGAATAAACATAGTACAGATTTCTTTATTTATAGAATGATCTCTTATTGGTTTTTGCAGTGATCTCAACACAGATCAATGCACATGACTGTTTGCCGTTACTCCTTACATATTACTGAATCTAGAGGTTTTTAAATGTAGCAACATTTAGTGTGTTTACAACTAATCATGCCGATAGATCCTTCCACGATCTATTTAAGTCTTCCAGAGTTACCATTGCTTCTTTTGGCTGCTTCTCTGATTAATTTTCTCCTTTACCAGCCCGCTAGTTTAGGTGATTAGGTATGTCTTGGTATCGTTGTAGTTACACCATATTCAATGATGGACTTGAAAGGTCTGAGATGTTCAAAGCTTTCAATATTACTTTATACTTTATAACTTTGCTTGAAACTTTTTAAAATGTTTTTCTCTGACTATCCACTGTATTCAGTGGTCTGCATTATGGTATTTGTTAGCAAAATATCCGAATTTAGTAAGGGTAAAGTACCAAAAGGCTTATGGATTATCCTCAAGGGTGTCAGAGTAAAGGATTCTAAACTTGCATACTATGTTTTTCATATTTTTATTTTTCATAAAATACAGATAATATTACATTGGTTGACAAGTGCAACTGCGCAGCAAACGGTTAATGAGCTGCAAACATTTAAAGCACGCAAACTCCAAAACACAAAGGTAGAAAGCAAAGGCAACAGAAAAATCCACAAGATGAAAAATGTTGCAATTACAGAAGACAAAAACTGCAACCAAAAAAAAGTAATGCAAAAAATTTAGAAGAAAAAATAAAATTGTGCTACTAAAATAGAAACTGTGCAACCAAAGAAAAAGAAAGCATCACTGCAAACAAAGGCGCCCCAGACAGCTAGAGGGAGTCCCTTATCTAATCACACGGGGCCATTCCCTCAGTAAAGACAGGATGTCATGATTCAACCCGATATCAGAAAGAAGGTTAGAGGTATAACGAAAAAGTCACTTATACTTCATGCCTTTTTTAAACACACAGTCTTTTAAAATAGTATAAAAAACGTTATTTGGACACCATATATTCAATTTTGGGGTAGTGACGGGATAAAATATAGACAAGTTAGATGTTTTATACGGTAAAAAAAAGCCTAAAGAACTCAAACTCAGTTTAGTCAAGTTCATCTGCATAGCACATTTTAGACAAAAAGGCAATTCAAAGATCTTTACATTATAAAATATAGAATTTATTCTGGTGCATGAATGCAATAAAAAAATATCAACATTAACTGGAATGTTTTAGAAAAATTTGATTTTAACCAGCCATTTCCCAACATGTGCAAGCATGATAAGAATATTTCTAATGTTTCTAATGTGAAGCATTTAAAGGTTGTTTCAAATTCTGATAGACCATACAATGCCCCATTGTGTTTTAAAACATGTTTTACTCTAACATGCGTTTCTAACACTTCTGTAATCGTATCTATCATGTGTTGTAAGCTCCAGGGCTAAATAGCTCTGAATGTCATGCCTGTGTAATTGATCAAAAACAAAGCAACTATAAATCAAAATTGACATGGTCATGAATGATTTTAAACTCTATGCATGTGTGTGTTTATTTGTCCATATGTGTCATACACGGGCCAACAAGAAGAATTCCCAAAGGGACCGGCTAAATGAACTGGGTGATCAGTCTCTGGCTACTTACTACTGTCAGGAGGGGGATGGGGCGCAGAGGGGGATGATGGTGATTTGGGGGATGTGAAATATACTTAGGTTGAAAATGTGGACGTGAGGATGGCATTGACACCATTAAGTACTGGGGGAGTACTAAAAAATGCCTGGAGCTGTGATAAAGAATTATGCTGATTAAGGCTAATGAAGAGGACTGGTTAAGAGACAAGGACCTAATTTGAGACTTTGTTTGGTTACAGTGGCCGCAGCCTTTAATAGTCATTACCCTTGGTAGCAATTTTAAACCATTATGATGTTCATATCATACATTTTAATTATAAATCCCAAATCGAACAACGTAACTAATGATTGCAAGAAGAATCAATGAGAACTACTAACTAGTAGAGTTAAAAAAGGGACATTCATAAATTCATGCTTATTTAGAACAAAATAAATGAAAAGATGAAACAATCCTAAAGTTTAAAAAATAAGAAAGAAAGAAAAGATAAGCACAACTAATTATTCTGAAAACCAGAAAAAGAAGGAAATTTTTAACTATTATTTAACGACACATTCAGAGCAACACCAAGCTGGTTAAGAATCTAAAACTGAGGAAGAATTTGAGAGACTTCCCAAATTCAGGAGAACGTATTTTATTCTCTTATCCAAAGTTCCCATCACTAAAGATTTGGGGGAGATTCAGACTGCAGCTGCACAGTTTGAGCTAAAGGATCCAGCTAACTCACACACAAGCCTCTTCTGAACCAGACTGAACCAAAAGGACTTGGCACCTTCAGACCGCCAGTAACGCTGTGCTGGGTTGGTCAGCAAACTAGCCTGAACTAAATCCAATTGAGAATCCATGGTGTATATCCAAGAAGAAGATGAGACACTAGACAAAACACTGCAGACGAGCTGAAGACTGCTTCAAAAGCAACCTGTGCCTCCATTACAACTGAGCAGAACCACAGACTGATCTCCTCCCTGCCACTTTGCAGTACTTCATGCCAAAGTAGCTCTAACCAAGTATTGAGTGCGTCATGGGCCTGAGGTGTTACTTTGTGGTGTTTTTTCCTCTCTGTTAATCACTAAAAGGGGGGTATGGCCCAGCAGGCAGCAGTCGGAGCTTCATCTCTTTCATAGGCTGCATTCATTTACAAAACAGCCGGAAAGTCTCTGATCAACCTAAGTTTCAACCCACAGTAGCAGTAACAAGCAAGTTGTTCTCCCAAGTGAATTTTCCTAAGAGCTCCTGTGTAATTTACAGTATATGAAAATGATTTTCAATAGGTGACATTATTGATTTTTTGTAAAGGTTCTATTTGTAAGAAATGTTCATTTATCGTAAGTAATAGTAATAATTACCAGATTATATTCCCTAAATTATCAATCTTTGTGTAAATAGTTGAAATAAAGAGTCTCTCATTTTTGATATTAATGTTTGGAATTCGTTTAAGAAAAACTTGATTAATAAAAACGGCTTAAATAAGTAGAGCAGATAGACAAAGAGCTACAATTAACATTTGCCATGCATAGGCAGAAGGTATAATAATCCAAGTGAAACCCTCTGAGTGGTGGTCAGGATTAATCTTTTTTACCCCTGGTTTCCAACTGTGCGCTGGCAGCAGGTTTTAGAAAAAGGTGAAACAGGAAACTGGATGGGATTACTCCCATATTGCTATTCTCTCTACCCATCTTTAATGCAGAGAATATCCCGACAGAAACCTCCACATAACAGATTTATCTGGGATAACATCCATGTTGTTGGATGGACTCCCCTCCTATGAAATGACGGTGGCGAGGAGTAATCCCTCCCTCCTTACAGCAGCAATGTTAAACAATGTTAGCAGATGTGTTTGGAAGCCTGTGGAATTGAGGACAGGCTTTCCAGCAGGTAGTCCTAATCTCCTTTTTTTCCTCCCCTGATCGGCCTCTGTTGCCCTCTCCCACACACTCCTACACTTTAACTGTGCACTCTCTCCATCGGAGTGCCGGGACATTAACCTGTTGTCACAGGCGATTAGAGTCCAGCGGTTAAATGTGCCATCAGACGTGTGTGTTGGTGTTTGTTCATGCATGTGTGTAAGAATACGTTTTAATGGCAGTAAAAATACGTTCTCTTTGTAAAGCTGGATCAATATGGAATGTGGGGTGTTTCATGCTTCAGCTCGCTGCAGACAGGTCAATACAAAAAATGCATCAAGATCCAGAGAGAGAGGCTCTTTGCAATTACAATTCATTATTATTCCATTAGGATACATATAGGAACACTTCTGTCAATAAAAACCGAGAGGCAAGCAGCGCCCACAGGCCAAACTGAAGAATGCTGTTCATCATTCCATATGGAAAACACCTTCATCCCTTCGAAAGCATTAATCTTGCAATTTAAAGAGGTTAAAGGGCATGGCTCTGCTTATTAGCCCCACTCTACAGTAGTGAAGATGCAGCTATGCTGATAGCAGTGTTAGCACCTGCAGCCGGGTATTAGAGGAGATTAGGGTCAGCATATTAAACCCTGCTTAATGTTTTGAAGTCCTCCAGGAGGTCTGGCACCAGTCTAACTGCTGAGGAAGACACCAAGCAACTTGAGAACACACAGGTTAACTGGTCAGGGTAAGGCCTAGGAGTGAGGAAACAGAAAGAAGTTATACAAAAAAGTTGCTAAAACCATTAGGTGATGTTCTTACAAATTAAGGCCAGCAGAAAACACTTTTGTTTCCATTAAAGGAATAATTATGCATCTGTGGAAGTTGTAAGACCATCACAACTTAACTGCAGGTGATAGTTTCTAAATGTAACAGACCTTAAAGCTAATGGTAAATCTGATCGGGGCCCCAATTTTAAGATACTCCTGGACTCAAAATGTTTAGAAAACCTCCATGCCACAACTATTTTACAAGCTATTAAACTGCCATCACTAGTTTCCAGAACAACTTTGACCTTTGACTGTTTGCAGCCTGGATGACTCCATGTGTTTGTATGATAGTGGAACACAAAGTGCAACATGACTGTGAATACGATGACAAATTAAAACTTTTTACAGTAGAAATCTGTAGTGTGCGTTGTAACTTGCCCCCTGTAGTCAGATACCTTTAAAAACAATGCAGACAATTGCCTTCAGAAGTCACAGAAGGTACAGAGAGTATTTTAATATATACGTTGATTAGGGAACTTTCATCAGCTAACAGCCTTCTGAAGACCAACGTAGACGGCAGACGTTCAAAGCTGAGTTAAGCTACGAGCCTGACATCTGCAAATTCAGCAAGACTTTTTAATCTATCAAAACTGACAGGCTGGGCAACAAAGCATCAATCAGGAAGGCAAAAAGAAGCATAGATCCACAACTCACGGGTAGAAACCGACAAGCATGAATGTGCCAAAAAAAAACATTGTAAAAAAATGTGTTTTATTAACGGAGGGGACACAGCAAGCACGTGGAAGATGAGGATCTTGTTCAATTATTAGAACGTTTTTTAAGGTCACGCCACAGTGGAACACGGCGGTGTCTGCATCATAGTATGGGGATGCTTTTCTTCAGTAAGAACAAGCAAAGTGATCCTTGTGGGATGATTAGATGGAGCTAAACGAAGGACAATCCAGGAAACATAGACATTTTCAAGGCTGCAGAAGACTCCAGACTAATTTGGAGGCTTCAAGCAGAACAATGTCTCTAAACACACATCCAGGGCTACAATGGCCAATTCAGAGTCTTGATCTTAATCCAATAGATTTGAAGATGTCACTTCAGAGACACTGCTTGAACTGGTAGTTATATAAAGCCAAATACAGAAAAAGTGGTTCAACAAAGTATTCACACAACTGTGAAATTGGGGTGGGGAGTGGACAAATACAAATGCAAACATCACTTATATTATTATTATTTAGATGCTTTTATTTTTTAGATAAATAAAAGCACGTTGTTTGAGACTTATGGATAACTTTGTGTTGATTTAGCACTGGCATGATTTTTGACCAAGACGGTTGCTTGTTTTCTTTACAAGCATGAATAGTTACTCACTGTATGTGTGCAAAGCTCTCCAATAAAACTCCATCATGACCTACAGACGCTGTTAATTGGAAGAGCTGAGCAACCATGACTCGCATTTCATGCCTCACAATAACCTCATTGCGACTACAACATGAAGGGGGTAAAACAAGCACATTGCTCTATAAATGAGAACCATATACACAAGGAAATCCCCGAGGGGGGTCACACAAAAGAAATGAACACACACACACCAGCCTCCTGCCCCCCACCCCCCATACACACCTCCAAAAGCAGCATAAGTAGAGCTTATCCTTTCTAGGAGAGCTCTGGTCTGATCTGGCACCTACCTCTGATCCTGGCTCACCCTGTGGGTCAAGCGCACTCTCATGCACACACGCTCAAACACTCCTCTTGGTGGCATAGTGCA
Organism: Orestias chungarensis; assembly: GCA_032876305.1. NCBI lineage: Eukaryota > Metazoa > Chordata > Actinopteri > Cyprinodontiformes > Cyprinodontidae > Orestias > Orestias chungarensis. The sequence goes on along the minus strand of JAVLVB010000001.1, from coordinate 7,681,998 downwards.
CTCTCTTGGTCAGCATGTGGGTCAATGACAGGTGGGGATGGTGCTGGGCGAGCAGCAGGTGCAGCGCTCCGATGATGAGGGTGTGGTTCTGGCGGGGCTCTGCCACCCAGCTGGTCTCCTATCTGGAGGAACAAACGGGACATCAAGGCAAATCACAGCGCAATCATTTAGACGTTAGTTCATTACCGGTTTATGACAGGTCCAGCTGAGCTGCATCGAGCAGATTCCCTTTTAAAAATTGATGAGGGTTGACAAGAGAATGTGAAGAAATGAAACGTTTCGTACATTTACATAGAGTAATATCACAAGCCTTGAAGAGTGAACAGAGCATAAACACAAGCAAATGAAAATATGTTCTCCGCTCAAATACTGGTCAACAATAGCCTAATCTTGGAATCAAGTTGAGAATGATGAGGAGCTCAAAAAAATCCCATGGATGGATATCTGCTACTGATGAAAGCAGCCCTGTTTAGTCATGTAATATATGAAGCAGTTCTGGACAAATGGGAACTAAATTAACTGCAATAGTGCACATCACCGTGACCACATGGAAATCCTCGGTGATGTGCAGTATTAGTGGGGATGCTTTTCTAACGAAGGGACAAGGACACCGGTTAGCACCAATCGGCTGCCACTCTTAACTAAAAATGAAATGAAAGTCTCCAATACTTAGCTGAACATGTTTGAAATGACTGGTTTGGGATATTAAAGTGAAGGAAATACACTTTTGCAGCCTGATGAAGACTGCCCTGTCCAAAAAATTGGACAAAACCAAAGAAGTCCTTTGACTTGTCTTTGAAATAAGAGAAGCTGTGAAAGATTATGGCATATGTAAATGAGAGATACCTAAGGCCGCTGATCACTTACATGACCTGCTAGATAGTGTTCTCACCAAGTTGGTCTTCAACTCATTCCTGCTTCAAGCCCGACACGACATGTTCTGTTTCTTTTTATTGTTGCTTTCAGCAAATAATTATTTTCCTAATTCTAGTTTTATCCGGACAGTAAAAAAAGGTGTATGTGTTTAATTATATTCTCTTTGTAAACGTCTGGTATGGACTGCATATATGGTAGGATAGTAACAGTAATAAAATACTTAAGTACATCCAAAATATTTTTATAGCTATACATTGTATACATTTATTTTGTGGTGAAATATTGTGGAATAAAATCTTTTTTGTTGCACATACGAATCATTGTCCATCAAAGGCAAGGTATGCGGTAATGAACTATGAATTTGAACCTGTACTTCATACATAGTGGAAAGTCTTATATAATTTTCTTGTTCTTCTTCTGAAGCACTTCTCACCTCCAAGCAGAAGACTGAGTCTTGACCCCTTATTTTGTGCTTGATACCCTCCTTTTAAGTGTTGCCCTTGGCAACTGCCCGAGTTCAAACATCTTAGTACCTAAACTGTTTTTTGAACCTTCCAGGTGTCCCGTGAGAATGTTTTCTAAATTGTTTTTAAAGAGTAAAGCCGGGGAGGCACTACTACCGCAAAACTATAATTTAAGCGGATAATAGTTTAAGTGTTATTAAATTTGTAACAGTATTCTAAAAACTGTTTTTTTTACCAGTTTCTATCCAAATTTTGCACTAAATGACGCGGGAAACAAAGCCGTGGACGGAATGATGGTGCTAATGGTGAATGGTGAACTTTGACTGAACAGAGCTCTTCTCCATTTCCCATCAGTTTTCTTAACAACAGGTCCAAGTCTGAATGCTCACTTGTTAACTATTCCCTCTGATTTGTTTGTAAGAAAACTTCGATCTTGTGGTTTCTGGTGGTATATTCAAACAACATCTGAAATACTTTTAACCTTTGATATTTGTTACATGTTTCCAAAGAACTTGAATTCTATTAAACTGTACTATTAATTATATCTGTTTGAAATGACAGGAGAATCTCAGAGGGAAATCATTCTCCGAAGTGTTGATTTCATCAGGTTGTTTTAAAATTTCTGATAGGGTCAGACATGTTCAGGTAAAAGTTTTTCAACTGTAGTTTAAGCCTGATATAAACAGTTTATCTAACTGTGCTTTGATTGTCACTGCAGGCAGGAATGAATGATTCACTCAAACCTGCTGACAAATCCTTGTAAACAGCTCCAACTTTGATCCAGCTCCTAACAAGAACAGACACGGATTGGAAATTTGTTGCGATGGAAATATGAGCCATCCTTCTCCAAACCTTGGTGACTCATTCTCACATTTGACGGAGCAAAAACGATAAAAGCTCATCATTTCAAACATTGTGATGCAGGAGTTTATTAATCATCTTGCCCCCGTCCCTCGTGCCGGATAATGAATCACTGTCTGGGCTCTGGCCCTGACCCCGGGGTCGCGCTTTTATATACGACCACTTCATCATCGAACAATCTGCAGGGCTACTGCAGACAAAAGACACACGACCTCACCTGATGACCTTGCCTCATGATCCATGGAGGAAGGCTGGGGAGTAAAATAAACAGGAAATAATTGGATGAGCAATCTATAGCTGTACACAATGGAAGAAAGTTGGAAAGTCAGATATGTCACATTGTGGAAGGGAAGGACACTCACATGTTCAAGGTGGGGTTCATGTGTTTTAAAGATCTTTGATCAGTAAATCAGTACAGTTTTCTACTAACATAATTTTACACCTTTTTTGTACAATTTCATATTTTTCCAAACTCAATTTTCCTAAATATTCAATTAATCTCTAAACTAGTTAAAAAAATAAAAACAAACCCTGCAAAGAAAGAATTTAATAAAATGTGGGTTTAAAATAAAGAACCGGAATACAGAGAGGAGGAGTTCGAGGATCTGATTAAAGACGTGTTAAAGACCTTAATGATATTAAAACAATTCAGATCAGGACAATGAGATAATTTAATTCTAAATACTTTATTGATCCTAACAGGAAATTAAATGTCCCTGTAACTCAAGCTTTACAAAGTTTTTCAAAATGCTGTCGTAGAAAAAGGTAAGTGTTACGGATTGGTAAATAACTCAAGCAGAGGTGAAAATGTTAGAAGAAATAATATTTATTTAACTGAAAGAATACTGACAAGAAAGGAGAACTTAAAATGCTAAATAACGCGACACAGAGTTGGAGAAAATAAACCGAGGAAGAACGCGGAAAAGAAGGTGGAATATAATCAAAGAAAAAAACTAATAAACAAACAAAGATGATAAAACCATTTACTAAGAGGTAGAGGATGAAACTAAACAACGGAAGAAACTAAAGAATGGATTAACCGAACAACTATGGTGACCTGGAGGAGATGGGACAGATCAGCACTGGAGGAGAACAGGGAAATACAATAGTCCAGCAAGTGGTGGATGAAAGAACCAGGATTAAATACAGAGGAGAAGGAGGTGGAGCAGCGGAGAAGATGAATAGACAATTTGAAACAGGTGCGAGTCCTAATAAAGGAACTCAAGCTGAAGGAAAACACAGAGAGAGAGAGAGGCAGAGACAGAGAGCAGGGGAAAGAAAATAGAACAAAAGAGAAACAATACTAACACTAGTAATGAATAAACATACGGCGGTACAAGATAAAACTAATAAAACTAGAAACAATAACTACAACAACTAATAGCACAGAACAACGCAAAAACAACAAGACGGATCATGACATTGAGAACTGGAAGAACTGCTGAACTTGTAACAAACAACAAAGAAATGATCAAAACGGAAATCCAAATTAAACTCAAAGGCCAGAAGATAAAACACAGACTTACGGATAGACCGAAAGCACGGATGTAAAAAAGGAAATTAATTACAGTAAAAAAGGACAAAAGCCTAAAAAATAAAGTAAGGATGGTAGAAGAAACAAAAAGGACACAAGGAGTCAAGAGAAAAGAGAAGGACACAATAAAGGATCAACAATCAAAATCTACTTTAAACTCCTGCTTTGTGCAGTTAAACAAGGATTTAAAATTTTTTACATTGCTCTCAATACATAAAATAATTATTCACAGATATTTTTTTCCTGTATATCCATATACACAGTGTATACAGTGTTTCCTGAATAAGAACAAAACAAAGTTCAATTAAGGCAAACATGCAGAAGCATCAGAGAGAAATCCAGGTGGAAAACACTTTCTCGCAGGATGTAGAAGAAAAGCAGCTGAAAAACAAAGTAGATACAGAGTCCCTGTTGTAGCAACAAGAGGAGGAGATATTACTGTCAAATGTCGGCATGGCGGTGCTTGGCCCCGTTCCATCGTTGGGAAAAAGTCACTTTATGTTTTTTTCAAATTCATGGGGTCAAATTGAAGTGAAGTCACAAGTAAACGACGTGAGGAGAAACTCGAGTCCAATGTTAGGATTTCATTCAGTCGAGTCTAAAGTCATTTAATTTTTGATTAGATTTTCACATGATTTAAGTCCAATCCAAGTAGGAACCAGATGTGTGTTTGAAGCGTTGTTTCGTATGTAAGCTCTTGAATTTAGAGACACTTATTCGAGAAAAGGTATCAGAAAAACGTACCTCTGATTATTCTGGCGTGCAGGGATAAATAATAAAAAGAAAGAAAAGTGTGCGATCCTCTAAATTATTGTATTCTCCAGCAAGGTTGGATTTGTTATGCAACTAAATAAAAAAGTAAACTTTAATTAATTTTATGGCTTTTTCAATATGTTTTTTCCCCCAAAAAAGTGAAGGACACTGTGTATGGGTGTGTTTCATCTGCTTGTATTCATGAAATCATCAACTAATCCTTCCATATTGGTTTTATTGATAGAAGGCCCCATTCTGCATTGAGATATGTTAACCTCAACTCTGGAATTTGGCTGAAACCAATATGTGTTTTTTTCAGCAGTTTGGCAAAGACTTGTGGACAGAATAGCATTGATTATAGAAAGGAGCCAGATATGTCTTGATCAGGATTTGTTCCATCTGAATATGATAAAAATCTGTTAAATTAAGCATTTATTAACACTAAGGCCTTGTCTATTGCTTAATTTACAAAAGCAGGTAGACAAGAATTTCAAAATCCATCAGATCAATTTTCCATATAACATACTTCCACATAGAAAACAAAATATAGTCTTCTTTTAAGTTTTTTTTTTTTGCCATTTAGTTGTATATTGCACTTCTTCTGAACATCTTTTGGATTCTATAATCACAATGTCATCATAAATATAAAATCTGCAAACTATGCCTAATCTAACTGAACGTTTGACTGCATTTTTATCAGTGCTTTTTTCCCCACACTTACTAATTGAAACTCAGAGGCCCTTAAACTGAGGCCATTGCACGTGTTTATGCATAATCTAGAAAAAATACTGGTTATTAAAAGGGCTACTATGGACTGGAATAGTCGCATATGATTTTCAACTTCCAACAATGCATTTTGGATGGATTGTAATGAGTATGGCTTTTTTTGACTGCAATTTTGCGAGTGCTTATTGTTATAACAGTATATTTGAATGTAAACTGGATTACTGCCGTGTTGAAATTTCAGATAAATGAAGGGAATACAACATAAAATAGACTTCGAGACGAGAAAATATGTACAGAAATCAATTAAACGAACAACATAAAGAAGGAATTTAGCTGTTTAAATTTTGTATAGAATCATCATAATTGTCAGAGGGTTTTTTTTTTGGGACTCTGCCCCCAAAGTTTGCATCCATGATGATTTAAGATTGTCAGACTCATATTCCTGGTAAAATCTATTGGGTGGAATCCCTTGTAACTTGAATGTTGCCTCTGTCTAAGTCTTGTTACCTAAAAATGGATGAAAATGCTTCAACATACTGAAAACACTTTAAACTCTGTTCTTTTTGTCAGCCCTTACTGTTTATAAAATGTTTTGACCATCTATGCTTTTGGCTTTATGACAATGAGTTCTGTCGTGTTACCACTAGTCTTGCCAATGAAGAAACATTTCTTCTTTTTTCTCTGTACAGTTTATGTTTTGGTGAAATCCTGCATTGGAAATAAAATTTTCATTATGCCTTATCATTGAAAAGGAAATGCACCCCTGGCCATTTTTGCAATTTAGAAAAATCAGTTTTACAATTCATGAAAATTCTTGGCTGCTTTAATATAATATTTTTGATGTAATATTTATATAATATTTACAGCTTTATAGCATTATCTGATTTTGTTTTTCTTGCCAAAAAACATATTTTATAGCAACCAGAGTATTCCGACATCATGTATTTATATTTTTTTCTACAACCTACTATGCCAATTTGATTCTATGCTGGATTAGGATAAAGGGTTTTCTGAAGCGGTTAGCTGACGTATGAAATTTAAGTTGCCATGTTTTCTCTCTGTTTGGTTACATGTTGCAACGTGGTTTATCATGTGTGAGCAAATTAAATTATAAAAAAACAAAACAACAACGTTGCTTCAAACACCACACACGCCTTCTGTAAAATCCCTGATCAGGGGTTGATGTTTCTCCTAAAAGCCAGGGGAAAATGGCAAGTCAACAAAACACCCCCAACAACACATTAATCCAATTTATTAATATTAGTACTTTCCTTTTTTTGTCATAATATCAGAAAAACACGCTGGTATTGTCTCTAAATTATGTCTAGATCACGTCTACTGCAACCCCATAATAGAGATCCAGCTTCAATTTAGGAGTATCTCTTTTTTTAAGTGTATTTAAACTTTTACACATTTTAAACATTGCATCAGTAAAATAACTTTTTTATCCTTCACCAATGGTATGTGAGGAAAGCTTGTAAAATGCAAATTTTTCCTCTTTGTCAAGAAATTGATTGCATGATTATGTTAATGTCGCCATTATGAATAAATCTCAGGGTTTGTGACAGCTATTTATATCTGCCTGAGCAGCAAACAGAAAACAATGTGAAAGAGAGGACATAGCATATCCTTTTTT
>JAVLVB010000001.1:7663810-7675048 GCA_032876305.1 Orestias chungarensis | reverse complement strand
GTGTGTGTGTGTGTGTGTGTGTGTGTGTGTGTGTGTGTGTGTGTGTGTGTGTGTGTGTGTGTGTGTGTGTGTGTGTGTATCTTGGTTGGAGAAATAATGAGTCTCCTATGAGCTATTATCCGTACCTTAGCTTCTCACTCTGCAATAATAAAAGGCAACATTGCAGAACTGCTCTATCACAAGATTGCAATGCAGCTCTCCTGATGCAGGTGCTAAGGCAAAAAGGTATAACATGTAAATGTTTGCCTGGATTAAAACTTCTTCAACAAGCTCTTTAAACTCATCACAACAAGAAAAATTTGTCAAATTGCTGTTTGTTAATATAGTTTGCAGACTTTTGTGAACGGTTACTCAATGTTGGACCATCCAGAGGGCTGTTTGAGGTCAGGATTAGAATACACTTGGCAGGTGGACTGCAGAGCCTAATACTGTCTGATTACTAAACCAATTATACCATAGGTCTTAGAGTGCAGGGTGTCAGCTGTATGTGATAAGCCCAAGTCCAAACGACACTAATAACCTTAAACCAATAAAGGCACATAAACATGGGTGTTTGTGTGGTCATCTATCATGGGCACTGCTTTTATACTGGTTCATTAGCTGAATATTGTTAGTCTTACACTTAAGAACAAGTACTTTTTTTTGTCAATCAGTGTCTTTTAATTGAAATGTATAAAAGTCACATGTAGGATACCCCAGGGTTCCATCTTTGAGCTCCTGTTATTTGATATCTACATACTCCAGCTAGCTCATAATAAACAAAAAGAATGTTACTATAACAACCATACCTTCAAATGATACACAGCTCTACATTAAAATGTCACAGATTGACCATGAACCTATTCCAACATTAATGCAACATTTACTTTCTTCAGCTGAATAGAAACAAAATGTAGGTACATGAAGAAGAATGAGTCAAAAAACAGCCTTAGCTTTTACAGGTTGAAACTACCACTGATTAGGCTCATAATCTTAGTATAACAATGGACTCAGACATCTAGAAACACTTAAAGACACTTACACAGTAAGCTTTTAATCGCGACCAATGTCCAAGACATAGTAACTCATACTTTGAATCTTTCATCAAATTGATCCCTTCATCTTCACAGAACTACAAAAGTACAGAACGACAATTCCTCATGTTGGCTCATTGTAGCAGAGAGGGGAAGATTTTTCGATCCCTGAATGGCTTAGCACTGAAATACATTAAAGATATTTTGTTATTGCATCACCCTCTGGAATATCAGGTTTCCTGCTTCAAATGTTGTCTGCATCTCCAGAAATGAAATAAGCAGCAAAAAAATCCAAAACTGCATTGTTGCCTCAGTGGGCACACATTTGTTATTATATAGAACACATGCGTTACAAGCACGAATTTCAGTATCTAACTAAAATATACGTTATAAAATATTTTACTGGAGTATCATGAAACTAAACGTTTCAGCAAACATGCAATCTTCATGTCTAAAACATTAATCATGCAGTGTTTTACCAAGGATCAAACTATTATTAGGGAAAATACTCCAGAGTTTCTTGTTGTCACAGAACAAAATTAAATAAAAAGTTAAGATGGTTTGATTATGGTTTGGAAGGCGCTGCAGGTCGCATTGGGGAAGAGCTTTGAAGGCGCCTTTGAGCGCGTTTACGCACACAATCCATTCAGATGTATAATAATGGAATTATGGGGTCATGACCCTCCTCCCAGTGACAGGTATCTGAGAGCGGAGAGAGAGGCAGGGTAGACTTAGAGGGAAAGGCAGAAGGAGGGAGAAAGATCCCTGGATGCGGATCTTCGTGAGATTAGGGCAGAGTAATCCAGAGACGCAGCTCGGATATCACGCCTGTATTTTTCTCTCCAGACTCAATCGCGGCGAGTTAAGAGATCACGCAACTAGTTTTGGGTGATTTTGGATCTGACTTTGAGGTGTGTTTTTTTCAAACAGCGAGCAGACAGGCGGCCAGCCCTGTGCGCTCCAGACGCACAGCGTGATGGAAAGAAGCTGAGCGCAGAGACAGGGAGTCTCAGCAGGAGTCAGCATGTAAACCGGTCCAGTGGTAGGATGGCAGCCCGTGTGGCTCTAACAGCCAAGGGATGGCCGCCTTTTACCACCGCCACCACACCAACCATCACCCCCTGCAGCCACCCGGCACCGAGCTGCGGCGGCTCCTCCACCGGCTCACCATCGCCTCCTCTCTGAGCATCCTCTGCTTCTCCCTGTTCTACCTCCTGACGGGAGGCTGCGAGTCGGAGCTCACGGACAACTCGGATATCAAGCCGTCGGCGCGGAACTTCCTGGCCAGAGGGTCGGGGAGGGAGGGGAGCAACGTCGACGCGCCCGGGAACGGCCACCCGGCGCCGGAGACCAACAGCTCAGGGAAGGAGTGGACGGCCGCGCGGAGGCTGCCCCAGGCTCTGATCATCGGGGTGAAGAAAGGCGGAACCAGGGCGCTGCTGGAGTTCCTGCGGCTTCACCCGGACATCCGCGCTCTGGGCTCCGAGCCGCACTTCTTTGACCGGCATTACGCACGGGGAATGGAGTGGTACAGGTACGGCGCATGACGCAGGGATCCAGCGCAACAACATAGTTTATTTTACTTAAATTCTGTATATTTTATTTGTATTTCTCTGATTTTAACGTAAAATAAATGATTTTAACCGGGAACCTGAGTGTTAAGATTTGGACTTTTTAGAAAATGCATTTTAGTGCAGCTACTTAAAAAGTATACATGTGTTCACATTCGGATGTTTTGAATGCTCATAGTCTGTAAATTTTATGCTTTTCAAGTATCCCTACAATCAGATCAGATATATTAAAAAAAGATTTAGAACCCACAAAAGTTTTAAGTGTTGGTCTGAACATTTTACAGTAATTCAGACCAACCAAATAAGCAAACTATGTTAGCAAAAATAAAGGTTTGGACAGTTGAACTTTTAAAGGTTGTCAAATGTTTGAAGCCAAATCCATCTTTCTCCTGTGGAAACATACCCTTACATATCTGCAGTTCTTTTTATTGTGGTTTAGGTGACAGGGACACTGTGCCATCTGGCTTTGCCAATCTGTGCCTCAGAGAGTGTGTGTGTGTGTGTGTGTGTGTGTGTGTGTGTGTGTGTGTGTGTGTGTGTGTGTGTGTGTGTGTGTGTGTGTGTGCCTGCTGGTTGGTCTGTGTGTGTTTGTACAGTATGAAGAGACGGAAAGCGTGTAGGAGGAGTTCTCTGAGAGCAGCAGAGTAATCATCTCTGAAGCCGAGGCCAGATGTTACTGTTGTCATGTGGCTCTCTTCTTGCCCTGTTCCACGAAAGGCATACACGGAGAACCCTCTGTGTTTGAACTGGTTTTGGGGGGAATCTTTGGGATGTGAAAACATTCTTGGTGGATTTATGTGCTTTATTAAACTTTTTTTTAACTATGTGGACTTGAGAATTACCTACTTCTGGTTTCGTGACGGCTGTTTGCAGATTCCGGATGCCTTGGATGTGTCAGTTTCCTTAAAAATGTATGAAAAAAAAGTTATTTAGTTTAATCTAAAACTACGTCCATCTGGCCAGGCATGGAAGCAAACGTTTAGGACTGTAATTTTTGCATGTACTAATTTTATTATGGTATTTTTTTTAAAGTAGCCTGTTTAATTCACCTCTTCACCGTCTCAGATATAATTTTCAGGTCTGAAATCGAGCTGCCTGCCAAGGGACGCATCGATCCAACCACACATTCATTTATATTTTCCAGGGGGATGTTTATAGCAACTCTGACATCGATGGAAGTATTCTCCAATCCAGTCCAGAGCACAGAAATGTGGTTACGTTACTCGAAGAAAAGTACCAGAGGGAAGTCACATGGATATTCTGTTTTATCCATGGGTGATAGCTCATAAACACCAATGTACATATTAGAACCAAAACATTATTCAAGGGTAGTAGGATGTAACACGTTTTCATAATTACATATCATATTTTAATGCATTTCTTTATGATTATGCATATCTGTTTTACATACAAAAATGTAAGCACAGAGAACCAAACCGATTTACAATTACTGTGTACATAATGGTTTGTGTGAGGATTCTAAAAGTTAGTAAAAAAGGAGTAGGACGGGAAAGCATGGTTACAGAATGAAGGTCAGACAAAGTGGAGTAATCCAGAAATAATCCATAGCTCAAACATATATAGTATATAGTTTCAAAACCGAGCGAGCATATGATATAGTGAAGGAGTGGAAAACAGATAGCATGTGGTATCTGGATCATATTGTGGACAACCAGTCCAGGGTGGAATCAGAAGAGTAACTGTGGATAGCTGTGAAACATCATACATAACATGGACAGATTTACCTCGCTTTGGTTGCCATAGAGGCAAACAGAACCAAATATGTTTTGTGAGAACAGATTTGACCGACTACTTTAAAAGTAAAGTTGAAATTGATTTTGAAAAGCTTTTGGAGCCACTGGATCTGGTGAGACATGCAGTGACGTGTGCGTTGTGCTCGTGTGTGACAGCAGATTGTGCTGTCTCTCCCTCGGGCCAGATGGGCCTCGTTGTGTGTTGAACCACTTGACATCACTGTCAGCTCTGTCAATTGACCTCTGACTCCGGGTCACTTTGCGCTGGGAGTTAATGATGTGTTCACACCACTTCATAACAGAAGCCTCACACCCTGAGCACACCGACTAATGATACGAATCTCGGTTTTTGAGGGTACCAAAGAAAAAGGTTGTAAAAGTTGTTTTCAGTGTTTCCTATAAAAATGAAGTGTAACAGTAACTAGAAGTTTCTACAATTTATTTTTTATTGATATATGCAATTACAAATCTTGTATGAGTAACAAAAAATAGAAAGCATTTTATTTTAGTATTGTAGTATGTTTTAGAGACTGAAAAGAGAGTAAAGGCCCTCAGATATCCAAACTGGGAATGACGTCACATCTGATTTTACAGCGTTCCACCTAAAAGTAGTCGGATATGTTGGGATTCCTATATAGGAATGCCTTTTTCTTGTTGACTTTCCTGGAAAACAGAAGGAAACAACCAGAGCAATCATCTTCCCATAAATAATTAATGTGCTAAAAAGCTGTGACTGACTATTATATTATAATCTAATTCTTTACATAAGAGAAGCACAAACTAAGTAAATTATGAAATCTGCGAGAAACAAAGGAAACTGATTAAAACGACACAAATAAGAAGCTCTCCTGCAGATATTTCTCATCAGGAAAATAGATACAGATGATATCTATTGTCCCGCAATTTTATTGTTCCACCGCAGCTCACTACTGTTGATGGCCATACTGGATCCCAAAGTCAGGATTAGAAAATTTCTTGGACTTTCCGAATAAGAAGTGGGACTTTGGAGGAACGTTAGAATTGCTAAGTTCAAATACACAGTAAGATAATATTTATGTTGAAATCACAGATTTCACTAAAGATTCATGGGAAGATCATTTTATTTCATATATTGTCCACTCAGAAACATTGGATGATCTAATTTAGCCAAACAGATAACCTTGTGGGAAGCACTTAAAATACAAGGCTTTTTTTAATGTATATCTTTATTTTATTAGACCTTTAATCTGTAATGCACACATTGCCCTACATATTACTAAGTATACACAAAAGAATTATGTTTACTGAAGTACAGACAGTTAGTCCTTTCCCACTTACAATATACAAACACAACACTTAGCTTGATATTTCACGGTTGTGTTTACCTATAAAATTGGTTTGGAGGGTTTTAAGGAAAGTCTATAAAAACTACATCTAAAAAAACTCTGGCATGGTTGGGGTCCATAAATATAGCTGAAATTATAATATTTTCTTGTCTTTGGAAATGAGGCATATTCTGCCACATAAAATATATACTATTTGTATCCAGTATTGTCACATGTCAGATCAACAGTGAACAGTAAACAGTGTGAACAGTGAAACCTCCCTAGATTTTATTACTGATCTGTTTTGACGCTAATACGCTTGTAGCCCTTTCCCACTTGCATCAGGACCAAGGCATGTATGCATTCATGTACATGTGGAATCGGCTTAGTGAGATCTACAAAACTGTGTTATTTATTGAAACTACCCTTTTAAGTAAAACTTCCCTCCTGCATTGGGCTGTTTCCAAAGCGCTGAGAAATACTTTTGTATGCTCCACCAGACATGGAAGCACTGCTAAACAATAAGAGCATGTAATCCACCAGATACTCTCATGTATCAATTCCCAGGCTAGTGGACGAATCAATGAAGTGTCCAGATGTAAAACCCTCATCTCCTTGCCAACCACATATCCACCAGTTTCTTAGGGTTAAACATTGAACCAACACAACTGAAAAATCACAAGATGTGTGATGTTTTGTATGCGCAGTTGTTGTTTTAAGTTTATTTTTACCATTAATAGCAAGCGTGGTATGTATGAACAGATTTTTTTTATTCTAGAAGAAAAGATGAAATAGGTTGACACAGCTTTTATTATTTTTAACAACATTCAAGTACATTACCATGAGTCCTCAAGGCAGAGCAAATGAAAAAGGTCAACCGAAGTTCAGCGACAGTGCAAAATGAGTCGTTTAATTTTCTTTGCCAATGGTTTATCTTACAAACCCCATTGCTTTAAATTAAAGGGGACCATCAGTAGTGTATCTTCCCCAGAATCACTCTTCTTTCCTTTGAGAGTAAAATAACACTTGGCTTCAACCAGGGCAATTGAGATCAGAGGCCCTGACAAAGACCCACTAATGGTGCCCGAAGCCCAGATCTAATCTGAAGGAGCAGCACGACGGACCCCGCAATGCACTACAAGTTTCCTTCCCCTTCTGTCTGGGATCGATTGTGTTATCTCCTCGTGCTGACCTTGGGGTGACTTCAGTATTAGGGCGGTAAGCTTTGGTCAGCTCGGCTTTTGTTACAGTTAGCAGGAAGCTTTATCCTACGTTGGCATAACCGCCCCGGCTCCTCCGCACAAACCCACAGGGCTCCTATTACACACAGCCTTTTAACTCCAGGCGGTTCCAATGAAATTTACTGAAATTATTCAGCTGGAAATTCACATTTTACTTATAAGCATTTCCTGGTCAGAGATGGACTGACAGGTGACTGAGGGGAAAAAGGTCAATAAAATGGAGGAAGAAGAGATAAGACATAGTTGAACTAGGGGTGAAAAGGTTGACGTGTGCGTTGCCACAATCTCACACATCTCTGCTGACCTTTGCTTCAACCCAGGGGACTGTCATAAGAGATGGCCCTCAGTGTGTGTGTCTTCCTGTGTTTGTACATCATTAGAACTTTTTCTGGACTAATCACCAACGTTGTGGGGACCATTAGTCTTCAGTTGACCAAATGCATGTCCTGTCTTTGGCTCTGGCTGAGGGTAAGGTTTCGATTCAGGCTGTATGCAAAAATGTGATTCAGTGGAAATACAACACTAAACAAAGATACATGTTTAAGCCATGTGCCCCATTTTTAAATGAGCGTGTTTGATTTTTCCTCAGGGGTAAGTAGAACAATTTATGCTTTAGACACTCAGACTGGGGCTTGAGCCCTTGTGGAACAGAAATATTTATCATTTATTTATTTTATAATATTTATCATTGTTGACTTACAGGCACAGATTTAACTAACTGTTACTTCCAAGAAGTCACAATGACACACAAAAAAAAAAATCTCTACTCCCCATGGATTGATCGATGGATGAACAGATTGATAGATGCGTCTGCTTTCAGATCATTCAGCTGGGTTTGCGGAAACAATAGGAGGAAACTTTCCAATTCACCACCTGCTGCTTTATTTACTTTGTGTTTCACCACCGCATGAATTCCCCCATTACCCCATATTGGTCTCAGGTTTATGACTAAGTCCTGCTGAGTGCCTCGACTTAAGCTTGCGTTGTTTGCTAGGAAATCTTAGATGGTATTGTCAATAAGAACACACTATATTTCCTGAAAGTAGGTATGATGCCGTTGAGGCTTTTGTTTAAATATTATTTTGAAGCTTAAAAGGAAGGCGCTGTTGGCTTCCTACCCCACTCTACTGATGTGGCCATGCTTAGCGACAACACTGAGTCCTAAATCCCTTTTCTGACATAATTTTGGGTACTCAATGGAATAAAAAAAATACAGTGGCAGAACAGATACAAATTATTAGTAAGTACTGTGACAACAATCTAATTGGCTAAGTGTTAAACAAATTAATACCGGTATCAGCTTTAGAGCTTCCTATCTGTGGAAAAACTCAAGAGCAATTTTCCTGTTGTTCAATGAGTCTCAAGAGAATCTCATCATCTCCAGCTTAAAATGTAAAAATCTCCACTAAAACCTCAGTGGAGATCTTGGTGAAAAACCTCATCTGAATTTTTTTAGATCTTTTATTTTTGTCAATTCTTTTCTTCTTATTAGTAATTTTGGGATCCAGTTAATGTCTTCATGTACACTCACATAAAAGTCACAGATTCAGCTGCTCCAGTTTAGGTTTTTGCTGTTTAGAATGGGTGGATTGAGCGAGGCAATAAAATTCATACCTACACACTGAGGGCCTTGTCCTGCCATTATGAACCACATGGTGTTTGTTGTGCTTGAACAATAGGTTGTAATTACCGTGAAAACGGCAGTAGACTGGCTGCAACAAATGTTCCGAACGTAGTTAGTAGGTTTGGGTTTGAATGAGCATGAAACGTCTTGTGCATGTGTACTTCAAGGTGATTTTATCTTGTTGCTGACTATACCTGTAATGTCAGATGTGTAGTTGAGTGAACTATTACTGTGCCTGGTTGGGCTCAGGTGCTATCTACCAACTGCCGTGTCACTGTACTGTACAAATGGCGGTCACCACAAGGCTCAGACCGGTGGGGCTATCTGGCCCTAATTAAGGTCCTCTCTTGGGGCTTGGAAACCTAAAGTGCAGGGGGTTGGGGTGTGTACTGGGGCCCCTCTATGATGGATGTCTCGTGGAAGTGGACAGGGCACAGCCACAATGGACTTAATCCCTAACAGTCACCCATACAGAAGAAATGGATGAGTGGTCCCCCAATTACACACTCTTGCAAATGTATGAACATGCAAAAACATACCCATTTCTCATAATCTGTCCAGAAACCTGCAGGCAGGTGTGCAAAGTAAATGCGGCTGCTGTAATTTCTGAAACAAAATCAGCACAAAAAAAGAATAGCCAACATCTATGCTGCGTGTTTCCTGCCAGACTCAGTGACGGACAAAGAAATTGCCTCACATTTTTTAACAGACACACATCACATGACACAGCATGCCACTGATGGGGCTCCAGAGGGTTCTGGCTCCCTCAGCCTCCACCTGCCACTGTCCGTACCAGCTGAGCCCCACTGCTACATTACCATCACCAGTAACACCTCCTCGTTTCCTACACCCCATCATAGCTCCCAGTATAAACACAAGTAATCCTCCCTGGTTCTGACCGCACGCTGACCAGATCCACAGCTACGCTCAGCCCCCACAGGATCAATAGCCCGTGGCCTTGGCTGGCCTAGAGTAATTCACAAGGGAGGTTTGCTGAGATATTGGAAAATGAATGACAAAAAGAGAGGTTCCTCAAAGGCAAGCAGAGGCTTAATGTAAACTGCTTGATAATCCCCCCGCCCATCATGTTCTACGTTTGATGTCACACTAAGCAGTGAATGAATAGCATGGAGATGTGCCTGAACTGGAATTTAAACTGCCAATTAATTTGGGAGGGGACTTTCTCTGCAACATATGGTGTCTGCAGATATGCCCCCTTACCTGCTTGTGTTTGGCCCTGACACTTAACTGTACTCCTCATAGTATACAGGTGATGTCTGAGAGAGGTCACTGCTATGTCAAAACTTGGAAATCTGGTGTTTATCTGATCTTAGATAATGGCTGATTTTCAGCATCCTGCAAAGTATTTATACCAATTTAAATACATTTTGTCAAGTTACAAGCAAAAACTGACATTTATTAGGTGTCAGGCAAGCCTGAATCCAAAAAAAGCTTCTAAGAGACTTACGGTAGCTATGAAAAATCGGCAGAGAGTCACTGTTTAACGTAGGGGACTGTTAACAGGACAACTATTTTGGCCTCTGTAGACGAGTGACAATAAGGAAGCTTTTGTAGAAAAAAGCCATTAGAAGTTCAGTTTAGAGTCTGCAACAAATGTAAATGAGGCACAGCAAACGTGGAAGACAATAAGTGAATTATTAGGTCTACTCAAGAGCTGCAAAAAATCCTAATGCAATATATTCATTGTTATATGTAGAGGTGTCAGCATCAAGAAGAGAAAAAGTACCACGTTTATATTACAGTTTAGTGTTATTTTATGTGAGGTTGTGATCAAATCCACTGAAGTTTACAGACAGACATGAATGTTTTGCATGTTGGATTCTGTAAACCCACCCACAAAGCTGGCGATTTTATGAGCTTGTCACAGTCAACACTTAAATAATAAAACACATTGTGTGGCTGAGCAAAAAGACAATGTTATGGAATGCTGTCATTCAGTGGAATTGAAGTCACATACACACACACACACATCCTCAAGCTCGAATAGTTTTCTATGCCAGAAGTGGCGCGAGGGTTTTGTTGTTAGAACAGCTATTTTGTCTGTCAATTAGTGGGTCTGCGCTAAGCTCATAGCAGAAACATATTTATAAGAGATCTTTTCTTTTGATGGTGCTCTTAGGGGCAGTAATTAGCTCTTTGTGCTTAGGTAATGGTATGGGGCTCTTGGCTCTGAGGCTATTCACAAACAGATTGCTAATGGAGGCATGTTTGCATCCACCGCCGCCATTCCTTCATCAGTCATCCACCCCTTTCATTTGAAACACTCACAGCAAAAGATCTGACACACTTGCGTGCACACACACACACATATAACATTTTTATATCTTCATAAGGACCTTACTGTGACCTCTCATTTTTCATTTATTTACATAGCCTAATCCTGACCATTACCCTAAACTTAACCATTGCTAGTACTTGCCAAAACCTAAATCTAACCGAAATTCAAAAATCTACCACACCCACTCTTACAGTCTGCAGATTGTCCGTGCGGGATTTAAAAAAAAGATGCTTTTCTTTATATATGTGTGTGTGGCTGTGAGTATGTCGGGGTTTCAGAAATGGGTCCACGGGGAGAGCCTTTGTGAGATAGTGAGCAATTGACTAATGAGTGAATAATGAGTGGTTGTTTGTGTTTTTCAGTGTTTGTGTGTGTGTGTGTGTGTGTGTGTGTGTGTGTGTGTGTGTGTGTGTGTGTGTGTGTGTGTGTGTG
>JAVLVB010000001.1:7641872-7663710 GCA_032876305.1 Orestias chungarensis | reverse complement strand
GTGTGTGTGTGTGTGTGTGTGTGTGTGTGTGTGTTTGTCAGATTTGAAGGGAGAAGATATTGATGGGAGGTTTGTGTTTCAGGAGCACCTGAAACCTGAGCCAATACTGGAACGCGGCCTGAGCATCGTGTCCTAGCTCTTATCAGCTGTGTGTGTGTGTGTGTGTGTGTGTGTGTGTGTGTGTGTGTGTGTGTGTGTGTGTGTGTGTGTGTGTGTGTGTGTGTGTGTGTGTGTGTGTATGTGTGTGTATGTCCTCCCTGTTTGTCCGTCCATTATTCATGTCTCATTCAAAGCTCATTGACAACGTGTTTTTTAAATTTCAGTTATATAAAACAGTAAACAAGGCATACTCTCTTTTTTTTAAACTTTTTTTTAATCAAATTAGGACAAAACAACACACGAACAACTTGAATTTTAACAGCAGCACAATTTTGTGACCTTGTCTTATTTTCTAGCTTTTTAAATAAAATCTGGCCCTCATGCTGTAAAGTTGCCAGACCTGCCATACAGCTGGGCGAGGCTGCCAGTAGAGGACAGGAAAATATCCTCCCTAAATTACTCACAGCTTCAATTATTTTTTTATAATACTTGAATGTTTCAGATCCTTAAACAAGCTTAAATGTCAAATATAAAAAGTTATACAAACCAACTCGTTGCTATGTAAAATTGTCTCCTAATAGCTGATTGTGCAAAGCTTGGCTTCAAAGAACCCCTTATATGAGGAATTGTTTCAATTCAGTCACGTTGTAGGATTTTTTTTAAAACTAGCTTGAAAGTCAGACCACAGAATATCAAATAGGCCCAGATTTACAGATGCTGTTCCAAACACTGTCATTTTGACAGGGGAGGTTGCTGGTGTGTTTCGGATTATCGTCCTACAGCAGAACCCAAAGATTCATAAAGTAAAGGTCATGAAGGTATGACAGATCACTTGCCAGCAGGAAGAGAGCAGAATTCATTGTTCCATCAGTTTTGGGGAGGACTCCAGGTCCTGGAGACCAAAGCAAAACCAGAGCATCACAATACCACCAACACATTTTATATATAATTAATGTCCTTTTTCTGAATTAGTGCTTGTTTGCCCCATATATATTCTTTAGCATTGGTTCGAAAACTACAGCCAACATCCATCTACAGTTCAAGCGAAGATGCTGAATCAGGGATGTGTGTTCGGCCAGGGGGTCAGGTGTGTTGGCAGATGTCCCTGAGCCCTCCAGCCGGTCCTGCAGGGCCTCAGGAGTCATTTACTCCTAAATGAATCCCATCTGCTCTGCTTTGGCGTGGGTTCAGGAGGAGACTCTTGTTTACGTTGCGCTGGTTTCACCTGGATGTCGGTCTGAATCCCTGGAGGGTCACTGTGCACTTGCTTTGTCACTGCTCATGCTGTTGCGTGTGTTGTATGATGAATGTCGCCGTGAATAATGTGGTGCAGGCTCGTATCAGTTTGTGTGTGTGTGTGTGTGTGTGTGTGTGTGTGTGTGTGTGTGTGTGTGTGTGTGTGTGTGTGTGTGTGTGTGTGTGTTTTTGGGTGCAGGGGTGGGTGTAGACTCTGACATAGGGATAACCTCAATGTTTACCAAGGATGTATACTGAACAACTTTACAGAAGAAAATATCTTGTATCTGATCTTTATTCACACAAGTTTAACATGGCTTTACCTCATGGGATAAACAAAACAAATTGTAGTGTATTACGCTTTAATTAAAAACATCTGGATCATGGCATATTAAAGGGTGTTGCTAATGTCAGGGTCATAATTCTGAATGGCATTACTGTTATTACATTATACCAACACCCAGATATGGTGGTGGAAGGGTCATGCTGTGGGGTTAATGTTAATCAGAAGGAAAGCAACTACAGTATAAAGAGCCCAATTCTTTTATTTTGCTCTTCCAGAAGTATGATGCCGAAAGCCCTTGATGGGCAGATTGTCATGGAGAAGACGCCTCGCTACTTTGTCACAGCGGACACGCCAGCGCGGGTCCATGCCATGTCCAGGGATGTGAAGTTGATAGTGGTCGTTCGCGACCCCGTGACCCGAGCCATATCTGATTACACTCAGATCATCTCCAAGACCCCCGACATCCCACCGTTTGAGAGCCTGGCCTTCAGGAACCGCACCACAGGTAAGCCTAAACTTTTCCAGTGTTCATCTTGCTAGACAAAACCTGTCTTTCAAGCTCCAGAACATGTATTATTTTTTGGTTCTAACAATTTACAATCAAGATTGATGATGTCTGCTGATTTTAAACGTGTAAATAGATTGTTATATTTGAGGGATATGAATGAAACAGGGAAGATTACTTATTATAAGGTTTGTTTGGAGCTCCTGCCATGTATGACAATGAGGAAATACATTTAACTGTCAAAAGATACAGATGTTTTAGGTTTGCACATGTTATGTCCTGGAGGTGTTCTGACACAAAATTTGAAATTTGAAGACAAACCAATGTTTATAAAAAATTTTGTTTTGAGTTTACGAAATACAATAAAACGCACCAACAACAACAACAAAAAAAGCTCTATTTGAAATTTTAGGGCTTTTTGGTAAACAAGCCTGGAACATCTACATGAGCACAAATATCACTTAATATCAAGAAACTCATAAAGGTCTAACTCGGTTTCTACCTCTGCTAAGCTAAGTCTAATCTATAGTATTAGGGACGTTTTAGTCAAAAAACAATGGAGAAGGAAAAAAAAATTATACGTTGCAAATCAGCTTTTTCTGGTCACGAACCTTCAGCAAAACCGCATTTTAAAAATGAAAGTTGCTCTTTATAGACAATCATCACAGCAAACCTTCTTACGACTGGAGATGATGCTAACAGGTCCTTTGAATTCTGCTCAAATAAGCTGCTCTATAAGAAAGTACATGAGCTCTGTGGTGGTATTTGGTTCACTTTGTATCGTTCATTATCAACTGAATGAGTTTGCCTGGTGACAACTGTGAACTTCAAATAGTTTGATGCTAAGTTGTTGTGTTAAACTGAACGTCTCTTCATCCATACCTCAACTTACTCTTCAACTACTGTTTCTCATGGTTAACTATAATGACTCTTTCTCCCTACCTTTCTAGGTCAGATTGACTCTCTGTGGAGCCCACTGTGGATCGGCCTCTATGCCCAACACATGGAGCGTTGGCTTGCGTGGTTCCCCAGGAGTCAGATCCATCTGGTCAGCGGGGAGAGACTCATCACTAACCCGGCTGGAGAACTGGGCAAAGTCCAGGACTTTCTGGGTCTTCAGAGGATAGTCACAGACAAGCACTTCTACTTCAACAAAACGAAAGGATTTCCTTGCCTGAAGAAGCCGGAGGGCAGCAGCAAACCCCACTGTCTGGGGAAGACAAAAGGGAGGACGCACGTCTCCATAGACCCAGAGGTGATTCAGAAACTGAGGGATTTCTACAAGCCTCACAACGAGCGTTTCTACCAGCTCGCAGGTCAAAACTTTGGATGGCACTGATTGTTAACCTGCACGGAGCCGCACGCTTATTGACACTGCTTTAGTGCAAACCCGCTGTCTCTTAAGTCAGATGAAACGACTCAAACTGTGCAAAACAGAGTCAATTATTTCTTCATGCAGCCTGGCAGCATCTCAGTGTCAATACACACCGTCTGGATCAATCAACCAAGTTGACATCTTTGTATGTCAGAGACTCTTTGAGGAAGATGCAGCGAGACCGTGGTTGGTATAGGATGCGTTTTTACGCTGTGGGGTTGAAAGCAGAATAGCTTTTGTTCTCTGAGTCATAATCAGTTGTAGTTTTCAAAGCAAACCAAGAACTCTGGGTTCCTACACATTTTCCACAGAATATTCCACACTTTTCAGCTCTTGAAATGTTTCATGCTGTATTTACAACATATTGTATATTTGAAGATTAATAAATAAATTTCAAACTAACTGATTAGTTAGTTCCTGTTAGCTGTAGGTCTACCAACACAAGTACGTTCGTAGCATCTGTACTATCTAAGATTGGCTTTGTTTCAGATTAATATTAAAATGTTGGAATTGCCAGGTGATAAATAGAAAATACTAGTATAGCGGTCAGCAATTTGGAACTTCCACAACAACTTAGGCCATGTTTCATATATAAATGTAATAACAAATCCAAACCCAAACTCCTTGTTTTAACATGATTTACCACCAAAATCTAACCCCTATAGAAGAAAATATATTAATCCCAATTTCTTTTTTTTGCAATTTCTTTTCACAAAAAACCTTAGATAACATAAAACAGTTTCCTTTAATAATGAAAATACATTTTCTTAATAAGATAATTATCAAAAAAGACAAAATGCCTTTTTTAAACAGGTGGGTCTTAACACCGCATTCCTAGAATAAAATAGGTTCTTTATGAACTTTGCAACCTTTATTTGCCAGATTTTGTTTTTCATCAAATTAAAATGTCTATAGAACATGAACAAAAATACTGAAATAAATTTGTCATGCAGCAAATCTAAGCTAAAGATCATCCGTTTGATGTAAATCAAGGGGAAGACTTTCTGACTTTGGACACTAGTAGAAGAAAAACATGTCTGGAAGATGCTTATTTTTTTTGCATTTTCCCCCATATTTTCCCATAACCTTTAAGGTTGTGTGGGAACCCTGAGAATGAAAACACTTTCCCCATCTCCTCTCTAAACTCATGTTAAGAATTTAGTGGCGCACATGTAGAAAAATGTCCTGCAAGCATTGTTTCCAAAAAGGTGGGGATGAATGTTTCATGTGGTAAGCAGCAGAGTGGGGGGAGTGAGGGAATATGTGTATGAGCTCAGATTTGACTGAGTGCTTTTGTATCCTTGAATAATGAATGTGGTTAAATGGATGTAGTGGGAACTGGTATGGATCACTTGCCTCATTTGTATGCTTTGCTTAGGTTAGCGAGTGCAAAAACCAACCCACGGTGCTGAGCTTTGAGCAATGTAAACGGAGTAGGGCAACGGGACAGAAAAACCGAAGATCAATACCAAGAAGTTCAGCATGTTACTAACCACTTCTGTGGCTGGGATGTACCGAGCCTTCATGCTTCTGCTTGGTGTTCTGTTTTCAGTTTGCATGTATTTGCACTAGCTGGCAAAAAGTAAAAATACAAATAAAAGTATTTTTAAGCAAAGGCTTTGCATTCTCAGTGTTAATTACTATTGTGACAAGATCAATTTGCATTCATAGATCAAGTCCCAACTATCAACATGAGAGTATCTGTTTTTCGAATATATGTTGCCGGGAAACAATAATGACTTTGCTCCTTTTGTTAACTTTCATATTTGTAAACCTGGTCCAGTCTCTTTTGTGAAGAATCATTCAATTTAAGCCACATTGCAAACTTTCGAATGCATGTGCATTTTCATTTATAACAATCCCAAATCGTAGTTTTCTTTGTCGTCATTGATATGTGGACATGATGGTGATCTTCAGATCAACGGATCTTGCTAATTGCCAAATCCGAATGTGCTTGAACAAAAGGTCACAACGGATGATTCTGTTTAACGTCTTTTAGTATACTTTGTTTTTAGACAGGTTTTTTTTACGGCTAATTTATTATCAGAATTTATAAGACCTGGGTGTGGCCCCTGAAAAACATAAAAATATCCGGTCAGTTGCAGTTAAATCTGTTTTGTTTTTTTTGACCTAAATTAAATCATTGTAAAACTGGTCTTGGTCTTTTTCTCATTCTAATTTTATTATTATTTTTTAGGACACTGTACGTCTCCTAACTTTATAGGTGAATAAATAGAATTGTTTAAAAATTATGGAAATTTCAGGAATTGTTTTAGTTTTCTTAATTTGTTTGATTGAACAAATTACTGAGTCTAATTACTAGAAAACAGTTCCTGTGTTTGTTGTTAAGGTGGGGCTCTGTGTTTGGTAAATCCAAAAGCAACACTGCCACCTTGTGGTATTTCAATTCAACACCTTGAGAAAAAAAGTTACAAACATGATGAAACCATGTTCTTTATTATATATGCTTTTTTTCATTCATATTTCACAAAACATTTGTTAATAAATATTTTTGATCTATATTGTTATGTAAGCTTTCAAATAAGCACCAATGAAAGTATAACAAAGAGACACCACAGAAAAAGACATAGCAAATACTGTAAGTCATGAAGCACGAATAAAGATGTAAGATTCATGCTTTAACGTTATTGTAACCCATATTGAGGGAAAATAATTGAAAATTAGACCAAGTGCACTGAAAAGTTATCGATGTTACACAAAATGTCAAAGTCAAAATGCACTTTTAACACTGAAGTTCCCTGGTGAGTTCTTAAAGTTATGCAATATCAATATAATGTGAAAGTACAAACAGAAATCTTTCTCCCAAAGGTAGGTGTTGGCAATTTGCAAGGATATCTATCCATTGCTTCGGAAGCGGTTAGGCAGAGATACGGCTTTGCCCTTGCTAAGCATGCTGTGTGATCAGAGACATGCTTCTGGATGTAAAGGCACTCAGCGTTTCCTTTAGGCATCCTTGATCCTGCTACTTTTCTAATCCAGCCTCTGTTGCCTCACAGGGTGAAAGAGCAGCTTTTCCAGTTTGATTCTTGGTGATTCCTTATGCCTCCTTGCACCACAGCCTTTTTAATACAGCTTTTTTAAAACAAAAACATTTGCCAATAATACATGTGTGTTTTAAACAACTGCATTGATTTAGTTCATTTAAAAAGAAGGTAGTGTTTAGTCTCTCCAATATGCAGCTTGTAAATGTCTTCAAGTGAAGCTAAAAATTAACGTCTACTGTTGTCTCGAGTTTTTCGACTTGCAGCCGCGGCATCTATGCACTGCTTTACCAGTGTTCAAACTCTTGTATGTGCTTGCTTTACATTGTGTTTTGCATAGGTGGATGGGGATCAACTCATTTCATTTATAGAACTTTTCATTTAGGATTATTTCTTTACTACTTTCTCATCAAGCCATAGGGCAGAATTCATTTTCCTTCTTAGCAATAACCCTTAGTGGAGGTAGACGGCTAACAAAATGAGTGCAGAATTAATGTACAGCGACTTGTAAAGACCTGCTACCACATTTATGCTGCGTTGCTGCTGTTGTAAAACATCGTAGATACAGTGCTGAAAAAAAGTTAGTCACCTTGCAGATATCTTCCATTTTAGCTTGTGTGTCACATTTTTAAGTTTTAGATCATCAAATAAGTTTTCATTTTAGACAAAAATGTAAGAAATAAGGTGACTAAAATATAAAAAAGCTGTTTTTAAATAATAATAAAATTTTGTTAAGCGTCAAAGGAAAATTCAAACCAAGTAGGTTGACTAGCTTTACCCAAATTTCCGCTTCATCTCAGGACGTAGACGTACTAATAAAACAAACCCAAAACACATCATGCTTTGATGTTTAAATATTGTTGAATTGATTAAAAATGAATCAATATAGCAATATAAAATTAAAAAAACTCGAGCAATTGTCCACAAATGAATAAACAATGGAATAGTGGTAAGATTTTCCAGGAAGAGCAGAGTGAGGAGCAGGATTTCTCAGGTCAATTAGGGTTTTACATACGGCCTGGTTCATTTTAATTGATTAAAAAAAACAACGTTTTTTTCTAACTGCATTTTAGATCTTTTAAGTAACGGAGGATTTTTCTCGTTCTTTCTGTAGGAAGCTGAGATGACTGAGCTAACCAAGGCAGCCAGTATTTCAGCTAACTAGGTTGTTGTTTTTTTGCTGACAATGCAGTCCTGATACTTAGGTACAGGTTATACGCACGTGTTTGAAAAATATACAGATGTCATCGTCATTTAGTTTTTGACTCACAGCTATGTTTGTTTTATAGCTGTGTAAACCTGAAAAGCACGCAGTGCTTCACACTTACAGCAAGAAAAAGTTAGTTGGTAGTTTGAAATTAAATGACAAAAAAAAAAGAAAAAAGAAAGGATTAAGTCCAAACTGCCAAAAATAACAATCTTGTTGTCAATTTTTCACTGACCTCCAACTGTCTTGTGTCTCATACGCTTTGGGAACTACAGCATCTCAAAGCGTACGTTTGACAAAGGAGCTGATGTTTCAAAACACAGTGTTTTCCGCTGGTGAAATGTCTATTGCCACAGTAGCAACCATCAGTTTAGTCCCGAAGTTAAAATTAGGTTGACCAAATGGCCGGATCTACGAGCTCAAGCTTAATTTTAACAGACAGAATCAGCGTGATTAGAATCCACTTCACCTCATATGAGCTGGTGCAGAGCAAAGCAGAGCAGAAAGTTGTGTTTATAAAGTTGGAACAGGACAAAGAAATGCTTTCAGCTAGCCTTTTTTTAAAAGTATTTACACAGAAAATAACAACCAAGTTGTCATGTCTCCAAAGGCTCCTCTAGCAGTACTCCTCTCCCTGTGGGTCAGGCAGGTCATTGAAGTCAAGGAAAATGGAGGGGTTGGAGAGTTTGCGGCCGTTCGTGGAAAGGTCCAGGAGTTCTTCGGCAGTGCTCGGCACAGAGCTGATGTACATGTCCCACACTTGCTCCGGGGAGTCCAGCTCCAGCAGCTTCTGCTTTATCTTCAGGTTCTTCTCAATGTTCCTGCGCTTGTGCTTGAACTCCAGGATGGTTTTGGTGTAGCGGTTGATGGTGGTGACCGAGGAGGCCATGCAGGCCGTGAAGGAGCTCCATGCCAGGCTATGAAAAAGAGACATTTTATTCATATTTGAAGATGGTAAAACAACAGCGGCTACCTAATTTATTTGAGGACACTGGATTGTACATGTATTGCTCAACAATTCTTTAGCTATAGGAAGACTGATACTTTGTTGGTAACAATTACTACCTAAACAAAACTTGATTTGAAACGTAACTGATGATTTTACTTTAGTCTTGCGTTACAGTGGACGGCTGCGTATTGGTGGTTCAGTAATCACGCATTCCCCTAATCACTTTATTCATTTATGAATGATCTAGGCCAAATGCTAAATGACATGCAATTGGCTGCTGTTTGCAAAGCAGCCAATCGAGGACCATCGTTCGATTTCGTACCTCCAAAAGCGGACACGAAGAAAACTGCAGATTTTTGCATCTGCCGTCATGCTAAGATGATGTCCATCAAGCATGTTTGATGTTTTGAAATAGGCTGTTCTAAATGTCATTGAGATTTTATTTATGTATCAAAGTCATCCTGAAAGGGGACAATAATGTTCATGTTACTTGGAAGAAGGTGTACTGTACTCACATGTATGACCAGCTGTAGTCCCACGTTTGAGGTTTCCAGTTCTCGGGTCCTAGACTGACCGTCAGCTGGAAGGCTGTGGTGAACATCATATGGGCCACCATGCCTAACAGACCTGTCTCACACACACACACAGAGAGAGAGAGAGAGGGGGTATGTGACTAACACACATCAACTAGTGCACATCTGAAAAAGCACCACCAGGTGGCAGCATCGCATAAAGGAAACCTGGGAATAAAATAAATCCATAACCTACATATTTAATTTGCTCTCAGACAAAAAAAACACATGAACAACCAAAGCATGACTCAGAGATGCAACTATGAATGATAACACTGTGCATTTACATCATAAAGCATTTTAAAGTCTAACATTTATTTAGCAGGGGTAAGTATATATATATATATATATATATATATATATATATATATATATATATATATATATATATATATATATATATATATATATATATATATATATATATATATATATATATTTATATATATATACATACCCCTAATAAATAAAAACATTGTTTTGCCTTTGTTTTAATTGCAATTGTTTCGGGTGCGTTCCCATCTGAATTGCACTCCAATAAACTGAGTATATTTCTCAATTTTTCACAAACAAAGAAGCTCCAATTATGACAGCTCAGATGAGGAGCGTAAAAGTCTTGCAGCATTTAACAACATATTGTCATTCTGAACATACAGTACATGCAGCATCATTGCCACATAACCCCTGATAACAAAAGTATCTCCGCAGCCACCAGGCTGCCACCATCATGCTTTACCATTGGAATGGTATGTTAATGGAGAAACATACTCTTATTTTATATATATATATATATATATATATACATTTTATTTTGCAAGTTTACTGTTTACCATTTTTTCATGTTTGTGGTTTAGCCAGGATAGTTTGTTAAAAACCTTAGACAAGGTGTCTTATATTTGTCTGTCTATTATGAGTTTATTCATGCTTATTTTTAATAAATCTGACAACTGAGGACATTTGCTTGCAATGGATTTTATTGGGGGGGATGTCCTAAATAAATGTCACATTTTCCAGATAATTTGTAAAATAATTCTTAAAACACCCGAAAGCATGCAGAAAATCACTACTTTTTGTTAAAGTAATATATATATATATATTTTTTTTGCTTTTTTGTCAGCTCTGTCTTTAAACTTCTCGCTTTCCCAAATTGATCGCCTGCAGAGAACAACAAGCATAAAAACAAGGACCTGGAGCCTTCCAATCCGATTACCACATAAGCTGGCCTCCTGTGCAAATCCCTCCACTGAACAAGAGTACACCAGATTTAACAGCAAACACCTAAATTCCCATCTCATCCCTACCAATGCTAATGTTTATTCCTAAAATATCCCGGTGCAACATTACCATAATGCCACGTAGATCAGGGAAAGCTTTGTCTTGGGATGAATGACACACTTCTTGTCCCTGCATGTGAGGAGGAGGCATGTTCTCATTCCCGAAAGAAGGGAAGAATGTTCTGCCTGAACTGGATAAATGTCACTCCATGTGATAAAGCAAACACATAACATAGGTTTACAGCCTCAGGTACGGGATATTACTACTGACTACACTTTTAAGGGACACTGCTTCAGTTTCCCCATGGAGGCTTTGATTAACCCCTAGATGGCAGCAAAGTCAGACTACAAAACTGATTTGATTAAATTCTGATTTCGACTCTTCTGCAAGGAACACATATCAAGTAAACCAAATAATTATCTGGAAGGCTCCAGAAATTTAGTAGAATTTAGTTTTAATAAGATATTTGACCTGTCTGCCTGTAATGATAATATAGATTATAGATATTAGTAACTTATATTGTACATTTTCAAAGGTTTTGGGCAATATTATGGGATCAAATGCTTCTGGATGTTACCGACTAGTTTGTTTAGTTTGCACTAAGTAGATAGTTCTTTCCCCAAAAGAAAGTATTAATGTCAGTATTACCACAATGAGAAGTCCTAAATCAATGGTTATGAAACAGATAGTTAAATGGCCTTATCATGTTTTCTTTATGGCAGTTCACTCTGGTACATGCATACAGAAAGTTAGATTTTATTGAAACTACCTGAAAAACCTTAAGGCTATGCACTATTTGCACAACCATTTAAAATCCACAGTTAAATTACACATCACTGTATTTAATTATGTAAACCACTTCACTAAAACCCCATACGTACGCCTCATATTTTTACTGCTTATGCTTGTTGCATTCCTGATTTGTTTCCAGTATTGTGCAAAAGCACAATAACATAAGAGACACCGTTTGGGTAAAGCTTTGCTCGACTGTAATATGTCAGACTGTGCATACAAGTGCAGGCTACTGTACACTTATACCAAAATTTAAAAATGCTAGTTTTTGTTTTATTTTACAAATATACATCTCACTGTGTGTATGTTACATAAACACATATAGAATACATTGCAGGTACTGGTTACAATAAGACAAGATGTGAGAAAGTACAAGTCCTTCTGCAAGGCACTTTCAATGGTGCAGGCTTTGAGTGAGTAACGATGATTACTACATAATCCTAAACATGAGTCACATTTTGTATTCCTGAATGCAATTTGCAGAACAATACTGGCCTCCCATTTAGCTGAGCTTAAGTTAAGTGTTTTACATTAAACAGGTCCGTAAGTGAAGTGGGAGGAAATACTAAGAAAGTCTCCAAACAAGCATTATTACTCATCGACACAGTAATCAAAGCCACAGGCAGCTCTAAAGATCCTCAGCCCAGGCTGAAAGATGACTTAACCTGAACAACTATTTACCACAATTCATATTACGAAGATCTCTGAATCTTATTTTTCCCTCTACAGTTAGTGAGTCAGTTGTATTTGTAGTTTAATCATGGGATTCCCGAAGGTTTTATGAGTGGGTGACTCATTTTGCAGAATCTGGCGGAAAAGCTCTGCAGAAGCTGATTTTTCTGTTGCTCCCATACTGTCCATTTTGGAACATCCTTTTGTGGTACAGATGACACATAGCTAGTTTACATACAGGTTCATTGCAGAACCTTTATCATTGGACCTTAACCTTTTTTTCTGTCAAAAACATTAGTTTCTTGGATTTCTGTGTCTTATGAATGTGCACATATGCCTCTTGACTTATAATATTATTCCAATTTCCCAGCGCTGTTAATAATCAGCAAAACATAATCCATCAGGAACTAATAAAGATTCCTCCTAACCACAGTCCTAACGCAACAATCTATTTATTGGGATTTGAACATATTTTACCAGTAATTCAGATTATTTTAGAATGTGATGTTACTTCCTTCCCCCTTTTTCCATTTTGGGTTTTGGTTACAATAATAATAATAAAAGAATAAAACATAGTGCTTTTCCTTTTTTTCTCAAAGATTACATTGTGGTGTTAAAACTGCAATGTGTAACTTCTATCTGAAGATAAAAAAAATTTAGCTTCTTGTTCCCATCATCACCTCACCAACAAACTCCAATGCATTGTTATCATAACATGCATGATTGACAACAGCAATAAACTTTAATTTGCTCCACTATAGTTTCCTCCAAACCTCATTAACATACTCTGTGTCCTGCTACTCATCCCATTAAAAAAGAAAATGGCTGCTGGAAGCTCTCCTTAAATCGAATATTTTACAAGGACAGTAAACCCTCTGCAATGTTGTCAGCTTAGCCTGGAAAGCCGTTTAGCAGGCAGCACACAGTTACAGATGTTAAACAATGAACTGACAACGTGATATAGTTTAGTCCTGCAGGATAAGAACAACACCTTAAGGGGTTCACCTCTTCCTTTTCTCCAGATGACTGCCTTAAATAACTAAAAAACACCAAAGCATGGGCATGAATGTATTTCTCAGAGAAACAAAGTTCACCTATTGTCAGCTTTCAATGACATGATGAATGGTCAGCATCGATACGAGTAGGAGTGAAGGATGGTCTAAAGTCTTCTTTTCAGAAAAAAGGAAACTTTCCCTTTAAAAATTTGGGTCCCAAAGACTGGAGGAAGATTTGAGAGGCAGAGAATCCATGTTGCTTAGAGTCTAATGTGATGTTTCTACAGTTAGGGGAAGTTTGGGTTGCAATGTCATGTTATCAAACTCCACACCTACAGTATCTATCAGGCACGTTTTGAAGCACTTGGTGCTTTCCCTCTGCTTATAAGCTTAATGGGGATGCCGATACAGTTTTCCAAAGCAACCAGGGCTTCCATTGAGCCTCAACCTTACCACGGACTGACTGCCTTCATACTACTCTGCATTAATGTAATAATTCAAACATAGAAATGTTCCTGGTTGAAAAGGCTGAAAAGTTACTTAGTGTTGCTTTAAAGTAACAATTAAAAACAATGGCCGGTGTGGACAAAAGCAACCGTGCATTTCCCATGAGGACCAGAGCATTGTGTCGTAAAATCTTGATCTCCGGGTCGCCTGCAGTTGGATTGAGGTACATTTCTCATTCCAGTGGCTGTGTGAAGGATGAATAGTGATGACTTAATGAATCTAATTGTGGTGAAACAATGTCGTATGATGATGTTGAAAATAAGAAACGGGTGAAGTGACGTATGCCGTAAAGCAGTAGGAACATTTGTAGTTTGTTTTGAGGGGTAGGGTTCCTGCCAGCCTCTTCTAAGTTTCTTAGTGCTGGTGAAAGCGATATGGACCCCCTTGACATGACCGAGGTGTCATTGAAAAAACTGTAAGTTGACGTATAATCACAAATGTTATGAAAGTATTTCATGAAGGTTGAAAAGTTACTTAGTGTTACTTTAAATCCCAGCTTGTGGTTTTAATGTTACAAAATTTGAGAAAGCTTAGGGGAAAAAAGGTCTTGCTACAACGTTATTTATTTATAATTTGGAGACTGTATAAAATGTATACAACTGCAATATTTTGAATGTATATACTCTTTACCAGTACTTAGCATTGAGAATGGGTAAAAAGTTTTTCCCTGGTATAAAATGAGAACAGCTCTTTTACAGCCTTCCTAAATCGGTCATGTCAAGTGGGTAGAAGTGAGTCACTGCTATGGAGCAATGTGTCTTTCGCTGCTGATTCAGTGCTCAGAGAGGGGCGCTCAGCATCGCTTTCACAGAGTGGATTAGAGAGAAGGTCATTGTTAATTCCTCCACTGAGAGGTGGAGGCAGACTGTAAACAAGCGGGAAATCTTCTAAGGGGCTGTGACTGGTCTGATTGTGTGACTGGACCAGTTCCAGCAGGGCAGAGCCCGGTTAGCAGAACAGAAATAAGGTGAAATTGATACTTGGTTCCTGTTGCTTGTGAATAGTGTCTCTGCAGTAATAAAACTAACCAAGTCACATTGACAGACGGCTCGACTCGACTTTACCATTGTAAATATCCATCTATCTAGCCATCCATTATCCAACTCGATTATATATATATAATCGAGTCGGCCACGCAGTCATAATGTAGATGCATGGAAAAGCTGCATCTACTGTCAGATATACTGTTTTAACATTTAGTCTACTTACCAGCTTTGATATATTTTAGGAAATAAAAAAAATCCTTCTATGATGTTTTCTTATACAAAATGTCAAATAACACTTTTGTTGAATTTATCACAAAACAACATGGAAAAAGTACGGAAACATGGTAAGCATGACATCTTTGTAAACTTTGATAATATGAGTTATTAGTGGATTAGTGAAGTGTTTGTGAATGTTAATTTGAACTGAATCTTACCCGAGAGCACAGTGAATATGGCAGCGAAGGCGTTGAGCTTCAGGCCATCAATGACATTGCCAATGTGGCACACTTCTAAAGACATGAGGATGCCTCCGGTGGCCAGCAGCAAGATGTACAGGCACTCCGCTACGATGCACAGCCACAGCACTCCTATGGGGAGAGAAGGTCAATAGAAAAAAACCCAGCAAAGACAAAGAACAAGCACACATCCATAGTATGGTGGTTGAAAGGATGATGGAAGGGTGATAAAGGATGAGACAGGGGTTAGGAAAAGCATCTTTAAGCAAGGGTGAGGGGACGGGACAGGGGAGTGTACGAGGATGGATGAGGAGGGCTGATGAGTCTAGACCCATGACCCCCTTTACCCATATAATTAACCTTCACAGAGAGAGGGAGGACATTCAGTGATGTGTCAGGACAGACACGTCACCCTGCACTCATGTCTGGGGGGATTACAATAGGGAAAAAGCGTAAACGGCTACATAATGTTTGTTTAGAAGTGTGATGCGATGGTACATTTGAGCAGCAGGCACAGAAAGTTTTAAACTGATGAAATTCTTAAATTTGAAAAGAAAAACACCAGATAAAAACAATTTAGTGTAGTTATCTGAGCACTTTTAGGATATTTTACTGTTGCCATATGCAATCGTGATGTGTCCTCTTACTCTATTATATATTCAGTTCACGCACTATAAACACGTACTATGATATGTAAATTTAATCACAAACCGATACTTACGCACTCCAAAACTGTGCAAGTACTATTTGACCGTGATTGGCCTTTCAGCCAAGCTGTTGTTTTAGACGCCTGGGAGCTCTCGGTTTTAGCCAGTTTGTGCTTCAGAGAGATGTAAACAGTAGTTTACCTGGTTACAGGTTTTCAAATTGTTTTAAAAAGGTATGACTTTCTCTTTCTGCCTGAATGCCACAAGCTGATGGAGACTGCGATTAAAAAGGTGTTGCATCTGAACACAGGTGCCCGTGCTCTGAGCAGGTTTAATTTTCTGGAGTAGAGGACCTAGAAAATACCACCACTCAACCAATCGACACCCAAAGGGAACAAAAAAAGGGAAAAGGACAATGGTGCCTGAATACATTTTCTTGTATCAAGAACAGCTTTGTGGGAGATATCATAGCATAATTGGTCATTATGTAATTAAAAAACAAAGGCTGATTACTCTGAGTAAGTTCATGGTAGAAAATTATGAGAAACTGATGATAATTGTGCATCTTCATTATCATACTCAAACAATCTCTTTATCGTAAGACGTTTGAGGCGTATTTTAACCTCCCATTCCCAACGAGCTGCTCAAATCACATGTATAGTTTTAACATCACAAATTAAAAGCAATAATTTTTAACCTGGACATCTAAGAAACTTCCATCAGTTGGACTAAATCGTGTTTACGTTTGTAGATAATTTAGTGTAAAGGCATTTTAAAATGTAAATGTTCCATAGAATTAACAATAAAACTTCAATAATAATAAAACGGATTAGTGTAATTAGCTACGTTTTTTACCTTTCTAGCATTCCTTTTGCTTTTTCATAATGAATTGAATGAATATATGTCAGGTTCGGTTTAGTCAGATCTCTTTAACATGGATGGCTTGAATCTGCTTCGTACAATTGAAGCCCGATCTTCAGGGAGTAACGACGGCAATGTTTTTATCCCTCTAACATTTGTCCTCTTGCTTAAATAATGCATCAACTGCAGCTGCGTTTTCTCACATCACATATACAACCCAAACAAAGCAGAGACTGTTGTGTATTTGACCAGCTCCAACTCGACATCTTGGATTCCTACAGGATATGGTCTACTAGCAGGGATGTAAGCTGTGTTCCAAACACAGCAGTGGACCTGTTAAGGTGGGTCTTAAAGCCTATTTCCTGATGCTGTTGTGAAAGTCTGACTTGATGGACATAATGAAGATTTAGATCTTCCATTGGCCAGTGCAGCTGTTGGTTACGTTGGAGCATATTTTGCGACCAACTAAACGAAACTACAGTTTAATTTACATTGACTGGACAAAATAAAAGCAATTTCACTCCGTTCAAGTCAGGAAAATCTACAGTAAGGTTAAAAGGCCAAATGTTTAATCCATCACTCAGTGCCCTTTGACGGTTTTAAGGCATATGTCAAATATCTCTTAAAAACAGAAGCTGTACATAAGGTATTTCATTAAGATTATTGAGCTTGATATAACCAGCTGTCTGTTAGTGACTACATCTAAATGAGGTTGTTCTGGACACATTTCCTGCTAGAAGACATAGCTTTTGAATTTTAATTAAAGCATATAACCAACCTTTACATGATGGTGTTGTTTTTTTTAGCTTCACAATCTAGGTTCTTTCATATTTACAATAGCAACCAGATTCTCCAATAAGTATCACTTGCATACTTCTATTTCGAAATGAGGATCCTGCACTGTTTAACACCAAGTTGCACGACCTTTCATCTGAAACAACACTTTACTGGACGTCTTGCTATCCTGCTTTTCCAAGTCCACAATTAAGGATTTGTGAAAATGTGGCTTGTTCATTTCTTGTGTATAAAATAAACAAAGAAAAAAAGAGTTCTGGTAAAGAATTTAACGCTTTGTTCAATGTGTAATTTTTGATTCAATAGTCCACCTGTGAAGTAATCTCAAGTGTATATCCACCTCTGTATTTTGGACAGAATCCTTCAGAGTAGTTGGACACTGATTTTCCTTTATCTGTGCCACAAACTCTGTCTCCGTTTGACTAGCTTGACTCATTTAAAAAAAGAATCACCAATAATTTTAGTCTCCAAATGCACAAAGGTGACAGTGACATACTGTACTCCATATATTCAACAAGCATTGACTCAGTTGTATTTCTTAATCTTCAAAAAACGTGTCAAGCAAATGTTTTGAAATAAAACATATTACAAGATATGTTCTCACCTCTTTCATTCGCTGGTGCCACGTCAATGAAACTTCTGCATTGTTCACCTGGAAAACAACATTAAATGGGATATTTAATAGAGCCCTAGTGTAAGCATAGCTATCCCTGCAACCTACTGATACGTAAAAATGGGATCTCATCTGGATTTCAGCATATTCTCAGAATGTGGCAGAAAACTACAGTTGGAGTCTGAAGGGACAAAACTGTCACATGAAAATGAAAACGCAATTTTGTTTTCAGCCTCTATGCTCCCTTATGATTAGAGTCTGCAGAAACAGGGTGCAACACAAAAACAGTGTCAAGAAAAAAAACAGCTTTTACTGTGTTCTGCAGACTGAAATGCTCTCTGTAATGTCAGCTAGATGCTCACACCACGGTGGAACTGTTTGGCAAATCCTCAGCGGATGTTTTCAAAAT
Organism: Orestias chungarensis; assembly: GCA_032876305.1. Taxonomy (NCBI): domain Eukaryota; kingdom Metazoa; phylum Chordata; class Actinopteri; order Cyprinodontiformes; family Cyprinodontidae; genus Orestias; species Orestias chungarensis. The sequence continues at coordinate 7,645,472 of JAVLVB010000001.1, read as the reverse complement.
ACAACAGAGAAGGAAACTGGAAAGACAGCAGAGAATCCAAAGTGAAGTACTGTATAAACAAGAAAGACCCCACATTGACTAATTATTTTAAATCCTTGCGTCTCTTACATGCTTGAATGTATTCAATCATCTTCATGAAAAATATAGAGATGCCCTTCTTAATTATTTGTTTGGTTGTTTCTAAACAGACAATGGGCACCAAATGTTTTACAATTCTAAACATTCATCTATTTGCTCTGGACATTTTAAGACACGCCCTTTCTGTGTGTTGTCCAACACAATTTCAACATTAAACAAGAACAATTTTATTCATCTTAACCTTATAGTGTTAGATATTTAAGGTGTCAAACCTTCATCTTCCTTGGCATGCTCGACTCTTTCAGTGTTCCACATCTTTATACCTCAAACTAAAATCACAATAGGATTTGAAGGATAGCCAGTGATGCATGATGTTACTATTAGGGAAGATATTTTCAAACAACAGCCAATACGCTGTCAATACGTTAGTCTTACAAATACTAACCACCGACCAGGACTTTAAGATTTTTCCCCCCTGCAGTTACACTGCATTTCCTTGAGGTTCCATTCTACAGATCGACACGTTTAATGGAATTTCGTGGTTTTATATCCAAATAGTCCTAAAATACGCACATGTTTACGCAAGCACAACAACATGCAGTTAAGTAGATTACCTAGTTTATAAAAAAATATATTGTTTTTTTAGATTTTATATCAACTCATTTGGGTGACCCACAATATCCTGAGCAACATAAACTAATATCTTGAATCCTACTAAAAAAAAAAAAAAACATTTTCCTCGGATTGCTCTCTAAATCTCGTTAGACTCGTGGCAGATTAAAACACAGCTATTAAAGCTGGAGCTGCAAGTTGGAGCTCTGAGCGCGAAGGTCTCCATGACGCAGCGCTCTGCGCGCACGGCCAGCGCGCTCCATCCATCCATCCATCCATGCGTCCGGCAGAGCCTACCGGTCATGTTGATGTTCTGCTCGCAGGAGAACCAGATCCCCGTGTGGAACTTCCTCATCACGTACTTGTCCTCCCCGGTCTCCCAGATGTACTGCACCACATGCGAGTCATTGATGTTGGAGCTGTTGAACATGATGCAGAACGCCTGCTTGGTGGTGACCCGACCGGTGCAGAACGGCTTCACCACCTTCCGCGTCCCCTCGCACCAGTAGCTGGTGGTGAGAGCCGACACGGCCAGCAGCAGGGCGAGGAGGTTGAGGGTGAGAGCCAGAGAGGCGCGTCGCCTCCGGTCGATCCCCATGGCGGCCGGAGCGCACGGAGAGGAGCGTCGGATCCTGGAACTTTAATCCCCTCTGCTTCTTCTGGGTGACACCGTGTCCAAAACCAACCTCTGCTCAACGAATCCTCATAATCCGATTATTCCCGTCAACGTTTCCTCCTCTAATTAACATCTGCTGCTAGCAGGTCGACCATCACATCTGCTCTTAGAGCGCAGTTGCCTCTCATTTTATAACCCACTCACACACACCCCCTCTCCAACAAACACACGAACACTAACATCTGAGCTGCGGTCTTTGCCACTACAAGGCTTGATGTCTGTGTAATAGCAGATATTTGTAGTAATATAGTATTCAAAACCACAATTCTGCTCCTGCAGAGTTGCTTTTTTTGGTGTGAGGTCATATTGGCATTTGCCCCGGGCAGAATCAAGGGTTGGGGGCACGGAAGAACCAGTAGAAAAAGCTAAACTGAATTCATATTTAGTTCAGTTTTATTATATACACAGAAAAAAATTTAACATTGGCTTAACCTACAATTTGTATTGTAATCATTTACATGTAAATATTGTAATTAGCTCAACCAGAAAATATGAATTGAGGTACTGCCATTTTTCTTGTAGAACTAATCAATAAAACATTCATTAATGAAATTAAAACGTGTTTAGTTGGGTTAATGTTCAAAAGTTCACTGAGTCAATGTAAAATCAGTCATTATGATTTCTGAGCCAATTTAAAATGTTTTATTGGATCAATATGCTTTTATGGTTTATTCCAATCTGTTTATACTAATCTATTTTATGCTGTCCTAGTTTTATGAATAATTTCATAACACAATGGCATCATTTAACTTTTAATTTAAACAGCACATTAAAACAAAAGCATGGCATTGTAGAAAAAATGAAAACATTTTCAGCAATCCATCAGTGGGCCTTAGGGCTGGGACGATATATTTTTGTCTATGCATACAAAATAGGAGTTTAAACAGTGTGAAGTAGAACATTTTTTATCATCTATTGTTGTCATCCAAGCACCTAATTCAGTTAAACAAGGTACAGATACAGATTAAGTGCTAGAAGGAAGGCATTCTTAAGACAAACTGTTACCATTTGCTAGAACTCTGGAAAATGAATCAAACTTCCATTAAAGCATTTAAGTGAATAAGGTAAGAACTGTAGAAAAAAATGCTCTGTAATGTGTACTGTATGTTGGCATGTGGGAACTAATTTCCGTGTATCAAGACACTCAGCTTGTGAAGTTTGGTGCTCATTTTCTTGTCATGTAATCTTGAGCCCCTTAACCAACAAAACAGTAAATTACCGCCAATCATAAATACTTGGTTTCATACACACATGTCAATATTCTATATCCCTGTAAAGATTTTCTATTGACTTTCTATAGCCTAGCCCTAACCATACATACATAACCTCAGATCTAACCCTAACTCAAATTACATCATAGTCACACACTTGACCCCAAAAATGTCCGCACGTCCTTCAAAATATTTCTCCACAATTTAGCAATTTAGCATTTAGAACAAGTACATACTCATAGACTAACAGACGCACCCAAATGGATGTACCTTACCTTATTTGGGATCTTTCTCTTAATGAAAGGGCGGCATAGCATTGCTATGTCATTTTCTGTAATTTCCCTTCAGGGATCAATAAAGTATTTCTAATTCTAATTCTAATACAGATCATTCAAATTAGACAACCTTTGTTTATTATTGAAATTGGTAAATGCTTTGCAGCAGTCACTCCTCCTGGGCAGGCATGTAGCAACAATAGACAAACCAGTCTTTTAGTTGCGCCTTGAAAAAGGTTTTTATTGCTTAAAGGCATGTAAACTTACCTTTGCATATGCAACAATATGGCCAAAGCTACGTTACATAAACTAGTCGAAGTCAAGGAGGTAGTTGGTGAGCAAGGTAAAATGTGTAAATGTGTTTTGACGGGTACATTTTCTCATGACCGTGAGTTGTTGTGGACACTTGAATGCAAGACTGATGATGAATATTGATTAGATTAAATTCAAATAAACAGCACATGCAAATAGGAAACTAAACATAAATGAGGAAAAGGAAGAAGTGCTGTATTTTTTAAGGAAAATTTGAATTTCCATTTAACAACCTTTGTGCAACAAGTTTTTCCACCCCTTAAACAGCTTTGCTTTTAAATGTCATTTTAATTCTCTTTTTTTAAGTGTTGCATGTTTGAACAGTTTTGAGAGACTGTTCATTTCTCTGCCAAGATTTATGGGTTATTTTTGGATCCATTTTCCCTCCATAGCCAGTCATTCTATTAGAGGAGAAAAACTACCTGCTGACAGCAAA
>JAVLVB010000001.1:7616818-7641772 GCA_032876305.1 Orestias chungarensis | reverse complement strand
GGGGGGGGGGGGGGGGGGGGGGGTTTAGCCGTTCCTTGATCGGATGTCGGTATCACTAAACCTTAACCTCAGCTTTCTTACCTCCTTCTCTCTGAACCCCTTTTCTTCAGTTCACTTGCCTGTCCTCTGTCCCCCATCCCATGGTTAATCACTCAGAAAGTCCCTCACCTTTACAAGTATTTGCAGTAGGTTGGTCTTATTGCACATCAAAAATTAGACACACCAGCCGAGAAAATGAGTAACGGCAGCCTTTCAAAGCTGCTGCATTCAGAGGAGTATTTTAATAGCTTGCAGTTCCAGTTCTCATCGTATTTTCCTCCCCAGCATTCAGCTTTTATCAGTGTAATTAATATCAGTGATTTATGCACTGTTGCCGCCATCTGTAACCTTCTTCATAACCTCAATTGCTGCGTGTGTGTCCACACGTTTTTATCTCTCCCATGAGGCAAAGATATAATCAATATGAGGCTCTTCCCACAGATCATGGATGTGACACATAATGCCTCCCCAGGCCTTGTTAGCCCGCTACAAGGCTCTCTGTCAGCTTCGGGAAGATCTATACTGTTGGTGCGGAACAAGATAGGACGGTTCGCTCTGTGCAGAATGTTTTGTTGGGAAAGCTAACTCTGATGCTTCACCTATATGTTTCCTTGAAGCTCTAGAAGGGTTAAACACCAAGGACGCGTGACCACAGTCCCATCAAATGAGGTGACCTTGAGCCCACATGTCTCGTGCTTGATGCGTTCAAAAATATATTGGGAAAAGCAACAGAAGCAGAGGGATGAAACCTGGACGGGTGCCATCATCCCTGGTTTGCATTGTCAGCATGAGAATGTGGAAGGGTGACATTCTTGGTTCAGGTCATATTCAGATATGGATAATACGAGATTCTATAGATAAATATTAGCACATTCAAACATTCAAAAATAACCAATTAACATAGAATATATAGGTGTTAAAACTTTCATTTAATCTTTTAAAACAAAGTTTTCATTTAACTTGTAATCATTATGACCTTTCTTTTCAGTTTTGCAGTCCAGTCGGCATTTGCAAAGCGTCATCCAGCGGAGCTTTCAATTAAACTGTACGGCTGAATCTGTGAAAGCAGTTCAGTAATTTCTGTTTCATTTCAAAGCAGAAGCCGACCTGACTGTCCTTTGTAGCCCTCCTGTCTCTCATCTCATAAATCCTAGCCTGCAGGCCATTTGTTTAAGAATTCAGTCGAGTAACCACACCTCGCTCTATTCAACGAAAACACCTGCTTGTAGAGCCGATCCTGCTTCTCTCATTCCTCTACGACCTCAAGTACTCAGAATGATTAAAGCCCTGTTTTTCTCTCTGCAGCAAATAATATAAAATCCATTGCTCCGCCTGATTTCTTAATCATCAAATTAGTTTTTATATGAGACAAAGAAAACTTAAATGCAATAAGCTCTTTTCAGATGATGTTTTAAATTTATAAAGAAGGAAGCGTATTTTATTTACAAATCTAAAAATGTATTTTTTATTTGATTGATGTTGAGATCAAAAAATAAAATAAAAATAAAATCTGACAACATAGAGTAGACTAAAAGATCTTAACATTAGCTCCTATAATAAAGAATATAAAAGAGAACAAAAATTCAAAGTCAGAATATGAAACGAGTTTGTGTTGTGTCTACGAAAATTGTTCAAGGAGAGAATTTCACCTCAGTGTTTGGTGGTTCAGTATGGAAAGCCGTTTCATTCAAAATTAAATAAACAAAAATTTCATGAAATAAATTAATATCCCAATAAAATAAAATAAAATTATTATTTAAAGAAGATTGAAAACAAATATTATTTATTTAAAATTTTCCACAATATTTCAAGTAATCAAGGAATCAAGGAATTTTATTTGTCATCACATCACATGTGGTACATGAGGTGGGACGAAATTCTAATCCCTCGGTCCAGTTTACACCCTGATAGCAATTTTAAATACTTTAATAAATTATAAGACCTCTGCGAGAATAGGATTGAACACAGAATCTACAATATGGGACTTCGGACATAGCAGCAATGAAAATTCGGAGTGCAAATAGTATAATAAAATATAAAGAACTATACGAGAAATAGGATTTAACTACACAGAATCAACAATATGGACAAAGAATCTACAATATGGGACTTCGGACATAGCAGCAATGAAAATTCGGAGTGCAAGTGACATATTAATTGACATTTTAAAGTGACATTTTAAAGTGTGATATTAAAGTGAACAGTGCCGGGTAATGCGAAAAAATTTTTTCATTTGTAATTGTCCTTGCGTGTGTTTGAGAGTCTCACAGCTTCAGGAATGAAGCTGTTTCTCAGTCTGGTGGTTTTACACTTGATGCTACGCAGCCTCCTGCCTGAGGGGAGCGGGACAAAAAGTGAGTGTGCTGGGTGTGTGGGGTCCTTTATGATGCCGGAGGCCCTCTTCCTGCATCTGGAGGTGTAAATGTCTGTGGTCCCGGGCAGGCTGACTCCAACAGTTCTCTGTGCAGCCTTCACTACTCTCTGCAGAGCTTTCCTGTCTGCAGCACAGGAGCTTCCATGCCACACGTTGATGCTGGAGCACAAGACGCTCTCCACCACACATCTGTAGAGGGAGGTGAGAACTGAGCTCCCGAGTCCAGCTCTTCTCAACCTCATGAGGAAGTAGAGCCGCTGCTGCGCTTTCCTGACCAGAATGGAAGTGTTGTTGCTCCAGGTGAGGTTGTTGCTCAGTTGTACACCCAAGTACCTGTAGCTGTTGACCACTTCCACCGCAGATCCTCCCATGTGCAGGGGGAGGTGGGCATGCTTGCCCCTTCTGAAGTCCACAATCATCTCCTTGGTTTTCTTTACATTAATGCAGAGGTTGTTTTCTCTGCACCAACCCTCCAGGTGTTCCACCTCCTGTCTGTAGCTGGCCTCATCACGGTTCGTGATGCATCCAACCACTGCTGTGTCGTCCGCAAACTTCACAAGATGACAGCCAGGATGGATAGGAGAGCAGTCATATGTGAGCAGTGTGAACAGGAGGGGGCTCAGCACACAGCCCTGAAGGGAGCCAGTGCTGAGGGTGATGGTGGGGGAGGAGATGTTGTGAATCCTCACAGACTGCGGCCTGTTGGTCAGGAAGTCCAGGACCCAGTTGCAGATGGAAGAGCTCAGTCCAAATGAGGAGAGTTTATTAATCAGAGTCTGAGGAATCATGGTGTTGAAGGCAGATGTGAAGTCCACAAACAACATACGGACGTAGGAATCCTTCTGCTCTAGGTGGGTGAGGGCAGTGTGGACCACGGAGGAAATGGTGTCCTCTGTGGATCGATTTTTCCTGTATGCATACTGGTGTGGATCAACGGTGACGCTGATGTTGGCTTTGATGTGAGTCTCAAACAGTCTCTCGATGCACTTTGTGACTATCGGTGTGAGGGCTACTGGCCGATAGTCATTCAGACCTGTCACTGCGGAGTTCTTGGGGACCGGGATGATGGTGGCGGTCTTCATGCAGGTGGGGACAGCTGCCTGGCTGAGGGAGGCGTTGAAGATGTCCGCCAGCACGTCTGAGAGCTGGTCCCCGCACTCTCTCAGAACCCGTCCGGGGATGTTGTCTGGGCCTGCAGACCCAGATTTATTTATTTACTTCACAATGAAGGATTTTATTTATTTATTTCATAATGGAGTTTTATTTTATTAAGTGACACTTTTATTTTGTAATGACGCTTTACTATTTCAGCAGCTTTTATTTCAAAATCCCCTTTTCTTTTCATTTAAAGCTGTTTTTATTCCTTGTTCGTATATTCAAATGAGGGGGCAGGGTCTTATATGTGGGTCGGTGCTGGTCAGGTTTGGTGGAGTGCACCTGCTTCACAGAAACTGAAGTACTCCAATCATTATTTATTTATTTATTTTCCTGTTTTTTTACTCGAATCTTTATAACCAATCAGAGCGGGCAAAATGGATGATATCGGAGAACTCCAAGATGAAATTTTAACGTTTGCTAGTGAAACTGAGCACAATGAATTAACGTCCGATACTATTTTAGGCCGTATTGAAAGTTTTCACGAAACCCTCAGGTGAATAAGTGCTCTTCAAGATGTAGACATTCAAGACGATGTGCTGAACTGCTTTAAAGAGATCGAGCTCTTGGACCAGGTGTCTGCCGCTCTACCATGCCGTCAGGACGGTTAGTGGAAAGCTTCTGCTTCTGTAGAAAGACATTGTAGACAGACCACAAGCACACAGAATAAATGGCAGTTAGGCATGGACAAAATTAAAGTACAGATCCATCCTGTGTTGAATCAACGATGCTGACGTTGTGATGGGGGTTATTTTCTAATTTGTCACACTTTTGATCTTAATATTCCAGGTGCAATTGAGCGTGATATTAGGATGATACCCTTGGATATTCCTGCTGACCATGTGCAACACTTTATTATCCTATCATATGTACAGTATCTTCTGATGGATATTACTGGATATATTTGGTTAAATAACTTTAAACTGACATAATAGAAATGATAATAGGTTAACTGCTGACTTAGGGTGTGTGAGAATAGAGTATTAACATAACGGATGATAAGCCCACAAGTCTAGAGCAACCATGTCGTTCTATTTTGTCAACGCAAACATTTCTTAGGCATGTTTCACACACATTTCTGAGTGTATGCCATGAAAACGTTCTGGTCAGAAATGGTTCAAGCAAGGATACTATATACTAAAGTATCATTTGACAATGCAAACCATTCTATCAGTGTAACGTAAAGCTAGAATGGAATCAGATTTAATCAGTTGTGAAATGTATTGCCTCTGAGGTTTTTTAATTGTGGGTTTACCATAACACTCATGAATCTTCTATTATCAACCAACATGCAACAGATATTAAGATCATGTAAAATGTCAAGGGCTCTGGGTAGGATGAAAAATTTAGACCGATCCATTCTAAATCAAATCGTTGTAATAAGACATGAAATAAATAGGACGGGAATGGGGAATCTATGTTTTATTGCTGTTTTAATTCAAACTTTACACACCACCTTAATTTACAGCCCCTAATTCCAACTTGATTGTAAAAGCACAAGATTAAGTTAAAATAATGAATACATTACCTGTGAAAGTAATAATGTAGTGCAGTTAGGGGGCATAACTTTATTCTGGACACTTTGTCTTCAATTATCTAAGAGCCTCATTTAAATAAGCTGTAAAAAATAAACCTTTAGTTTTATCGAGCTGATTTAATTTTTCTGGTATGACTAATTTTTCAGGGTAGCCAACTGTTTAGTTTGGAAAGCTTGTTCCTGCTATAAATACAAAAAAGAATGATGTTTTTTTATTTTATTTGATTAAAAAGCTGGAAGGCCTTTATTAAGGAATGAATTTATGCTTCTGCTGTTAACTGTGAACAGCAGATGACTCATTTCCTGTCCTTGGTGTCTTCCCCCTGCATTCTTTCACAGTCTGGATGTGCGTGTGTGGATTCATGCCACAGACACGTAACATGTTGGGAAAAAACACGGATGTACACACACATGCTTGTTACTCTATCCATGCAATGTTGCCCTATTAATGAATATTTTTAGAAAACAAAATTAGGTACAGACAGACAAGTTGCTTGTCTTCCTGTACCTAATTTTACAAGTTCAAGTTGCAACTGCATGTAATAAAGTGTAAATTCATATATGTTTGAGCTAAAAGAATGTTGCTTATTTGCTTCAGAGTCAAACCTTTTCCATATGCAACCAATATTTACTTTTTGTTAAGTAAATATGATGAGAGTTAGATTGCTCAATCATTAACAAGTAGGTAAAAATGTAAACGACCAGCGTTAGAATCCAACATCTGCTAAAAAGAAGCCTAAAAGCACAATGCTGCAAAAAAATCTTGAACTTTAAACATCTTAAACATAAAAAGAAAAAAAAGCATATTCATCCTGCTGATCTCTGCAAAACTTCAATGCCTGCTTTGCTTCGCTCCAACAAATCCCACCTGCATACACTGAAAAGTTTTTGTTTTCTTTTTAAACTACGAACAACTATATTTCAGTTTTCCTTACTCAGCGTATTCCCTCTTCCTACCCTCATGCTTATTCATCAGTGAGCTCTGTAGTGGTTCTATCTCAATATGTCTGCAACACGCAGAGAACTCGCTTAAATGTATGTAGGTGCCCATCAAAATATAATTGCTTTTTTGCATCATATCTGAGAGGAGGATATGTTTGTGGCTTTGTGTGATAATATGAAACCAAATAAAAATAAATAAATGAAAACTTTGAAAATGTAAAAACTGAGGCCTTTTTTTCTTTTGACTTACATACAGCCCAATTTAATAGCAGTTTAAACTAAAATGTTTATGTAGGAAATAAGTGGAGTGAATCTACATTTCACTGTAAAAACAAAAAAACAAAAAACATAGCAGCAAAGCTGGGTGTAGGAGGAGTCATGATTTACCACAGTCTGCTATTTGACAACAATAAGGTTTAAGATTCTGTTGCAATGATGAAGTAGAAAGAAAGCTGGACCCAGCTAAAGCTTTACATCGGTTTCTTGACAGAGATAAACTATGGAGGTCATCAAAAATCAGAATTATTTTATAAATGTTACTATAACTATAAGCTTGAATCAAGCTGCCTGTAGCATTCCACCCTGTCTAGAGTTGTTTATCTCCTATGAGGCGTTTCCCTTCATACAACTTTTAGGATTTTTTGTTCATCCAAATTGCTGGAAAATATAGGATTTTCTGTCCACTTCATTGTTATGTGCTATTTTCTGTTGCTCTGCTAAAAATACAATACCGATTATGGTTGCAACAAGACAAAATGTGTAAGATATATAAATACATTTGCATTGCAATATTGGAGTTGAGACTGATGGAATCTAATATCAAGATATTGCCAAAATCCTTTCAAACACATTCTTTGTTTGTGAAATTTTCCATGTGTAAAATTGGTATTTAAAGTCATTTGGGGTATCATTATTCTGCTTGCCTGAACAGGGATGGGAAAAATCTGAGTTGCCCTTTGACTGAGGCGTCCAGCTCATTGGAGGTAGCTCATCACATCCAGCTCCTCCCTCGGCTGCAAGTCTCGTTGGTTGGTAGAATCAACACTCTGAGGTCATTCTCTTATCACCATTTCACTCCAGACGCTCATTAACTCATCTTCATGCTTCTTTCATAAACTAACCTTAAATGAGGCAGAAACCAACCCCCCCCTCTTAAATATGATTCACTGCTGGCAATAATGTCCAAAGTACATCACTGACTGCTACGTCCCCAGCTAATGGAGACACTTGCTGCTATCTTCTAGCGAGCCAGCATGTGGGAGTCATTACTCTTTTTGCCCCTGCTCAAGATTGTCAAGCTCCAGTTCAACAAATATCATTAATCAATTCTAAACATGCTGTATGAGCTGCTGCCGCAGGGTTGGAGGCGGAGATCTGGGTATGCACAAAGAAATATTCATCAATTGGATAAGCTGGTTGCATGTGAATTCAAACCACATCTTTCCCTCCAAGCAGCCATATTCTACAACTTACCATAGAAATAAGGCAGCTTCATCAAAGGTCTGCCACAGGGGTTTGAGATTCCTCATTAAAACTTTGACTCCTTATTGTAAGCTGCACAATAAGCCTAATGGTACGGAATATTGGGTTAGCCATCAGAATAATTGATTTTCATGGCCCAACGTAAATAAAATCCAGCATACAGGCATGCAAAGTGCATCTACAAACGTTTGAGAAAGAATTGGTTGCTCTTAGCAATTTACTGAATTGAAGAGTGAGACAGCTTTAAGATGCTAGTAGTACATTCCAGTCATGAAATCTCTTACTCAGTCAATTGTTAGTGGTGTAATAACAAAGTGGAAACCACTGGGAATGAGAGCAACTCAAGCATCGGGGAAAGGCCAGACACAAATTGCTTATTTTCTGTAAAATCTGAAAACCCAATAGACAATCTTGTTTGGCCTGTTGCTAAATTGTTAGACTGAAAAGTTTGGTGAAGAGTGGAGTATAGTGTGAGGCTGTTATTTATTAAATTTTTTTAGCAGTTGTGCTCAACCGTTTGTTTTACTGTAAAAAACTGATAGTGCTTGAGTATATCAAGAAACATGGACAATGTGGATGGATGGATTAATAAAAGGGATGGAGGGATGAATGTTTAATAATAAAACAATTCAGCCTAGTTTAATCCATTTAAAATTATTTTGACAATATTTTAGACAGAGCTCTGGTGTGATTTTGTATCTTTCATTGCTATCAAATACACACTCACTGTTATGATGTATATTATACCTTAAAACGTAACAGTAGAAAACAATGACTTGCTGTTTAGGGAGAGAGAAATGTATCTTATCTTAATTTGATCTTGGCGAGGCAAGTTTATTTGTATATCACATTTTTTGTACATATCATGTACAAGACAATTCAAACTGCTTTACATAGGAAAAAACAGCAGAAAATGAAACAATAAAATCAACTTTGAATTTAAAAGAAATAAAATACATCAAAATAAAAATAAAATAATAATAATAGTAATAATATTCTCAGTTGCTATATGCACAGTTAAATAAGGCTGTTGTCAGCCTGGATTTAAACATCGTCAGAATTGAAACCTGTCTCACCTCTTCAGGAAGACTGTTCCACATTTTAGGAGCATAAAACTGGAATGAAGCCTCCCCTTGTTTGGTCCTGAGTCTGGGGATCAGCAGGAGGCCACTACCTGAGGTTCTCAGAGTCCTGGCTGGTTCATATGGCTCTAACATGTCAGATATGTACTTTGGGGCTAAACTATAAAGAAACTTGTACACAAGCAAGGCTGTTTTAAAGTCTATTCTTTGAGTGATAGGAAGCCAGTGCAGAGACTTGAGCACTGGACTAATGAGGTCATATTTCCTGGTTTTGGTCAGACTGGGGCATGGGGTCATCCTGGTGGTAACAGTAACCAGCTCCTTTATGTGTTCTGTAAAATCCAGAAGAGGAAGAGATGGTGAGGAGGATCTTGATGAGGGCAGGTCCTCATTCCTGCCTTTTCGTGGAGGCAGTATCTCAGAGAGCTCCAGGAGGACGTCATCTGGAGGCTCAGGTGGGGGCTGGGGTGCTGCCATCTCCGGGTGATCTCTGGGCCGCGTCACATCCTTATCCTTATCTTCATGTTTTCACTTCATTCTGTCCGCTGGAGCAAAATGTGAACTCAAAACATAGAATAGATTGGCTGCAAACAGCCTGACTCCACATCTAATGAGGCAGAGACCATCTGGCTTAAAATAATGTCTGCGGTCCCACAAAAAAATTAAATTGTCAATATTACTAAAGGTGTAATTGGCACACACACCTGACTGCCATTTGTTCTGGCTGAACAGCCTGCTGAACCTCTCATCTCCTCTCATTGGTGGTGGAGGGTCACTGCTGAACACGTCAGCATCCAAATTATTAACTGTATCTAATAGCTTCTTAAAGTCCTGTTTCAGCACCTCAGACTGCTGTTTCACAGTGTCGTTAGACCCAAGGTGTAGAACAAGGGTCTTAACAGTTGGATGTTCAGCCAGAATTTGCACAATATTGTCTCTCACATCTGATACCATGTCCTTTGGAAAGTAGAATATTTTTGTATGTTTCCCACACACATATCTTACATCCTTCACCGCAGAATTCCAGCAATTATCCTGGATCAGCGGCCTGCTTGTTAATGTACTGAAAGAAACTGCCTTCAGTCTTCGTTTTTTATTTTTTTAAGGAGTCTCAGGTGGTGGGGCTCAGAGTGCAATTACACTTTAGATAGAAATGTAACAGGAAAGCAAGGACAGCAATAGGACGGGGAGGAGATATTCAGGCCAGGGAGCGAGGCCAAAGTCATACGGAACAAACAGGGATTACTCTCTTGGGACTCGAATTTTACCAACAAGATATTACTAAAGTTCAGTGGCGCTACATGCTGATGGGAAGGAATACTTATTCATTTTCAAAATGATTCTCACACAGGTAGGAATATGCGCCATAACCAGTGCATCTACCAGTGATGTGTGTTTGTTTCTTTTTATTTATAGTCAACTGTGATGGCCAAATCCATGGCCACACTCCTAAGCTGTACTTACCTGACTGGAGATGCCAGGGCTCAGCAGGTTTAATTGGAATGCACCACTAGTTCCTGCTGGCAGGGGGAATTTGTAGTTTCTTTGTTTAGATAAGTTTGTATTTAAGTAAATATTAGTATTTAAAGTTTAATATTTTTGATTTTCATTTTGGGTTTTTAGTTTAGCCAAACTTAGCTGTACTGTTATTTGTTTTGTGTTATTTGTAATTGTATTATTTTAGTTACCCCTATTGTGTCTTAATTGGTCTAATCAGCCAGTATATAAACCCCTGTGTGTCATTTCTTTGTTATGTCAGTAATGTTAGTTTGTGCAGCCAGTTTGTTCACATTTTTGACCCGAGTTCAGTTTTGTTTCTTTGACCCCTTTAATGAGCTCAGTTTATTTTTGCCATTTGTAATCTTTGGGTTAAAATAAAAAAAGAAAACAATTTTTCTAATATATCCTGTGACTCCTCCTGATTTTTAACCCTGTCCATCACATTAAGATTGAGTTCTTACCATATTCAGTATGTTTCTCTGTGTTTCTTTTTAGCATTTTACATCATGGATTGATTCATTTGGGCTATTTCTAGTGCATACTTTAGTTTATTCCCCTTAATAAGTGTTTGGCTTTTTTCCCTTTTTGCTCGTTTCTTCAGCTCCCTGTTTATTATCTGTATTACTTTCTTATCCCCTTTGCTCAGTGTTACGGTTTGCTTTCTAATGAAGCTGTGCAGTTTTGCACCAAACTAGGCTGTCTAGTTTAAATGATATCTCCCAACCTTTTCTCATCATTTAGAAGTCTTTGCTTCTCTTTTCTCCTTGCTAGAACCATTAGCTGTTTCCAACCTGGTTTCATTTCCTAATCCAATTTCTGGTTGTTAATGTGACTTTCCAATCTCTTTCTGTTTTAATTTATTTTTTTGAAATCACTACTTATGACATTTATGATAAAAATCTTCTGTTGTCAGGATTCTGGGTGTTTCGTTTGTTCACTTTCTTCTCCTTTTCCGAGCCGACAAAAGAGGGAGGACTGAACCTGCACCTGCAAGAGGGCAACAGGTGTGTTTCATCATCATCATCATCATCATCATCATCCTCACTCTAGTGATGTAACCTGCAGGATAAGAGGAGCTGGTTGCCAGTCCTTTGACGCCACAGAAACAGTCACTGAGTTATCCGAGTGTTCCTTACCTTGACAAACATAAACTTGGTTTTCCCCTACAGGTAACCCCCCTGTAACTGCAGACCAATTCAAATTGATCATCAAACAATAACTCCTTGGATCAAACTCATGGCAGGCAACATAGAGCTCCTCACAAACACACGATCTCAAACCCCAGATTTTACTCATCCCCCCTGGGTTTGTTACCTTTAAGCTCAATCCTCCTAGGCTTGGATCTTCACCTCCTCTCATCCCTACCCTGCTCTTCTGTAGTTCACACCAGGTGCTCCATTTGCCGCTAATAACTCCTCATTTTATCATCTCCAAAATTCTTCTCTGTTTAAAATTATTTGTTTTTGCGGGTCAGACAACAATCTAAAAGCTTGACTCAGAATTGTATTTTTATCATTTCATCTTTTACCCAGATGAAAACGTTTGAAGAAGCAAACTCCATCTTTTCCACTGGCAACAATAGGAGTTCCCAGTGTTCATTGCTTCTTTTCATACATATGCAGGTCCAAATTTCATCTTCTTTGATAATATTTTGAGGTTATATGTCAAAGACACAAAATAAGCAGAGCCAAAGCAACAGCAAGGCAGTATTTTCCCCACAAATGCATGGCTCCGACTAAATGAGCTTGTTGAATCAGTCCTATTTCTGATTGGAGCTTGGCTAATTCAATTAAATCAAGCCGTCTGAATTCTCCCTTTGGGGAATAAGAAGTTGAAGCAAGTAATAAATGTGTTAATTCTAAAAAAGTTAGAAAATTGGATTCTCTGGGTGGAGTTGAAACAAAATTATTCTACTCCTAGGGGACGTCAGAACAGGCCTGCTGCTATCTTTCAACTAATTAATCAGGTGATGTTCTTCTACCAAGAACATTTAGTTATGAGAGCATTCAGAGTAATAAATCAAATCTTGTGAATGTAATTAAATAGTTATTGCTTTTTCACTTGCAATTTTATAGGCAGTGAAGTGAGTTCCTGTGTGATGAGCTGGAAATAAAAATAGCAAATTAGTTGTGAAAAACATCATAACGTCAACCCTATCAGACCTATGTTGGACCTCTAAAATATGAAGAGTCACTGAGAAGCACCTCCTATTGTTTGTGTACTGTGAATGGATAAAAAAAGAAAGCACACCATTCTTGTGTGGAAATGTTTATACATAAAAAACGTAGAGATTTTTATAAATTTTAACATGATTTAACATGAATATTCAAGTGTCCAAGTGGTGCCAAAAAGTCAACATACTAATATTACTCCTGATATTTGCAGATTTCCACTCTGACTATCCTGGTACTGGAAGGAAAAACAGTATTAAGGTCAAAGTAGAGAAAGATGGAGCTACTTGGGTACTATGGAAAATCATGTATAGCAGGAGGCAAACACAGTGGTGGTAGCTAGTATTGTGAGTAAGGATCAGTGCAAGTAATGATAATAATCTTCACATAGTGTGAAGAATAACCAAAAAGTTACACTAAAAATTTTACATAAACAGAGAGACACGTGCATATTGAAACCTGCATGTATAATTTTGACAATGGGTGGATCAGAAATATTTACAGTGAATTTAGTCTTGTCCACCTAAATTTTAACCAGTAAAATTTACAGGTTGTTGCGTCAATAGTCATTGCAAACGAAAGTCTTAAGACTTAATAAAACATTCATGGAAATTATTTGAGTATGTACACACTGGTTTCATACTGGTACTGTACTGAAGGTTTGCTTAAGAACATTCAGTTCCTTTGAGATAATTAAAGAAAAAAATTAAATCAATAAAACTTTAAAACTACTCACTCCCGACTTGTAATTTCTAGATTTAACAAGTTGTTTCTACTAAGTTGAAATTTAGGGTGTTATAATTAGGCTTCTTCTGATGAGATATGATCATAGACTGGCTCGTAAGAAACAAACAGACTGCAAAAAGAAATTCAAATAATTTGTCAAATTAGATAGGTTTTAATATTAAGGAAGTAACTTTTTAAACTCCGTTTTTAAAGCAAATAATACTAAACAGTACAGATGTACGCCTATGCAATTGGTTCCAGTCCAAACAAGAAGTTTTTCACTGACCTGATGGGTGAGATGATCAATATGTTTTTTAAACAAATGTTTGCTTAATTGGAGAAGAATGACTTTCAAATTGAACTGTTTAATTTGATAGTCTGTGGAAAAACATGGGAAACTGTGGTAAAACATTTTAAACTGAGTGAAATTAAAAAAGCAGTATGTTTTTCTGTCCGTTTATTTTCCTGTTTAAGAAGCCCTGTCTTTTAAGTGTATTTTGTGTGTCCAGTCGTATGTGAGCTCTCTAACACTTACGATACCGTTCAGATTCCAGTTGGATTGCATCAGGTGTTATTTTTTGGTGCCCTGAAATACTGCTTTCTTCATCATTTATATGTAAATATCACTCTTGCCAATGACAACTAATATTGTACCCAACCGAAAACATAATCTGGTTGTGACAGGATACAGCTACATTGTAGAAGATTACACAATGTTGGCACAACCCCCAACAGAAGCATTGATGCACCCCACAGGGTGTTCAGTTCATGGTAGTAATCATGGGTTCTAGACCAAATGTGTATTACCACCAACTTCCCTTTATTTTACTCAGAATTCAGAATAACACCAAAATACAATATTTTCAGGTTGTAGAGAGGTCCTGTCTGGTCTATCCGATGTGAAGGAGACCCTTGCCACTGACCTACACAATAACTCTAGCCATCTAACAAAAGTTGACTATTGTAGACTAAATATATAGTTAATTTCTTCTTATGTCTTTGATTGTGGAGGCAAAAACAAGTGCTTTCTCTAAAATAGAACTTTTATTATACACTTTAGGAATTAATATTGGCGACCAATATGCCTATTAATAGTTATTTCCCACCCATGTTTAGGACACAAATGTAACTAGCAGGATGTCAATATTCTTGCCAAGATGGGAAAGCCCATGTGCACAACACGACTGGTGCTTTGTCTCTATCCCAACTTTTGCATACCTTTCCTAGTCTCATTCGGAATTTTTTGACTGATGTAAAGTCACTCAGAAGTATTTCGACAGTTATTTGAATGAAATTGGTAATAGTTGTTTTGAAGGACATAATTTCATCAAATGAGCTGTCAGTGACCACTGAATGATCGGAATTTAAGAAAATCTAAGTAAAATATGTGTTATGGAGAAATTTATTTTATTGTAAATTGCTGCAATACAAAGCATTAGTCTTTCATCCTTGATTGCAGACACCCTTTAGTGGTGCAAACATATATACAGTATATTCACCAGGTCACCCACTTTGTTAGCAAAATAACCATTCAATTGACAACAGCTAATTTAATTTGCTGTTGTAGGGGTTGTTGAAGTTCTGCATGAGCAATGGAAGTGGAAACAAAGGATATTTAAGGAAAATTTACTGGATTTACCCCATAAGAAAGATATCTCAAGTTCACAGAGAATGGTCCAACAAACAAAATATGTGGTGAGGAGGAGCTGAGTGGATGAAAATCTAAAATCAACAGTACCTGTCTTAGTCGCTGACATTCAGAATCAGGTCAAAAATCTGTGTGGTTAATGAAGGCGTGCTACATATATAGGCATGCATGGTGGCAGATAAATGAGCTGGAATGCCTCCCAGAAAGACAGGTCCCTGATGGGAGCGCTTTAACAACAACAGGAGAGGAGATCAGGCCAGGGGGATTAATGTTAGTGTGTCAATCAGGGAAACACAGCTCAGATTGGCAACAGTTTTAAATAAGACAAAAGCACAGTTCCAGATGTGTTTCTTCCCTTGGTTTGAATTTTATAAAAGACATAAAATGTCTCAATTCGTGTAAAAGAAGTTAAACTAAAATTAAAAACTTTATTTCACAGAGTTAAGCAAAGAAGAGGAGCAGCTTGATGAGATAAAACAAAAGCAAATAACCAAAGGAGCACATTTTCCATCAGTCCTTTGGAAGTAGGGATGAGCGCCAAGATGATTCGGTGCAAACAGCAAAGAAAGCAATCAGGCTGGGCTGACAGAGAGGTGAAAGCTCAGTGACCACGCCAGAATGAGAGTGCTGTTTGGACACGGTGGACATGCTGATCCCTAAGGCTGAGGGTCTTGTGCTAGTTCTTCAGTTGTTTACCTATAGCCTAATAAGATATTAAACCGAAAAACGGCCTTCTCAGGGACAGGGTTTGTCCAATTGCAGCTTAGCAGCTGTGTATGGGTTAGACATAACTGTCATGCACAAAAATATTTTGTGTGGGGTTAAGGGTTTGGGGTTGGATGGTGATACAACCAGTCAGTGTGTCAAAGATACTAAAGATAGTTACATTCTTACTAGACCACTTATAGATCTTAGAAGCTGTATATAACGTAGATGTGTGTGTATGTTTATTCTCTTGAGAACTTTACTCTTTACTTTAACAGGCCCTAAAAAATGTATTCATAGCTGAACTAAACATTTGAAATCTGACCGTCCTCTGTCAGACATTGTGGATGATTTCTTTTGATTGTCCTAAGATGTCCAACAAGGATGAGGTGTAATGCAAATACATCCCTAAGTGTGCATCCCCCTTAATTAAGTGGCTGTGAACTAAACAAATCAGAGACTTACAAAGCCATGTTATCTTCAGCTGTGATTTTCCAAACTCTTTAATGTCATAATAATCTTGGTGTGGGTGAACTTCTGAATTTGGAGAAATGGAAAAGGAAAAATCAAACATATTCCCCCTTTTAATATTCTAAATAGGAAAGATTTTGTCAGATTTAATGTCAGACAGTGCCAAAATAAGAGTGCATCTTTTAACAAAAAAATCCAGTTTTGTATGTCATTTGTCATTTGCCATTTGGGGGAGCAGCAGGGGGTATTATAGCCACAGCACTGGCTTGGCAGGCTGAGTTTACGAGCACGGCCCCTTGCCTCATCATTCTGGCCCACAGCGAATTGCCCAGCTGAATGAGCTGAGTAGGGCTGCTGGGTGATTGCCTGGGACCTTTCAATTTACCACTCTTCACACCTGATCCAATGGGGCGCTCAGGTTAGAGGCGCTGAAGGGAAGAAGAGAAGACTCATAACCAAGCGCATAAAAATGACGGATAGTGAATTGCATATCAGATGTCGTTCCATAGAGTTTCAGGAAAAAAGTAATTAGTCGCAGCCTGCAGCACGTCTCAGTGGACTCAGTGGCTTTTGTAGATAATGACCTAGTGAGGTATTTAAGAACATATTACAGATAGCTGGCTATGGTATTTCAAAGAAATAAAAGATATAGAGGATAGGACATTGATCAGTAAAATGCCCCATGTCCCTGAAACCATTCATGCTCTGACCTATATTCACTGAGCTTAGGAGCACTGGGGCAATAACTATAAAGAAGTTACATTGGCCACAATGCTTTAATTAGAGCTTAACTGCTGGCCACATTAAGGGAAATGATAATAGACTTTAGGAGTGGGGGAAAAAAAGCAGTAAAATATGTTAAGTATATAATTCTGTGTAACTTAGTGAAATAAACTAATACATTCAGGAAAGAAAAAGGAATACGTGGAATAAATTGCTCTGATCAGAAGAGATCAAAAATGCTAAACAATATGTGTGGCTGAAAGCTAATGCAAGTTATCGCACTGAAGACAACATCTTTACAGCACTGTAATGCAATTATTTCCCTCTTCAGATTATATGGGGACTCGTCAAAGTCAATAGGTAGATAGAGGTAAATGCAGATGCCTGTTTCCAGAATTCCTGCTAAAGGCTGCAGTTGTCTTGAGACTGGGTTAGAGGGTTCAGTTCCAGAAGGCCAGCCTACCAAAGTTACAGAGGAATGTTTCAGATTAAATCATTTTCATGTGTTGGAAACACCCAGTCAATGTCCAGACCAATTTGGCAATTGACTTCCTGCTTGTATTACTCCCAAAACTTATTCTTCTCCTAGATTTATCAGAGTTGAAGCACACACTTTATAATCTGCGGTTACACATGTTCCCCATATTTCAAAATATTTTTTTGTTTACCTAAATTTAAAGCCATAAAACATTAGATTTTGAATACTCATACATTACAACATGGGAACTTTTCTTCTCTAGTTCCTATCTGGTGACTGGATAAGGTAAACTAATGTGGTTGGGCTGGAAATGAGGTGCTCCATGCCATGCTTTCCACCCTTCATGGTCCATGATATTGCCAAAAAAGCCATGGCTGGATAATCAGCTTTTTTAGTTGGTTTCTTGGGTGTTCATAATGTAATTCTAGTCAGACCACCACAGCTTTGGACTTATTCTTCAACAGATGTTGTCATAATCTAGAGACTGCAAGGATTGGATAAGGACAACATATCAAATCTTAAATTGTTCAATTCTGAACAAAATGGTTAGGGTAACCTTCTGCAAATAGAGTAAGATGGTCACTGGGTGCATCAATGCTGCTGTTGGGGGTTGTGCCAACATTGTGTAATCTTCTACAATGTAGCTGTATCCTGTCACAACCAGATTATGTTTTCGGCTGGGTACAATATTAGTTGTCATTGGCAAGACTGATATTTACATATAAATGATGAAGAAAGCAGTATTTCAGGGCACCAAACAATAACACCTGATGCAATCCAACTGGAATCTGAACGGTATCGTAAGTGTTAGAGAGCTCACATACGACTGGACACACAAAATACACTTAAAAGACAGGGCTTCTTAAACAGGAAAATAAACGAGCAACCGATGTTAGCCAGCAACTTAGATATCCTTCCTTCCTTAGATAGCCTTCCGATAAACATTTTAAAATTTAATTTAGACAGACTGGCAACCTGTATAGCGTGTACCCTGCCTCATGGCCAATAACCACTGCAAATAGGCATCTGTCCCCCATGAACCTACAGGGGTCAAAATTAGACAGAAATAATTTAAATGAGCCATGATATTAAGGGTCTTACTGAGCAGCTTTGGAGCTACAATCGTCGACTTGCAAGGAGTGAACAATCATAAGAAAATAAATTACCTCCACTGTCACTATATGCAAACTATAGTGACATTCTGGCTAATAGAAAGAACTAAGAATATTCCATAATTCAATAGCTAGTACTAACCCTCTTGGCAGAAACAATTTTTTCAGTCATTGTTTTTGATTTTCACTTTCTATCGTGCTTTGAATCTGGTTTCATTGCCTGGTTTGCAGTTGGTATTCAGAGGAGTTTATGAGCAGCTGAATGTCTGTAAGGTGCCTGTTGTAAAGGCTTTGTTTGTGCTTCTGACCCACACGTATGAAGGGCCCTCGAGAGAAATTAAATCCATAAAATTGTTAAAATGTGCAATGATGAAGGCAGTGAAGGATAAAGTATAGCAAGGTGGTGTATAGGGAGCTCTGTGGAGGACAGAGAGGTTATTTCATGGTCAGGAGGATGTGAGTATATGAGTTTGTGGAGACGATAGGAATAAGAATAGTGGGTAGAGGAAGTGGGGTTAATCCAGTGTGTTAATCTGTAAATGTCTGGTGAAGTTCGATGTTTGGAAACAGGAAATACGGATCCATACATTCTCTTTTAACTCGGAAACACTGGGCAGGCTTGACTTTAGGCGTCAGGCGAGGATGAATGGCAAACAGCTAATTTCTAACTAGGAAATCTAATGAACCTAAAAATAGACAAATAAATAAAATAAAAAATCCACTTTTGTTTAATCAATCCAAGGACATTGTACTAGAAGTCTTACAATGAATTCAGTCTCAACCTTTTAAACATATGCTGGCATTTTCTTTTTATAGTTGTCTTATTATGAACTTGAACCTAAGAGGAAGCGAGTTTGAGGTGCTGTTCTTGTTTATTCTCTTTTTATATGGACATCCTGCATTGTTCGCTTAGGAAGAATATTACGTTTTAAAAAATGAATATGAATAATCTCTTTTGCTTAAATATTAATCATAATTATGAATCTCAAAAAGTGTAGTTTACTACAGTAGCAGGCTGCTATGCCTTGGCTTTCTAAAGACTAAAATAATATTACTGTAGATTAATATTTTAGATTTGACAAATATATCAAAATCTTACATAGTCCATTAATATCTGAAGATTTTTGAATAGTGCTTGATCATTTTAACAAGGCTTAATGTAACATTTTACTATGCTTAAAAAGTGTGCCCTGGTTGGTTAGCTTTATCGATATGTGCTCAGCTTCTGGAGAAGGATCAGTGAAAGCTGCGGACAGGTGTGAGCAGGTGTGCTGAAACGGTTTGATCTCTGGCTCTGTGGCCTCATTCATCTCTCTTTGTCACATCCACCTGCAGCTCCTTGTCAACAACTCATTGTCATTCCAGAAACATGACTGCCCTCCATATTGTTTTCTGGTGGAGCTCGGCTCTTACAATTATTATTTGCAAAGATCTTCCACTAAGAAGAAAGACAAGCATAACTGACAGTTCTTATGAAAAATGGATTTAGTCAGACAACTGTGTGAATTCAAAACTTTATACACTTAATAAAGGAGAACATGAAAACATGAGACAAAACATACATTTTTTGAAATACTCTTTAAGCTGGATTCGAACAGTTCATACCAGAATTTTGGACAAGAAGAGAGATGTTGTGATTCTCAATGGGCAAAACTAAAAATAAGACCTGAGATTAAACAAAAATTTTTTTGTTACAATATCTATCAAGACCAAACCAGTTCCCTAAAATATTTTATTCCTTTACCTGTCAGATTTTTTAATTATTCCATATGCAGGTGTAACCCCCCCACCCACAAAAAAATAAAATAAAAAAACAATAACTTTTAAAGCATTTAATTGTATCCTAGTGTGATCCCAGCTTTGGCGGTGAAACATGTTGACCCATAAAGAATGGACGTATACAAAAGATAAGGTTAAAAGTTTAAAAGCATCCAAATACACCCTGTATTAAAGATTTGTGATGCTTAGATGTTTAGCAGCTATTATATAATTTGTGCTTCCAAGTTAGATCTGTCATTGTTTTTGCTTGTCGTTTTAGTCTTCCTACTTGCATTTTGGGCTTGCTCCTTTAAAATAATTTTTCTTTTTATTACCAGTTTTATCAGCATCTTGGTTCTTCTCTGATGTTATCACTCTAAGCTTATCTTTCACTCAGCCTGCCTTTATGTTCCCTTTTCCAGCAGCTTCTCATTCCTTTATGCCTGTGCCTGTTCCTTTCCCCAGCTGCTTCCACTCACATCTGATTATTTTCTCAGTTTTCTCCTTTTCAGTATTGTTAAGCTCTGTGGTTTAACTGTTTTCTCCTGGTTCCTTTCTCTTTATCATTGCTTTTCTCTGTAAGTTTCTTTCATGATCTTCTCCTTGCCTGTTCTATTTTGTTTATTGTAATTAGGCCTTCTTCATTAAATTATATTTCATAACAACAATCTTGCAGCAACTAGCCTCCTCCTGTCTACACGTGAGTTCTACATACTTATTTTTCACCCTTTATGATCCTAAATCAGACATTTCTTGTTTGATATTCATAGGAGAATCACACAACAAAATAGCAATTTGCTAAATACCAGAATGGTAAGTAAACTCTTTCAGTTCTTTTGGATTGGGTGATACTGTACCCCTCCAACAAATAATAAATACAAACATAAAACAAAAAACAAAAACATGACACTACGTGGACATTAACATCCACTGTAAAAAGTAAAGCAGGCGTTCTCTGGATCAAGTTGTATATCTTTTGTGTACTAAAACTTGAGTTCAAACCTTGGATTATTTTTCACATTTGTGCGTTTGACTGTGTCCTATATGATGATTTAAAAAAAAAAAAAGTATTTCAAAGACTTTACAGATATTTTCAGATCAAAAATTAATTCCCTGATCATGTTTTTACATTTGGTCAAATTGTTGTAATTCAGAAAGTTACAATAGGTAAACTATGTGCTTTGGAATGACAATGATTTTTATACAATCTCTGGTGGAAAGCATTCCCACTTTGAACAAGAAGCCAGTTTTCTCTACTTGAAGCCATGTTCTTGTTGTCATTAATTATCAACAGGTTTACTATGCGGTTCACCCTCTTGTATCTAATGGCAGCCTAGGATGAGTACTGCAGACCAAGCCTTAATCAATCTGTTCCCCTCCCTCTCCATCCTTTTATCACTTGTAAATATTGGCTCTGAACCCCTGCATGAGACAGGACATTTTCTTGGAGCATTAGGCAGCTAAAATATTCATGGCAAAAAAACGGTGGACCGGAGACCTCCTAGGTTACAGAAGGTGCTCTTTAGACATAATCATTTCAGCAGCATGTAACAAAGATACTTCATTGTCAAGCGACGATGTGAAGTCTTTATGTCAACACACATTCAGTTAAACACTGTGATCAAGGCAGTAACGGTTTTCAGTGGACCAAAAATTAACAAATCCAAAGAGTCAGTTTACCACAACAAATGTTTTTTTCAGAAAAGCAATTTCCAGATTTCTTGCCTTGAGCAGTCAATGCATTGATATTACAAAATCACTAAAAGGTAATTGTGAAACATTCTAGGCCATTTTACTCAGTTCTTTAACTTGTCTAAAGATTTTCATTGAATATTATACATATTTATTCAATTTTATGTTTTTGATCGTGTTGCTAGGTGTAGGTTTCTGGTCATATCTGTGCTGTCTTTTAATTCACAAGTTCTCTGTAACACCAAAAGCTGAATGGTAAACATATTTCTATGAATATCATTTGTCTTTAGTGTGTAACTAAAAAAATCAGAGGAACCATAGATAGACAAACAGAAGCAGTGGGTTTATAACTCAGTCAGATAAATGCAAAAGAAACAAGGACTAATCAAAGGTAATTGGGAAAAGCCGAGGGAGCCTGCAGGCAGAGGAGAATCAGGCGATAGAGAACAGTTGTGGAAGGGAGAAAACTATCATGTTGAGGAAAAGTGAGTAATAAACACAGAGGCTGAAAATTTTTGAAGCAATAACTATTAACAGAATATGTCAAGTGATTAATAATAGAAAACAAAATCATTGATGTAATCTCATTCTCAATATGTGTTCCTTTTCCTGAAGAAAACAACAACTAACTGTCCAACTAACGGATATTGGAAGTCGGTGACTAACGAGATATGCATAAAGTGAAACTAGAGGACATTTAAAGCTTCATAAAAATATACGCAGGGTTGCTACTTGAAACTCATATCATTGCACAGAGGGATAATTGGAAGTGTGATTCCTGACAGTCTGTAATTTTTAGGCCGTTTTGCAAAGAGTTACCCCAATAACTATGAGAAGCATGGATGAATATGGAAATGCCAAGTAGAGAGACAGTCACCAGGAGGTTTGTTGTTTGATGTAATCTGGTAAGCCAAAAGAACTGAACCCTGTTTTTCTTTTTCATTAGATTTTGAAAGAAGCCTTTTAAGGAGCAAAAAAGATCTGCTGCTAAAAGTGCTTCACAAAGATTGCGCACAGTACATTATTAAGAAGTTGTTGAAAGAGCGAGGGTGCTCACGAACTATTGATTGATTTAGTGATAAGCGCTGATAGTTTTCACATTTCTTTCATCATCGTTAGACAAAGCAGCATTTAGTGTTCTTAGCTTAGTGTTCAGGGGGTCGCCTCCTCAGTTCATATAAACAGTTGTTCTAAAGATGCTTAGAGCCATGATCAGTTATTTTTTTTAAATTCAAATTTTAATAATATTACAGTATATAATTTGTTCAACAGTTAGATGTTTTTTAACTAGTATGGTTTCATTTATGTAAAGACCCTGACGTAGGCTCAACGTTCTTCTATTCAAAGGTAGTACGATGAGTTGCTTCATCATATGCTTTTTAAAACAGCTCCCATGTAGCTGCCGGCTCAACAATGGAGTAGAAGGCACCCTGATCCATTTTAATGATGTACACTTCGAAAGAAAAAAATAATAATCTCAGGAAGTAGGACAAGCACATGGTATTTTGTAGAGGTCAATCAATATAAGATTTTAAATAGTACCCAGCTTTCTTTCTCCAGATATCCGAACAAAGAAAGAGAAACAAAATGGCAGAACATAATTTAAAATAACCATGTAATGTTTATAATATTTCCTCATATAAAGTTAAAATAAAGGTTGTGCAAAATTGTTAAATTTGCCTTTTAAATGTTATAAATTGTGTCAATTATTTTGGTCAATAAGTTTCTAACAATAGTTTGAATGAGATTTTGGCCAATCAGTATAACTGTACTGACCTAACCTAATCAGGTTTGAAGTCCTTCTTGCTCAGAGACACCTTATAGGGTCTTCTGTCAAATTGAGATCAGGGCTTCGTGATAACTAACCAATATTCCAGTTTGCTTCGGGGTTAATGTTCCTTTGTAGGACCCATTAAATATAATGTAGCCACAATCATCACTGAATCTACAAATAGAAACTTGTATTTGTGGAATGTTTGAAAAACTGCTGTGGTAACAGCTAATAACTCACCCCATATGCCTGGTTTGGGTCAGGTCTCATAAATTGGGGATATGTGTTGCATCCCGGTTTTCTTTGTTGGCTGATTTCTTTCCATCTGTGAAGCACACTGACAGATAATTAGTTATGGTATAATCTTCAACAGTGTAAAACATCCTTACCCCAATGGTCAGGGACTTCTAATCAAGATTTGCACATATGGCTATTTGTTATTTGGCAAGCGTGGGGGTACCACTAGGAAAGGTCACCTTACCATCACAATGTGAACACCAAGACATGTGAGACTTTTCTAAATTAATTGCATTACCTAGTAATGATCAGAGGGTGTTGGGTCAAATTTAAACCAAAGCTCTGGTTGGGCCTTGGGTACCTGGAGGGTGTGAATCAAGGGTATGGTGTAGGCTGCAGGGTGCAGGATTCTTACTCTTGTAGGTTTAGCCTTTTAGACTTATAAGTACGCCTAATGGGTCTAGGGTATATCTAAGCAGTAACCCTGTTTTTTCTTGTTTGCTTAAAACAGGCTTGATCTTGGCCTTAGCATCCCTTGCAATCTAGGTGTGTGGGTTTAATCTGTGAAGGTTGGTGCTTTCTGAAGATTGTTCCCTGCTTGTGTCCTATAGGGGCTTATTGGCTCGCTTGTGGGTTAGTTCATGACATCTGGTGTTTGATTTCTGTCTCTGTCACTTATTGTCTCTGGTGGTGGGTCACATGAAGTCATTGTTTTTAAAAATAAATGTTTGTATTTTACCTTTCTTCTTTTCTTAACGTTTTTATTGATTCAGTTTAGAGAGAAGCAATGAACTAAACAATATGGTATATTCTATTTACTAAGAAAGACACTGGTCTCAAAATTGCATGTCAACCAACGGGTTCTGAATTCATGTCAATAAATGTTTCATTTACCTTAGATATGACTGGCTAGGGCTTATCGGAAAACTCTTGGGCATTATCTCAAGAATCAGGAAAAGTTTTACAAATAGAAAATTTGCTAGTAAACAGGTTATGGCATTCCACAAGTAATGGTACCAATAAAAATATAGAAAACAATTTATATTACTTTTTGTAATTTCTTCATCTTGATATGTCACCATTGACCCCCCCGCCCCTAGACTTGCAGGAACAGAGTGGGAACAGATATGAAGCAGAAACAACATGACATTGGTAGTTTTTCTACTTAACCTTACATTAGCTTGAAAAAACTTAGTTAAAAAAATACTTATTACTTATTTTCTTAGGTGTAGCTGGAAGCAGTGCAATGCAAATGGATTTCAATAACAAATTTTACATGTATAAATGTTAGATACTGTACTATTACACTTTGAATGATTTCTTCTGTTTTTGCGTGTTAGTCATGGTTGAA
>JAVLVB010000001.1:7569570-7584808 GCA_032876305.1 Orestias chungarensis | reverse complement strand
GCAACCGGAGACGAAACGCGAGAGATGTAAACAAACAAGAAGCGGAGGCGGGACTACAGAATGTAAACAAACGGAAAACTAAAACGAGACGCGGAACTACAAACGAAAATTAACACGACGACACAAATCAAATAAACAAACAAACACAGCTAAGGAACACGGGAAGGGAGGAACTAAACTAACAGATGAAAACAACAAACAATAATTATTTTCTCATGTACCTGGCATGATAAAAAATCTGAAATTACTTCCGATGAGTAGTTGGCCTTCTGAAATCACCACAAGAGTGGACTGTCAACTTCTCTAGGCCTCCACCGGCTCTTATCTGCAGGCTTTACCTGTCTCCGTTAAGGTCAGTGTTCATGATTATACAGCAAGAGAGAAAGATTGGGTAAATATTGCCTCCTCGGAAGAGTTCCAAGGTGAAAGCCACTGCTGAGCAAAATCTGAAGCTCGGAGCTCCCTTGTGATCTATGATCTAATGATCTACAGTACATCAGCAGGCTGGTCGCAAACACACAGTAACCATAAACCTAGTATTAATACGCTTCCCTAACCTTAAATATTGATGTATTTGTATTTGTAGTAATTTTTTTTTTGATAAAGCAAGTTTCTGCATTGCCTTACAAAATGCATTCTTTTCAGAAGTGCAACAATTATACGCTTTTTACTTAAAATTTTAGTTTAAAGAACAATAAATAATATTAACAATAGATGACTAGCTGCAAATAATATGGTTAGTCAAAATACGGATTCTCTGCCCCCTATTAAAACATGTCTTATATGAATAGTTTTAAATATTGAACATTGTGTGGCAAAAATCCTTTTTAATCTCACAAAAATATTCAATAAGAAAAAACAAGTCCAACAATAAAACAATGATATATTAATGCTCTGCTATGATATATTAATGCTCTGCTCTATGCATCGATTTCATTAGTTATTATATCGTTGACATGGTAATATAGTTACAAGGCTTAATTTCTGTTAATCATGATAGTATTTCTTACACTTAATGAAAACATGACACTTAAGATCGAAATGCATGTTAAATTGTGTTGAATATAATTACATCTGCACCATGTTGTGCCTTTTAGCGGTCCTGGGTACAAAAGGACAGCCTGGGATGTTTCTGCATGTTTGCGTGTTCTTCCAGTGCATGCATGGGTTCTCTCTGGTACCAGCGAAGACGAAACACATGACTGCTTGATTAATTCATAGCATCACACCTGCTACAAGTGCAACATCCTGCTAAGCTAATAGATCAATTAGTGATGCAACATGAAGTGGAATTTTAGAAGAACTTGCGAGAGAATGCTTGTGATCTTTAAAACTCTTTTTTTGATCTCACGTTCAGACGCAGATGAAAGATGAGAAAGCTTTCATCGTATCAAGTGTACCAAAAGGCGACATGGTTTTCTGTGTGGATTGTCATCACTGATGCACACTCAATCCAGGGACATCTAGTGTTTTTCCTAAAGCCATTGGCAGCTGTCAAATCTTGAAGAAACGAGGAGCTTCAGCAAAGATCTTTGCCGGTTAGTTCCACATGAAACTGAATAACAAATCCATGACCCATTTTCCAGCCCTTTAAACCTCCTTGTGTCAGAGTTCTCTGATTGTCTTTATACCTCCAGCACAATGCGGTCTGATTTTATTACGCCCGCGTGCCTCGATAACTCAGTCAGCAGTGTTTTCAGCCACAGGAAATGAGTGTGTGACAGGATTTATTTCCTCCCCAGCTGTGTTCGTTTCAGTGGTTAGTTGTGGACTCTTTACCTCAGTTCAACTGCAGTGCCTACCTGGAAAAAAAAAACATTATACAAAAAATCCACAAGTTAATAATTACAATTCTTTTTCTTACCGTCTACCATTGAATCAGACTAAGCATTTCCGTTTATTTGGTTAGTTAGGATTCAGTCAATCCAAAAATAATAGTTTTATTCAAATTAAGAAGTTTAAATACACTACAGGTACTATGTCTTAAAGACACATCAGGTCAGTGCTCAGAAACATTTGAAGTTACTTCAACCAGGAAGGCCCTTCAGATCTTCACAGACCTTTTTATATAGAGTTCACAAAACTCGTACTAAACAAGTTGTCAGCTTTTGGTTTCTACGCTCCTCAGCTCTGATGTGTAGAGATGGCAATAGGCATTACTACGCACCTTTGATGGTTATTTACATTTATTTAAAACAATGTAACAATAACACATTTCTGGATAATCCAACAAAAATCAATACTGTCATTTCCCCAAAAAGGGTTGGTTTAATGTCCAAAAAGTTTTTTCTACAGATATCACTGCTTACATGACTAAGTTGGGGAAGTGGGGAACCTTTAATCCTTGAATCAAATGAATGGTTTACTATCAAACTTTATGGCACATATGATGAGATAACTACTCTTTATTTTCAGGTGTGTACAGCAGGGAAGCATTTCTTGAGGACCGTTGTTAGAGGCTCCCGTAAACATGGAAATCATTTATTCTTTGCTTAAATAATTGAAATTATGGTCTTTTTCTATTTTACTCACAATATTTACTGTATGTAAAAATTCTGAGCATCATAAAACTCTACACATTCCTACTAAAAATCAGATTTTTCTGTAGTCTCAATATACTTTGAACATCTACACCTGTATTTTGGAAATATTGGGCATTCTTACACATACCTGTTATATTATGTATCAACCAGAAATAAGTGTGTGTTTAGAGTTCATTTTCTGCTCCAGGTTTTAAATATGCTGCTTAATATCCGTTCCCAAGCAACAATATCTCAGAAATCTCAACGATGGAGGTCATGATATACCCTCTCTCTAAATTAGGGATCCAAAATGGTTTATTTAGTTTACTGACTCGATTTTCACCTCAGGGAAAATACATGTTGTATTTCAGCCTCAGATATTTGCCTAGAATCATTTTGTAGATATACTTCAGAGCTTTTAGATCCAGCACCTTAACATGAAAAGTATTTATTGAACATGCAAACGTGACTTTTTCAGCCTAACATTCGCACTGCTGTATTTACCTCACAATCTGCCGAATGCGTCTTTGCACAGCCTATTTAGGGTCGTGCATGAGATGAGTGCTTTGCTGCTAATTGTAATAAGCACGATTAAAGCAGGTGGGAAGGGTTTTTGTTACCTCCCAGCATGTGTGCGACTGATGACATTCCTTTTGATACCTCTCAAAAATGGGGCATAATTACTCATTAGGATAGTAATTAAGACATAATCAAGTGATGGCCATTTATGTATCTAAAATGAAGAGTAGTGGAGGAGATTATTCTGTTCTACTAATGTTTGGAGAAAGGGCTACACAGATGGAAGAACAACACTGCCATCCAGAGGTCAAATTTGGGTTTATGATGTGCAAGGAGAAAACTCTGTGGCAGCTACAGGACGTAATTGAAGTCATTCGTTTGAAAAAATTGTTTCTCAAAAACAAAACAAAACAAAACAAAAAAAGTTTATACTAGATAATTAAGTGTGAAAACCAGACCAATAGGAAAACAGTTTTTTGAGAAAATTGGCTTGGCTGCATTTGCCACCTTTACATTAGGGAGGAAAAAAGAGGACGCTTCCATTACTGAGAAAATGATCCCAGCTAGGAAGTACAGGGGTGGCAAAGTAATGCTATTGTGAAGTTTTCTTGCACCACTTAAAGCAACACTAAAGAAGTTTCAGTTTTGGTCGATTTTGGCGGCCAGTGTGGACAAAAGCGGTAGTGTTTTGCCTGAAGAAGACTGCATGAGAACCAGAACATAGCAACGCATAAAATTAAAAACAGGGGAAGTGACGTATTCCGCAAAGCAGTTAGCACATTTGTAATTGTGTGTGGCAGGGTTTTTAGTGCCTGTTAAAGCGATACGGACCCCCTCGGGGTGTCATTCAGAGGTGTCATTCAACGAGCTGTAAGTTGACGTATAATCATAAAATGTTGATGTTGCTTTAAATTAGATCATGAATCATGAAGAACGAACATTTTGAAGATAGGTTAAAGCAATAAATCAACGTTACGACCCCACTTATTAAATGTTGTTTTACACACGTTCAACAGAGGAGATGCTTAGGCTTGTGTGTGACCCACGGCCGAAAACAACAAACAAGAAACCCATCTCCATTAACATCACTTAGCCACTGAAATAAACCAAATGACCATAACTTCCTAATAGCTAACTAAACAAACAAGCAGGTTAATCCTTTATCATCCCCTTATTTACAGTTTGCTCTTCTGCTAGCAAAACAGTGTGATTAGTTGGGATGAGCAGAGAAAGCGGTTGATCAGCAGTCTGGGTCTTTTCTCTTCATACACATAGTCTTTGTCGGCCCACCAATCTGTGCCCTCCGACCTTCAGGATCCAAACAGCAGTCGGCACTTACACTCTCAGATTTGCATTTAGAGGAAGAGCACAAAATAAACTTTATGATCAGAGTCGTAACGATCAAGCATTCTGCAAATAAGTTCATACTAGTGTCCAATTGGGTTTTGCCAATGACCTTAAACATGCTATCTAATAAGTTACAAAAAGGCTTAAGGACAGTGTTTAGGAGCAGGTATCACAAAGCCTGAATCTCATTACTGTAGCTTAATGTAGGTAGACAGTAATATATTTTTGTAGGCAAAGCCAGAAAGGATGTTTTTGTGAATAAACCTGGCTTTGGGACTTCCGTTGTATCTGGGCTAAAATTCTAGTACAGTTAGAAATGGGTGATGAGTACTTATTTATATTGTTTGTTTTCAGATTACGTACAAGTTTTTTTAGTTCATTTATCAATAGACTCAATGTTTGTGACCACATGTCACTTAGACTTAGAAGAAGACTTAGAAAACTTTATTAGTCCCCAAGGGAAAATTACAATTCCTGGGTAACTTACAATTCCAGTACACCCATACAGATGGGCATCTCAATATACTACATGGGGAGAGGGGTGACTGAGGTTATGCAGACATCCTAGGTGCTGCCTTTCCATTCGGATGAAGATGCCACATTACGGTCACTGCAATCAGAGTCATACAAACAGAAATACTGCAATGAAATACTTAGAAAATAGGCAATGTCAGGATGCACAAAGAAAGCCAATGACATTTTCAAACATATTGATATTGAATTTTTTTGTGTAGAGCGGCAGCTAAATTAGTAAAATTAATATTTGAGAAAGTTCTAGGATTGGGAATAAAACTAAGAACAGCTGCATGAAGGACCACAGCCTTGGCAGATGAGAAATTAGCACCAACATCACACAGCACACCTTGTCTAGATGTAGAATGGTCAGAGGCAACCAAACACTTCTTGTACTGGTTCAATACACCTGAATCAAATAATGGTTACATGTGGAGGCTTTTGCTGAACTTTGACATGCTGAGGAGGGTTGTCCAGAAAATGCATGTTCTGCTTGTGCCTACTTTGAGTTC
This sequence comes from Orestias chungarensis, assembly GCA_032876305.1. Classification (NCBI taxonomy): domain Eukaryota; kingdom Metazoa; phylum Chordata; class Actinopteri; order Cyprinodontiformes; family Cyprinodontidae; genus Orestias; species Orestias chungarensis. Next base: position 7,579,395 of record JAVLVB010000001.1, on the reverse strand, counting down.
TTTCCAGGTATTCTGGCTTCTTCCCAAATTCCATTAAAGTGACGATTACTCTGAGTTTCTCTTTGTCTTAACCACTGTAAGGTAAAAATGTTTTGATCTCAACAATTTTAACAAATGTTAAGAGTTATTGTCTTACAAAAGGTGAACTTCAAGGTCAAACTTAATTATCAGCATGTATGAGGTTTTGATAGGGTGAAAACAAAATTACTGTATATATTAAATATACAGGGGTTGGAAAATGAAACTGAAACACTTGGTTTTAGACCACAATAATCTATTGGTATGGCGTAGGGCCTCCTTTTGCGGCCAATACGTCGTCAATTTGTCTTGGGAATGACATACAAGTCCTGTACTTGGGTCAGAGGGTTTTTAAGCCATTCTTCTTGCAGTGTAGTGGCCACGTCACGACGTGATTCTGGTGGAGGAAAGAGTTTCCTGCCTCGCTCCTCCAAAACATAACAAAGTGGTTCAATAATATTTAGATCTGGTGAATTCATGGGAGATCCTCAACTTCACTTTCATGTACATTGAACCAATCTTTCACCAGTCTTGCTTTGATTTTTGGGGCATGGTCATCCTAAAACATAGCACCGCCTTCAGGATACAATGTTTGAACCATTGGATGCACATGGTCCTCCAGAAAGGTCTGTGGTTCGGTGGTCCTTGGCAGTAATGCGCCCATCTAGCACAATTATTGGGCCAAGATAATGCCATGATATGGCAGACCAAACCATCACTGATCCACCCACATACTTCACTCTGGGCATGCAACAGTCTGGGTGGTACGCTTCTTTGGGGCTTCTCCACGCCGTAACTCTCCCGGATGTGTTGGAATACCGTAAAGTGGACTCATCAGAGAACAGTGCACATCTGAAAACCTGCTCTCCTTGCACCACTAAAACCAACGTTGGGCATTGGAACAAGTAACCAAAGGTTTGGCAATACCAGCCGGGCCGTGTATTTTGACCATGTGGAGCTGGAAACAGGAGAGCTGAGGTGAACATTCAATTCTGCCGTGGTTTTATGTTTTTTGGATAAAATCTGGGTTAGCACCTGAACATCCCTTTCAGACAGCTTCCTCCTGCATCCACAGTTAATCCTTTTGGAAGGGGTTCGTCCATCTTGGTGGTATGCTGACATTACCCTGGATACCGTGGCTCTTAATATATCACTAAGACTGGCAGTCTTGATCACAGATGCTCCAGCAAGATGTGAACCAACAAATTGTTCTCTTTTGAACTCTGGTATGTCTCCAATAATGTTGTGTGCATTGCAATGTTTTGAGCAAAACTGTGCTCAAAACTGTGTGAATTCCTACTAATTGGATCTTCACTCTCTGCTCTTACTGGTGCAATGTGCTTTTAATAAAGATTGGCCACCAGGCCGGTCCAATTTACCCATGAAACCTCCAACACTAAAATGAGAGGTGTTTCAGTTTCATTATCCAACCCTTGTATATATCGTAATTCCTTATGTTAAAGTTCTAGGTTCATCTGCAAAAAAGACAAATAATTAGATAAATAGAACCTTTAAAGATTCAGACTGAGTCATTAGCACATCAACTCAAACCTCACACCTAAAATAACTCCTTTGACACAAGTGTCTGGAGAACGTCAGGTCAGATGAATTTTCCATTTGGTCATAAATAAGGGAAGGCAGTCAGTAGGGGATGCTGTTACACCTAAAAAGACCAAGACGAACCTCTAAGAATTAAAAGTATATGTAAACAACGAGGCCGGCTGACCTTTAGCAAAGGCCACTCAAGAATATCTCTGCAAAATTAAAGTTGTCAGTTTCTGGAGTATTTTCTTGGTTTCCAGTCTATAATCAGAGAATATGTGTAAAAGAGCTGGACCGAGGTTGATGCGGGTACGCAGTATAGTTTCTGTGCATCAAACTCTGAAATGCAAAACGGCTGCCGATCTGCAGTCTGTCTCTGAGAACATAACTGTGTAATAAAAGTTTCTCCCATTATGTAATGGGAATCCGACTGTCAATGGGACTTCAGTCCTTCTGGAAAGAAGAGCCAAGTGCTCAGTCACACCTTCCAACCTAAACTGAGGGATTCACACATCCTCAGTCACGTCTTTGGTCGGGGTTATGATCTGGGACAAACTGAGCTCACTGAGAATAATATAGGGGAAAATGAATTTTTCCTGTTTCTGAGTGGGAGACACTTGTGGCCAAATCTGGGCAGGATGGGAGAAGGCGCGCAGACAGAACTGGAGCCTGGGGTCTGGATCTGGGCCGAGAGAAGAGGGAAAATTAATAGTGTTTACCTTGGGGAATTTCACAGCTAAGGAATTTCGAAGGGATGCTGGACAAGGCCGATTTCTATCTAGCAACCTTCATCAACTAATTAAAGCAGGACACGACACACTAATACAAACAATGCCCCAAATCACTTCATTTGGCCAGGGACGTTCTACCCACTTATTCTTATTTCACTCAACAGCACAAAACAAACAAAAATAAAGGATTAATTAAGGATATGTTTAAGTGAGGTTGTGTATACTGTTTATAAAATTATTAGCATCTTACCTTTTCAGGCTAATGCTGTTTTGGAACTAATGTACATGAACTGCTTCCAGTGCACTTCCCTCTATCAGCAGTTCAGTATTTGAGTTCAAGTTACTGGATTTTTTTGTGTAACATAAGTTCTTGCAGAAATTTGAATAATAAAGAGTAGCTTTGGAACCTGATATACCTGGAAGCAATGCTACTTGACATGCTATCGGTAACATCTTTGGTAATGCCAAATAAGTTTTCACTCTGTATCAAGGCATATTAGGGTATATTTGGGCCTATTAAGGTATATTTGGTGTTTAAACTAATATACCAAGCAGTTCTTAGCATTTTTAGAGGGGGTCACGAGATATTAGGTATTTGTGAGCAGTTGTTCTCTCTAACCCCCATGAAATGTGTTTTCTAGCACAAGAGTTAATTTTTAATCTACATATGGTGCATAAGGATAACTGTGAATCAGAATCACCTACTAGCATTTGCCTTATCATTAATGGTGCTGATGAGACTTATATTATATGACCCAATGGTCCAAGAAAATCTTTTAAGGTCTACTTCATGCTTTAAGATTGGTTCTATTTCAATTATTTCGTGATTTTACAGATTAGGCAGTAAAAAGCCTGGACATAGTTATTTTTCATTTAAGTCCAGATAGGTTTGTTCAGAGTTTTTCCCATATTGAATGAAATCATCAAACCAGTTTTGCATTTCCTCAGAATGTGTTTGAGCATATAAAACATGAGAATTGTGAGGAAAAATCTGAAAGGCAGGCAAATAATTTTTCAAAGTAGTGTAGATCAAAATCTGCTTTCATTTTGAAGCAGCGCTTAAGTTTAGATAAATTCAGAACACATGAAATGCTACCATGTCATACGTCAATATGGAATAAAATCATGATATAAAGAGAAGTATTGAAATGTTTTGTAGTATTTTTGTAAAAGATTAATTTAACAAATATTTTTTGTTGTATATCGTTGTATATTCCCCCTAAAAATGTACAGCTTGAATTCACACTTAGCGAATAATTCGCCACATTCTGCTTTGTTTTGTGTTCCAGAAACATGTCTATGTGTGTCTGGACATTCTGCAGACCTCCTTGCAAAAAGCTTTTATTGGAAAAACTTTCTTCTTAAAAAATAGTCGCCTTCAAAACTTTTGACAGCTAAATTACCCAGGAGGCCGTTTGCAAAAAAGAAATCCATTTAACACATTAAGCAGCACAAACAAGATCCCTCTTGAACTGATTTCAAACAGAGAGTAGAAAACAGGGATCTGAAAAGTTGTCACATTTACTCTACTTGTGCTGGTCTAAAAATCCAGTTTTAAGATTAGGTTTTATATCCATGCCTATTTTCCAGAAATTTTAGAAGATCAATAGAAACACCATAAACATTTAATTAAAATTGTGATTGAACAATGCAAATTATTCTTCCTGATTTCTTTTGTATCATACTACAGATGCTGATTTGTTCTCATGTATTATTCCAATAGCGAGTATTTAGAGTGGCTATTTATGTTTACAGTATTTTTAATGGTATTCATAGACTACATATACCATCCATTAAAAAAGCTATAAACATTACTTTTTTATATAATTTGAATACTTAGTCAATGAAGTGTTTAAACTGAATAGAACCAGAAGTTAGTGGAATATTATTGGACCGAAGTCATTTGAGTTGTCCAATGTGCTCTGAAGCCAGAAACATCCTTAGGTGTTTTTTTTTAGGTTAAAAAGGATTGTTTTAAAAAAAGATTATATTAAAAAAAAGGGTCAGAAATTGGCCAGGTTATTATTTTATCATTCACATCAATTAACTGTAAAATAATTAAACTGGTGGGTTAATAATTATTTGAGGTCAGCTAATACTTGCCTGCACCTTTACTATGATCTGTGTCAACAACTGCAAAATTGAAAAGAATCAGAGGACCTCTGGGAGAGTTGAGGCAGGACCCAGCTTCCATACATGTCTGTTGACTCTGTGGTTACTGCTCTGTGATCTCTTTGTTTGCTTCTGCTTTTTCTCTTCAGGCAGACGTCTTGCCATTACTAACCCGACTGTGGATGACTTTCTCTCCAGCCTTCGGAGTTCACTGGCCATGGATGAAGAAGCTGGAATGCTTTTAATCACTGCTGTATATGCAACTCTTAATCCTTTTGGAGGCTGATGCATACTGGATACAGTGCAAGCCAGATCTACACTCTGGTGACTGAACAGACAAAAAAAAAAACTGGGGACTGTGTTTTTCTTCCATATTTGTGTGTAATAGAAATGACATATTTAAAAGCTGATCTCACTGATGTTTGAGCTGTTGGCTTTTGTTTTTTATTAATTATTATTCAAAGATACTCAGCAGTGAGATCATCTTTTAAATAAGTGGAAGCAGCTAAATTTACTTTGTTTGGCTTTTAGGGTTGCAACTTTTTTTTTTTTATTATTTCAAAATTTGCTCCACTAGCTTTACCTAAAAATCTGTGACTCTTGTTTTGTCACATTAGGATTGGGGATGTCATATAATTATACAAGAAAAGTGCACAATTTTTTATGTTTGTCCCTAAAAAAATCCAAAATGAAGAAGGTCCAGCATGTGGTTTTGAACGACTATTTTAACGAAAGCTATTCAAACCACAGGTTTATTGATAACCTAAAATTTTAATTGGATATAACTCACAATGTCTGTTTTAGATTTTTGGATGTGTCTTTACAGCTCAAATATATAAATTGTCAAACCATAATAGTTTGTTTGCATGCCATTTTAGTTTCTTTTATTGTATATTTAGTCTTGTGCTCATTTCTGTAGATTTTGTGTAATTTTCTGTTTACTGGATATGTTTGATCAAGGTTTTCTCCCTTAAGTCTCTCTGCTTTATTATTTTTTAAATAGAAAAATATAAAGCTTTTTTTCTGTTCTTCCTCTGGCAGTCAGTAAGCTTCCTTTCCCATGTGTTTCTCATTTCTTGATTTCCCTCTCAGCTGTCTCTTCTGTTAGACAAAATTATGTTTCTATTATCTTTAAGCCTAAATCACCAAAATTAGATGAAATAAAGGTTTTAAAGCTGTCTATGTATAAAATTCATACATTTCCCTTTCTGAAATGATCGGCCACCTTCCTAACATGTGCTCATTTTTCAAGCCATACTTATCTAAATTTTCAAGGCCCTTAAATGTTCACAAATTAGATGTGTTGTACTACTAAAATACTTAAAAAGTCTGAATTCCAGTTTTGTTTTGTTTTTGTTTTTTTTCTTTTTTTCGTTGTTCTAAGTTATCTTGTACAAAAATACAAATATAAAAAACTTAATATTTCTGCAATTAGGAAGTCCGAAGCACATTTCTCTCCCTGGAGTCTGTGGTGCATAAATCTTGTCAATGCACAGATTAATACCTAGCTTCGCAAACCAGGAAAGCAGAAACATAATTATTATTAAAGCTTACATCAGGGGACATTGACCCAACAGAGGCACTGGATCAATTACATCTTAATGATTTTTCTTCACATAGTGTGCGCTTGGAAGTCTCCTCCTAAAGCAGCCTCTTGTGTTCTGATGCTTCTCTCTGAGTGTTGCTATCCCCTGCGTGAGCCTAAAGAACAAACAAAACCAAGCAACAGATCTGGAATGAGACAGCACGCCAAACTAATGTCCGCCGCTCTGGACTGTGTGTACGCCAAGCTGCCAAGGGGAAGTAGATAAATGCTTGAAATATTAATTATTTGATCGTTATCTGCTGGTTCAAGCAAAACAAAAACTGAGTTTATTAGAGCAAAGAATGAAGACAAGACGTGCTGCTTTGAATCTGCAAAACACAGCAGTAAACAGTGTGATGATCATGTTTTCAGTGCCATTAGAATTAGCGTTCCAAAAATCTTGTGGTGAAAATTTTTTCTTTTCTGATCTTAATTTAATCTTTTGCAAATCCTGTTGAGTATTGGTAACATTCTACAAACATATCTGACAATGTTGATTATGTTGTTTTGAACCTTTTTCAAATTACAACTAAACTGTCAGTGTGAGTTTTCTTTCAGCCACTTCTTGAGTTTGCCACAGGGGGTCACCAGTGCTCCTTCCACCCCAGGTGCGCCTGGTTGGCACTGATGAGCTGTGCCAGTATAAGAGGAGTGGTGGATCAGCTACTCGTCGCTTGAGTGTTTGTTTACTCCCGGTAAAACCTAGTCTCAGTGCCGAACTCTAGTGTCTCTAGCCTTTTTGAATGCTTCTCTTTGTGTCTCTTGTTGCTTCTAGTTTTTGTAAAGATTTTTGATTTGCTACTTAGTTTTTCCCACGCCTCTAACCACAGTTGTGTTTACCTCAGGTTTTCCTTCAACTCCAGAACTCAAATCATCTTCAAGATCCTCTCTGGTTTCCCTCGTCATCTGGTTCCCACTCCTCTTGGCTCAGCTCGGTCTGCCCGCTCCAGCATACTCAATAAGCTGCACTACCCCTTGGACTACAGCTTCACTGACTCCGCTGAAAGAAACTCACCACTCACTCCCCCCTGGCGACAAAAGTTCACTCTATCCAAGTAAGATTGTTCCCTTCATTTTTCCTCACCCGATTGCTGTTTTCTCATCTTACCTGTCCTCATGTTCAGAGGCTCCCGGTCTCTCAAGTCGTAGACGTTCTCAGCTCCCTGCCGTTTTCTGCCGCCCTGCTGTTTCCCGTTCCTCGCCTCTCGTTGCTGTTTGCCCGTTGCTGCCACCGCCGGATTCCCTTCTCCACATCATTCTAAATAAAGATCATTGTAAATATCTCCTGAGAGTTCTCATTTCATGTGGGTCAGAAGCTTAAATAACATGACATAAACACTTTATTCCCATATAAGAAAGCCTCAATCCAAATATAAAACCAAGAATCCTGCTATTTTTCTTACATTCCAAGAGTCTGAGCTTTCTAGAAAGGTTCAAGCTGCTGTTGAAAGACAGCAATAAACAGTCCTGTTTGCAGTTTTCTACATAGGGGAACAGTAAACATAGAGATGGCACCATCATGCTCTGGGAAGGCTTCTCTTAATCTTAGATGCTTGAAAAATGTGACTTAACAAAAAGTGATCCAAATCTATTGGCTTCAAAATCAAAAGTTTTTAGCTGGCCTTTAAAGGAACCTAGCGAGTCCGCTAATCTGAGAGTTAGAGTAACAAAGTTTCTGAGTCTTGGAGCCACAGAAGAAAAGGCATTTTCCTTTAGCTTTTAGTTTCATCTTGAGGAGATTAGCAGGTCTTGATCACATGACCTTGAGGTCCTTATGGGTATGTAGGGATGTAAAGTTTTGAGGTTTAAGTTGGTGTCTGTCCATGCAGTGCTCGTCAAGTCAGAACCAGTATGTTGAAATTCTCTAGATAACAAACAGGGGGCTGATTTGTTGGATATGAAGTGGATTTATATGACAAATTTGGAGGAACCAGTCAGGAACCTAGCAGCAGCCTTTTGCACAGGTCGCATCCAGGCTGGTGAGGTTTGGTTACGCATGTCTAAAGTGCATTGGAAAAATCTTGAGAAGATAAAAACGTTATTTAGTTTCCATTGTCCAACAAGAGACATTTCGACTAAGTTTGTTAATAGTTTGCAGATGCTTGAAACAGAAACAAATCCTGAGACTTAAGATAGTTTTACAGAGTGAAACCTGAGTAAAAGTTCATCCTCCTTTTTCTTACTAAGAATTAGTCGATTGACGATTGGCCAAGAGGCATATGAGACTGCTTTATCTTTACAGGGTTTTTTGTTTTATTTTATAGAAGACAGGGAAACACTAATTGGAGTTTTAGAGAGAATTTTTAACAGATCTGAAATGGCAGCCTACAAATCCGCCTGAATTATGTAGTTATATCAGTTATATTCTGTCCGGAGGAACAGCCCAGAACTCACGCAAACTATTGTGACAGGCTCCTGGAATGAAATCTAAAATATTTTACCAAATAATCCTTCCACAATTCAGATTTTGAAGACATAGTTGAATAACTCTCCGAGAAATTCTTCCTCTGATTATCTTGGCGTTTAACTTATCAAAAAGTTGTATGCTTCTTTTTATTCGGTGTGCATAACCTTGTGGTAAAAGCTGTATTTTTTCCCCCCTTTGTCCTGTTTAGCATCATGGCTAGTAGAATGGGTTTCTGGCTGCCATAGTTATTCTTAACTGATTTGCTTTTTCAAGGGGGGCTTTAAAAATATAGAGTCTCCCTTGCAACCCACACCATGGTCCTTTATTCATTTCTGAAGTGTTATTTACATGCTGAAGCTGAACATGACTGAGGGGTTGGAGGGAGGGGGGTGCACAGAGTGAGGAGGAACATCTACACAAACCGAAATCAACACACAAAGAACACACACAAAAAAAAAGCATAAGAGAACCCAACAACCAGCTGCTACGAGGACACCATGGCTAACACCAGTGGAGACAGAACTAGCGGAGAACATAGACAGCAATATATGCAGCAAGAGGAAAAATAAAAGAAATGGGGCTAACTGGATGGTATTAGTACACAGGGAGCGCAACGTCCAGGACACCAGGGCAACCCGAGAGCACAGAGACCAGACAGCCCCGCACAGAAACATCACACATCCACCCAGAGGACAGGACAACTATACTGTTAAAACAAACAGTTTTCAAACATAAAAAGATAAAGCATGGGCCAAAACCTAAGTTTCAAAGTGATAGGCTTATGAGACATACCCCAAATAGACTGGGTTCTGTATTTACTGCGAAAGATGGTGCAAGGAAGGATAATTTCATTGTCTGTTTTTTGACTCATCCCTGCTCTAAGACAGCTTAATCCAATGATTGAATAACCTCTTCAGGATGCCATCAAGTTTGGCAAAGTCCTGGTAACAAGCCATGCATTTGATTTAGGTGTGTCGCACCAGGGTTCTCCCAAACTTCGTCACTTAAAATGCCCAAAAATACATTGATAATTGTGGTTAAAATGGGACAAAAGGGGGTAAGGTTCAAACGAGGCTCTTTGCTCATCGCTGTTAATGTTTCCGCAGCTTTTTTCCAACCTTCCTTCCAAACATAAACAACCTGGACTACTACAACTTTTTTGATTACAGTCGCCTTGAATACTTATAATTTATCCAGAGCGATTGGGAACGAATGTCTTTTAACTTCAACGGCCTCATAAATACACAGGCTGTATTTTACTTGTAGATTAATATGTGACAATAACATGACTAAAAATATCAGTGGAAAACTTGCATGTTCTTGTATGTGCGGTTATTTGGGAGTCTTTGCTCTGTGTTTACACTGCGGCGCTGAGTGTGTGTTTGGGAGAATGTAAATGGGTGATAAATCTTTGCTGACCCCCCCCCCCC
>JAVLVB010000001.1:7531111-7569470 GCA_032876305.1 Orestias chungarensis | reverse complement strand
ATATATATATATATATATATATATATATATATATATATATATATATATATATATATATATATATATATATATATATATATATACACCCTACTCACAAAAAGTTAGGGATATTTGGCTGTCATGTTGAATTTCAGGATGAGCCCAAAATGCATTCAAACCTTAACGGGTGAACTTAATGTGACCTTCTCTAAGCTTTTGAATGCACCTGTCCAACTGTTAAATGTTTCAGTACTTTTTGCACATGTTGCTGTTCTCTAACGAGGAGCTTAACGGAAAAAGTCACAACAGGTGTTTGATCCTCAAATCGACCAATAAATGTCCTGGTTCAATTACAGCTGGTGTTTAAACAGTCGTCCTCATCAGGCTGTTCACATTGTGACATCATGAGACCAAGACGACACCCAACAATGGATCAACAGTACCTGGCCATTGCAATGCTTCAAACAGGACGTTCTCAGACGGACGTGGCCACTTAGCTCAGAGTGTCACAGAGTGTCATCAGCAGGTTGCAACAGAGATACCGAGAGACTGGAAGTGTTACAGAAAGGCATAGAAGTGGACGTCTTTTGGCCACATCCCATGCTGATGACCGCTACATTGTGAACAATGCCCTGAGAAACCGGATGATGAATGCCACTCAACTCCAGGCACGTTTAAGGAGGTGAGAGGCACCCAAGTCTCACGTCAGACCATTCTAAACCGTTTACATCAGCGTGGTCTGCGTGCTAGACGACCTGCAAGGGTACCTGACCACACCAGCAGGCACAGGCGTCATCGTCTTGCATGGGCCAGGGAGCATTTACGCTGGACGAGGGACCAGTGGGCCTCAGTGCTGTTCTCTGATGAAAGTCGATTCACGTTGAGCAGAAATGATGGCCGCCAACAATGTTGGAGATGTCAAGGAGAGCACTATGCATCAGCCACTGTTGTCTCTAGACGAGCTTTTGGTGGTGGCGGTGTCACAGTGTGGGCAGGTGTGTCCAGTCTGTATAGAACTGCCCTACACTTTGTGAATGGTAAAGTGACAAGCCCATACTACCTGAATAACATCATTAATCCAGTGATTGTGCCCCTACATGAACAACACAGGCCTAATTTCATCTTCATGGACGACAATGCTCCAGCTCATCTGGGTTGCATCATCAGGGAACGGCTGTTGGAGACTGGTGTACCTCCAATGGAGTGGCCTGCACTTTCTCCAGATCTGAATCCCATTGAAAAACCTGTGTGATCAACTGAGTTGCCGTCTAGAGGCTCGAAACTCTGCACCCCAAAACCTGAATGACCTGAGGGCTGCCCTTCAAGAAGAGTGGGATGCCCTGCCTCAGCAGACAATAAGTCGACTTATGAACAGCATGAGACGTCGTTGTCAAGCTGTAATTGATGCTCAAGGGCACATGATGAGTTATTGAGACGTTGACATTTTTGTTGTGGTGTACACACCATCGTTGTTAACTTTTGTTTCAACAAATTGCTTGAGATGAGGAAATCACCAGTGCATCCTTCTGCTTAAATGTCCTACTTTTGTGTTATGATATCACTGTAGCGGGAACTTTTTACATTTTCCATAAATTTAATCCGAAAGCCAAAAATCCCCTAACTTTTTGTGAGTAGTATATATATATATATATATATATATATATATATATATATATATATTTATAGACAATATTTTTTTAGTATGCAGCAGACTTTCAACTTCAAACATTCACCCATAGCAACACTATAATCCTTCAGATTTTTGCTTTTTTAACATTTGTATGCAATAAAAATGCCCAGACGTAGAAGCAATTTCTAATTAGTGGAAAGAGTTCGGTCTCATAAGTCAAACTAACTTACCTTTAGCTCTTTTGCACAGAATATATGAACAATAAAATCTGTCTCTTGGTGTGCAAACCTGATACAGACCACCATAACAGAGGTCCAGCTGTATGTGAAGCTAAAATTCCTTTACAAAGCACTGAAGGAAGGCTGCGTACATGCCACCCTGCAAAGCAGAGTGAGTTCCAAAAGTGGCATGCCTGGGATATTTTCATTTCCCATCTTGAAATGTGCATAAAGCATTTTGGCGATCTTTAAACTTTTAGAAAATCCTGAGGAAATTTTGTTCACTGATGATACAAAAAAAATGGGAACTTGTTCCTCCGTTAGGGAAAACAAGTACTAAATTTTATGTACCAAGTACCAACAGTCAGCCATGGTGGTGGCAGTGTGGTGGTTTGAGGGGACTTTGCTTCTTCAGGATCTGAGGGATTTCTTGTAGTTGATGAAGAAAATGAATTCTGCTGTACATTAGAAAATCCTAAAAGAGAATAGCCAATAATCAGTTTGGTACCTTGCTTTGTCATTATAACAGGAACAGGTTCCAAATCACACCAGCATGTCTAAATTGGAAAGTTAAAAAAAAAAAAAAAACTTTTTCGAGCAAACTTAATACTTTAATCCACTGTAGACGGAGTGAGATGAACTTAGACAGACTGTTTAGACATCAGATGTAACTGATGTAATTATCTTATCATGCATCTCATAGCTGGAATGCAGTTCCAAGTAACTCCCGTTTCTCACTTTCAGAGAATACCTTGAAATCTGACCCCTGAAAAGCCAAAAATGTGAACAAAACTATGTTTAAACATGTGCTATCATGTTTTCGAGTTGTTGTTTTTGTTTTGTTTTTTATTTATACAGGTTATCTTTGCTATTAAAAGTTGCTCTGTGGGGGGAAGGGTGAATCATTCATTTAGAATATTTTTACGCTAGAGAGCAAGAGTCTTTCTCCAAAAAGAAAATATCACCTTTCCATTAGTCGCATACACACCAGGCGGTTGCCAGAAGCCAACTTCCAAGAAAGCAGACAAATAATCAGCTCATATTTAATTATCAATGATGGCACTGTGATGTGTTTCTGTCCATGGAATCAGACGTGAATTTCCTTTGTGCGCCGCCCTGATGCGGGTCTGATGCTGTTATTTGGCTTCGGAGCGATGCGGTGCCTGGAGCTGTGCCTGCTATTGACTGAAGCCAGTCGGTGGACAGGATGTTCCAGCGTGTCCCCAGGCTCCAGGTGGGCTCCTTCTCTCTCTCTCCCTCTCTCTCTCTCTCTCTCTCTCTCTCTCTCTCTCTCTCTGCGGGGATCTAAACGTTTGTTTTTCCGGCTGAGAGCTGCCATTTGCCCCCCGCGATCCCTACCCATCTCCCCTCCGCAGGGGGAAGAATGTAAACACAAAAAGGATATGTTAGTATGCGCTGCATGTGTGTTTGTTCATTAAAGGACAGATTTACAGGATAGTGTCCACCTTAAAATACTCCGAAACCTATTTGGATTATCTTCTTGCACCTGCGCGTAAATATGGGCTCTGGATACTGCTTTCATCCACTTGCTTTAATACAACACAGCAGCCTAATGTCTTCACACCACGCAGCCTCCTTACTGAGAAATGTTTGTGCTCTCGACATGAAAAATGGCCATAGCTACCTCCCGAGCACAGGCCTGCAGGCATCAGAGACCCAAACAGTTTACACACCGGAACCGCAACAGCTTAATTTTCGCACATAGCACCTGTCGTGTCTGCTAAACACTTTCTAACCCATTCAGAGGGGATCATAAACACTGGCCAGGCCAAGGCTTGCCTAATATGCGCCAGAGCGGCATCTCCCAGCGTTAATTCGAGCACTGACCAGTACTGAGGTGGTGGTGCAAGGAGGGTGATGTGGCTGACCTTTTACAACTTTCACTTAAAATTCACTCCCTGATTTCCAGGCTGTTTGTTTGAGTCTGAGGCTCAATTTACGTAACCGTGTTCATAACAGAAAGTCAATTTGATTAATAGGAAAAGAGAAGAGGTTCTATAATATTTAATGTAGATTAACGGTTCCATCTGTCTGTCCATTTGGATTACCCCAATACATTCCAGTCTGTTTCAGATAAGACAAAAACAAAGTCATGGCTAAAAGTGTTTTATGGGTTGAACATAATGAAAATAATTAATGCTTAAATGCTTTTTGTGTGCAACTTTAATATTCAGCGAAAATATTGATAAAATACAACCCAAATGCAATCCGATGGGTTCAGAAGTAAACACAGTAAACAGTCTGCCTGTGAGTAAATAATAACCATTTGGAAAGTCATGTTCATAAGTGCTCTTGAATGAGAAAACAATCTGTGTCCAGTTAAAAATACTTGCCCCCAAAACTAAAAGATGGTTTTCCATGACATCGATGTCAGAGGTTAGATTATTCTAAATTTGGAAAGCCAACTGTTATTTCTCTTCCTTGCTTATATTTTACCTTCAGTTGCTGCAATTCTGGAAAAAAATATGTATATTATTGGTATTAGTTGTTGCATGTGACATAATGTAAAAAGTCTTTGTACGAGCTTCTTATGTCATTAATTATTCCCAAAAGATAGCACAGAGTCAATGGTAACAGGTTCAACTTTTACCTACTCGCTCATGAAAGTAGATAAGTCACATATACTTTTTATATTAAGGAAGGCCAAAAATAAACTCTTTCTCTATTAAAGAAGAATAGGTTTGTATTTTAGCCTGCTGCAGAGACAGTCGGGTTCGATGTAGGTGTCTTATCTAATTACTCCGGAACATACATTTACATATAGTTGTATCAAAAGTTACCAATTCAGGGTTTATTTAAAATTTGGATTTCTAGGGACGTACATGCAGGCTGATCTCAGTGTACTTTTGCACATGTTTGAATTCAAAATTTATTTTTATAGCACCTTGGTTAACTTCCATTGCGGGTAAACAAATATCAAGCTTTCTGTACAGGTGCATAACGCGTATCCTTAAAATTCCTATCTACCACCTAACATAGAAGAAAAATGGTACACTTTTGTGAAATTAATTTCTTGCCCATGCTGGAATCTCTTGTCCTTTCAGGTGATATAAGATTTGGGTCAAGCTATGGCACCAACCCAGTGCCCATGTATGGCACCTGGTAGGAACTTTACGCAAAACGGCACCAAACACAACTTATACAATGGAATTGAGCAGGTTTTACTGGCTGGGTTTAAAAGCAATCACTGATCATTTGAAGCATTTGATGGTTCTGAGGCCAAACACAGGGGAAAGACTAAACTTGTACAGCAGCATCAGACTTCTAAGATTCAAATTTAAAATGCTTGAATAAGGAACGCCATCGAGCAAAAAATGTAATGTAATATTGTTTTAATTTTCAATACATACATGAAAAAATGTAGTAGAGCCCTGATGGTTTGGAAGCCCTGAGCTGCAGCATAGTTCACTTGTTTCTTGGGCCGTCTCTGCCTAAGGCTACAGAAGCCTCAAGTGAAAAGAATTTTCAGATTCATTGATTTGAATGTATGAGAAAATTATTTAAATGTATACATTTGTCATTTTGACAAATCCTTACTGTTTTTTTTATTTATAATATACGAAAAATGTGACTAAAATAAATGTACTACCTTTTAACTACATTCAAATCAATAATCTAAAGTTTCTTTTTGATTATCTTATAAGTCACAGTAACTTCAATAGCCATGGGTTGTTTGAGTCTGAATTTGGTTTTTACTTCCTTTTATGTAAGGATTTATGTAAACCAGAACTGCAGCCAGAAGGATCTTAAACTTGTTTCTTTTTATTGTGAATGAAGTAAATCCATCTAACTATTCCCCCTGAGGCTATAAGCCTATCTGAGACTGAATGATCACTTAAAATATTCCAATTTATGACAAAGGTTTTTTGATCTATTTACGGTATTTTCCCTGTAATCTAAATTTTATCTTCAACTTCTGTTTTCCCGCCACACGCTGAGGATATATGACCCAATCATTGCACTGTATTGTCATGCTTATGGAACTGAGAAATCTAATTTCAACACTACCATACTCAAAAGTAATCGCCATTTATATATTATCATATTTTTTTCAGCAGTGGATGCTGTCACTTTCATGACACAATAAACTTTAGAAGCTTTACCACCGAGGAATATAAGGTAAATTACAATTCCCCATGATGCATCACTGAGGTTTATTCTGTTACTTTAAAACAGATAAGTGTCTTTCTTCAGTTCACACGCCTCCAGCATATTCCCTTTGCTTTCAAATCACATTGCCTCTCCATTTTCCCGTTCAGTCATAAGAATGTGTTTTGTCTATATTTGATGTCATGAACTGATGTCATGAACTCACATCTATATTTGATGTCATGGCTTAGATGGTCGAATCTAAGGATTAAATCAAAAAAACTTTATCCTCAAACTTCCTTGTCCCTGAGGTCATAGGATGTTTTCCAGATACTGAGTCACTGGTTTACTGGCATGTATAAGAACCTAGTTATCAGTTAGTGTTCACAAAAAGTAGGGCTAACATAACCCTACCAAATTTTTTAAGAGAATATGAATGACAACACAAAATCTTAGTTTCGTGGTGAGGTGGTTAAGGGAAGTCATTACATAACAAACAATCAATTTTAATCACAAATTACACACATACATTGCCTATACACCAATCCTCTGAAATGTTTTACTGTTTTATAAATCTATCTTGATCAACATAATTTGGGGGGTATTGACGAGAAGAAAATTAAAAACACCCGTTTTTTGTTAGTGAAAACTGATTTCTTCAAAAAATAAAGACAAATAAAAATATGAATAATAAGTAAGTGATTGTACAACCTAGTTGTTAAAAATGTGTATTGCCCTCTTTAATAGCAACGACAGCTTGTCTTCTTTTGTGGTAGTTACAGTTAGGGAATTTTATTTTCTTTAATAGTGAATTCCTTTTACCATTGTTTTCTGAGAACTGGATAATTTCTGACCAAGTCCCTTGTTAGTGTGTTGCTTAACCTCCTACAACCAACAGTCTACCTCTATGACGTACTCACTTTTTATACAGGGAGTCACCGAAGACGATATAATTGAAAGCTAAAGTTATTATCTAAGAGCAAGAATGTGTAAAGCAAGAGTCTGGAAAAGGCATTTAAGAGATGTGGTGTCAAAAGCAGTACAGTCTTCAGTCGGAAGAAGGATCAATGCATCAATGGAAATCTGGACCTAGCCAAGGAACTGAACACATTTTATATGTGAGTATTCTCCTGTTAATCACCCCAAGAAATGTACACATCTTTCTTGTCGAACCTTTAATATTTTGCTTCCACCGCATCCATTGATACTGTCCATCTTTGTCTTCAAACAAATCAACACTAGAAGTCAGATGAAGAGACATCTAAGAAGACTGTAATAGAGAAAGGCTAAATCATTTTGTGCCCCTAAGCACAGAATGACCCAACATAGCAGATCTGCTCCCCTCTAAAAACCTTAGATTGGCCAAGGAGAGAGTTTCCTTGGAGCAGATGCCTCTTGCCTTTTCTATGTTCAGCTGAAACACCTCAGGGAACTGTACTGTTATCATTCCTTTTTATTCTGTACACATCAGGCTTTTAGAAAAAACAACTTTGAGGATTCCACAGTTGTTGCATTTATTAGAGCTAAAGAAGATGCAGTGTAAAGAGAGCTGACAGACCACTTTGTGAAACCGTATAAGGCCAGTAGTCTTACTTTGAATATGGACAAAAATGATGTGATTGTAAATTTTATTATAAACATTACTGTTTAAATCCTGGCTGAATGTAGAGGTGCGTTCTCTGATGAAAGTCTGGGATGCTGCCTTCAGGTCTGGTGACACAGTAGAACTAAGAAGGGCTAGAAGAGAGCTGACTGCAAGAGTCAAAAGGGCAAAATCTGCATGTGCTCAGAAAATCCTGGGACACTTTTCCTCCCAGGATCCACAGAGCATGTGGAAGGGCATCAAGTGCGTCACAGACTATAAAACCAAAGGTGCACAATGCCCCAAAGAGCCCTCCCTGCCTGAGGTTCTCAGTCAATTCTACGCCCACTTTGAGGTCCCTGACACCCCTCCCAGCACCAGATTCACACCTTCACCAGGAGAAGAGCCCCTCAGTGTGACACCAGAAGAAGTGAAGAGGACGCTGAGGAGGATCAACCCCCGCAAAGCTGCTGGCCCAGACAACATCCCCGGACGGGTGCTGAGAGAGTGCGCGGACCAGCTCTCGGACTTCCTGGCGGACATTTTCAACGCCTCCCTCATCCAGGCAGCTGTCA
This sequence comes from Orestias chungarensis, assembly GCA_032876305.1. Classification (NCBI taxonomy): domain Eukaryota; kingdom Metazoa; phylum Chordata; class Actinopteri; order Cyprinodontiformes; family Cyprinodontidae; genus Orestias; species Orestias chungarensis. The sequence goes on along the minus strand of JAVLVB010000001.1, from coordinate 7,561,376 downwards.
TCACCTGCATGAAGACCGCCACCATCATCCCGGTCCCCAAGAGCTCCGCAGTGACCGGTCTGAATGACTATCGGCCAGTAGCCCTCACACCGATAGTCACAAAGTGCCTTGAGAGACTGGTTCAGACCCACATCAAAGCCACCATCAGTGTCACTGTTGATCCACACCAGTATGCATACAGGAAAAATCGATCCACAGAGGACGCCATTTCCTCCGTGGTCCACACTGCCCTCACCCACCTGGAGCAGAAGGAGTCATATGTTCGTATGCTCTTTGTGGACTTCACCTCTGCCTTCAACACCATGATTCCTCAGACCCTGATACACAAACTCTCCTCACTCGGACTGAGCTCGTCCCTCTGCAATAGGGTCCTGGACTTCCTTACCAACAGGCCGCAGTCTGTTAGGATTCACAACATCTCCTCCCCCACCATCAACCTCAACACTGACTCCCCTCAGGGCTGTGTGTTGAGCCCCCTCCTGTTCACATTGCACACATATGACTGCTCGCCTATCCATCCAGGCTGTCATATTGTGAAGTTTGCGGACGACACAGCAGTGGTTGGATGCATCATAAACAGTGATGAGTCCAGCTACAGGCAGGAGGTGGAACACCTGGAGGGTTGGTGAAGAGAGAACAACCTCTGCATCAACATAAAGAAGACAAAGGAGATGATTGTGGACTTCAGACATGCTCGCCCCCCCCTGCACATTGGTGGATCTGCTGTGGAAGTGGTCAACAGCTACAGATACTTGGGTGTGCACCTAAGTAACAACCTCACCTGGAGCAACAACACTTCAATTCTGGTCAGGAAGGCTCACCAGCGGCTCTACTTCCTGAGGAGGTTGAGAAGAGCTGGACTGGGGAGCTCAGTCCTCACCTCTTTCTAGAGATGTGTGGTGGAGAGCGTCTTGTGCTCCAGCATCAACGTGTGGCATGGAAGCTGCTCTGCTGCAGACAGGAAAGCTCTGCAGAGGGTGGTGAAGGCTGCACAGAGAACTGTTGGAGTCAGCCTCCCCAGCACCACAGACATTTACACCTCCAGAGGCAGGAAAAGGGCCACCTGCATCATGAAGGATCCCACCCACCCAGCACACTCACTTTTTGTCCAGCTCCCCTCAGGCAGGAGGCTGCGGAGCATCAAATGCAGAACAACCCGTCTGAGAAACAGCTTCATTCCTGAAGCTGTGAGACTCTTGAACTCAACCTGAACAACCACTGCACTGACACTTTACATGGACAATACACACTGAACACCTTCACGTACCCGGACTGAGGCACTTCACTCCCTTATGTTCTGTATATTTTCTGTATATTTTGTGTATTTTATTTATTTTACTTTTTTTACTTTATTTTATCTATTTTACTATTAGCTCTTGGGTGGAACTGGACCGTGAGAATACAATTTCGTTCCACCCCATGTATCACATGTGTTGAAATGACAATAAAGTCTCCTTGAATCCTTGAGTCCTTAAAACATTATATCCATCAGGGGAGAAGGAGTATTTAGGATTCAAGGATAAAATATCTGATTGGTCACCCAAGACTGCAAATGGTCCTGGTGACTAAAGAGTAGAGCGGTACACAAAAATGAATTGAGTAGAATCTTTTTCCTTCAGTAGTCTCTTAAAAAAATTTCAATTCATGTTCTCTCAACAGTAAAAAAAAAACAACACATTTTTATTTAAAGAGATTTTTGTTTCTTGTGCAAGTGCATTTTAGGCAAACAGAAACTAAAGTGTGTCAACATCAAAAAGTGAACATTTCTTATTAAAAGACTTTATCTTAAATGCAGTGTTCCTAATTTTTCACCCAAAACCGTACAAAAAATCTATGTACTGGATAATTAGTAAAGATTTCTGTTAATAATTTTTAAGAAAGGCTTCATGGACGCTACCCGGTTCATCCTGGCATCTCTGGCTCTTTGCTCCTCCATTTGCTTCTCTGTGTTTGGCTTCAGTGCACTCGGTTTACACTAAGATCCCCATCAGCCTTAACTAAGTGGGATAGTTAAACACATGGGAGGGCCCGTTGTTTTCCACGTCTCTCTAGAGTATAGGTGGTATTAACCGGTCATTGCATGGCTGTGTAATGTATTATAATTTTCTAATGGTTGGTACTTTTATAAGTGATCGTTCACTTCTGTCTGATCAGTTTTCCTGAATCTCAGGAATTGGACAGGCAGCTCCCTCAGAAACCTGACTTGATTGGTTAGGGGATGATGGGGTGGGAGAGGCGCTCTGTCTGTTAAGGATCTCAGGCGCTCTCAGCTGAGCTGAGTCTATAGGGAGTACAGCCTTCGCAGCCTCTTCCTCATGGAAATACGAGGTCTTCATCGCTGATAACCCTCCTCCTCAGCAACCAAGCAGATTCACATTTCCTTCACCGACTTCATGGATATTTGGGAAGTATATTGGATCAACAAAGTGTTTTGTTAAGATTTGAAATTGGAAGCCGGGTTAAGTGATCACCCAAGCTATCATGGTTTTTGATTGGCATTCTCTACACCGTACCTCAACAACCTCTTAAAGGATTTACGCAAAAGAACCTCCAATTTCATCCACACCTGACCGTCCTATGTTGTGCGAAGAAATTACGAGCTGATATTAGGATGAGCAAGAGAGGCCTGTGGAGTCTGCAGAGGGGATATGAAGCGTGAGATCAGTGGAGAGAATCCGAAATCAGCTGTTTTCAATGTGAGCTTCCAGCATCATGCCAAACATGCTGGCAGCCCAGCACAAGAGGATCAACATCCTGCTTCCTCTACTTTTAATGGTCTTCAGCGAGCAGGTAAAGTGTTAACAAGACATTTATAAATGTGTTATCACAATCGAAACAACAGAGACTCTTCTCTCACTCCTTGCAGTAACTGATGTTTTAAAATGATAAAATGTATTGTTTAAAAAATGTATAATTATTTTGTGTAATCTTTGAGAGTATGAGTTCAGTGTCTGAAGGAACAAAAACTGATAATAGTCAGTAGTTATTTTATTTGTTTGTTTGTTTGTTTTTCCTTCTCTGAGGATGTTGGTTGTAAGTTAATTTTGAATCTAAAAGCTCTTTATAATCGTCTCAAACAAACATAAAAAAACATTTGCGGAACAGAAATCAGAGTTAACTTCAGCGTTTGGGGTTCAGATGTTGCGGTTTAGCTGATCTCACATAAGCCAGAATAATAATATCTCTCATTTACAAAAAAAAATTATAATGAAAAGCTTTTGACATTCCAATTTACATTACATTATTTGACAACTGTTTTAATAGGTTAAAGTATTTCCTTTTATCTAACATCTATCCTGAGCAAACACTTCCACCAAGTGGGCCAATGTAGATACTGCAGAATAAATCTATAAGAAATTGTCAATCCACATACAATCTGGAACAAAAAAAGCAAAAATCTCTCATAAATTTAACTCACAGGCAGTTGGAGTTAGTTGTAGATATACATTTCTAATCATCTTTCTATGTTTAGTAAAATATTCTTCAACTATAATAAATAGATCATTAGTAATAACTATTTTTATTTATGTGTAAGTGTCTAGTTGGTTTTACTGTAAGATGAAGCTATGGTACTAAATGATACCTACAAGAAAAAAAAGTATTTAGAGAGATTTTTTGTAATGATTTGAATTTGCTGAAGTGCAATTTCCTTTCGAACATTGTTTTAAATTAAAAAAATCCATAAATAATTAATGTAATCATTAATTATTATTAATTAATTATTATTAATTAATTACATGCTATTTAAAATGTAAAGTTTAAAGGAGGTTTGTACAGATAACATGGTAAATTTTGTGACAAACATAAATAACTAAATAATAACTAAAATATATATTTTTTAGTTTTTTTCAGTTAAATTAAGATAAATTACTCTCAATCTCAATCAGTCTTAGTTTCTCCATCCATTTTTTTCTTCCAGCTTGTTGGTTTTATCACAACTCGGTTGTACCTTATCTTTCTATTTTTATCTTAAAAGCTTAGCAAATGAGGTTGAATCGGTTTTGTGACTCAGTCTGAAAGACCCTAATACAAAAAAATTGTATCGGTTAACTATTGCCTCATTACATTTCTAATATATCTTGTAACCTCGGCGGAAAAAGTACAATTTTAATAAAATGCTATTATGTAATTGATGAAACAAAACAAATACATTACATCCAAAAATGAGGATTTTCTTACCTGTTAGTGTCAATATAATAAAGGGACAAAAAAATAATGTTTTCAGACTTGAGGTGCGTTTTTTACCAACATCTGTAAAATAGAGTTTGATTATGGCTTGAAGAAATGAATGTGACTAATTTAGACACTGTTATTGTTACATAATCAACTTTCTTATTTTATGGATTGCATCATTAAAAATTATATAGAACATCTAGTTGCTTATAAGACACTTTGTCAACTGTGAGCAATGAGCTCCTTGATTTCCACACCATAATTGTCAGCGTTTTTAAAAGCCTGAAATACTCCCATACAAGTAGTAGAAACTAGGTAATGGGTAGAGGAACAATAATAAAAAGAAATATGGTAATAAAATAATATATTTGCATCAACATGTTCATTGCATTAGGAAAACCAAGTGACTGGCTACAAGGTTAAGCAGGAATACGACTTAATTATATTAGATACATTTTATTTAAATAATCAAAATTGGTAAATATTCCTAAAAGGCCCAGAGAGATTTTTATTTCAAGCTGCGAAAGGTCTCATTGTCTCATTGTAATATGAAAAGCCACTGAACCCCCCCACTAAAACTGCTGCAAATTTGTATCTGCCTATTGCGGGTTTCCTTGTTGTCAAAGTAAAGGTAACGGCTTATTTCGGGTTAAATTATGGCTTTAATGTCTGTTGACTCACATGAGTTGAATGGTACCAATGTAGCCCCTGGCAGCCCTTCAAAAAAGGGTTGCAAGGTTCACAATCAGCTCAAGGACACTCATCTTCCAATGGCATTTGTGATTTTCTATGATTCCACTGTCATTCTGGACTTTGCAGTATCTGATGGTCAACAACATGCTGACTTCCTAGAAACACAGGAAGCTTTGAAGGGGACTGATTTTTCCAAACTCTGTTGGCCCTCCAGATCAACTGAATGCTGTCGTTTCATGAGCATAAAATTATCCAACTTTGTGGTAGAACCAAACATCTCTCACTTTCTCCCTGGATCCAGGTGTTGCATTCATTATGTCTTCCTCCTTATGTGACATGGCCTCTGTGTCAAAATGGTCACATACATGACCACCTTGATGTACTTTTTGCAAGAGCAGTCGCATCTTTATCACTTGACGAACACTTTTGTTCTTTAATTCAAGGTGTAGACGTCCACCATCAGATTTCAAAATTTGTAAAATTGTTAAAGCCTCCTGAGCACGGATTGGTTAGCTTGGTTGTGACATTGTGAAGTCCGGGTCCACCTGCCAGGCATTCCCTATTTATCCTTGTTTCTCTCCTACAACTTTCAAACCTTTTAATACATGCCCCTTTCCTCCCCACCTTCATCAAATCCAATTTGTATCATGCGTCTAACAAAGAAAGGCACATTAGCTATGATCTAAACCACGTAACCCATAAAACAGGGTATTTCTAAGGTAACAATTTATCTTATGCAATTGTCGAATACATACACAATTTTTGTTTAAATAGTTATACTGTATAGGAAAAATGGCTAATATTTTGGTATTTTTTTATGTAATGGTCAGGGATATCCTGTTTGTGACATTTTTGTTCAATTGTGAAATATTACCCAATGTTTTTGTTACTGTGTCTTTGTAAAGTAATAAAAAAAGTTATTTATAAGAGGAAGTTTTTATTTCCCAACATATTACTGACCAAATAAAGTGCATGAAGGGTGTTTTAGTTTTGTTTTTATTTTCTGTGACTGTGTAGGACGTGACAGCCTCATTGCTTGAAAGTCTCATTTCTAAACGCACGGAGTACTGGGAAACCTGCAATAGAAGCCTGACTTCTGTTCCTTTTCCAGCCAATGGTAAACCTTTTTCCACCAGCAGTCAGCCTGATCTCATGTTAAATATGCAGACATAATGTTCATTCACTTCTTTTTTTCTGTAGGTAACTACTGTAAAGGAAGTTTTGATATGTTTGTGTGCTGGCCCCATTCATCTCCGGGGAACGTGTCTGTCCCATGTCCTCCCTTCTTACCATGGATCACAGAGGGTGATATTGTGTTTAATATCTAACCTTCGTCTACGTAGATACCTTTGTTAGACTGTTTTTCCACTGCTTCCTTTAGCCGTTGATTCATTTTGAATGGGTGTCGCCGTTTTTCACCGCACTAGCTAGCCTCAGGAAAAGGTGTCACTAGCGCAGATGGATGTTTGAAACGTTCATAAATTTATGGTCAGATCTATGTTTGCATTAGGTTTGGCTCAAACTCAGAGTTTCCTACACTTAAAATTTATTGAGTTTAATGTTAACAGAAGAAAGTGTTCTGCAATCTATTTGAAGCTCTTTTGGCTTTCTCTTCACACTTTGTTTTACCTTTTAATGTTATTTCAAACACAGTTACTTGCAGCTAAAGAGCTCATCAAAATGTTACTTTCTTACTGCATTTATAGGTTATCTTGGTTTCTAGGGTCATTGAAGAAGAATGTACACCAGCCATTATCAGTTCTTGGTTTTTATTTTTATGAATAAACAGGACTTTGCAATGTTAAATGGATATGCATGGTTGTAATAAACTGATCAGATTCCACATTGTCACTATTTATGAAATGGCAGTAATGTAACAATACATTGAACTCACAAGATGAGACTACACAAGATGATGAGTTCATGAAATTAGATAATGACAAAATTCAGATAATCAGAAAATTTCCATGAAAAACTGACCGCATGCATTAATTTTAAAAGTAAGATAAATGTTTATTGTATTATAACTTTGTTTTAAAGATTTTATATTCAATCTTTATTTTTGAACAATAGGCGATTGAAAAACGCTCAGATTACTTAGTAAAAAGTCTAAAACAAGTTAGAAGCTATGAAGTTAGCACTCTGTCATTTTCTGTATTCTCAGAGTAGCTCATATGTTGCTCATATGTATTGGCCACTGTGTCACTACAGATTTTACCTTCCAAATACAAGAAATACTTGAACACAAATTATTTAAAATCTGTGGAGGCCTCATCGTTTGTTCTATCACCGTCTTGTCAACCAGAAAGGGGAGCAGTCTTCTTTGTCAACATGAGAGGCAACCAGAGAGCTGCTTAACTTCTTTATGCAAACAAGGAGCCTTAAAAACACTCATCTTCATATTCCATGCGCATGAAAATTGCACAGTTGCGTCACCACACAAATGTCACGCTGACACAGAGCACTCTCAGCCAGCGAGATTCCACTTTGACAAGAACTGTAAAGGCTTTTTATTTGGATTATCCCAGGATCCTCTGTAACAAGATGTTGTAATACCTCTATTATTCAAACAAAACACGCAAAGCATTTACAGTTTGATAAACCATCTTGATATAAAAGGAAAACATAAAGAAAAAAAAGCTATCATTATCCCTAACCCTTACATTGCCTTAGTTTTACTGGACATACTTTCATGTTTCACCCAAGAAGATCATCTCTTACCTTAATTCAGAATGTAAATATAGTTTTATTGAGTTTGCCTGTCAGATAGTTTTTATTAAAGGTATACAGTAAAAAGAATCAGACTTCCGTTTGAGGAGGAATGTTGTGCTGTTTTCAAATAAACCCAAAAATGCTCTTTGAAAAATGGAGTAAAAATCATAGAATGAATATAAAAAACTATTATTAAAAGGGCTTGTACCTTCTTTTTTACCTTGACACTAAATCTCCCTTGTTACTTCAGATGCCAACAGGATGGCCCATCGGGTATGCTTAGAAGACGGGAGCTGGAGAATGATGGAGAATTCCTCCATTCCCTGGAGAGATGATTCAGAATGTAAGGAAGACCAATACTTTAAAGACAAGGTAATATGATTTTACTTTGTTTTGAGAGCATTTACAATTTTAAATTTCAATTTGTCTTCAAATAATTACTTTACATGGCCCTTTGCTTGTTTTTGTCCGCTGTAGAGATTTCTTTCCCTGTGTAAATCTTCTCTTTCTGCCCAGGAGGATGAATTGCTTCGTCATTCTGCCCTCAGGCTCATCTCTGTCATTGGATATTCCCTGTCGCTTTTCTCCCTCACTCTGGCCACCCTCCTCATGGGCATGCTGAGGTCAGTTCTCAGAAGATGTTGGGCGGTGACTATGGGGTCATAAAGACACGTTTAACATTTTAATTTGACAAGTTGGTACGTTAGCTCAACTTTGAAGGTTCAGCAGGCAGTTAACTGAAACTAATGTGGCTTTAGAGGTTAGAGAAATGTGGTTATCTTCCTCCATCGTAATTTAAAAGGAAATGGAAAGTGTTCCCATACATGGAAGTTGTAATTTTTCTACCTTCACTGAATGCTGCACCTTTATAGACAAGATAGCTAATTGATTTCTGTAACAAACGATCAACCAGACTAATAAGATAAGTAGTCATCACTAACAACATTATAAACCACAAGCCGGTCTTACCTGTAGCTTATTATTTTAATCTCCTTCTACCTTATGACCAGTGCCCTTGTTAATGCAATTAAAGTTGCACAGGAAGTTCTGATTAATGTGTTCCCACTGCCCCTGTCTCTGCTTACCAGGAAGCTCCACTGTACCAGAAATTATATCCATATGAATCTGTTTGTGTCATTCATCCTGAGAGCCGCAGCCGTCATTTCCAAGGAAATCATTTTCCATCTAAAGTATTCAAACCTACCAAAAGACGACCCTGGATGGAACTCCTACTCGAGCTCTGCGGTAATCCTTAGTCCTGTCTTGTGTATCACGTATAAAACGTTTTACTTTTGTCTCATTCATACATGTGTCTAGATTGTAAAGCTGCAGCTTGATCTTATCCCTTGACAGATAGCTCTACTCTGTAAATTCTCGAAAGTCTGCATGGAGTACTTTGTGGCGTGTAATTACTTCTGGCTCTTGGTGGAGGCCATTTTCCTTCATACGCTTCTTTTCACGGCCGTGCTGACCAAGAAATGCCTACTGAAGAAATATTTGCTGCTAGGATGGGGTGAGTCAAGCATTTGTGCAGCTTTGTTAAAAATACTATAACAAAGTAGAAATGGTAAAAGAAGAGAAGTCATACATTTTTATAGTTTATCATTTTTATGCTCCGTTTAAGCTTTGCCTCAAGGCTACAGTTTATTACTGCGTATGCATTACCACAATACCACCAGAGAAAATACTGAAGGATTGTGGTGATAGGAAGTAGGTCTTCCAACCTTAAAGTCCTCACCTTACAGACAGGTCAACACCAAAGATAAATAAATAAAAAAACTAGTTTTATATATATTATTATTACATTTATAATTATTATTAAAATTGAATGCACATAATAAAAAGCTAGATAGATGTGTGAATGCCCTAATGATAGTAGATTTCATTTAAATCTGATGAATAAGGACTTTAATATGTGGATTTATTTTCCAGGAACTCCCATCCTGTTTGTTACTCCGTGGACCATGGTTAAAATTCTGTATGAAAACACAGGGTGAGTGTTTGAGTATATATTTCTCCTTAAAGTGATTATAATGCTCTCAATTCACATATAAGGCTTCTTTCACTCTTAAGGTGCTGGTCAATCATGAACAGATGGTTCTGGTGGATAATAAGAGGCCCAATTACTTTATCAGTGCTGGTAAGGGATGTTCTTTAGGCCATGTTGTGGTCAAGTTGAGAAGCTGGTATCAACTAGATTTTTGTCTGATTCAGTCACGCATGTCATGCTTGCTATTAAGGAGAATCATGTGACAATGTGGTGATGTGGCTGTAGTCACCAGAATATGTGCTACTATTTTTACTACTAAGAAAGGGATTTGACATGTAATGTTTGATGTTATTGATCATCTTAGACAACTTTACCAATGCAATGTTTTTAAATATATCATTAAATGTGTGTTGCAGGTTATTTTCCTCATATTTATCAAAATTCTGATGTTGTTGTTGTCCAAGCTGAAAGCCGATCAGGTGAAATTCACTGACTACAGATACAGGTACTCTAGTCTTTTAAACTCAACTCCCAGAAAATGAGTTTAGGAGATTTAGCTTCATAACTGTGGGTTTCTGAATTAAATATGCTGCTAAAATGCAAATTCAACATCAAAAATTTAAATGTCATATCCATATGCAGTAAATCTACATGTCTATGAGGGAGAAAACACCTGGGTATACGCTTCAGAAACTTTCCGTTTTATACTTTACTGTTGAATGTTGTTAAGTTATTTTTGCCTTCATTTGTTAGAAGTATCTACATGATATTAAACATGAGACCCTGTTTGTACCCTGCAGTTTAGCCAGGGCAACACTGGTGCTGATTCCCCTGCTGGGAATCCATGAAGTGGTCTTCACAGTGCTAATAGATGAGTGTGTGGAGGGAAGCAGTCGCTACGCACGTAACTTCATTAACCTTACCCTCAGTTCCTTCCAGGTAAAAAAAGAAAAAAAACATATTTATTCACAGTCAATATTTGATTTTGGTCACAAATATCATCACCTTCTGATTTGTTCATTGCATTTGTAGGGATTCTTGGTTGCTGTTCTCTACTGTTTTGCTAACGGAGAGGTATGGTTTCCTAGTGATATTGTTCTTTTTTGATATTTAAGGATGAAAAACTGAGTGTAACAGTACGTTTATCCAACTAAAAAAACACAGTAAACATGTCATAATTCCATGGATTCAATCAGATAAAGAGAAGAAAGCTTGTTTTTCTTTTATTTGGGTATGCACAATAGCAGTCAATACATGAAGGCCACAACACCAAAGGTAATAATAGGAATGACAGACATGAGCTTACAAGCAATCAAATAGTTTGGAATCAGGAACCAAGATGCCAATGTATAATCAGTACAGAGCAAGGGGTAGATACATGGGAAACCAAACAGATCATGAATCTCTCACCGGTAAAGAGTCCTTTCTGCAAAAATGTAAATTTCTTGTAGCAGATAAGAACTTTCATTTTGTAATCAAATGGTTTCAAAACACTAATAACATATATAACTGATAAATGTAACTGCTTAAGCAGTTACAGATAAAGAAGTAAGCTTGTTGCAAATACTGTTCATGCTGTGGTGTAATATTGTAACTATAGTAAAGATATGATGCTTTTTTCCTTCTAGGTCCAAACTGAGCTAAAACAGCGCTGGCAACTGTTTCTGTTCACAAATAATTTCAAGGTTCGGACCTGTTTTCGTGGAGCAAATCTCAAGCACCTTTGGAAATGTACTCGACGGCAGCACAGGCAGCGCTCTCGGCAGTTTGATCCCTATGGAGAAGGCTTCACTTCGATGGCTCGCCCACATCTCCTTCAGATGGCCGTCCAAGGAGGAAGTAGACCTCCTGGACTTGGACAGCTTAACCGCCAGGGACTTGAGGGGTACGACTCAGCGGGCCTCGACTTCCTTACCAGGAAGAGTCTTTCCAGTAGTGATGGTGAGATGACGCTTGGGGAGACGATGGAGGAGATCCTGGAAGAGAGCCAATTCTAAGCCCCGTAGATTTCTAGGGAGAATCCGAATAAACCAGGACCAGACAATGAATGTATTCTTCAAGTGGAAAGACCCAACTTTAGGGGATGTTCTGTGTGTTCTCGCAAAATATGAATAATAATTGTGGCCTGCTTGCAAGAGTTTAGTAGCGCAGATCTCTCTATAACCCTAGCCCCAACTTTAGTCTTTTGAAAAAGATGGACATATGAAGCGGACTCAAAGACTTCTGGTCGTTAGCTTTTGAGATACCACCTACGGTGACACTTACCTTAAGGAGGACGGTATTCCAAAACCAGTAAGAGACAGATGTGTCGTTGGTTACCATGGAACGTTGCTTTAACAACAATCAAAATAGTCTCTGGCCTCTTCTCTACGAGGAGTAACAGCGTCAGGCCTGCCATGCTATCGAGGTTATTTCGAAGGTCACAAAGAAACAACATAAAAAGCATCTCAGCCTCCACTGTATCTTGTAAAAAAGTGTTTAGAGACTCATCTGCAAAAATACTGATTTCTACAATAAACTTGGAACTTATGTTTTAACCTCCTGGTAATATTGAAGACAGCCTATCTGTGAAAAATGTGGTGTTAATTCGCTCTTTCATGTTATAATATTGAGATTTTAAACTGCAATTCTACACTCAAAGCCAGATGAAGTGTCACACTAACCTACACTACAGCTACTACCTTCACTGTCTTTTGTAAATAGAAAGACTTTTAATATCTCTTTGTTTTATTTATTTCTGAGTACTCCTTTTTTTCATGATAACTCCAGTTATGAGTTTGTGCACAACATTGTGGCCCTTTCTGGTATCGTTATGTCTCTATGTGAAAATGTAGGCATCCCTTAGAACCACTAACACAACTTTTCCACCTACGCATAATTTTAACAGAGAGTATTCTTCGTAATGAAATGGATTCTTGACATTCCTTCCACTTGAGACTGTAATGGTGATGTGGGGCAAAGCTCCAAATCTAACAGAAGAGGGAAATTATATTTGGTGCAAAGAGTTTTTGGTTTTGTTTTTTCTTACTGAATGTGTAAATAGTTGCTGCTAGATGGTTGATGAATATTTTTTAAAGTCATTTTGAATCAAGCTGTCTGTGTATTTGCTCATTGTGAATCATTGGGTAGTATACAGGATACAGTAAATATAGATGTTAACAAAATACTTTTTTATTACTACTTAAAAGATTATAAAGAAGGCCCCAGTAAATTGATGAAAGTAAAACATTTTATAAAGTTAGTTGCTGAAAGTTTGTAAATCCGTGAAAGCTAACCAACTAGCCATAGTTGTGTCAGCTTATTTCAGGGATCATACTTACTGATCCTAATTGAAAGTATGTGGATCATTTTCAGGCACATTGAACTTGGAAAGCACAGAAAAACACATCTTCATACAACTTAAAGCTTACTGCGCCTGAGAGGAGCAGTGGCTTTGAAGCAAACTCAGCCAACATACCTGAGGAAACAAATGTGGACATAACAAGTCTAATGTTAAACTCTAGACTGGTAGTATCCCCTAAAGGGTTAAATTATCATTTTATTTTTAGTTAAGTTGCAAAAATTCGCTACATAAACTAACTAGCCTGAAGTTCACCACTTTAAGAACTTCTTGAGGTAATTTCCAGCCAATATTTTCATTTTGACAAGTTTAAATTCGATGGAGCTATTAGCAGTTTTTTTTTTCTTTATTGTTGTAGCATATAAAAATGAAAATGTGATAACTGCAGCTGTCAATGTACATATTAAATAGAACTGCGTTTTGCTTACCAAAAATAAATATTGTAAATGAGTAAAGGATAAATGCAGCACAGTGTTTAGAAGAGAGACCAGGTCAGATTAGATTCATTTTATTTCTCTATTTAAAAACTATGGCTCTTTGACGTGTAATCAATGAGCAATATGTAAATTGACAATTCAGAATAAAGAAATTGTGAAGTTATTGTGAAGTGCTTGTGGTAATTAGACCTCTTACTGGGATTTACTAGGGTTCACAAGAACCGTGATCATGTAACATATATGTGTTGCTATTATTAATGCTACACAAAGTAACCACTGACATAATAACCTAAACTATTGGCAAAAATGCATGTTATTGGAATTTATGGCATCATTATCGTTATATTTAAAATGGGTAGCGTTAGTAAAAAATAATATATATATAACATGTGAATCCTGACAGTTTCGTGTCACCAATGCCATCCTTGACACGTTGCTTAAAATCAATCAAAAGAAGTCCAAGGTGGGATTTTATACAAATCTGTCTCAAAATCTAAATATGTTCCCTGAAAGAACTGAATGCTTACCTGGATTTCTATATTGTATAAATGTGCTGCTCTTAGACAAATCCAATATTCTATGGTTTATCCTGAAAGCTGTGAAATCACTAATCCGGATGTTCAGTCAGTCGTTTTAAAGGGGAAAAATAACAAAGGACAGATTACTCAAATGTATGTTGCTGAGTCTAAACATACTGGCTTTCTGAAATAAAATTAAACTGTTTCATTTGTAGTTATTTAATCCATACAATGTTTATGATGCCACTGTGTTTATGGCTTTCTCGACATTGGGTGAATCTTACACCGTCTGGAAAACAGTAATTTAGATTCACTTGTAATTTTCAGATCCTGATGAATATGGAAATTCAAACAAGATTGTAACAAACATTGGCTTTATTTCTGATTGTGTAATATATCCATATGTGTCCATTTATCCTTTTTTTCTCCTACTTTTCTTTTGCTGTAGCTACAATGAGTTTTATCTCGTGTCCCTTCTTTCTTTATTGATTCCTACCTTTTATCATTATTTCATCATTCATGTTATAAAATGGTTTTTAATTAGAAAGTGGACCAGACGTTTGATATAAATATGCTTGATATTAACAAATTTCATAAAATAAAGTAATAGAAATGTTTTATCCCCCCATAAAGACTATTCAAAAAATCGTTATGTATAGGTTTGAGGTAAAGAAATTTTTTTTTAAAAGCAATGACTGAACATCTTCAAAGAGGAGTTATTCCATATTTTTTGGCAAAGAGTGTAATGTTAATGTAAATGTGTGTAAGCTTGCATGATGTCCTTTCTTATCTCTCACTAATGTTGTAACAGTGTTATGTTTTTTTTTCTCTATACAGATTTTGGTGATTTATTGCGAAAAAATATAATATGGCAGGCCAGTAAATTATATCACATCATCTGGACTGAAGTGTGCATATAAATACAATGTATTTGTAATTGAATGTGAATAATGCTGACTTTAATATATATCTATTAGGCTTAATTTGTTTAAAAACATTACTGTACATATTGAACTATCAAATGTTTGTACTTATGAACACTCAGTGATGTACGTGCACAAATAAAACAGGTGAATTGTCATGAAACGGCCCTTTTGATTCCCCCTCTCAACTATTTTTATATATTTTAACATCAATCTCTGCATCTGTGGGAATATAAACACATTCCCAAAATGAAATATATATTTGGCTTCAGCAACATTCCAGTGAATAGTTTTCTGGCTATTATTTCAGCACAGTATATTTATTTTTACTCCATAACTTAAGTGTGTTTCCCACTGTAGGAACTTTCCAGAGCTCCTACAATCAGAAAAGAATCTCATGGTTTGTCAAATATAAAGACAAATTAAAAACAAAATACCATAAACTGAACCAACACAGTTTTTGCTGGTTGGAAGTTGGAAAGCTGTCAAAGCAAAAAAAAAAAAAAGAAGAAAATTCCAACCTTTTAAAAACGGTAAAACTGCACAACTCTTCATCCAAATGTTAGCACTTAAGAGGCCAGATGAGAAAATTCCCCTGCATCACACAAGGTAAGATTTGGTTTAAAATCATTTTACGGTTTTGCCAACTTAATCCTTCTCTTATCAACCAGTCGCTGCATTACTCCACTTATGTGAGTGTTGAATTTTTGAGACAGGTCACGCCACTCCATGACTCTCCTGTGATTCTTCTGCAGGGAAGGTTTTTGTCGAACATTTTATTTAACATGCTTAGCATTGCTGTTTGAAGCATGTTTGCGAATCAATACTTAAGTATAGAAAAGTTGCTCTACAACTGCTGCTATAAACTCTCCTTTTTTTAGTTTCCTCTACATCTATTTTAGTTTTCTGTCTCTTCAAACCCCCAGTTGGTTGTGGCATACGGCTGCTTTTTTTACTGAGCCGGGTTCAGTTGTAGGTTTCTTCCTGTTAGAGGGGAGTTTTTCCTCTCCACTGTCGCTACATGAATGCTCAGTATGAGGGGTTGCTGTAAAGTCAACGACAACACAAGCCATCGGGTCTGCTGATTCCAGAGCAGTGAATGCTTCAAGTCAATGACTTGATCTGGTGGGATTCCTTAGATTGGAAACCTTTTCAAACTAATTTGTAATGATGTATCTATGATTTTTATTGATTTTCTTCTAAAGTGCCTTGAGACAACATCTGACGTAAATTGATTCTTGATGTTCTTCTGGTAATAGTTAGCATTATGTTGTTGTTGTTTTTTTTTATTTTTATATATTGCCTGATAAGACATCAAGAGCTCTGCCTCTAATTCACTTGCCATTAATGTAACTTTCACAAGCTTGTCAACCTGTTACATTATCAGCAAGATATTATATTCTTTCCTGTTTCCAGAGAAAGAATATAAAACAGTTTGTTTTCAAAAACAGTAAATATCTAGTGTATACCGGTTGGAACACACCAGCTCTTCTGTCACAAATTAAATATTTTGCATGAAGGGATTGAGGGCATAAATAATAATAATAAAATAATAATACATTTTTTTTATGCCACATCACTTTCTAAGATTGTTACTCCAAAAACAAAGCTTTGTCACAATGTAATATAAACACATGACTTGCAGTTTTTAGGGGCACATTCCTTTTGTTTCTACTCCTAGGAAAACATGAACTCCAGCCCGAAGCTTCTACTATATAAGGTCAAAGAACAGTTCTCTAAGATACTTATCAATTGATAAAACATGTGTTTTGGGATGCTTGTTTAGTCTAATAAGATACGACAGGAATGGTTTGATACGATTTTTGGACAAGGATGAAAAGACTGAAAGGGCGTAAACGCATGAATGAAAGTAGTAACTCTAAATCTAGGAGGGAACCATCTGGTGACTCTCATATGATAGCTGCAGTGCTTGAGAAGCCAACATGTTAACTCGAAGCGTGAATAAAAGTGTGAAAATGTTATTAGGAATGGACTTTCTGACATATCAAGCTAAAAAGCCGGCAGCAGAAAAAACTCAATGTCAGCCAAGCTTGTTGATTGGAGCTAATATCTACCATGAAAGCAGCAATCACCCCCAAAACTTATGTGTTATGACCTCCATTATATCCCAGAGCACCACAAAGTTAATCGGGTATAAGCACAAAACAGAAAAACTTGACCAGCCAGTGTGTTGCATAAACCTATACTGCTTTTTGCTCTTTCAACATTTAAAGCGTTAAATCTTCACAGGGCTGAGAGTACTGTTGCATTGCAGCAAGACCGTGTATGTTCTCCCTGTGCATGTTAGGTTCTCTCTGAGTACTCTGGGTTCCTGCCACGGTCTAAAAAACATGTCTGATAATTGATCTTCTTAAATTGTCATTGGGAAAAGCAATCTCGAGATCCTCACCACAAATACAATGCCAATATATAAGAAGAGCTACATGAGAGCTAAAATTAGCTAAAATTATTTGGAAAGGAAACGTCAAAGTACAAAACTAAATGAATCAGACAATCATATTAACGATTAATCTTATCGGAGAATAACCTCATTCATTTAAACAGTAGCTATATTCTGTTAGGCAGCCAGAAAACTGTTTGCCTTTAAGTCTAGCAACCTCTGACTGGCACAAAGGTCACTGTTTCCTTTGATTGCACATTTAGAGGTTCAGCTCAAATATAGATTAGTGTCAAAAAGCCTTTTGTTTCAATAATTTCTCTTATAAAGATAAATAAATATTATATGTTTGTCATACAAAGAGTTAAGTAATTTCAGTTGTTATGTAGCAGAAAATTCTGTTTCTATGAATATACATTACATCAGACCAATCAATACAGAATTTTTATTAAGATTAAAGATTAAATCAACTTTATTTGCCAGGTACAAACCGGACATACTAGGAATTTGTTTTGGTGTAATTACACAGAGGCTGCCTTTTGCTATCCAGCCGCACACAAAGTTGTTGGCCTGTTGATGACTATTTCAGCCTAATCTACAATATGTGCATATAATACTCGGTTTGATCGTGTCTTCCTCTTGAGAATATCAGATGGATTCTCTTTTGGTTTCAGCTGGTATGCCGTCTAAACCATGGCAGTAACACAAGGGTCATCAAAGCAGGCATTCATATTTGTGAAGAATTGTCCCTCTTTGAACTTAACTATCTTTGTAAAGCTGTGATTATGTTGGACCTCGACGCATTACTGACGTAAAACTGGACCTTTAACTCTAGGACCTTGCTTTCCAAATCAAATACAACATTTGACTTTTATCTGAAAAGAGGACTTTGGAACATAGAAGAGTGAAGTTACTCTCTCAATGTTAAATTCCTTGTTGCGTAAGAATCATTTTTATTATTGTTTCATTTATTTATGTTGCATTGTTTCTTCTGCTTAATCTTCAATTGTCATTCTTCTATTTTTCAAAGATTTTTGAGGGAACAAAATTTGTCGTAAATCAAGGATTTGAGGTGACGTTCTAAATCCTATTCATAGTCTACTTTAAAGAAATGTGGTTCTGTGAGTCACAAAATCAGACTATAAATAGCGATGAAACATTTCCTTATCAAATGTAACTTGTTTAAAACACATATAAAAGCATGTAGATCCATGACTGCAGTAATAGGATTACAAATATGCAATAAACAGTTAATATGGCTTTCAATGTTTTTATATTTTTGTCTTTTAAACGGACGTCATGATCCCAATTACCCAAATATAAGTCATTTACAATTATGAATAAAGTGATAATTGCAAAGGAACAAATCAAAATATGTTCTGCACTTAAAGTCATGACGTTCCAACACTGATGAGGAGTCTGAATTATAAAAAGGATTTAATTAGGACGTTAATGCTCACAATTAGGATTTTCAGATTCAGATTCGACAATTTTCCGGTGTGTTTTCCTCTCATGTTGCAGAAAATGCCTCCGAAACAGAAGAGCGGCCGAAATAACGTGTTTTTCCTGAGTAATTACCCGCATGATGCGCTTTAGTCACGTCAGGCGTCGGTTTTATACATTATTGTTGAAATGGGCCAATCAACGCGCGCCTGGGTCACATGACGCAGCACAGCTGGATTTAATTCCTCTCGGTTCTGCCTCAGCGTTTCTTTTCCATCCTCCAGCTCCCACGAACATGGCCGAGTCCTGCGGGAGCGACAAGCCGGCGGAGCGCTTCGGATACATCACCCGAGCCCAGAGCTTCAGCGCCTGCCACCGGCTCCACAGGTACGCGGCCACCACCGCCGGTTCCTGACGGGATGCGGCAGAGGAGCGAGTTTGCTTTAGCCGACGCTGAATGGAGATTAAAGTCACGCGACAGCCGCTGCGCTGGTTTCCCTTATAAGGATGCAAATCCCGGAGAAACTCGCGATGCTTTGTGTTAACGGCCGCACGCGTCGACCTAACCGAAAGAAAAAGAAAATAAGAGAGTTCGTTGAGAACCAGACCAGAAATGAACTGTTTAGGAATTCTGCCAGTTGACCTAAACGCAAGCGAGAAGCAAGGAGGTATCATGGGAATTGTAGTTTTTTTGAAATCGAGTTGTAATGATGCGTTTATGCGCAGTCAAAAACGCCATAAACTGTAATTTTTACGATTGCAAAAACCCTAAACAATAAAAAAAAATAGTAAACATTTTTTAAATACTATATCCCTAATAATACTCATTACTTAGTAGCTTTCTTATCATCTACAACATTTCACTGCATTTTTTTGTGAACATTTTGTTGTAAACATCCTTATACGCATATAATAGACATAATATTACATACAAAATAACTGCATCACAGTTATTTTGTATAACTGTGATGCAGTTATACAAAATAACTGCATCACACTTTTTTCTTCTTCTTTTGCTTACAACAAACATACTAAATTGTTATTAAAAATTCAAGTAACTATCATTGGTCTGGTTTGTTCTATTTAAATGGTCATCCTACCACGGGATCTGCAAACGTAACATTTTGTAATCGGTATGTTTTTTTTTGCGATGCATACTTCTGAATCAATTATACTGTAAGTCTATTAATTTGCTATGTTTAAACCCCAACGATGCCATAAAAAACATATTCCTGGAACACATGTTTCTATGTTTTCTGACACCTCTTTCAGTCTTCATCTGAGTGACAAGGAGAATAAAGAAGTCTATGGAAAGTGCAACAATCCCCACGGGCATGGACACAACTACAAGGGTTGGTTCTGGTTCTTCTCTCTTAAGATGTTACACAATCCTAGATAATCACAATTAAAGCATTTATCTGTTTCTTTTTCACTCGAGTGTTCTCGTTTTATCCACAGTGGAGGTGACAGTAAGAGCAAAAGTGAGTATCAAACAAATGTTTTTATAAATAGTACACAACACTGGAATCACAAATGTTTGCCTAAAATTATCTTTAAATTCCACGATTGTTTCTAGATCGATCCCATAACCGGCATGGTCATGAACCTGACAGACCTAAAGAGGTGTATTGAGGTGAGTAAAATATCGTGGTGATCAGTAACGGGACATTACTTGTGTTAGCATGAAGAAATTCAAATAATTCTACAAGCGTTTTTTTGTTGGTACACAAAATAATTAAAAGGGGTTCCCGGAATACCAATATGGTCACAAAATCAATTGTCCGATTATTGCTGATGACAGTTTTTTATGTCTGATTAGAAAACTAGTTCCTGGATCTGTAGTGAAATGGTTGGGGTCTCTCAGAGTTTATTTTTTAAAAAACAGCACTTTGAAAAAAAGATGTCTGCAATGCAAAATACTTGGTTTGATCTTATCGTCTCTCACTCTAGAGATTATCACATAGATTCTCTTTTGGTCTAGGCTGGTATACTGTCCAAACAAGAACAGTGTCGCAACGTTCATTAAAGCAGGTACTAATAAATATATATTTTTGGTTCCTTTACTCTTTTCAATTTTTAAAGTGAGCATCTCTGTAAATGTAAATACTCTTAAAATATTTCCAGCGGATAGCCATGATAACGTTGGACTTAGAACATGTGTCTCCAAATCAGCACTGACTATAGAAACTTTCAACTAGAACTGAAACTCTGGGACCTCGATTTCCAAATTAAATGCTACTTTCATTTCAAAAGAGGAATTTGGATCATTGAACAATGAATTTTCTCTGAACTCTTACAAAACCTGTACCTCATGCATTTTTTTTCCTTCGCTTTTTCCCTCCACTTAAATTTCAATGTATATACTTCTATTTCTCCACACCTTTTGAGAGATCAAAATAAAATCACCTTTTACCTAATGTTTTGGGCCTTCTTTCAAAAATTTGAATTGAAATTCTAAATCTTGTTCATAGTCTACTTTAAAGACATGTGGTTGTGTTTGCTTGTAAGAATGACAATCTGTGTTTTGCTGAGTTCACACCAAACATATCTGGAGCGTCCAAAAGAGGTCTAATGCTTGAATTTGGACACGTGTACATTTTGTGCACTTTTTAATATCAGACGCTTCAAAGTAGCATCCCCAGTTCCGTTTTTTTCCGGTCGGACTTCTTGTCTGTTCATTAATCTTTTTGTACAATGGCGGATGTAACTGAGAGAGCGGCTCGGCTTTATTAGAGTCGTTATTGGCTGCCTCTGCGCCATAACTAGCGGAAAAATTCATTAGCGTTCCGAATTCGGGGGAGCTGCACTGACAAGGCTGTTGATTTCAGCTCACTCGAATTAACGAAAACAGCAACAATAAATCTATCCGTTGGAATGTTTGTCACTACGTCATAGAAGGCAATGCTTGATTGCATCGAAAGTTCAATTTTCCCAACTCGAGCGTTTTGGGGGTCGAAGGTGTCTAGAGGGTGAGACGCGTTGGCCGATCAAAATGTTTCTGACACTCGACGCTCTGGAGGCTCAAACGCTCTGGTCTCGACACGCGTAAAGCGCCGTGACTCTTTTTGACGCTCGAAGGCGTGCGTTTACATAGACTTTGCATGTAAACTTGACACTCCAGACGCTTTTGGTAAAAACCCAGCATTTATCTGAAGAAGACCACATAAAATTATTTTGTAGTGGTATGGCCACTATAAGCACCTGTACAAACTAAAAATCATGCCATCCTTTTTCTGTGATTTGGCAAAATGACCGCCATCACCCAATTCCTCCAACAGGAAGTTATCATGATTCCTTTGGACCACAAGAACCTGGATAAGGATGTTCCCTACTTCGCCAATGTAGTCAGGTCTGTTAGCTTCCATATTGATCTCTTTAAGCACAGACACACGTTTTTAACAGATGCTTTTCCTCTCGCTTATCAGCACGACAGAAAACCTGGCCGTTTACATCTGGGACAACATGGTGAAGGCTCTTCCTGCCAGCCTGCTCTACGAGATTCGAATTCACGAAACAGACAAGAACATTGTTGTATACCGAGGAGAGTAAACTGAGCTATCTGTAACTGTATTTTAGATACATTTCAATGAGTCAGTGTAGAAGCCCTCAATACAGAAACAAAATTGTTTTCTTAAATAGTAAATTTCAAATAAATTTCAAATGGAAAAGTTAAGGAGCCGTAATTGATTTATAATTTTAATACCCCACCTGATCGGATCCTCTAATCCTGGGGTGGGTAACTCCAGTTTTAGATTTTTCCGTGGTCCAACACACCTGAATCAGATGGCTGAAGCACCTCCCCAGTATAAGTTAATGACCGGCCCTCGAGGACTGGCATTGCCCACCTCTGATCTAATCGTTATTATTTTTAATAATTTTATTCTAATCTATTTGCTATTTTATGATTTTTGCTGTAATTGTGAAGCACTCTGGTCAACTTTGATTGTTTTCAAATATGCTTTGTAAATAAAGTTGACGCCTATGGTGAAATTTAGTGTGGAAGCCAATCACTGAGGGAAACCTCTAGGTGATGGCTGTTTTATACATTTGTCATTTTTAGTCTTGGTTGTTTTCATGCAGATGTTTCCAGATGTTTAATGCTGCTGTCTTCCACTAGACAGGATGTTCATATGTAATAGAGGGATGTTTAGTCCCTGCTGTAACCCTTCTGTTTTTCTTATGATCCCTGTGAGGGTTTTACACTGACCAGCCAGAGAGACGTTGAATGGGTTTCAAAATATATTCTTAATTTATTACAAAAAGTCAAAAAATAGTTGCAAAATGATAAATTGGGCCCAAACTGAGGTCAACATAACACTACAACCCAGGTAGTTACACAAAGTACTCAAGCAACAAAACTGACCTCCCCAAACAAGACATGAAGAGAGCTTAAATAGCGGCTGATCAGACCACTGCTAACACACATGGGGGTTAACTAAACACACAAGAACATAAACAAATACTGGTCAGCACATTACTGAATCTTTAAATTAGATAAATATTAGAACTGAACTAATTTCCAAAAAGAAGAAACATTAAAGAAATGGTAACATTCAACTAAAGATCAATTTTCCTTTTCCCCTGGCAAACAAATGGAATAACCCACTGAGGAGGTTTGCCTGCCATATAAGGACAGCAATTAGCTGGAGCTCCTGTGTTATTCCAGCAGCAGCTCCAAAGGAAACTGGTAACTCAAAAGAAGAAGAAATTAGTTTGTTATATTTAACAACAATATAAAGAACTGACAAATAAAGTTAACTAAATGTGTGCACTGCAAATAGTCAACTAAAGAGTCAGGCTAATGAAAATTATTTTAAAGATACAAATCTAAACTAATCAATATGTAAACTAATGTTAAAAGATGAAAAGAAAACCATTACCATTCAGTTCTCTGTGACAGTAGGGACAGCTGTCACAATCCCTTTAATTACAAAATGTAATATGTACTAATAGGAAGTTGCTCAGTTATTTAAGTTTGATCAACGGTTGTGATCAAATTTCATAGCAGTCAGCTGGCCCAAATAAAGACCTAAATAGAACAGATATGTGGGCATATTAATATATGACTCAATTAAAGTTTTTTCTTCTTGTAAATTTTGTATACTATGAGATTTAGGCATTCTACAAATCCATCCATCCATTTCCTGTACATCCTTGTCCCTTTTGGGGTCGGGTGGGTCTGCTGGCGCCTATCTCCAGCTTACAATGGGCGAGAGGCAGGGGTACACCTTTGACAGGTTGCCAGTCCATCACCTGACAAACAACCACACATATGCACACACACCTAGGGACAATTTAGAGTGCCCAATCAGCCTAACATCCATGTTTTTTGACTGTGGGAGGAAGCCGGAGTAACCGGAGAGAACCCACGCATGCACAGGGAGAACATGCAAACTCCATGCAGAAAGACCCAAGGTGGAATCGAACCCAAAGATAATACTAAACTACTAGGGAAACATTTGTATATATGTACAACACTATTAGTATAGTATTGTACATGTATATAAACTATATATATAAAAAGTCCATCTTATCGTATGTGTTTTCTCACCTATTGGTTCTTAATTCTCAGTCTGTTGATCATACTGACAACTGTGTTGATGAATGTTAACCTTTAGAGGGCACCACTTTACCTCTTAGAAACAACTTTGCTATCAGCATGAGAGAAAGGTTTTAATGCAAGACTTACTAATATGAGGGGATTCTAACCATCACCCTTTGGTTTAACAGTAGCTAAGAATGTTGGCTGGCTACTATATCTGTTTTTCATCAGATCTCCCAGCTGTTTTCACACAGAACGTCTGTCCTGCAGAAAAATATCCATGTGACACGCACCATTAGGGCTTTTATTAACTGTACTGTAGCAACAGGGGGATAATCTGTCATGCTGACACAAAAAGAAAAAACACAGGCAAAACCTTTCCGTACAATTCACTGCACAGTTTTCCGTGTGGAATGCATGCAGTCGTGGTGTTGTCACGGTTGGCTGGAGGAACTCCAGTGACACATCACCGTGTAAACATAGGTGGAGGTTTACTCTCAGCAGTCATTATTCAGTCTTTCTATCATCTGAAATTTTTGTTTTTGTATGTCATAATCCTTCTTAATCTTTTTACTTCTCATATTATAACAGGAAACTCTCGGAGAAGTTTCTCTGGATTAAAAAATAGTCATTACTTGTGGTTTTGGAAATAAGTTACTAAGAATAAAAGCTGACAGTTGTTTTTCTTTAATATTACAGGATAAGTGGCAGATTGTAACTGTAATCCGTAACCTGTGGGATAAGTGTTTTATTTTGTTTCTTTGTTTCTTGTTAACTAGATGTGAAAATATATATATTTTATTTTTTTGTGATGGATTTGGGATTTTTCCATGTTCTATTTTGCCTTTCCACCATTAGCCTGAGGTGTTACTGAGAATCACAAGAACCATGCACTAAGAAATTTGGCATAGGCATTACATAAAGGAAAAACTGCTAATTCTACATGTTTTATAAACTAGATTTTTCTTTTCAACTCATTTGGTTTCCTTATGTCAGACCTCTCCGGAGTCAATCCATTACATTTTTCAGGTCAAGAATTTTACCAATAATCGCTCTGGTGGATCCTTTCATTTATTTGACTCAGGACTGGGTGAGCGTAATAACACAATTTGGGTTAATTTAAACTGAGGACTTTCTATAGACTATGAATTATTTGCAGTGAATGCTCTCATTACACTATTGCATATGATAATTTAATCTTTTGGAGCATCACAACTCAGAAAAACTCCCTTCTGTCTACTGCACAAGACATCAGTTTATCTTATCTTACACAATGTTGACTGTGCTGATCAGGATTCACTTACCTCGCACACCGGATGCTCAACCTCATTTACAACAAATAGTATTCTTACGTAAAGGTCCATACTGATGAGAACAAACAAACAATGTTTTCTCTCACAGTTCTGCAAAAACAATTTGACTGTTTTTTTGTTTTGTTGTTAAGGTTCGGGGGCCCCAGTGGTCTGTCCTTTGTTTGTGGGTGTTGTCACAAGTTTATTGTGCTGTTTCCTGATAACTCATTTAATAATTATTTGACCAATAGAGCAACTCACAAATGTGTATAGAACATTGTACAAATATGATACGACTATTCTTTATTCTGAGAAGAGGACTGAAATTTGCCCTGCATCACTGCATTGTTGCTTACGGACATACACAATCATGCAGATGGAATGGTAAAAGATGGCATTTACTTGCTGGGTTTTTTCCATGCTTATCTTTCCGTGATAAACATAAAATCTCTTGTTGACAAGGATCCTACAATCTTAGTTCATTTTACGAAGCAGTTTAGACTTTTCTGCAACACACAGAGTTGAATAATATGTAACATACAGTATCAATCAGGTATGATGACTGAGGTACGCTGACCTTAGACATTAAAGAAAATATGTATATCCTTTGTTTGTTATTTTTATAGACCAGTTTAGACAAGTTTAACAGTTGAGTGCGGTGACATCATGGCCCAAAAGTATTTAAAGAAAAATAAAGAGTAGTTTGAGTCCAAAATGGAAGAGCAATTGAAGGTGTTATACAATGAAAACTCAACTTTAGATGCCACTAGTTGCCCACATTTATTTAAAAAACAATCTGGCTGCATCAACTGCACAACGACACCATTGAGATTTAGGAAATTTGGTTCCGTCATGTCTTTGTGCCAAGATAGGTTTACAGCTGCTAAGAGTTTCCTCAGCAGCTGTAAAACAAAAATGAAAAAAATAAATGCCAAACTTCTGTATCATGTTATCCCTTTAACAACTGTACAAATTTCGACAACAATATATAGATAATGCGACTATTTGCACATATGTACACAGCCCATAATAACGGCCCCCCTTCTCTCTTTTACTGTACTTTATGTCAAGATTTAACTGCCATCTCTAATTAATCAAATTCCCTAAACATGCGTCAGGCTCAGGCAGACGATTCACCTTGAACATGCTGGAGCATGACAGCAGGAACAGAAGTACCACTTCCAGATCAGAAAAACTTTTTTTTTTAAATTCTTTATCTGTTGTTTAGATTCCAGAGTCATTCAGCTGATCCCAATTTGGCAAGCAAGGCAGCGGAGCCAGCTGGGGGCTGATACGCAATGAATCAAAGTGTAACTATACAGTGACGGAAGCAAGATGGATGATTACTATTAACGAATAAGAGCCATTTATTATCTTGCTGCCTCATGGAAAAAGATTTTTACAACCTTTTACGATCCGGAATTATTATTTTAATGATTATTTACTTTTTCATACATCGACAGGAGCAGTTTGCTTGTCATTCCCATCTACACTTGGTTTCGGATAACATCCAGTACCAAAAAAAAGAAGTTAGTTGATGCAAAACTGCATAAGTATGCTATTCATCCATTTTTGATGAATCTGGAATCTTCGTCTGAAAGCAAAAGGCCTGTGAAGAAATCACAGAATGGGATGACGAATGTGTGTTTTCCCCTGTTACAGTCATTCGTTGATGGAAAGTGTTATTCTAAGATAGGAGGCCTGTCGATTTTAACTTTTTTCCAAATAGCATTCCAAGGAAGCCAGCTGTTTTTGCCTCAGTGTAAATATAAAGCAATACATATTAGAATATCTACAATGGTGTGTCCAGAATTATTAGCACTTTTTATAGGGAACTGTGAGTGATGTGTTGTTTATGGTCAGCAGCTGTTTCTTGTACAGATAGAATTTTGTGAACATGTTCTGTGTTCATTTGTTGTCTCCTAAATAATAATTTGCAGATTAAGTTCTAATGGAGCAAACCTATTTATTATATTGTCAGCATCTGACACAATTACACTTTGCAGAGCCTGGTTGATTCACTCCAAACCACTAGATGGATGCACACCTAATTCATAATCTCTTTTTTTGTGACATCTTTGTAGTTCTCTCATAATTTGAATAACTATTGCATGGGTTTGAAACACTTTCTATACTGATATAGACCAACATTTTTGAATTCCTGTAGATCAGAGCATGATGCTTTGCTCTATTAGATAATTTGCATACTTCATATTTTTAGACAGGTTTTTATTAAAGCAACACTAAGTAATTTTTCAACCTTCATAAAATATTTTCATAACTTATACGTCAACTTACAGCTTGTTGAATGACACCGCTGTCATGGCCCGAGGGGGTCCGTATCACTTTTACTGGCACTCAGAAACTTTGAGGAGGGTGGCAAGAACTGGAAACAGAAAAGTACTTCAATCCAACTGCAGGTGAATGGGAGATCAGGATTTTACGGGAAATGCAGTTTTCTTCAGGCAAAACACTACCGCTTTTGTTCACAGTGGCGCCAAAATTGACCAAAACTGAAACTTCTTCAGTGTTGCTTTTAGTGTTTTCTTTTTTTCACAAGTCAGGCTCAATAAGGCCAGGTTGTCGCTAGTGCCATTAAACCAGAAAAAAACCCAAAAAACAATCTTTAACCTGCTGGTTAATGTAACAGAATCGAAACAGCAAATAAAGGAAGCTGCAATGCCAGTGAGTAAAAACACTGGGGAAATGTACACTTACTGTAATCTACCTATAGTTTGTAAGACCAGTCACTGAAATCCTGCCTCTATTGCTGTTCTTTCAGAATACAGAGTAAACCAACGGGTTCAAATACAGAGCTTAAGTAAATGAACTCTGCCCTGATAGTAAGCATGACGCTTTGGGTTGGTCTGCCGTCACGTTATGGGTTAGGGTTTAGACATCTTTCCTTTCTTTAAATTATATTTTAAAGGATGCGGACACATTGTATTGCTTAACTGCTATGTATGCGTTCTTTTTTCCTTTTGTCTTTTGCCTTGTTACAGTGATTTAGTAAGAAAGGGCCTCAAGATCCAATTTGCTTCTGTCTGACGTGTCGATACACAATAAACATCTTTCATGCAGCTTTGGATATCTACAGATATATTATCATCTTATTTTTAGTAAAATAATGCAAGGTCTATCAGATTTGGATGTCTCAGCTGGATATAGCTTCGGACTTTGACTGGGCCATCGTAACAAACTGATCTAAACCAGTTTATTGTAGCTCTGGCTGAATGTTGTTGTTCCGGAACCTTTTTCATTTAAGATTGTTTGGTATCCGGCTCTAGCCATCTTCCCATCAACCATGTTTCTGCTTAATAAAAAACATCAGTAAATCTTGAAGCTGACACCACCATAATAGGTTATCCCATTGTTCAACAGATATTTGACTTGAACTGACCGATTCTCCAGGGAGGAACTCTGTAAAATCTGACTTGTGTAAAAGGAGCTCAAGGCAGCATGAACCCACCAGAAATGTAGGCAATAAAAGGTCTCAACAGTGTGCCTCATTAAAAACTTCTTTGTCATCTTGCTTTCATACAAGCTGGAACAAGATCAATAACACAATAACATACATCACCATGCAGGACCCCCACCCCCCTCTGCAGCCAGGGGATCTGTAGTGGTTTTGAGTGACAGATGTGTTGGCATACCTAGACAAACAGATAAATTAAGCCCAGTGGCAGGGATTATACTCTCATTATTTGATGTAAAGTTTGTGAAACGTAGTAAATCCTTGTGAATGATAAGTGCTCAGAGTTTAACAAAAGTACAAATCTTCTGATCTATCACTTCTGATCTGACAGACACGTGCTTTCTTTCTTTCTTTCTTTCTCCCTGAAGGTTTAAAAAGGCCATTAAAATATGTGGGAACTCCCTAAAACATCAAAAGTTCACACTTATTTATTTTGTAAAGCATTTGCTGCTTTACAATCTTAATGTCCTGTGTTTTTACCAGCAACACCGTGGTGCTGATTACCCCCAGACTTAAAACCTGTCTGACCGCATAAAGAAATGTCAAGACGTAACACATCATGTTCCAATCTAAAGAAACTGAACGGAAGTACAAAATTAATAACGTGTCCGAGTCTGGAAAGGTTCAGACACCTTTCCTTTATGGACAAATGACTGATGGGAGAAAGTGACCACACATGCAAACTCCACACCAGCGGCAGCCCCGCACATTTTTCACAATGGAGGCCACATGGGTGTCATTTAGAAATCTTAGGGTGGAGAACCAACATCAAAACCCATAACTGACACTGTGAAGCTTTTGTTATTTCTACAGAAAACAACAACAAAAAGTGTAAACTGTATAGAAACGAGAATTTTAAGCTTCCCACGACAAAATCAAAATTAAATTTTGCTAATAACTCTTACAGATTGGAGTAAACTATTAAGGAATGCAAAATGTCTGTTTGCAATGAAAATTGCACAAAAAAGAGGAGATGCGGCTGGCAGCATCTGTCTAATTAGTTTTGGATTTAAAAACAACAACAGCAGCAGCAGCAAGATGTCATTAGAGGTTCCAATTCTGTTTTTCTTAACTACATTTGCAGAAAAATATTGTGCAGGATTAGTTTACAAAAAAAGTTTTGCTGCTCATTACAAAAGCACAAAAGATAACATACATTTTTATGTTTCAGTTTTCTCAGGGGAGATAAAGTAACATATTGTTGCGGCAGAGTCTGCCGATCTGTCTCCCTATGTGTATCACTGCAATCACAAGGTGGTTTGGCTTGGAGGCAGGGTGACGGGAGGAGATGTGCATGTGTGTGTGTGTGTGTGTGTGTGTGTGTGTGTG
>JAVLVB010000001.1:7519807-7531011 GCA_032876305.1 Orestias chungarensis | reverse complement strand
GTGTGTGATCCAGACCGACTTCCACCAGTACAGACCTACCGTCGGCCTGCATGCTAGACCCCCGGCACCTGTAAGGAACCTGCTATTAGTCCTCTGACACCTTTTGCTTTTTGTCTTCCTGTAATCTTCTTGAGCTATTCATCTTCTTCTTTTTCTTTGTGCACTGTGTTTCAAATCTTCACCTCTGTCAGAGTTTGTTTTCCCTGAGCTCTAAAGCCAGTTGGATGGCTCCTCCTCTCAGGTTGAAGATACCCCTTACAGGACAGGGTTTCTCTGAACAGCAGGGGGCGATATAGTGTCTATGATCCAGCTGCTTATGATCAGATTTTTAGATAAAATAAATTGTCCTTGAAAATCTTTTATACGTCATTTCTAATGTTTCTTCTATGTCTCTCTGACGTTTTCTCATTTTCACACACGCATAAGTGTGCTACACACATACTGCCAATGAATGTAAACATAGACAAGCATGGGAGATTCTGAAATCACTACCAGAACAAATTGAATGTGTTTAGAAGCAGATTTGAGGTTTAGGTCAGACATTTGTTTGAATTTAAAACAGATTCTCAGTTCCTCAACAGACTTCACAGAAGATAACAAAATGAGGATTTTTGTATGTGTTGACGATGGATTTATTGCCAAAGGGTGTATGTTTCTGTTTTATAAATGGATTAATTCATGTCCCCAACATATTGTTTGACATTTATTAGTTAGATGTGACTCCTAACCCTGTCCAGGTTAAGTCTGTTGTTTCTTAAAGCAGCTAATATGTGTACGTGCCACTGATGCTGATTGATGCAGATTCCTTACATACCAGTAATTTTACTGGAAGCCTTTTTGCTGTCTTTTAGCTGCTTAGATTTGTTGTCAATATTTTGTCATTTCTGTCTTTTCCTCACTAAGTTACTGTGATATATTAAAGACAATAATAATAGAGAGGAGATTCTGGTCAAGTCAGAGACTGTAAGGTCTTTATTTCATTCAGCCGGAAATAAATCCTAAATCCTCAACTCTCCACCACCGTGCTAGAAAGAAGTTATGACATTTTTTAGTGCTATTGTGTGTACTAATGTTTAATTCAAAAAGATCAACCTTTGTTATCCATTCATTGACTAATGGGTGGAAAATAGCTTCTGATTTGTATGATTGATTTGATTTGTTTCTTGTTTGCAATTGATGCTGATCAAGTAATTGAGTGCATTTAATTAACAGCCAACATCTCCTCTTCATTCCTTCAACGGCAGCATTAATATACCCAGTGTGTCCATGCACTTTTGATCTAAAACTAGATAATGTCAGTGGAGAGTTTAGCGTGTGTTGGAAGTAAAATGTGCATTTGTTATAACCTGTTCATCACCACAGCATCTATATGAGGCCTTCATAAGTTGTTGTACTTTCTGTAAACCTTACAGGTATTTACATATAATGTCTCTCTCAAAATTAATGAAGCCTTATTCTGCAGCAATATCATAAATCACAAATGCTCCCAAACAGGTAAGAAGGCTGTGGAAACTGCTTTGGGGTATTTGTGTTTGTAACATAGATTTTAAAAAGAGAACTAAGCAGGTTTATGCAACTACTTAATGGGCTCATTGTTTATTATTAGATTTGGGCTCTACTAAATGAGGTCTATTGAGTGGAAGCCTATAAACAAGAATTGAGCACTTTTTGCCTCAGCAGGGATAGAATGATAGAGGGCCTAGTCTTATATGTCATTATATGTTGACTTTAAAGACTTTGGAAGTTATTTTACTAAAAACTTTACTAAACAAATCTTTTTTTGTAAAAATATATGAACAACTCACTTTTATTTGCTGGGAAGAAAAGTAAAATCAAACCACCAGGTGAGGCATGGTTTTAATACATTGTCTAATCCTGACTGCATTCTTTGAAGGCTATCTCCTTGTGTACTTATTCAGTATCACACATCTGAAGTTAACACACACAGGGCCGGACTGGGAGATATTTTCAGGCCAGGAGTCAGTCATGTAACCAGGCCACCCTGGGCTTGCCACGCATGTGTGTTCCCACACACACATTTTCACACCCACACCTAAATGCATTGTCACAAGCAAAACTCATTTGTGCAAGTGCACACACACAAATTAAAAATAAAATAAGATAAAAATAAAAGGCCACCTATTAGGCCTACTGTAATTTCTGTGGTTGTAATATACAGTAACTTTACTGCTGTTAATGCAATAGTGCTAAGATAATAAAGATTTTACACAATAATAAGTGTCTAAGTTAGAGCTTTACATATTCATGTCATGTAAAAAATCAGCTGCCTCATTGGCACATCATCAGGGAATACTAATGAACCCCAACCTACAGTAAATCCAAGGTTTGAATACACGAATGGTCAAGTTTTATCTGGGATACATAACAGCAAATCACCAGCAGACAGAAATATTTAACAACACATTCACTTAATAGAAACGCTATGACGTCAAGAAAGCTGTTATTACAGTTGAGAGCCACTTATGTCAATGCTAGCTTCTGGTAGTGTTCATGTGTTGTTGCTCTACTGTAGATATGGTTTTGTAACTTCAAATGCTCTACTTCTCCTGAAGTACCAGCAGGACTGGTGTCATCACCATCACCACTGCCTGTCTCACTGATTTGGCCTTGTACTCATATACATGATAATGATAAGATTATATCCGATTAGCTGGACAAATAAATAATTGAAAAAGTAAAATAATAATAATAAAGTGGCGTGTAAATCAGTGATTTTAACTTCGCAGTCCTAATCTTAATTTCAATGCTAAACTTATATAGGCTCCATATTTACACTGTAGACTGAATGTGTGCAGACTCAAGTTCCTTTAGGGGTCTCCGTTTAAACTTCAAACAAAAAAAGGTTGGTTCAAATATATTATTAAAATTAAAATACATATATTTAACCTTAAAATAAAATTTGTACCAACATTTTGTGTGTGCGTGTTTTGTTTTTAAAACTTACTAGCATCTTTATTTTAATGGCAACAGGAGGTGACTGAATAAATAAATATGTTACTTTTCTGCATTTTGCCGCGTCCTCCTCCAGCACCTTTCTCTTTTTGTCTCTCTCCCTCTCTGTTCCTTGTACCCCGTCAGGAGACCCGAGTCGCTTCTCCCCACTTCTTGCACGGCTCGCTCGTTGCACGAGCTGCCGTCAACAGACACGCACCACAACCGTTCCTCCACACCTGTGTGGTTCATACGGCCGTTTGGCGCGAGTGTTAATCGAAATAAAACAAATCATCTTTCCCTCCTCCTTGTCTTGTCCCAGCGCTGGTCTGTCTATCTGATATTCACACTCCCGGCAGACTTTTTTTATTTATTTTTTACAGAGTCGCAGGCCAGCAGGCCAATATTAGGCCGGCGCTTCGGGAATACTCCCGGTTCTCCCTATGGCCAGTCCGGGCCTGCTTACACATGACCAGAGTAGAGAGAAATGGCGTTTAAGTCCTCTGTGTGGGTTAGGGTTAGGGTTCTGATTGACGATTCATATCAGTTTTTTTTTTAAAGTAGTAAACTTTAGAAGGACTATTTTGTTGTTTGATGTTTTTCTCTTCTTAGTTTAGAGAAACTAGAGTGAATGCCATCTTTCATCAAGATAGCAGTCTACTATCTTCGGCCATTTCGGCCTAAACAGCCCAATAATAATTGGCAACAAAGAGCCTGCTTTCAAATTTGTATAACTATCTGCTCAGTATAATTACTGCCAACAATCCTGTCACTGAAATGATTTATAAGCTGGTAATAATGTACCTGACCCAGAGTCAGTGTACCACATGAGTGCAAGTGAACTGTGAGGTGCTACGGTGATCAAAGGCTGCTTGTGCTTCCCTCCGTGACCTGGATCCAGAGTTCAGCCAGAGGCCAGGTTGCACACTGTCTTCTATTTATCCGGGAACATTTTGCATGCAGGCGTTTTCGCCAAAACAAATGCTTCTCCTTAGTAATGAACGCACAATAAGCACTGTGGGCTATAAGGGACATCCAGAACCAAGTGTGATTAATCCCAGCTGGAGAGCTGGGGGTCTGCCACCTCAGGTGCTAACATTTAAACCTGTGCAGTGAATGAAAGGGAAAGTAAGAGCAGCTGTTTGAAGCAGACTCAGCAATGTTCACCATCCGTAGCTAGAGACCAAACTCTGGTCCTCATTAAACCCAAAGAGTGACAACTTTTAGACTTTGTCAAACGCTGCTGGTGAAGCCACTCAGTCGCTGCATGGTGGACGACACCACTTGTGCTTTTTGTACACTTTGGTTTTGGTTTACTTTTGGTAGAGACTCTTTTAACTCCTTAAAAATCCATGTAAGATTCTCACATTTATGACGATTGTGTATTTTGCACTAACACTTAAAATGCCTTGGGGGTGGGGATTATCTAGAGAGAATATAATTCGGTTACATATCATCTTTATGCACTACAAACAAGCATGGTTAAAGTTTTTGCCTAAAAATGTTGTATAGAAAACTTTAGTTCGTGTAACTCTTTTAAGACTAATGTCAGCTGCTCTTCCTGGGGTCCACCTCAACATATTATCTCAATGACAGAAAGGCTGCCATTTTATCCGTCAGTTGTTAATGTTAAATTAGATATTATTAACATCTGACCACAAGTAATGGGGACGGTTGGAGATATTTTCACATTTTACATGCCTTTGTTGATTTTAAAACAATATATATTTAATTGACCAAAAAGTTAGACAATCTAAGTAAGCAATGCTTTGCACATATGTTAGGATAGATTCAGCATGAACACATAAAAAGTCAAAGGAACCCGATTCTAAAGCAGTGCTTGCCTCAAGATTTCCCTGAAGAGGATTGTGCAATTAACTTATCCCAAGGCATTTTCTGAAAACATGTAATATTGACAGTTTGCCTAATCATGAAATTGATGTTATTTTCTATTGAATAATTGTGATTATTCCCCGCCAAACAGCACTATCGCCCGGTACATCAGTACAGAAGGAGACATTTTTACTGCAGAAAAGAAATATAAGCAGTCCAGCTGTTGCTACACATAATAAATGCCATAATAATAATAAATTAATATGGCAGCCTTCTTTCCGTCTGCACTGTTTTGTCCCTGATGCACCCAGCACATAGTTTCAAGCTTAGCAGCACAAATCCACATTCCTTCCAGTTTTTCGGCTGCTTTGTTTTTGCAGGCAAACAGGATCATATGGATGTTTTTTTAGTAATTTTAAACATGCAATATTTAAAATTCAGAGATTAAGGCTCTTGTTGTGAAGGTTTGAGAGGTGAATTGTATAGCCAATGTTCTTAATCTCACTAGAATTGTTGTTGTGCTACTTACTTAGTAATATTTTGTATATATTTGGATTCATTCATTCAACAATTTCAGGGGTTTGATGTCAGAAGTTGGACAGGTTAACATCTCATGACAAGCATGGAGCTTTAACTCATCTATGTTCTTTATTTGTGCATGTTGAGTATGCTGGGAAACATTGAGGTCTGTTTGCCACACCAAGAAAACAAACGTGTCACCTAAATTAATTTGGATGTCCATCAGAACTCCGATCTATAGCTTTGTTGCAAGAAAATAAAAATGACCAAAGGAATTGAGAGTTTGAAATAATATACAAATCAACTAAATTCAAAGTTTCACATAGTCACATTTATTACCTTTAAGCCTGAGTGTGTTAAAGTACTAAGTAGCAGACAATAATTAAAATAGAACATGTTTGGTCAATCTCTTTCAATGGGGAATCGGCTGTATATTAATACAATCAAGTTGGATTGGGTTAACTGGCATGGATGGGATGCTATAAAATATAAAAATAATTTGTAACATTTTTAATACTTGGAATGATTGTTGAATTTAGAGCTAGTTAGCCAAAGGTACTGTTATCAGCTATAATTCATTAAGATCAAAACCGTTTTTTGCGGAAATCATGGAAGCAGGTTCTGCACCAAATTTTCGATCAACGTCTCTGTGAAAAACTTTGGTGTGATAAGATAAGATGGACTTTATTGATCCCACAGGAAATTGTTGTGCCAGAGTATACAGAGTACAATTAACACGACACACTCATCTCACATACAACACAGTAAAGAATCCAAGAGACACCACTGAATACAACACAATCACCAAGGGGCGGTTTCTCTGGATCAGTCTGGATAGCTGAATGTATTTCTTTTTATGCAGCAGCTTGCCCACAAAAATAACTTTCCACTTTTGCAGTTTGATAGAGCAATTCTCTTGATGTTTAAACAGCGTTAAAGTTTTCTAACATAATATATATCTACTTCACGTCAAATTTAATTCTCAGTGGATGGTACTGCGAATACTTTCTGAAATTTTCAAACTTGGTTTGATAACATTGTCAAAATAATCACAGTTTACTCATTTATTACAGCCACTACTTTTTTGTAATTTCATCAAAAATAAATAATGAACAAAACGTTTTGTCTTGAGCTGAAGATTTAGATGATGACACATCACTTTATCATCTGCATAGATGGATGTTTGCTGCCATTCAGACAGAATATCCGATTGGATCTACATGTGCTTCTTTAGCGACCAAATTCCTCTAAGTTTCAAGTCAAAACAGGAACACTTCCCTTTATGGGTAACAGTCATTCATTGAGCAAATATGAATTGGACTTTGACAAAGAACAAGAGATATATTCACCGTCAGCAACAGACCTGGCTTAGAGCACCAAGCCCTCTAAATATGCTAAAGGTAAAATAATGATCCATCACGTTTATCTTCTACTGGTGTCCTTTTCCTTTCTTTGGCATCATTCTGGAGATTGATGTTGAGTTTGACTCGTAGTCCCTCCCTCCCCCTATAGTCAAACCGACTATAGGGAAAGGAAGTGTGTCAGGTGGCTAATCCTTATGACACCCGTGGACCTAATCTTATTTGGACAACATGGCAATTACTGCAGCACACTTAAGAAAGATGATCCAGTGTTTCTCTGTCCGCTTCACTTCACTGAACTGCACGGTTTGAAAGATAAATTAGCTGTCAGGCCTCAGAAAGCCGAACTAATGACAGCTCTTTTCCAGAGCTCTAAACTCAAGCAGCAACAGGTTTTTCTACGCCTTCTCCTTCAGATGTTTCTTTGAAAATTAGACAGAACCCATTCTTTGCTTTGAGTGCTGTGCCAAAACTACTTGTGGATGCTTGTACCTGGATGTAGTTTATTTGAAGCCATGAATAGATAAAATATCACCATTAAGAAAGCGTAATGCTTTGGTGAGGCATGTTGAGCTCTGTCGAAAAGATGCTAGTAAACTATTTAAAATGCATTTATTGAGCATGTTATTTCAGTCCTTCCAGAAAAACACGATTGCAGAAAATCCTGCATATCAAGGGCGCACAACATGTGGCGGTGTGCATAATTCTTAAAAAGCTGCATATTCACCGCATAAATAGCATCTAAGCGCAGAAGTTACAAAATGACTTAGACTCGCTTGATTTTACTGATCCCGCATTTTTTTGGAGAAATTTGAAATAATTGACACTGACACTGACTTGTTCTTAGATATATTCTCTATTTCATAATAAAGAATGTTCATATTTTGTACATTTCGACTGTGCTCATACTACATTATAGATTACCTTAAATGGTCCATGACTCTAAGTTAGCATAACTGGACTAAATAAGTGTGTCAGTTGTGTTCCTACTTTATGTTATATTTGCTGCTTACTACGTATAGGTGAAACAATGTGTGTGAGAATCATTTTTATTCTCCCTACATTTGTAAACAACAATTCCCATGTTTTTCACACTTTCCCACTTTTTGGGCACTTTCCCTGCATTTCCATCGTAGAAAACAGGACGAAATCCCACAGAATCCCACCACAAAATCAAGGATTTTTACTTGCCTTTTTTGGGGGGGATTCTAATTTAGAGGTCAATCACTGCTTGGAGAATTTTAATAATAGAATATTTTAATGATAATGTTCGTAGCATTACCAACAAAAACAATTATACTTACATTAAACACAATTGGGCAAATGGTTTCCACATGGGGAAAAAAATTATCTGGTTACAATAAAGTAACCAATAGGTTCTCTGGCTTATAATGCCTTGTTGCCTAAGTTTATGTACAATTATGTTTGAAAAAATAAAATTAAGTATCCATTAATACTTTCCAGTAATAGAAATTTAAATGTTAATTATTTTATTTACATTTGAAATACCAAACAGACTATTGAAACCACATATATTTCTGTGTAATTGGTTCTGGTTTATTTCTATGAAGTTGTTTTACCTTTCGGCTAATAAGAGGATAGGATGTTTCTCGGGCAGTCCAGATATTACTGTAGTAGATTTACAGATTGATTTTGCATTTTGGTTGTGTATCGGTTGGAAGTCACAAAACCAGGTAAATTATTGTGAAAGGTGATCAGACTAACCACAACAAAGCCTGTGTCAAAGTGTCTGCATTCTCAAATGATATTTTAGTAACAAAGATGGCAAAATATGACATGTGACAACTGAACTGAAATAAAGCAGATAAATACTTGCTTTATTCATAAATAATTGAATTTTAGATTTTTTAGTCTAGGGAAGTTGTGGAAGTTCAACTTTGCACCTTACTATTCCAATGTCAGAGGAAGTTTCATTATAAAATGTGTGGAAGAAGTTATATACATTGTCAAACTTGTAAATGATAACTTTTTAAATATAAGTAGAGTTTGCACTCATGAGATGTCACTGTTGATTTTCCAATAGCATGTATTCATACTGCAACAGCTACACATGAAACTGGCCTTTCATATTTAATTCAAGTTTAAACTAAACTTTTATTTTATCACTGTTGCTCCTAAATTAAATGTTCTTAATTAAAGAGATTCAGGCTATTTTGGGTCTGTCTTGGTAGGGAAACTTAGACAAACTAGGTTCTGCTGTGACGACTTCTCACCAGATGTAAAGTGTGGAACATCAGAGAATCAGCATTAGGGAGTCACAGACATCTGTTTAGAGCCTGGATGAGTGAAGTGGTATAGCTGATAAGGAAAGAGAGGCCACATTTGTTCTCCACTAAAACAAGTCCATACATATGTAACAGCACCATGGTTATCATCTGGCTGAATGCTGCCTTTGACCCTTGACCCTTGTACCATGTTGTGATCAGGTCTGGGAGAAGGAATGCTTGCTTAAACTTCCAAGAATGTTGGTGTTGGATGCAGAAGGATGACTTATATAGCTGTGAACAGACTGATTGGTTTTTGAAGGTACTTATCAGTTACAGTATTGTTTTTATTTCTTTATTTTTTTAATTAAAAATCCTCACAAATTTGTCATAATATATTTAAAAATTGACATCCTAAACACATTTTAACATTTTTATACACAATAATTAAATGTATGCTGCATAATACAGCAAGTGGTAAAATGCTACAAGTTTCTTGTAAAGCTTCATTTGGCTGACATTGATTTTAGTTGATTAAGTCGTTTTGCATTTCAAATATTTCAGAATGCCATTCCAGATGACAGGCAGATGTTGAAAACTTAAAAGGATAAACAGATTGATGTTCAACTTTCCAGATCACTTGATTGTGTTGCTCACTCCCTTGCAACCTGAATTACACATCTCTTGTTATTTAAAATACAATGTTCCTTCAAATAATTTTTAAATTTGAATTATCCTCAATGATTCTGAAATATGCTTATTTTGAACTACCTTAACTCTCAATCTATAATCACTGAAGTGATTATAGATTATCATCACCTATTGGTCAAGTAAGTACCAACAGCTGATTTCTCAGTGAATCTGAAACAATGGATTTCTCCTTTTCTTTTAGTTATTAGTTTAGACACAGCATCAAATTGAACAAAAAAGTTTGGAAGCCTCTTTGTTAACAGTATCCTATTAAAAAAGTTTAAAGCTAAAATAGAAATTACTTATTAATTAAAAAAATTTCTGCTCATTTAAAGCTCTAATCCGCATTTTTTTATGCTTTTGGTCACATTTTAAAGGTTTACTCAACATTTCCTTGACTGTTTGATGGGAACCTACCCAGCATCTACAATTACCTTTGAATGCATCATGCTGTATAGAATCACATAAATGGGCCAGATAAATCATAATCTACATGTATTTTCACAGCTGAATTTTTTCAGTTATTTCAGGAAATGTGTAGAGACAAGTTTGATAAATAGCTTTTTAACAGTTAGTGAAAAAATTACAGAATTCAAGGAAAAAAATGCAACAATTTTTTGATATTGTTGCTGCAATATAAAGCTGGTTGGAGGCCAGTCGATTATGAGGCAACACATGCCCGTGTGTGATTATGTTCATTTATACATGTGGATACATTTTAGAGTGCCGAAGTGAGCATAAGTGAATGTGAGCGGTGGGGGGGTTGGTTCTTCTAACTCCAGACAGATGTAAGCCAAAGTGAGGGAGTTTCAAAGACCCGGTCGGTCGAGCTGGACTGTTGAGTCTCGTGCAAAGTGTGTGTGGATTTGTGCATGTCCGTGATTGCTGTGGCAGGTCAGTGTTTTTTCACCGCTCCTGCTTGCTAACACAGAAGAGGAAAGGATGAGGGAGAGAGAAGAGCTTAAACAAGCCAAAGAGCAGAGCGAGCTGCTCCTGTCCAGGGTCCATGAGCTTGAGGAGCTGAACAATCAGCTTAACAAGGAAAAGAATGAGGTGCTCACCAAATGCCAATCCGTAAGTCTCTGCTGGATTTTCTACAACCTTGAAATTAGCCTTCAAGGGAATTGTATTACTTGTTGCTTTAAGACTCATAATTTGTGAGTATGTTGGAGTTTCTTAGTATTACTGTAGGACATTAGGGAAGATAATGATAACCTTAGAAAAGGCAGAGAGATGCTGATGGCAATGGTTAAGAACTTTTTAATGCTGTGGTTTTTACCACTGCTTTCACTATTTTCCATCATTTTGTTGTTAAGGCAGACAGACAAAGTATTTTTCTAATAGCAGTGCATCAAGCCATCATGCTGTTTCATGACCTTAGGCTTAGTTTTATCTACTAAGTAGAATAAGAAAACCACAATTTCTATTTAAAAAATGTAACTGGGTTCTTGTCTCACCATAAATGCTCCAAATGTAACTTAATCCCACTAAATCCCAAGATCAATTGCAATCTGTGTTTATCGGTCCAAACCTGCAAAAGTATTTGTGCTCAAGTACAGTCACCATGTAGTTAAAAGAGGTTTTTGTTTAGTTTTTTTTTTTGTTGAGGGGGGGGGGGGTGCTG
>JAVLVB010000001.1:7481148-7519707 GCA_032876305.1 Orestias chungarensis | reverse complement strand
TAGAAATAACTTGTAACTTTTGTATCTTAAATAAAGTATTTAGGATTAAAAATAAAAGGTTTCAAATGACTGAATACAGGTGTTTCAAACACTTCTTGGTCACCGTTGTACACATCCAAGAATAAGGATGCCACGTTGGTATATTAACAGAATGCCACATGTACAAGTTAGGTGGTGAGGTTTCTTTACTATTAAATATTCTAATTTGAGGTATTATAATGAAAGATACTTTATCAACCTGATAAAGTATCTTTTAATCTAATTAGAGAGAAGACTGAGATCCTTGACTTTCCATCCATCATCAGTGTCTGACCTCACAAATGTGCTTCTACAAATCAGTCATGTATTCCCATGGATACACTTCTTCATCTTGTTGATATGCCTCCAGGAAGACATTTGCCTGATGTAGCTTTAACGGGTCGGCCATGAGCATATTAAACCCAATGAATTAAAAGTAATGTGTGTTTAGGTAGATGAGCAAATATTTGTTGTAGTTTAGTTAATGAACACAGAAATGTCATTACTTTTAGTCGTATAGAGTCATAGACTAATTTATACACCAACACACAGATCAGTGGACAATGTGCTGCTTTAGTGTCATTTGTGGGGAAACATTTGCAATTAAACTGACCCTCCCTCTCTTGATCCAAACATTTTAAAGGTGTATTTATGGCATTAAGCTATCATACTCCAATGAAAGTAAGGTAGACTTTTGTCTAGTCAAAGGTTCCTATGCTGAGTTTTCTTGAATTATATAGATTTTTTAAAAAGCAGTGCTTTTAAAACTAATAAACATGAAACTTGGTTTTTAAATTTGGAATAAACTCAACCGCTAAACCTAGGTTTTCCTTTTATAGAGTTTAAATATATTTCCTTCAAGACCTTATTAAATTAATAGTTTAGCCTTTCAAAAGAAAGCTCAAAGACCTTTTAAAAAAATAAAATAAAATAAATAGTGTTGATTTCTGCAAATGTAGGTTCTACAATATTAAATCAACTAAGCCAGTGACCGGAAAACATTTTTGTCAGAAAGTGAACCTCATTTATTTTTTTTAAATTTTTTTTTTTAAAGAAATAATTTCTATTTTACTATTAATGGTACAATGTACAGTGCATCACAAACAAGGTTTTAATATTCCTAATAGTCTTAAAACATTAAATCTTGCCACATTTTTTACTTTCAGATACAATCAGTAAACATACCTCCGAATAATAGCATGAAAATATGTTTTTGTCTATACCAAAATGTATGTATAAGTTATTGCCTGTAATTTGGCTAAATATACAGAAATGTTTATGTTTTTTAATCCTTTGGAATTTCCCCATATATTTTATTTTTATTTTTTTTACAAATTGGAATAAACTATTCAAATGACAAAACATCAAGGCAAATTTATTTGAATGTACCTTTTCAATGGCAAATAAAACATTTTTGAGCCACATTTAGAAAATAAAAACCATAAAGAGGTTCTTCCCTGTTGTAAATTAAGTGTAAGAGAGTGGATTTCTTTGGGGGTGTGAAAGTATGGGTCTGCATTACTACCGCCTGTGTTTATGGAAAAGGGTCCTGGCCCACGGGATTTGATCATTACTCATGCTGAATTACTTAGCAGACTCCTTATTCGACAGCATTTAACACACATAATTTGGGATTTTACCGCTGTCTAGGTTTAACAATAGGGTCATGCTCTTCTTTCTCTTCGAAAGTCCAGATAAAATAGATTTTTAATGTTGTTTATTACCAGTTGGGCAATCAGCTATGCTTTCTTTGTTAAACAAATACATTTTTTCCTATTGCAACTAGCCAGGTGTGCACTGGCTCCCAGCATGTTTTTCCTCTCTGCTTAGATTAGCCAGCCGTAAATAATGACATTAATCTGCGGAGGAGACAGATCAGCCGGTATAATTCATATCATGTAGCCCTCTGATCTGACTGCGGTGAGAAATGTGACCCTGTTACCGCTTTTATGATGTGTAAGGAAAGTTTCCAGTTTTCCATTGGAAATGTATTCTGTTCTTCATTAGTCTTCACTCGCTGAGACTGGAGGGACACCTCAGACATTTTTCATCTGGGACAGGAGAAATTCCTGTTTGTTAACCAACCTTGATATGCTTGTGCCCCGTTAGGTCAACAGCGCACTGACAGACTGACGTTCCTTGGATTTGTTTTTCACTGGAATGTGAAATATAAAGAAAACTCCTGCTCGGTTAAACTGCAGATTTCTCTTTTTTAAACACCTGCATGTCTGAAGCTCTCTGGTTGTTCGGAATCCTTCTGTGTTTTTTTTGTTTTGTTTTGTTTTATTTTGTTTGTTTTTTTTTCAAACAGATTCTGGTAGTTGGTCCAACTTTAAAATATTTCAATCCAAAACAAAAAACTCAAAATTCAGTCCTTTAAACCAAATGCTACCCATTTGCTACCCTACTCGAACAAAAAGCCGATGCTGCAGAACAGATAACCTTACTGTGAATGTAATATCTCATCTGATGCAACTATACATTATCATTTGAAAAAAAAGCCTTCATACAGCCAATAAAACATAAAAATAACAGTTTTTGACAAAGAGCTGACAGGTCTCGCTTGGCTTACATAGAGACTGTACTATTTTGAAAAGTCTAAACTACCTGCATTAACACAAGTAGGAGGGTAAGTTATGTCCTGACCTTAGCTGCAACAGTCCACATTTCAGTGTGATG
The DNA here is from genome assembly GCA_032876305.1 of Orestias chungarensis. Lineage (NCBI taxonomy): Eukaryota > Metazoa > Chordata > Actinopteri > Cyprinodontiformes > Cyprinodontidae > Orestias > Orestias chungarensis. The sequence continues at coordinate 7,517,010 of JAVLVB010000001.1, read as the reverse complement.
CCAGTGTTATATGTCAAAGCAATAAAACAATTGTAAATGGTAGAATCCTAAATGTTCATGGGAAGTACTGTTTGGTCAAATCTCAATCCTAGGTGACGATTATGATGGATCAAGATTTGGTGTAAAAAACTCACATATCTCCATAGTCAGTATGTATATCAATCCTTTAAATATCTCAATCTTAAATAAGGGTGATTAGTGTTGTGTTGTTCTCACAACTATCGCTCAACTATATCTTCAAATTAAGGCATTTGACTGCAAAATCCACAACCTCCGTCTTCCTCCGGGTACATCACTCATATGCTGCCAGGATGTTGAAAAGCTACAAGCAGTTAAATTCCAGAGTTTCTGCTTCATAGAGACAATACGTCAAAATCTTGACACACTACAAGAATATGGGTTGGATGAGGCGCCATCGAGCCAAACATAGTAATTAAATGCGTAAAGGTGGCTGCCTTCTGAGGACGACGTTTCTACCATATAATTCTGTAATGAGCAGGTAGTGGGATTTTCTGATTAATGAATGACTATTACAAAGAGGCTGCTGTGGATGCTACAAGGAAAAATGGATTTAGTGTCTTGTTGCTTTTTGGGCTCACAGACTTGACTTTGACAATGAATCATGTAAAGGAATGCATCCGACTGCTTGTCAGATATGTTAGTGTTGGACATGAAGGGCTTGTTTCTGCGCAAACCAGTCTTCATATATAGTGGGAGAAAGAGCCTGGGCCACATAATGGTCAAGACCAACGCGCATGCTTAGAGAAGAAGTTATTTCCACTGTTTGGTACTGTTGTTCGGAGATTCTTTATATGTAGCCATCAGAGCAAGATGATACTTTTCTGCAATCTCTGGCTGGTGATTTAACTTTTATCATTTCTTTCCAAACACCCTACCACATACTCTAACATAACAGCTGTTATTTTATTGTGCATAAAATTCAACTCTAAAAAATGGCATGCAACTTTTTTAAGGGCATTTCTGTTTTTGAGGTCGCATCTGCCACCAAAAACTGATCTGACAAAAATAAAATTAAAATAAAAAAAAAGTGAAATAAAAACAAAATACAGGTTCCTTTTTGATTACTGAGCAAGTTTTGTGACTTCACTAGAAATCAATGGAGTTAACAGTAGCATTAAGTGCCAACACAGATAGATTTTATCCGATATTCCTTCTCATCTCTGGAACTTGACTGATCTTGATGTAGAAAGAGAAATGCTTGGACTAGTGTTTAAGATTCTGTGTAACTTTTTTTTTCAAAAGAGCCTCACTTGGGTTGGGTCTAAGCACAATACGCCTTGTTGTTCTAGTTAAGATGAAGGCCGTGGCATTGTGGGCGACCGTGTGGGTGTGTGCCCAGAAATCATTTATGTCAATTATAACTGGGGGAAGAAAAAATGCATTCTTACTCTACATTCTTATTCTGCTCTTGTCCTCTGGACTTTTACATGACCATGACTTGTGCAGTGAATGCAGAGTTCCTGTGGTCACAAAGCCCAAATCTACAAGCTTTTTCTCTAAGCAGACACGGCTGTTTGGATTGACACCTGTGGACCCTCTCCCTTTCACACAAGCCGCAGAAAGCCACCTGTTTCTGGAGGAGGAGACCACAGAAGAAGACAGGGAACTGCATGATGCAGTGAAACATTGTACGGGTGGACTGCACAAAGGCTACTTTCAGTGGAGAACTAACAACAGGACTCAGATACACAGAAAAGTCAGGATTTCAGCGGCGTGTTGGTCATTCTGAAATGAAACACAAATGAAGAGAGGACATTTTTTTATTTAGTTAAATAAGAAGAGGGACAGATCAAGACAGAGAAAGAGCAAAGTGAGAGAGAAAGAGAGAGAGGATCTCCCGGGAGAGTAGAGAACTGCTGGGGACTGAAACTCAAACCCACCTGAAAGGCTCAGAACAGCTGCACACAAATCAGAGTTAAAACTAACTCTGTCAGGCAAGTTGTACCAGATTGTCCGCTGAGATGACATCGAGAGGGAAGATTAAGAAATGCTACTCACTCCATAATGACTTCAAGGCAGACAATGGAACCAAAGTGGATCCTGGACTGGAACCAGAATCTGAAGACCTGGACTGGGATGGTTACAGCACCACGCTGGAGCACAAACAAGCACCTGTGGGTATCACACACAGTATGACTGATGGATCATTGATAACAATAATAATAATAATAATTTCTTTTTTATTGGTAAAACACAGTTCCTTGTTGCTGATAGAAGAAGTTGTAATTTTTAGGTTTCAGTGTGTTTTAAAAAGTGTTTTTTTCTTTTTTATTTGTTTGGCATTCTGTGTAATTATAACTTAATAAACGTTTTATCCAAAATCACTGAATAAAATGCCACACAAAAAAAGTTCATAGTTAGAGTAAACGAGACAAAATTGTTTTTAAAACATCTGCCTAGAACAATGTGTTTCTTTTATGAAGATATTGTCTTCTAACATAGTTTTGTGACTCTTTACAACCTCCGGCATTAAATGTGCTACATTAAAACAAACACTGAAAGTTACATAGTGTTGAAGTATCTGTTAGGTGAACATAACCATGCTCAGAATTTTTTTTTAAAGTAAAGGTTTTTTGACAGTTTATACGTTAAAAATCATACCTGCAGATGATAATTCTCTTGGGGCCTTTGTGTAATGCAAATATAGATTCATGGTCCTCTGGAGGCTAAAGTGTCTGGTCTTATATTAGCCAACAACAGAGCTACAGCAAAACATAAGATGGGTTACATAAAATCATCAGAGCAGTTTTTGAATATACATAATACAGTAGGAGGCAGTGCACTACAAAATTATCTTTCTGTGGGAAACAGAGAGTGGAACATGTATTAATATTTCTGGTCAGTGTAACCACCTGATGGAAACATAAGGCAGTGTTAGAAAAAAATACAACTAAGAAGGTTTAACATACGATTACTCTTTTCAGTTTTACACCACTTTATGCTTTGCCAGACTTTTAGTTTTTGAATTAAAAAAATAAATAAAACAGTGCCTGCACAAATGTTTATAATTGGGACACAATTTTACTAAAACCCATTGTAAAAAGCATTTCTGATTGATTTCCATTTTTGACAGCCCATAATTTTCTTTAACAATGTAAAACTCCAAAAAACAAATTTTAGTTATTTGTGTTTTTAAAGAACATCACCAAAGAGATGTAACCACTTCCCTATGGCACCAATGAAGGCTGTGGCACTAATGCTGTGTTAAAATAAACATGAAGTTCAGATTTTGTTTAAACTCCATGTTAAATTGCTTATTTCATTTCAGAATCACTTCGGCAGCCTTAAATGTGTGAACCGTCTCGTTGGGAAAAAATACTAACAAATTAAAGTCTACTTTTGGTTAAGGCTTTTATTGCAGCTTTTCTAGAGCAAATGATTATACTGATTATACTTGCGTTCAGGACTAGGCTGTGACTCGCACAAATTATTAACTAGTAGCTTTGAAACCGCCCAATAGTTCTTAATTGTTAGGTAGACGGTAAAACATGTTTTTCAAAGTGGTTTACAATTAAACAGTCTGAAGAGTGTGCATTTCTTTAATGTCGTTTTAAGTTAACTCTATGAAAAGCTGACTTTGACAGCAACTTTCACACAACTACTCCATGGTAACCATAAGTAGTGTTGGCATTAGCTCATTCTAAATGCATTGACCATGATGACAGGCCCTTGAAGAAGTCTTACTTAGTAGAGTAACCTCTCACTTCTTGGCCCTTTCACCCATATGGCAGGCCATTGAGCTGGTGCTACTGAAAACTTGCTGATCTGGTCAGAGTTGTCTTCCATTGTCCTGTCTTCAACTTTTTAACTATTTGAAATGCGAACTGACAAAAAGAAGGTTCCTCTAGATTCAATGTGCATATATGCCTTAACCTGCAGAAAGAGCTTTGTATGAAATAAATATGTTGGTGTTTGCTTTACGCTCTTTTATCTCCCTAATCCCCTCATACTTACTGTTAATCCCATCTGCTTTCATTAATTGAGTGAGTTTTCTTCCCATGGACCTCCCTGATCCTCTTCAACGTTATAACTGGTTATTCAGCTCATTAGGCTTTGTGGTGGGGGGGATTCGAAGGAAATTCCCTCACTTTAGATCAATATTCGTTTCATTAAAGGAGCAGGAAAACGTCCAGGTCTCTAAGCAGCGCTGTGTCCAGCTGGAGAAGGCCCGGCGTGAGCTTGAGCGGCAGGTGTTGGGCCTCTCAGATCGCTTGGAGGAGGAGGAGGCTTGCTCAGCTCAGCTTGTCCTACACAGGGACAGGCTGGAGGCAGAATGCGGCAGCCTCAGACGAGACCTGGACGATCTGGAGAGCGCCCTGACTGCAGCCGAGCGGGACAAGCAGGTAAAATATCTTTTTGGCACCCATAAAATTGACCTTTTGGTGTCACGTAATACTGCTTCTGATTCCTTTAGTGGTAATAACAACATCAACTTAGGTCATAATAAAGCCCCGAAAATGTTTAGCAGATCTTTTTTAAGGTACCTCTATCTTGACAGGTCTAACATTAATGAATCAGATTTAGTCATTCCATTTTTCTAAAAGAATAAGAATTATTTTAAAAGCCACTTTTTGTCACTATAGGAGCCATTTGAGCTGTCCATTTATATAGCATAAATATAGAAAACATCACGTGTTCACAGTCCAAATCGTGAGAACAGGCAGTATCGCTGTAGGACTCTGAACCGATTTGCATTGGTTTTTGTGGTTTTTCTGACAGACGGATACATAAGTGTATCAGTAGACAGTGTTTAAGTGTAGACAGGAACATTTTCGAAGGATAAATTTATACATATAGATTTAGAAAAAATGATCTAACTTTGTGAATATGTTTTTTTGTATGGACTATACAATCATATAATTGATTGTTATTTTAGAGAATACCTTAAGCATTGGTTTGTATTCTTAATATAGTGAAGCCAAAATAGATTGACTCCTCAATAAATAACATTGTGTTAAAATGTTTTGCTGACATGTTGTTCCCCACCAGTTCCAAGTCCTATCTGCGCCCCTGTAAAGAATTGAGCATTACTGTGATCCAAACCATCTAAACAGGACTCTCTAAGTTTCAGAAGTCTGTGAAATCTTCATCTTCCACACACTAAATCCCAACAAAGTATATTAAAGGTTGCAACTCAAATATGTTTTCAAAAGATTAAGGGAAATAAATTCCTGCACCTAGAAGAAATCACACAAGATGAAATAGAAGCTCAATTTCACTGACAATTTTATTGCTGAAGACCTAGAATCCTCAGATATAACTCTATACAACCACATGTTGAACCACATGTTGGGCTTTTTATTACCAATTATGCAGCAGATATTCATGCCACAGTCTATCCCACACTGACCTACATCTGTGTTGTAAATTTCAGATCCCCATAAAAATGTCTCGTTGCTGATTTACACTGTTTTTCTCAAAGTTTTCAAATGCCGCAATTAAAACCTGTCTCCTGTGACCAGACATCAATGCCAGAGGCTACTCTGCCATCTCCATTACAGCCTTCTCTCTGAAGCCTTTATCTGTTTATACGAGGTGTATTAAGGGATTAAGATGCTATCTTTTGTTCAGGTATGCCAAAGTGTTCTCAAACTGTGCATGAAGATGATCTCTGTACAGCTGCTGAGGATGACAAGAAGAAACTTGGATGCATTCAGTTTTAAGTTCAACAGGCCTTTTCTTATTAGACGTGTTAAGATTACCAAAATTGTTTGTAATTGCTGTAAAAAGGTGTATTTTTGCCCAATTAATGTAAGATATTGAGACATAGATGGTGATGTCATTGTTTGTACATACAATCTCGGTTTGATCCATAAATTGGTTTCATCTGTCAATATTGTGGTCTTTCTGCTTTCCTTATCTACTCTCCTGCTCATCAACCAAGCTTATCTAAGCGCGATGCTGTTCTGCAGCACGATCAAGCTCTTGCCATCCACTTGTTCATCTGCCTAATCGTACAGCTCTTTTGCAGACAGACAGCACCAGATTGCCTCTCATTGTATGATCCTTTGCTGTTCAATGACTTTGCACTTTAACATTTATAGACCTGAAAGCCAATATTTTCTGCACCAACCTATATTTGTCCCACATTGCCATATGTTTGACAAGACATAACAACAACATTCCAGTCAGTCTTTGACTATTACTTTGGAATAAAAGGAACTCTTTTAAATAAACTTAACCTGAACTAGGGGTGGGCGATACAACAGACTTATGGAATAAGTCTGTCAGTGCCAGGGAGAGGGGGCATGTCCCGCCACCTACCTATAAATAGGGCCGGCCCTGCACAGGCAAATCCTTCAAAAACCTCTTCTCGCTACGCGCAGAAGTTCCGACTGGTTTCTCACTTTCGCCTGCTGATCTGGAGCTTAGCTTAACTGTCCATAGATACAAGTGCGAACTCGATTGCCGGGCGCTTGGTTCCGTATTGGAAGTGTGTACCAGGACAAAAAACAGCGTTCAGTCTGTTGCAAAACAGCACTGCTAGCTGTGGGGAACTGTGTGGTGAGAAATACGCTTCACTGTTTTTCACTCGAGTGGCAATACTCCATCGGCAGCAATACCGGCAGAAGTAGCGATACTTCACAATAAAAAAATAAATATGAAGCCGCTAAACCGGGCGAAAACCTGCGAGCTTGCCTGTGTGGAAATAAAATTTCGAGTTGGGACACTCACCAATTGTGTGTGACGTGTCTTGGCTTAAGCCATGCCAAAGCAGCCCTCGAGTCATAGGAGTGCTCTTACTGTAGCCGGCTCTCCCTCAAGGTGCTGCGTCACCGTCTGGCCCGTCAGTTGACACTGCCTGGAGGCGACCACATCCTGACTTCTGCTGCAGCTAGCAAAGAAACGGCGGCTCAAGGACTGACACTGGTCCCTGATTCAGAACCAGGACCAAGCTGGGGCGATATGCTTGACGCTGTTAACCCGTTGCCTATGGATGAGAGTGGCCATAGCTTCACAGCTTACACGCTCGATTACCGCATGGCAGGTGATGATGACGCAGACTCGGATGCAGGTTCGGAGCTTCTCATCACGGACGAAGATGAGGATGATGAACCGCCTCTGGTGCTCCCAGGTCGGGTTGCAAAACCCGCACCTTCGGGCGTCAGCCAGGCTGGTGATGGTGACTCTTCTTCGTCTGCCTTGGATGTGGACCTGCATGACGTGTGTAAACGCGACGCAGCAAAACTTAATATCCAGTGGCCCGAAGTTCAGGCTGAAGCAGCAAGATCACGTTTCAACTGCAAAAACTGCCAAAAGCCAAGAGAACCGGAAAGCAGTTCCTGCCTTTCTTTCCTGAGTTGCTGGAGGAATTTTCAGTCTCCTGGCGCAACCCAGTGGCAGGTGGCTCGGTTGTAGACTGCGAGGGAATGAACGACCACGTTCACTGCCAAATGCCTCGAGTTGAACCAGTGGTGGCAGCGAACCTTCACCCGAAAGCTTCGATGTCCTGGGGTGGGTCGGCTCCTTCCCTCCCTTCAGCAGCGGACCGCTTCCAATCAAACCTGATGGAGAAATCCTTGGAAATCAGTGAATGGGACATGGGACAGACACATGCGTGCGTTCCATATCAATTATCTGGAACTGCTGGCTGTTGTCCTGACACTGAAACATTTCCTTCTTTTTCTAAAGGGTCATCACGTATTAGTCCAGACAGACAAAACGACTGTGGTGGCCTCTGTTGCCTTCTTCCATCGCTTGCTTGTCTTTTCATAAGCGGTCCCTTTATGAAATGCTTGTGATAAAGTTATCTGTTTTGGCTTGGACGCTGGCTGATGACCCCTCTTGCGGTGCAGTCCGACGTGCGAACTGTATCTTTGCACACCTTATAAAACACAAAGATTTGTATTTCGTCTTACAAAGAAAAACTAAACCAATTCCTCACTATGGAAGTAAAATTATTTTTTGGGACCAACTCCTCCCTTTCGCGTTCATCCAGGCTGCTACCGCTACACAAACAAACATTGAGTCGGCGCTCGATGTACTTCGTTATAATTGGTTGGTTAAAATCACGAGCATGCAAAACATCTAATCTGCGGGCGACCTATAGCTCCATAACATTTAGAATGTGCTACGTAGACGATTCTGCGAAATCTCTGTTTTGTTAGATCGTCAACACATTCTAATCGTTCACGATCTAAAATCGTCATATCGCACACCCCTACCCTGAACTATCTGCCCTACCGACTGAAATTCTTGATCTATTTTTTAAAAAAGAGGGCAAAAATAGTTACGGTTGTTCTTTTGATGAACCAGTTTTACATTTTAGCTACAGAACCTACAGAGTTAACCAGGTTTCATGGAAAAGATTAAAACGTGTAATCATAGTAGATCATGTATTAAACACATAAGTAAGTTAAACATATAAAACTTCCTATGTCTTTGGAGATTGTTTTTGATTTTTAACATCCTCTACTTGTAGGTGTCAGACAGCGAGGTGAGGAGGCTGACCGAGCAACTTTTGCAAAGGGACGAAGCAATGCAGAAACTGCAGCGAGAGAAAGAACATTTGGTGGAGCTTAGCCAGGTAAGCATTTATGTTTTACCTTTTAAGGTTTAGCCAGCCTACTCTGAGTCCATTCTTGTGGATTCCACAGACTCTGTCACAGTCAATGAACTAATTCTAACCTGGACTGCTCTCTAAGTTGACAATAGATTGAGAAATGTTTTCTCCATGTCTTATGGAGAAAACAAATACAAATACTGACCCCAAAGACAAATAATTGAACTGTGTATAAAACAAGGTAAAGACACTGAATTCTTAACTGTTGTTTGTACTCTGTACATAGATACAGGCTGGGGCCCTCAAAGTATTGGCAGGGCTTCAGATTTGAGAGTTTGTTGCCATGCTATTAGATCCAGCCGTTGGAGGTGGAGATGAGGTAAAAAGGCAGGTTCACCTGTTAAGCTTGCATCCACTCCCTAACTAATTAAATAGAGAAACCACTGCTTCTCAACTCTGCCGCCCCTTATTTCATCAAAACTTGGCTTGGTGCATATCCCGCAATCCCCAAAACCATAGATTCTACTGTCTGTTAGAAAGTCTTGCAGCTAAATAAGCCTTTAAAGCTCAAATGACCTTGGGATGTGCAGCAGGGAAATAATCGTAAGCACATAAGCAAGTCCGCCGTTGCGTGGATCTAAACCTGACCCAAGGGAGTTGAAATAACATTAATTGAGTTGTTTGTGGTCAAACAGCGTCAAATGTGGCTAAATTAAAACAATTATTTAAATAACAGTCGGTTGAAATATTGTAAATGGTCAGTTATCACAACACTTTCAGTTGTTACAGCAAAGAGAGGAACAATCAGTAAATGAGATAAATGAAAATTGCATTTCAACTTAGCTTTGGTTTTCTTTGTTTGAAAAAAAAAATTTGCCTATATAAAACAACAATGTGGGCCAAAAAACTGTAAAGGAGAAATATCTCTTAACACCAGTGCACACCCTGTGACACTTTCATGGTTTGATCGAATACTGACTTTATGTAGACATTTTTGATCAGACAGGAGTATAAATGTGACATTTTCTTTGCAAAGACTCTACTTCTACTTTCAAAGCTCCAGTGTTCCAGACATAATGATGTGAAGCCATGTGATAAATTGAAGATTAAAGAACATGTGCAGCCCAGACTCAGACATGTTGTTTCTGTCTAACAGCAAGCTATTGAGGATCTGCAGATGGAGGAGGACAAAGTGAACCTGCTGACCAAAGAGAAAACCAAACTGCAGTTGCAAGCGGAAAATGTATGTCTAAAATTTTGCTACACGTAGCATCTTGAATGGCATGTTCACCTAATATTATGAGACAGAAAACAATTGGTGGGTAAATAGTTAGACCATACAAAAAGGAATATGACATAAATAGTACAAACGTAGCAGTTAATTCTATAAAGTTTAAAAAAATGTAAAACGTATACCTTAAAAACATATTAAGTATCAGGTGTGTATTTGTACCAAAATCATTTACCTGCACAGTTTCTAAATTATTATCGCAGTTTATAGTTGAATATATAGGGATTGTTCATGTGTAGAAATAAGTGCGCAATGAAATTTCTGTGCCACAATGCTAAAAAGTGACACCAACACAAAACAAAGAATAGTGAATTTTGTGCCTCCTTAAACCTCCAGTGATTAGGGTGTCATCTTTCCTTGACCATAGTTGGAGTACCAGCTAGAAAAGGTCCATCGTGATGAGCCAGAGAGGCCCAGGAAGACATTGGATGCTAACAGCATACTTTCTAAGGACAGTTTTGGAGAAGTCGAGAAAATGAGAAGTGGTTTAGAAGATCTCATCAAAAGGTAATTTGTAAAAACTGGATACGTTTTTAACTTTTTGTACACTTTAGACCCGCACATGTTATGCATCTCTTGATGACTAAATAAGATTGTAATCCGCAATAAGAAGTGTTTTTTTTTTCTGTTTTTTTTTTTACGAAGAAATAATATTATTTTGCCCAGTGTGTTCAAATGGAAAAGGAGGTTAAAGTTATTGTGTCAACAAACTAAGCTATCTCATTAGGGTGTATACAGTACTTACATACCAACATATACAGTGAAAGGTCTTTTAGTGAAAAGTCAACAACATAAAAGCCACAACACTCAAAAGCCAAATCGCAGTAATGAAAGCCATCTTATTCTAAGATGGAAGTTATGACAGCAAGTTTACTTTAGCTTCCATTTCAGCATTACCTGCATGTGGCCTCTGTTGTTGGCTGTTACATTGTGTTGACCATTCTGCTGCCACTTTAAAGATTGACATGTCAGCCTTTAGATTTTTAGTTGGTGTTGCTGCAACTCAGGATTTTAAACCAAATAAACCAAAATGTGTCATCTGTTCAAAACTGTTAGTTTAAAGTTGTTACTTAGCATGTTTTTTTCAAAAACTGTCTGCAAAGTTTCTCTGGGTATATTTTACCAGTTTGAGCCTGTGTTAGTGGAAGCATCACAACCAGTGTGAACCAGTTGTAACTGCTGCCCTTTTCACTGTTATAATGCTATTTCTCTTTAGTCCGAATCCGTTTTACACATATTATACATTTGATTTAAACAAATTGTTTAAATCTAACCGTTGCTTTTGGCTATTTAATTTGGTGCCCACATCTCCTCTTCTGAATGCATCTCAATAAAGGTTTGAAGATTGGATGATATCATTTAATCAAGAGATTAACAGTGACATGTTTTAAAAAGGAAGGAAAAGAGCTTAAAAATACGTAAGCTTAGCTTTTTTCTTAGTTGGAAATTGTGTATAAAATTACTAACATGGCAGGGGTTTTTTACATTTGCCATTTATTCCCATCTCAGCATTTTTCAAACATGGTTCGTAATCTTGTTTTTCATTCAATTTATTGTTGCTTGAATTTAATAATAGCCGAGGGGTCAGGTAAACATGTACTTGCTTCGAGGATTTGTCTCTTTAATCTCTATGGAATGCTTAATAACATGTAATTAACCATGGAAAGTTCAACGACAGAAGAAAAAAACTTTCAAGTAAGTGTTCATATTTAAAACCCAATCATTTACAGAAAGCATGCATTGAATGGCTCGGATAGATAACCATGAATCATAAAACACCTAAATAAAGCTCCAGAAACCATGTGGGAAATTAATTTAATATCAGCATCAGAAACTGGTTTTCAGTTGTAATGTAACATTTTGGAAAAAAAAGTTCCCTGGAGCTGGGACTTTCAGAAATCCACAATCACCCGCTCCACAGGCGACGCGTTCGCAAAGATCCCAACATGTTGCTATCTGCCCTCGGTAGTATGACAGCAAAGATATGTATTTACTCCACCTTGCAGCTGCAATCAAAAGAAAAAAAGAACCAGGTGTCTGAAAAGACGAGGACTACACACCACAAACTCAGCTCGACCCTGCTCAACATTAATAAAATCACTCACCTCGTTGCTGATGTGATGCGGTTTCATTTCCTTCCTGGGATATGAAATCTGTTAATTCACCTCAACTCACGGTTCAGTGAAGCCGCAGTATTTGTTTTTGCAATACAAAATGACATGTCGAGAAATGAGTCCTTCAGTCACCTGTACAATACACTTTTATTCTGCTTGAATGATGGTTATCTTTTTGTGCTCTCTTCCCCTTTGAAGGAAAGAGTTGGAGATTAGCAGCACCAGCAGCAAACTGGAAGAAGAGGAGGCTCTCAACATTGAACTCCAAAGGAGGACCAAGGAGCTGCAGGTCAGGCACTGCTGTGTTTGCGTTATAATCAGCAGCTGAAATGGTCACAAGGTCAAATATGGAACAAGGCTTAATAAAACAGATCATGTGTGTCAACTTGTTTTCTTTGTCTGTCTTGAATATGTTGAGGCTTCGAAAGAGCGTTGTGTTGCATGTCAGCCAGCTGAGCTTGGTTGTATGGGTTAGACATTGATGTGAGCCTGCGCATACAAAGTTAGACTAAAGGTGAAACATGTGCATAACTGATTTCATTTTTCAAGGGAAAAAACTTTCCAAACCATCTTGTTCACATTAGTCATCACAACCTCTAAACCCTAATCACTGGTTCTCCAAAGGTTCTGCTGATTTTAGAGCCTCCTACCTGAGAGCAGGATTCATTGGTCTAGCCTGTCTTGCATTTTGCTACAGTTAAGCTCCAACCACCTTGCCGATTTAGGTGTAATTGTTAGAGTTTACTAACATCAGTCAGTTTCATCTGACTTGAGGTAATAGAAAATGTAACATTAGTCTAATGCAAAAGATTTTTAACAGTTAGAAAAAGGGTTTGATTGTCATTCTGATCAATAATATTTTTTATTATTAATGGCAAAAATAATTGGCATAATTCATTTAAACACAGTTAAGGATATGTAAAACCTTAATGTGTACAAAAATAAGTCGATTCTTAATTTTTCATGTATTACTGCTCAATTTATTTTTCATTGATACGTTTTTTGCATGTTTTACTGAGGGTCTGCTAGTTTGTGTTAAAAGGTCCAAGGAGGAGTAATTCCTTCTTAAATTGTTGGACGCAGAGGAGTACAAAGGTGACATCTCTGTGGACAGACGCATTCCTGGCTTTCAACAGAACGGCTGCCATATGCTTTGTGATTGGATCCGTCACTTTCCTGCTTCAGGATTGTCAGCATAAAATTCAGACCTGTAGCCCAAAGCCGTCCGCATGAACAGCTGGATGTTTTAATTGCATCTGATGTTGTGGAGTGTGTAGAGTTAGAAATATTCTCTTGTTTTGACTCAGCTTTGTCTACGTCATTTGTAAGGGATTGAAACAAATTAACTTGCGAAAGAGGGCCTAGATTCTATATCATTAAACTGCTACATAATCTCTTGTGTTTTGCGGGTTAATTTAATCAGGGAAAGACCATGCTGGTAAATACATCCGTCTGTTTTACGTGCCGCTGTTGTCGTCTGTTTCCTAAAGCTGTTTCTGATAATAGTTTAAGTTTAAGGCAAAACATGCTGACCAGTTTTTATTGTCAGCCGAAACAGCTAACATGTTTTTCATTTCGGGAACTGAACTGATAAAGGTAGTAGGTGTAAGTTGTTTTTTTTTGGAGATCGCTCATATTCAAACTCCCATTTTTGGTCATGATCCATTATGGTAAATCATGAACGCAACAAATCCAGTAGTTTTGGTAACTATTGACTACTTACTTCGGTTTTTGCTGTTTAAACCAGTGGTGGCAGAGCTAAAGGTTTCATTTAGAAGTGCAACATTGCTACCAACTCCTCAACTGCACAGCCATTTAAGCAAAACTCCCTAGTGCTAGCGCACAAACAGAGAGAGAAGCCATTTGTCATGACCAATTCAGGGTTTGTGAGGACAGGGCAGACGCAAATAAAAACACAGGACGACTGACACAGAGGTGGTTTCTAGTTAAAGAAATAGCAAATAGGTATTGGATGCAGTAGCTCCTTTTAGTGGCCTGTGGGCCAGGAGAGAGCCACAGTGAAACAGACAAGTTCTGAGTCATTAGTAAAAGCAATGGGATCAAAACCAGAGGTTCCTTCAATGACGTCATCATGGAGAGAGAGTTTTAAATACAGAATAAAAAGAGGGCCGTATGCCATTGGTAGTAACGGGTCTCTTGATGCTCCCCTCTAAAAAGATTTCATAGCTAAAGGTATCAGCTGGCCATGTATGAAGAAAACCACAGGTTATCAGCAGGAGGTTCAGTTGGGCTTGGCTTTTGGAAGAGGATCTTTTTTCAGGATATCAGCAGCTTGATTGGTGATTAATGAATGGCCAGGTGCTGCCAATGGACTTGTTGTAACAACTTATGTTTGAAATAATGTCAAAAATCAAAAATCAGTGCTTCATCTCATGTTTGGGGTACACTGCCTATTGTTTGGTGCGACCTTTTATTAAGTTTGTCCCGTGGCTTTCCTGTGCATCTTGCCGAGGCATCTAGATAGTATCAGAAGGTTTTCACTCTGCTGATAAAGATGCAAGTGAAGGGGCCAGTCAGCTGTCTCTTTCCCAGCATCAACTATTCTTCTTTGACATAATGGTTAACATAAATGTGTTTGCAGGCTTCCCTGGATTCAAACATAATGATTTGTCTGTGATAAAAAATTAAGACACTTTTTCATTCCATCTTCCAGAGCAGTTGGCTTGAAAGGGAGGCCCGCATGCCTCATTCCTTACCACAGATCCGGCTCTTTAGTACTTTTACTATGCGGCCATAAAGCAGTTAGCCTCAGCCGGAGTGGTATGGGGGTCATCTCTACCTAAATAGATAAGGTTCATTTTGTTTCCGCTGCAGATGTTTAGCTCAAGGTGTTCACATTGTTGCACAGACTTTCTACTGATCCTATGTTGGAGATTTATCAGCTTCTGTCCATGTTAGGTTTTCAGGGAGTTGTTGTTGTTTTTCTTCTGGTTCTTGGAACTTGGAGTAAACAAGTCTCTGATAACCTGATGGTCAGGACGATTGAAACCATAACTACAAAAAAGAGTTTGCAAAATCTCGAGCGTAATAACGCAAGGAGTTGTGTATTAGGAGCAATTATTGGCAGCTGCCTTATTGGCAGTAACTGCATTATAAATATCTAATCATCAATCAAGCTTTTTATGATCTGCTTTGAAAGAAATCCGTTATTCTATCTTTTTAATTTATTGTCAGGCTGTTTGCAGAAGTTACATTTAAAGTCTATAAGGTGTCTACTATTTTCTGATGTTAGACTTTCTCAGTCAATGCTAAATAGAATGCTGTATAAATGTATTTATTATTACTAATCTGCGCTGGTTCATCCACAACCTCTCAGGATGGTACGTAATTTGTACAGAGAAGTAGAAATGGATTTCACAACTTTTTTGACTTCAAAGCAACAGATGCTGGAGAGCTTTAGTCTTTTTTTAAACAGGGGACGTGCTGGCCCATCATCATCGTCCCATGCATATCATGGATAAACTCCCTCAGAGGGAGGGTGCTATGTGATGAAACAGAAATGTAAAGATATATTTCATCAGTACAAACATGATTAGAAATAATGTGATTTACTATAATCTGATGCAGGCAGCTGCAACCTTTATAGTCAAAAGATCCATTTCACCCTTGAATGCAGCTAAAAAACCTTGTTTAGAGAAACATTTCTAAAAAAAGAATTCGGTTTAGGGAGTTTGTTAAGCTTTTTAAAGCTCCAAAATTTTCTTTCTATTCTCAGGTTTTAAACTAAAAAAATAAACACATACTTGCATTAAGATGGGTAATTTTTTCTATTAAAATTTATATTTATGGAAAGTTATGTAAAATTAAAATATCATGTTTTGAGGTAAACTTGCACATCATTACATTGATATTCAAAATATTCTGTTTTATAATCTTTTCCTGAGAATTTTTAGGGCATAAATGACCCAAACATACAATCTTAGGCTCAGGTTTCTAATTGTTAGATGACACTAATGTAGTTCCCCAATAAACACAAAACCACAAACCAAATATCCCATCAACTAGACTGCATGGGATTGCCTAACCTGTTTCATCACCTACAGTACGAAGCTTTGACCAGGTGTACACCGCCTGTCATCGTGTTCCAGGTCAAATCAATCAGACGCCACTTTTACTGCAGGGTTTAGAAATGCGTGACGACATCTTCAAGAACAAATGTGCAGGGTTGTGTGTCATTAAGGGGACATGATTTACAGTATTCTAACATTGCTAGTTCTTCACACAATGGAGTCTGAAATGTTGTAACTGGTGTGTGGGTGAGGCTTTTATTCGTTCTGTTGTGAGTGGATCTCACAGGAAATAGCAACCCACACTGCTTTAGATCCCCTTTGACCCCGGTAAGGAGACAACACTAAGTCAACATCTGATTCCAGTTTATGGATAAATGATTATTGTTTCAAAGTGCATTGGGGAAAAAAAACCTTCCTCAAAACTGAGCAATCATAGCTTTATTTAATCATAGGGGCACAGACAGAGTGGAGAGGGGTGTGAGCAATCATTTAGACTGGAATCAATTTTATTTAACTACCTACAGCAAATGTTAGGGCCCTTCATGTTTCCTACAATAGTTTCTGGGCCACTCGATCCACTCGGAGGCAGCGGAAGGTGGGAATTAAATGAGAACCAGATATGTGAGGGGAAATGTCAGGAAGATGGAGAGAGGCTGAGAACACACAAGGGGGTGTGGACAGCAACATGCCGGAGGGGATCAGCAGCAAGGTGTGTGTGTGTCAGTGTGTGTATGCACACGTTTGGGACAGCCAGTCTCTCATTCCGTCAGTCAGTTGGGCTGCTGCTGCCTCACCATGGCTGTTCTCTCTACTGAGGTCCTTCACTGGCATGTAAGTTTTACATTTCATTCAACTTTTAAAAGAACAAAGGATGAGTTGTTATGCATGAGTAATTCATGACAACAAAAGACTTTCGCTAGACCCAAGTTAGTACAGGTCCCCTAAATTGTTAATTTGTCAGATTCTGTGGAGATTTGCCAACGAGCGGCTTTCAGCACCATCGCTGAGGTGCTGCGAGCGGCCCTGGGCTACGCGCCATGTCAGACACAACTTCCTGACATTGAGACAAAGATAGAAACCGAAGATAACACTAAACATGACACAACAGGGTGGACTGCAGCCATGCAAGGAAAGGGGAGCAATATATTTTCATCAGCGATAGCAAACAGCCTTGGCTGCTGATATGAGTTGTGAGAGATTTGTGAGCAAAAACATTTTTTGGGATTTTTTTCGCGTGTGAGAGGAGGAAGAAAAAATACTTTTGGGTTAACAGGTTTAGAAAAAAGAATATTTCTGCATAATTTTCCATTAGCTTTCTTCTCATTATTGACTTCATGATTTCATTGTGTTTTGCAAGTAGCAATGTTTTCTTTATTTTGGTTATTATCCTGTGATAATTAAAGTTTAGATGTAAACGAGGCATTGCCAATAAAGTAATTTATCATAATAAAATGGAAGTATACTATATTAATATTCCTTTTTTTCTTACCACTACACAATTCAACTGATGTTCTACAGGCTTGTAGTTTCCATTACAGAGTAATCATCAACCAGCTTGACCAAAACACGAGCCTTCGCCATTATTGGCTCTGAAGCAATGCAGGGCAAAAGCGCTAAGCAATCATCAGCCAAGTAAATTAGTGGTTTTGAAGTTATCCGTAAAAAAAAAAATGTTTATTGAAAAGTCACAAAAACCTTTAAAACGCTCGAGGAAAATGAGCTCATTAGTGAAAGTGGGCCCACCGACTCTCATGCAGCAATAGGCACTGCATTGACAAATCGGGTAGAAGGATCCCCAAACCACCTAAAAGAGAAAACTGACGCTGCTAATCAAGCATTATGAGGACAGTTTCAAACTCTCTGAGGATTTCTCTTTGTCAAAAGAGAAACATTTTTTTTATAGGTCAGGACTTTTAAAACAGCTGTGCGTCACTGTGAAGTCATTTAAAGATGTTATTAACAATATTTTTTTAAAGATTACAAAGAAATCCAAGATAGATCAATGTTGGACTTAACAAGCCTAAGTAATCGTGGTAGATTTTAAAACATATGACAGAACAATTAAAAAAAAGAACTTAATAACTAGGTTTTTACAGAGTTACCAAAATAAAGCTCTGAAATGAAAGTAGAAGAAATTGACTTAGTTTGTTCAAAGGTAAATCTGATTAAATCTTAGTCTTTCTGAAACATCATCCTCCAGGAATATGAGACCGAACTGGAGATGTTTGGCTACCAACAAATCATGCAAGCTGTAAATCCAAAAGGCGAAGAGATTATTCATTTTTTGTTATTGAGCCAACCATGACCTCTCCTATGCTCCACAGTACTACACTAAAATTCAACGCAAGGCCATCAGACCTGCTAAACCACAGAGCCAAATTGCAGCCGTAACCCTGCAATGGAAGGACTCAAAAAGGAAGGAGTCTTCCAAATTTCAACCTGATTGAAATTTGAATCGGTGCAGAACCAAAGGCATTCAAACTATGAACTGAAGCAAGGAAATTTGAACTTTTCACCAGTATTATGTGTTAAATGCGCCCATAGGCCATTTTTTTCCCATCTGCAATTGCAATTCAAGAATGACACAAATCTGTCTAATGACTACAGGCTTTTAATGTGATGAATGTTTTGTTGTGTTTCCCTTAGAAAACTGTTTAAACAAAACACAGAGAAATGTCAATCTTAAAAAGTGTATTTGTCTTTTAGTTTTGTTTCAAAGTACATATGCCCACAAAACACACAGTGACATTCAATAAAAAGTACCTTGTACGAACAAATGTTTGATTTAGCTAAATACCACAAGCGTTTTTCTATAAAAAGTGACCCATAACCTGTCCCTGTTTCTGAGCGTGGACTCAAAATAATTTCTAGAACCTTCTAAGCTGTATTGAAATCCAAGCAGCAGGAGTTTAAAAAGAGGTTTTATATTGATAAACAATTTCTACTTATCAGCAAGCAAATCTATATTAACTACGTAGTTTGTTATGAGATGGCTTCCAAAATATTCAGTTTGTAATTGAATATCTAATTTGTAAACTAAATATTTCGCTTGTTAATGTTATATTTTGCATTATTTCTTAAGTAATATTTGATTTACTGGCCATTTAACCCCACTTAAAAATCTGCGACAAAAATAATAGATTATTTTGTCTTTTTGTGTAAAACCTTGTGACCTATTTCAATTGTGTTAAAATGTATGCAAAAATAGATAATAATCATAGATAATCAAATGCCAGCTTACATACATGATGCTAGCATTTTTTATGAGGGTAATACAAAATTTTTAGTTACAATAGATAGTGTGGGTGATTAGGTATTCTTTTTTAAATCAGTCTTGGATATGTCAAGGATTGGTGAAATTATTAATTAAGATTCATTATTAGTTCAAATTGCAATCAAATTAACTAATTTATTGCAAAATATAATTGTGCCTTATGAAATGTTAAGGTTGCATTTTTGAAAAAAATAGCAACATTTCTCCTTTTTACTTCTTTATGTAATTATTTTTTGGTGTATATTGTTGGTCTAAAATGATAGTGAACAAAACTGATGCCTGAGAAGTAAAAATACAGTAATCAGGATCTTAACCTGATAGCAGAGATTTCTTAGTTTAAGATCTCTGGTTGTGTTTTATTAAGACACATTGTGTTTACTCGTATCGTACCTGCTGTACAATTAACCTTGACTTGACATGACTGTGACTTTTAGTCAAGTTTGTAACGTGTAGCAAACCAAAAAATAAATAAAAACACAAAGCAAAATTCCTCGAATGTGGGATAAATAATATCTGTACTTTTCAGTCCTACTGACCAAACGCAGCGTAGCCAGTCTGGGTTCACACTTGAGATAATCACAGGTGGCTGCAGGACATTCTTTCTCTAAATTGCTACCTGAGGACAAAAAGCCAGAGGCGTGCCAAATCTCTGGAGAAAGAAAACGTGCATGAGAAACGGCCAACTGTAAGAAAGTTCCGGCCTGAAATAGCAAAAGAGTCTTTCCGCTGTTGTAATGATACACTCCAAGGAAAAGAACTTTATAATATTCTTATCATGTTATAGAGTTTAGTCAAAACAGATTTTTCTTTCTTGTTCTGTCCATGTAAGTTATTCTTTGTGTCTCTTTAGGCCCGCATCGAGGAGCTGGAGGAGGAACTGGAAGCAGAACGAGCTATGAGAGCTAAGGTACAGTACGAGATAAACACTGTCAGGGCCTGTGTTTCCTCTTTGTTACAAAAGCTACAAAGCAAGGATAGGTAATAAATCTGTCAAACTGAAGAGGCACTTAACCAGACAGCTCAACATCAGTTCAAATCTGCTCTAACAGTCAGTCTAACGACGTTGACAACAGGTTTTGATTAGAAAGAAACTTTAAGAAAGTAAAGCTTCAACAGGTTCCTTTACTACTACTATGGTCATCCCAAACTACATGCACTTGTGATAACAATCCATATTGGGTCAGACCTTGTGTTTCTGATTAAAATACAGGGCATCTCCCGGAGCACAGAAGGGGCTCTGACAGCCTTTTTCCTCCCTGTCTGACTTTTTTTCTTTTTTTTTCATCAATCTGAAGTGAATGCTCTCTGTTCCTTGGAATCCCCAAACAAAATAGGCAAAATAAACACTGAGACCTTCTACTTCAACACAACTATGTGTCCAACACATTCTGGTTGAAAAGTGAAGTTTTCTGAAAACCTCATGTCTGCTTTAAGTGAACGTTAGTTCAAACAAGACCCTCTTAAAGCCCCAGTGTGTTCAAGTCCTCATACAGTAGGTGAAGGCATTAATGTCAAGGCACATATTTCACCCCCAGTGTTGAATAGAGTGACAGCAGCCCCGAGGGTGTGTTTTCCACACTTCTCCTAAACTGGGTGGTATTCTCTTAATGGTGAGAGCTGTGAGCCCTCCAGCCTCCGAAAGCCACAGAGCGGAGCCAGAGGCACGCGGGGGCTTGCAGGTCTTTATCTGTTCCACAGCCTCCGTCTTCAGAGCAGCTCAATTACAACATACTTCAGCTGCAGACAGACCTGCCATTGTTGGGCTCTGCTCCTCAGGTCACACTCGGCCTGATAGCATCAGGAGATGCAGGGCGGCAGACGGCGCTGTTTTCCAGTGGATCCTCTCCCATCTGGAATACCAGCCAGACGTACACGCACGTGATGTGTGTGTATCCTGGAGTAGGTTTCTTCCAGAGGGAAACATGTGCTCTAACACTGATAGCTCAAACAAACATGTAAAGCAGCAGATGCATTCCTTTCCAAAATCATTTTGTGTCAATCCAGATTCCTATCCACAACGGCTTGGAAACATTTCTGCCATCTTACAACCAGTCTCAAATTGGTCTTAATGGATTTTGAAAACACATTAAAAACCAATGTCATGTTTGCATTAAATCTCTAGCTCCATTCGTTTAGTACGCCCAACCAGCTTCATTCAGTCGAATCAGATAGCTGAAGTGCCTTTTTGTCATGGTCTTACGTTGTTGTAGTGACGTGCAAGTGAGTGATACATTTGGTGAAGCATTGATAGAGCTATTCTGATAAAGATTCTTGAGGAATGGGAATTAAGATCTATGCAGTAGATGGGTATTCCAATTTCTTTTTTTCACATTTGGTCAAATTGTCTTAGATATGTTGGCTGACATTAGTATATAATTAGTGTATTTGGTCTTAAAGTGAATGTTTTTGTTTTCTACGCATTGTTGGATGTTTTTTAAAAAGTCTAAATGTGTATGGAGGTTTTTTTGTCAAGGTTTTATTAACACTTTCTTGTATGCAACACGTAATATGTAGATATCCCCGGGACATTTCATGAGAATTGGACATCATTTAAATGTCATTTCAATATATTTTTATTATATCAAAACTAACTGTTGGATAACTTTCCATGAGATAGATATTTTCCGTGCCAATCAGCGAACAGTAACAGAAACTATAAAGGGCAACACAAATTTTCTGTCTTGTTTTAATCTGCCTATGGTTGTAGTTTGGTAATTGCACCAGAGGAAGTGAACAAAGTAAGATGCCTTATGATGATCTCCACTAATGGAAACAATGTTCCCTAACACAGACATGGGTAACCTAGGCTCCCTGTGGGTGCCAGGCATGGAGGTGTGGCCCGCAAGCGACCACTTGGTGGCAAGGCCTACACCCTTGTAAACCAGCTAGGCATGGTCAGAAGTAGAGACATGGGTCACCATTCTTATCGGCTCACCACCTGTCGCAGGGGACAAAAGGGTTTGGTTTTAACTTGGGATGGGCAGTAGCCAAACCCAACTGTAGAAAGGTTTGACACATATTACCAAGGCAAGAAAAATCTTTGCCTCTTAGCAAATTAATAAAAGGAACAAAAATAGCTTTAGCATAGAAAACTGTAAAACATTAATAAACTCAACAACTGCCTTTTGGGAATGTTTTGAGTTAATTTTCAAAAAATAATTGCCTTTGGTTTTTGATTTTTTTAAGCAAAAAACACATAAACCCAAAATAGACTGGATTCCTTCACCCCTAATATATCCTTCTATAGATTTAAAAAGAATACATTTTGATATTGGATAACCTCACTATTAAGAAGTCTGATGATCTCTTTAAAATTGATTTGTGTTTTTTTTAAAATGAGGATTTTTAAGAGAGTTGTCAAGAGAAAATAGGGCGTTAACTACTCCTACTGTAGCTTCCCAGCAGAAATCCACTTCAGAAATGTATATTCCCTTTACTGCTGTTTGACCGAAGCTAAGCTCAGGATTTCTTAAATTTCTTATGTAGTTTAGCCTAGTGAAGCTCATGTTGTTTTAATAACGAGGGAGGAAAGGAACCAAACAATAGAAATCGGTAAAGTTTTCATTCCTGGGTGATACAAGGATGAATGAGTACAGCACCACCCTTCTGCAGACACATGTTTGTGTGTATCCACAGCGAAACAATGCCTTCACGCTTTCTACAAAAGGAGATGACACAGCAAAGCTTTCTGGGGGTCGATTGAGCTTATAAATGGAGGGAGTGGAGTTGATGCTGTGGGGCCGTTGACTCAAACAGCAGACCAGAGGAGAGCGATGAGTGAGCCAAGTGTTAGGCAGGGCTTCACAGAGCAGGTGGGCTTTGGCGTTTTTAGGACCACGTGATGTTTGTAGTCGGGGGTGGGGTTACAATGAAGACCACCAATGAGAGTCATCTGTTTTTCCCTCTTTGCCCTGCCAGAGGTGTTCAGATGGCTGTGGCTCATTTCTGCAGTCCAGGGGGGCTGAGACTCCAGCTTTTAGTGAACTAGTCTTAACATTTACGTCTGTCTTTAAACCAGCTGTAAAATGGGCCTGTAAAAACAAGTGTGCCTGTTTTGCTCATAAAAACAGGGTTCTACCTCTCTTAAAATGACGTGCGATGCTTTGGAAAGTAGAAAAGCCTTCGATTTTAATGATTCTTACAACGCGAGGTTCAAAGTGTTGTTTTACCTTGCGTGTAGCAGCTGGCGTTTGTACTGTATCTGTTTTAGGCCTGCAGGTCATTTTAACTTTAAGTTGAAAACATGCAAAATGTTTAACTCATTATAAACATTTCCTAAAAAATATTAATGTTGGTGGTTGACATTGTTGTTGTTGTTGATTATTAAATCTGACTTTAAAATATCAATTTTAAAAGTATAAATATAACAAAGCTCTTACAGTCTGTTAATTTGTATCTATGTAGATAAATATACGTATGTTCACATAATAATCGCATAATAAAGTAACGTTCAATACATATATTGCAGATTAAAAGTTTGTTTTAAAACACGCTTTAAGTAGATAATAACTGAAGACCATCAGTAATAAAAAGGGTATGAAACCTCAAGAAAACAAAAACAGGAGCTCAAGGAGCATATCTGGGCTGTGTAACAGCAGCTAACTCCCTAGATTGTTCTGATAGGCTATCGCTCGACTGACCTCTGACCTCAGGAAAGGCTTCTTCCTTCTGAGAGCTGTCAAACATGTCGTACCTCTGCAGGTAAAAAATCCTGCCGTGTCAGACGGGATGAATTCAGAGTCCAAAACTAAGAAAGATTTCAATTGTCTTTGCTCTAAATCACAGTGGCGCCTTCAAATATGTCTTAATAATCTTGAAGATTCGTACTAATTGTGGCGTGCTTGACAGGTGGAGAAGCAGAGAGTAGATCTCACCAGAGAACTCGATGAACTCACCGACCGGCTCGAGGAGGCAGGGGGGGCCACGGCTTCACAGGTACATATCAGGCATTCCTACTAAACCTGAGCACGACCAACGTGCAATGTTCTCACGTCCCTCTCAACAGATACATCCACAGCTTTTTATTATACCATTTTCACATTCTTTTACTTTACCCCATCAAACAGTGCAGCATTTTATTTGGATTTAATGAGAAAACACAAAGCACTGTTTTCTTTCTACAAATCTTTCTAAGTTGAATACAAATAAGAGATCAAGAAACTGTGGCTTGCTCTATTTACACCCACTATCTGCACCAAAATAAAAACATTTGCACCCCAATACGATCACCAGTATACTAACTATTACATGTTTAACTCTCCACATGAACTCAACGGTTCTGTCGACCCTGAGAGATTTGTTAGAGAACGATAAAATAGCATCATGAAGAATTAGGAGCAGTTTAAAGCTGAGTTGGATTACAGAAAATATCTCAAACTCTTAATCATTTTACCGAGATCTTTTTAAGATGAACCTACCAACCTACCAAGACTTAATCAGGTAGGTTAAAAAATATTTGTCAGGGAAGGAGCCAAGACCCAATTAGTAACCATGTGGAACGTGAGACGTAGCAGCGCACAGGTGGAATAATCTGTTGAAAACACAACAAAAAAAAGGTACTGCAGAGGTGTTGCTGGTGACTGTGGCTCAATGGGCTTTCTTTCTATCCAAAATATGTAGTCCAGAAAGTTCTCTTGTTAGATGAGACCAAGATGAATTTGGTTTAACCTACGTGAGAATCACAACGTTTGAGGAAAGCTAACATTCTCATTGTAAAACATAAATGGGAGAGCAGCAGGCTGTGGGGATCTTTTATGTCTGCACAGACGGGATAGCTAGTCAGAGTGGATAACGAAAAGGTTGGAGTTAAATACAGAGGAATCTTTGGTAGAAAAAAAGATCAAAGTTACGTTGTTTTGCAGAAACAACTGACAATTAAATCTGTTCAAGTGCAAAACCCTTGTAGACATGCTCGAACGACTCAGAAAGTATTGACTCAGGAGTGCTAAACACAAACCTATACGTCAATTTCTATACAAAAATGTTTAAAGATGTTTTAGTCAGTGCCAAGATATAAAAAAGTACGGCAGATTTGGGGAAAATTAGGGGTGAGCCTTTAACAACCTATATCTGTTCCAAACAGATGGAGGTGAACAAGAAGCGGGAGGCTGAACTCCAGCGTCTGAGACGAGAGCTGGACGAATCCTCCCTGCAGTCCGAAGCGCTGGCGGCATCTCTGCGGAAGCGGCACGGCGAGGCTGTGGCAGAGCTGAGCGAACAGTGCGAAGCTCTGCAGCGGACCAGAGCCAAACTGGAGAAGGAGAAACAGAACCTGAGGATGGAGGTGGACGACCTGGCTGCGTCGGTGGACAGTCTGCAGAAAGCCAAGGTCGGGAAACCTTTTTTAATAATGTAGGTTGAGGCACGCAGACAACTCTGCAGCTTTAATCACACACCGCTCTGTATGTGTTGTGACGCAGATGTCGTCAGACGGCCAGGTCAAGAAGCTGGAGGAGCAGCTGTCTGAGGCCATCAGGAGAGGAGACGAGCTACAGAGGACACTTTCTGAGCTCAGTGTGGCAAAGAACAGACTGTCAGGTACCCTGCAAGTTAGAGCCAGTCTAATATACTAAAGATAGAGCAGTTAAAAGGCTTTAAAAGGTAAAATACAGTTAAAAAGGTCAACTTAAAGCTAACTTGACCAACACTTCTAGCCAAAACCCATTTGCGCTGTTTCCCAGCAACACTCTACTGACAAGTACAAGTATTAAACTAAGGTTTAAGTGCCTTAATAGAATATTACAACGGGAACGGGACTTTAATGGTTTGGTGGGTTTTATCCCTGAAGAGCAAAGAGACAGGAACATGGTTTAAGTGGGATCTTATATGCATAGTTAGTTGTAAGGGTTTCCCTTAAAAAGAAAGCCTACTTAGCTAAGCAGTGAAACCTTATTTAGAAAAGCACTCATTTGACTTTTTTCCCTTTACAAATGAAAACTTAGACAGTCCAATGTGACTGCATTCATGGTGTAAATGTGAAACAAATGTTATGATCACCCTCAATATAATGCCCCTAAATAAAATCCAGTACATCAGATTTGAAAGTAGCGTAATCACAAAGTTACAAATGTGAGAGAATTAAGTTAGTCGTGCTATTAACACGATTGGCCTCAATAAAAGAGTAGTAGGAGGAAAGTAGTCATTTGAGGGAAATTAAGCCATTTAGATTCTTGTTATTCTACACATCTGCTCTTGGAGGTTGATTCCAGTAATATGACTTAAATTTTTTACTTTATTCATGTATTTATTTATTTTTTGTATCAAGAAATAAGTAATATTACTTGGTAGCCATTAATCATGTTTCCTTGTTGCCGCCAGCTGATAACGCCGACGTAAGCCGACAAATGCAGCAGGCAGAGAGCAGGGCGAGCCAGCTCAACCGCTCCAAGACTCTGCTGCAGTTGCAGCTGGACGAGCTGAAGAAGCAGCTGGAGGAAGAGGTCAAGGTCCGTGTCTCAGAGATGGAACCCGAAACATCTGGAGTGATTGGAGCCAATGCCTGATGCCTTCTTCATTGTTGCCAGTCTAAGCAGGCCGTCGGCTGCAGCCTGACCTCGGCGCGACAGGAGTGCGAGGTGCTGAAGGAGCAGCTGGAGGAGGAGCAGGAGAGCAAGCAGGAGATGCAGCGCCTCGTCTCCAAACTCAACAGCGAGCTGACGCACTGGCGGACGAAACACGAGGCCGACGCCAGCCAGCATGCGGATGAGCTGGAAGAGACCAAGTGTGTGACGCTGACACTGGCAGCATTCGCCTCTTTAGTCACGCCTTCCATACGTTTAGTGAAGTATGACCCACCAATAATGAGGAATCTGTCACAGGAAGAAGGTTGCAGCCCGACTTCAGGAGGCAGAGGAAGCTGTGGAGGCCACCCAGGCTAAATGCTCCATGTTAGAAAAGACAAAGCAGAGGCTGCAGGGAGAGGTGGAGGAGCTCTGCATGGACCTGGAGAAGGTATACATGTAAAAAAATAAAAATAATGTTGCCTGGTGCAGCAAAGCTTTTTCAGTGCAGTCACAGCGTGCTACCTGCCTCAGGCCAGCAGCTTCGGTCAGGCGCTGGACAAGAAGCAGCGGGTCCTGGAGAAGCAGCTCGGGGACTGGAAACACAAGTGTGAGGAGCTGGTGGCCGAGGTGGAGGGCTGCCAGAAGGAGAGCAGGCAACATGCCGCCGAGCTCTTCAAGGTCAGGACGGCTCATGAAGAGTGCCTGGAGCAGCTGGAGGGCGTACGTAGGGAGAACAAGGCCTTCCAAGGTAAAAATCGCATTTTGAATTACTGTCAATATTTTCAGCCATATCTCATAAGACTTAATGTATGACATAAATATAAACAGTATACTAATATACTACTTTTAAAGTTTAAAGCAAAGTCAGTTGCAACTACTCTTCTAAACACATTCCGAATCAGGTTTTTTTGTAAGTGCTAAAGGATATCTTTGCCACAGTATGATGCTGCCATCCCCATCTTTCACTATGAGGATGATCTCATTGGGTTTATGTTAAGTTTTTGTCCTAAAAGTAAAGTTGTCCATGTAAGCTGAAATGTTCAATTCTGGTCTCACCATCTCAAGCATACCTGCACAAAGATTTATTTATTTAAATTTATTTAAATTTTCTTACACATAGAGTAGATTTGAGGAGATCCTGATTCAAATTGTATTCTATCAAAAGACTCTCCCACCTAATCTGTGGATCATTGCAGACCCTCTAGAGTAACGAAGAACCGGTTGTTACCTGTGTATTAATTAGATGATCTTGAAGGTAAATGCTTGCAAGAAACATTTTTAAGGCTTCTCAGATAATTGGGACAGATTACAGAGCTGGTCCATCTGTAATTGTCAAAAAGAGCAATTAATATTTCAGATCTTGCAGATTGCTTCTTACCTTTTAACGCTACCTAACCACAAAAACCCACATTAAATAAATTTGCATTAGCACATTAGTTATTGTGACTTATAACCAAGGAGGGTTTTTGTTCACTGCACAGAAGAGATAGCTGACCTAACAGACCAGCTGTCAGACGGGGGTAAGAGCGTCCATGAGCTGCAAAAAGCCAAGAAGAAGATTGAGATGGAGAAAGAAGAGCTACAGGCCTCGCTGGAGGAATCGGAGGCGGCTCTGGAGGTTTGGCATGGCTTCTCAGCTGCCATTTCTAAAGCGAAACGTGCATTTGCTGTCGTTGTAGACATGTTTTTATCTCCGCTTTCTCCAGGCTGAAGAGACCAAGGTGCTGAGGCTCCAACTGGAGTTGTCGCAGGCTAAAGGAGACTTGGAGCGCCGACTGCAGGAGAAAGAGGAGGAGGCTGAAGCTGTGAGGTTAGTTTTTCCTACTTTCTTCGTCCCCCAACTACATTTTGTTACTTGTAAAGTTGAATTTTATTCTATTCATAAATCAACTTTAAGAAGCTACGTAGGATGTTATTGCTGGAAGTATGATTAGCAATGCGTACGACTGATTCTCATAGTTCTTATTATCAGGAATCATATTAGATGCTGCCACTCAGTAACTTTACTGTGCAAGATCTAGAGTTAATACTAAAGCGATACATTCCCTCCTGTTTTGAGCAATACACTCTAAAGGACTGTGCCAGATTTGCTTTGTTTTGCCCTGTCCTCTTCCCAGAAAAAGCCACCAGAGGGCGGAAGAGTCCCTACAGGCCAGCCTGGATGTGGAGGTGAAAGGCAGAGGAGAGATGCTGAAGCTGAAGAAGAAACTGGAGGCGGATATAAATGAGCTGGAGGTGCAGGTGGACCAGCTCACCAAGAGCAACGCAGAGTTTAGCAAGAGCAGCAAGAAGACGCAGCAGCAGATCAAGGTCGGCTTCCTGCATGCTGTCCAGTACTTACAGTACCTTGAGATCTCAATGATACCCAGCAACAAACCTGAATTGGTCCATAACATTTTTTACAAATAGGAAAATGTGTAAACCAAAGGAGCAATAATTAGAAAAGACGCCAAGAGACCCATGGTGAGTCTGGGTGAGCCTCAGAGAGCCCGAGCTCGTTTGGGGCAAGCTTTTGATTGAGCTAGAGCCCTACAGTTCTCTAGAAGCCTTGCTTTTATTAATGAGTCGTAAGAAGAATTCAGCAGAATACAGGTGAATAAAGTTGCTCTGGCTAGCTGAACACACCATGATTAAACCCTGTGGCGGCAGCATCGTGCTGTGGGGCCGGTTTTCTTCAGCGGAAGATGGAAACATGGATGGAGGACAGGTTTTGACATTGTTCCGCTGCACGCTGACTTTTTATTCTGTGATGCCACAGGAGCTTCAGGGTCAGTTGGAGGAGGAGGTTCGGAGCCATGAGGAGCAGAGGGAGGAGCAGGCAGCTTTGGAACGCCGCTGCGCTCTGTTGGTCAGCGATGGCGAGGAGACGCGCACAGCCCTGGAAAGTGCAGAGAGGGCCCGGAAAGTCCTGGAAATGGAGCTGCGGGAGTCCAACGAGAAGTACAGTGACCTCAGCGTCCAGGTGGTACACACAGTTTCTGCTTAGGTGTTGTTTTTTTAATCAAGTAAATTTGAACCAGTTTTTTTTGTTTGCATACAGTTTCAGTCAGCTCTGATGGGGAGGAGGAAGCTGGAGGTGGATCTCCAGACTCTGCAGCAGGAGCATGAGGAGCTGCAGACAGAGATGAGAGGCTGCAGTGACAAGGTCAAGAAGGCCACCTGTGAGGTAAAACTCGGGACATGTGACGCTGCTGGACTCCTTTTCAACTTGTCCGCACACTTCAGTCACGCTTTAAGCATTTTCTCTCATCAGTTGGCACACATTGGAGACGACCTGCGTCTGGAGCAGGAGCACACGCTTCATCTGGAGAGAGTGAAGAAAGGTCTGGAAGGCCAGATAAAAGAAATGAGCAGCAAGCTGGAAGAGGCTGAACAGATGGCTCTGAAAGGAGGAAAAAAGATCATCCAGAAGCTGGAGGGGAAGGTTTGTTCTTAAAAAATCATGTTAATCAACTCATAATGCCTATAATCTTCGTAGGGGGATTCCTTCATCTCCTTAAATCACATCAGCTTATTTTCATTTCAAGTATATAAAAAGATTCTGAAGAGGGCAAAAGGTTGCAGTGAGGCCAGAAGGTCTTTCAAACCCCTACATACTGAGAAGATGGAAATTAATTTCCCTTTTTATTTCTAAAACCAATGATTTGAATTTTTTTTTTCCGAATCTTTTGAATCGAGAGCAGTAATTATTTGAGTATCAGGAACGGAAAGACATAATTACTGTCAAGTAAATCCATCACATGAATACATGATCACTTTACAGAATATTTCTAAAGACAAAATAGAAAAGCAAGATGACTTCTAATGTTGTCTTTTGAAAAATAAAATAAATGTTTCCTTAATTTCCTTAATTCCTGTTCAGCTGTATCAGAAGTAAATGGAAACATGCATATTCAAAGTTATTAAAATAATATTTACAAAACGTAATAACAGCTTAAACTAAAAAAGACTAGAAAGTGATTTGCAAGATGTTTTCCCATTAAAGAGAAATGTGGTGTACGGTTTCAATTGATAACTTCTGCAGTTGCATTTCTGTGCAGCTTCATCTTAAGTACTATTTTGCTTTGTTGCTCAGATACTAAGATAAGGCCAAGAAGATAAGAAGTGTAAAGAATGCTCTAATAATTAAGACAGTTTTCTGCAGTCTATGCAGCTGCATTTCAAACTGATCAAATTGAGTAACTGTAGCAGACGGTTCCAAAATCCATCTTAAGCTACAAGTGGTACATATCAGTGTTGCAAATGTCCAGGCTGCACGCACAGAACAAGGTCTGTCACATCGGTGATAGTCTGATTGTCTCTGTGCAGGTAAAGGAGCTAGAGCTAGAACTGGACTCGGAGCAGAAGCGACATGCTGAGACGGTGAAGACACTGCGGAAGAACGAGCGTCGCCTGAAGGAGCTGCTGTTCCAGTCTGAGGAAGACCAGAAAAACCAGCAGCGGATGCAAGAGCTGGTGGAGAGGCTGCAGAACAAGATGAAGGCCTACAAGAGACAAGTCGAGGAGGCCGTATGTCACATGGTTCTCTCTCTGATTTTCTCTCTTTGTTGGTCTGGTTGTCATTGTTTGCTTTCCCGTCAGGAGGAACAAGCCAACATGAACTTGGCGAAGTACAGGAAGACCGTCCATGAGCTGGATGATGCTGAGGAGCGGGCTGACATTGCAGAGTCGGCTCTGACTAAGATCAGAACTAAGAACAGGGGCAGCTTCGGCAAAGGATACTCCTCTGTAAGTATACCTGAGAAAGAGTCAGTAGCAAACATGTTCCTTTTCAGTTTGCAGTGGTACTAAACTTTTTCACATGTTGTAAATGTATAACCAATTAATTTTGTGTGTTTTATGTGAACTCCAAGATAAAACAAGTAAAACTGGTAGTAACAGTACTAATTGAGAAAAAGTAGAACAAGAACACTGTTTTATAAATACAACAATGTAAAAAAATTGTGATGTTCAAATGCTTTCAGGCCCCTTTTCTTTGATACTGTTATTGAAAGCTACACAGTTCCCACCATGAGGCATGGCCGTGGCAGCATCATGCAGGGAATAGTCACTCATTCAACAGAGACAGGGAAGCTTGACTAGCTTGGAAGATAGATGGAGCTATATGCTATCATGGACCGAAAAAACATTTAGAGACTAGAAAGGAGGTTGACTTTCCCACAACAGTCCGCTGGTGCCTATCTCCAGCTCACAATGGGAGAGAGGAAGGGGTACACCCTGGACAGGTCGCCCATCCATCAGAGCGCAGCAAAGAAACACACAGGACAAAAAAAACGCTCATGCACACACCTAAGGGTAATTTAGAATACCCAATCAGCCTCACGGTCATGTTTTTGGACTGTGGAAGGAACCAACGCTGAACTCTTTGCAGAAATAATCAAAGTAGAATTGAACCCTTCCTGCTGCAAGGCAGTAGTGCTACCAACACTGTGCAGCCCTAACAAAGTTTTAGATTATTTTTGTAAAGAATGAGAAAACCATTTATTCTTCTTTTTGTTTGTCGTAACATTTCAAAACAAAAACAGTTTATCGTTGTAAAGGGACAAAATGTGAAAAAGTTTAATAGGTATGACAATGTTTTTGTAGTTAAATGTCTAAATCAAATATGAGGTGCCGTTTAGGACAAAAACTATATTTGTCTCTCTCACACAACACAACAGACTCACACACACACACTTACAAATTGTGCATATATCCTTTTAGTATGAGAGAGAAAAATCGAATGCGTATGTGGTAGTTTAATATGGTAAATGCACAATTTGAATAGTAAGTGTGTGTGTGTCTTTTTTGTTGCCTGAGAGAGAAATTGTTTTTGTCCTTAGCAGCACTCCGTATTCAAATACTGTGGTACACTTGAAATTAGCTTATCTCCAGGTTGGCCTTAGGGTTAAGGGTGTGAAGTGTTTCCTCTGTTCTAAGAGTGTTTTATCCACCAGGGTTACAGCACTCCATTCCCCAGTCTGGTCAGGTCACCCAGCTCTGCAGGATCTGAGGGGAGAGGAGAAAAGATCCTCAACGACGACAGTGAGTCTGTCAGCTCCCTCATTCCAGCTTACCTCAACTCCCTCAAGAAGCTCATGATCGATTAGGTGGACTGGGAGACCAGTAGCTCTGTTTCCTTTGGATCGAATGCCAAAAGAAGAATTAACGAGGGCTAGAGTGTTAATGTTGGAACATCGCAAACTCTTAGCAATAACTAATATCTTTTACTTATAAACAGATTCACATTTTTATAAATTATAGCTGTATTTCAGAAAAATACTGCATATCTGTGTAAATGGTGCATTATCTTTTTCTAGTCTCAACAAATTTTCTGTTTAGCTTTTTCTGTAAATCTTTAAAAACAGTTCATCACTCTAAAATGTTAGTTCTAATAAATGCTTTCAGGTAACTTTGATTGCTTAAGCGTAGATAGTAACTCATGGAAATGTCAACCAGCACTAAATCAATCTTTAATCAATGCCATGTTTCCTATCCATGTTATTACGTGTTTTTGCCAAGTGTTTGTACTTTAAGTGTTACTCTTACCAGAATTGTAGCCACAGCTTTATAGCAGGCCCTGTTGATGTAAGAAGGCTTGACCAAATCATTGTTTTAATGTGAAAATTCATTATTTCACAAGCAATAAATACTTTTTTTTCTTTTGTGTCACATTTTCCTTTAATTTTTTTACCAGAACAATTCAAGGAGCAGCATGATTTGATTTTAGATACACATTTTATTTTCCTTTCATTCTCACTTGCTTTTACATAAAAACAGAGATTGGCTTCAGTCGTTGAAAGGTTGGTACAACTTTTGCCTTCAGGCAGTAGCTTGGACACAAAATCCACCAGAAGCAACTATCTTGAACTTCTGTAACCTGGTTCTACTTTCTGTTTTTCTTTATGCACGTAAGAAAAAGTTACTGTACATAAAACATATATCTATACATCATTATAATTACTTTTTTTGTTAGTTATTATAATTTACATTATTTTTAATATGTTTACAACTGAATCACAAGAGATTATTGAAACAGAAAAATACATTAGATTGGATTGGTAATAACATGAAGTCTTTTAAGCACTTTTTTACGTATGACGTGTAAACTGCAAGTTTTAAGTCTTATTTGAAGAGTTCTGTGAAATAGCTGGAGAGTTATCCGTATATTATGTGGTTGTAAATGTAGGATTTATGGGATTTTAGGCTGTCGTGACCAAACAAATATTCAACCGTTACCTCAGAATTCAGGCAGTGGGATGAGAATGTTCTCAGTTTAATTTAAAAAATACTTTAACAATACCAGAGTCAATTTCAATAAAGAAAACACGAGTAAATATTTAGAACCGTTGCAAGTGTAATATTATTCATAAATTTGGATCAGAGGACAATAATTTGAACTTCCATTTCAACCTTTTAAAACATTTTAAGTGACATTTTTAGATATCTATTCTACATTTAGGTAAACACAACTTTTTTGCTCAACAATAATAATAGAAGTTGGAATTTTTCAAACTTTTAAAACTACAAAAATATAATTAAGGACATAAGTGGAATTTGTTTTTAGGCCCTGAACCTCAAACAACACCTACTCTAAAGCCTTTATTTTTGTTTTTGAGCTTTTGAAAACATTTCAGAGTGCAATATCCCATCGGATCAATACCAAATAAGTTTTCCTGAGTAGATTGATTTCATAAACAGTAAAGGAACAAACTTTTAGCAGTAAAGATAAAATTGTTTATTTATCCCAAAGGGAAATGTAATAATTTATATTCCGTGCATCATCGCAGCATCATTTTAACTCAAACTACACCCCCTCCCTACACAAATGTTTACCCAGACTTCACTCTGTGAAATCACTTTGTTTAAGGACTTCTTGATTTCTGTGCAGAAACGAAAATCGTAGAAACCAAGGCTTTCAAATGAAAAATTTACGAATTGAATTCTTTAAACATCTCTAGTGGTTTTCCATCCATCCATCTTCTTGCTGCTTATCTGAAGTCGGGTCGCGGGGGCAGCAGCCCGAGCAGGGAAACCCAGACTTCCCTCTCCCCTGCCACGTCCAACAGCTCCTACGGGAGGATTCCAAGGCGCTCCCAGGAGAGCCGGGACACATAGTCCAACCAGCGCATCCTCCTCCTCCCGGTGGGACATGCCCGGAATACCTCACCAGGGAGGCGTCCAGGGGGCATCCTGACCAGGTGCCCGAGCCAACTCAGCTGGCTCCTCTCGATGCAGAGGAGCAGCAGCTCTACTTTGAGCCCCTCCTGGATGACCGAGATTCTCACCCTATCTCTAAGGGAGAGCCCGGCCACCCTGCGGCGGAAACTAATTTCCACCGCTTGTATCCGCAATCTCGTTCTTTCGGTCATGACCCACAGCTCATGACCATAGGTGAGGGTGGGAACGTAGATCAACCAGTAAATAGAGAGCTTTGCCTTATGGCTCAGCTCCCTCTTCACCACGACGCACTGGTGCAGTTTCCGCATTACTGCAGACGCACCAATCCACCTGTCAACCTCCCGCTCCATCCTTCCCTCACTCGTGAACAAGACCCCGAGATACTTAAACTCCTTCACCTGGCGCAGGACCTCATTCCCGACCCAAAGAGGGCACTCCACCCTTTTTTGGCTGAGGACCATTGTCTCAGATTTAGAGGTGATTTAGAGGTGTGGAGATCCTGGCCCGATTAAGCCAACAAAACCACATCATCTGATGGAACCCTGAAGCCACCAAACCGGACCACCTCAACACCTCGGCTGTGCCGAGGTGTCACTGGAAACGGATTCGACTTACTGCCGGCAATGCGGACCAAACTCTGGCATAGGTCGTACAGGGACCAGACGGCTCTAACAAGAGAGTCCGGTACTCCATACTCCTGGAGCACCCCCCACAAGATTCCCCGAGGAACACGGTCAAACTCCTTCTCCAAGTCCACAAAACACATCTAGACTCGTTGGGCGAACTCCCATGCCCCTTCCAGGACCCTGAAGAGGGTGTAGAGCTGGTCCACTGTTCCATGGCCAGGACGAAAACCGCACTGCTCTTCCACCAGACGGAATTCGACAATCCAGCGGACCGTCCTCTCTAGTATCCCTGAATAGACCTTACAAGGGAGGCTGAGGAGTGTGATCTCCCTATACTAGG
>JAVLVB010000001.1:7443420-7481048 GCA_032876305.1 Orestias chungarensis | reverse complement strand
CTAGGAACACATCCTTCGGTCCCCCTTCTTAAAGAGGGGAACCACCACCCCAGACTTCCAGTCCAAGGGCACCACCCTCGATTTCCTAGGCGTGTCAGCCAAGACAGCCTCACAGCATCCAAAGCCCTGAGGGACTCCGGGGGGATGTCATCCACCCCATGGGCCCTGCCACCGAGGAGCTTTTGACCACCTCGGTGACCTCGGCCGCAGTGATTCGAGAGCCCACACCTGGCCCCTCAGTCTCTGCTTCCTCATTGGAAGGCATGTCGGTAGGTCTTCGAAGTATTCCTGCCACCGCCCCACAACATCCTGAGTCGAAGTCAGCATCCCCCCATCTCCACCATACACAGTGTTGGTGGAGCACTGCTTCCCCCTCCTGAGACGCTGGACGGTGGACCAGAACCTCTTTGAAGGCGTCCGGTAGTCTCTCTCCATGGCCTCTCCAAACTCCTACCACGCTCGAGTTTTTGCTTCGACAACCGCCGAAGCCGCATCCCGCTTGGCCTGCCGGTACCTGCCTGCTGCCTCCAGAGTCACACAGGCCATAAAGGCCCAATAGGACTCCTTCTTCAGCTTGACGGCATCCCTCACTGCAGGTGTCCACCAACAAGTTCTGGGATTACCGCCCCGACAGGCAACCACCTCAACACAGGAAGCACGGAACAGAGCCCATTCAGACTAAATGTCCCCCACCTCCCCCGAGACGTGGTTGAAGCTTTCACGGAGGTGGGAGTTGAAACTCTTTCGGACAGGGGACTCGGCCAGGCCCTCCCAGCAGACCCTCATCACACGTTTGGGCCTGCCTGGCCTGACCAGAAGCCTCCCCCACCATCTGAGCCGACTCACCACCAGGTGGTGATCAGTTGACAGCTCCGTCCCTCTCTTCACCCGAGTGTTCAAGACATGCGACCGCAAGTCCGACAACACGACTACAAAGTCAATCATCGAACAGCGGCTTAGAGTGCCCCCATGCCAGGTGAGCATATGGACGCTCTTATGCCTGAACATGGTGTTCGTTATGGGAAATCCGCGACGAGCACAGAAGTCCAATAACAAACGACCTTTCAAGTTCAGATCAGGGGGGCTGCTCCTCCCAATCACACCCCTCCAGGTCACAATGTCGCAGGCAAATATTTCAATGGAAAATCCGATAAAAAATGACGGGCAATCAAAAACGACCGGTGGTGAAAAATAACTGGCTGTCAATGCGGAAATAAAATTTACTCGATGGGGTATATCACTAATGTCACCACCCACCTGACCCATACAATGCACGATCATGTTTGAATTTGCGCATGCGCAGATTGTTGTTTAGGAAGTAAAACGGGATGGGCAAGACACATCATTCACCATTAAAGAGAGGTTCTCCCCGTACGTCAGTGAAAATGGAAGCTCGCAAGAGAAAAAACGTGTTTGAAGTCGTTAAGAAAAAAAGAAAGACGACTGCAGAGATGAACAAAACACAAGTTTGTCTCGGGGATTACTAATTTGTGCGGTGGCGGGCATTGAAAGCCGAAAAGGGATTGAAAACGGATCAACTCGTCGCAGAGTTTCTGCTACACAGGTAATGTGATTATACCTGCTTAATTAGAAGGATTTGTGTTGACTTGACACAAGTGTTGTAATCGTTACGCAGGGTCCGTCAGAAAATGGTAGCTGTGCAGCCTTTATGTGGAATTACTACCCAATGGCGTGATTATTTATCACTGATAATCATTAACTACTGTAAAATGTTCTTGTACAAGCGTTTTCCTAATAACCAAATAACCTTTTGGTAGCTAATTCATTGCTGTAAAAGCAATCAATTCTGTAATAAGTCCGATGCGGCGCCAGAGGCTGTGGTCCCGCAGATGTAAACGGACTGCATGTGCAGAGGACGTGCGCGCTCCCGAAATCAGGGGGCATTACTGGAGATGAGGTGGCGTATGCGCAGTGTTGCAAAAATGAGCTGAAGATCCTTTCCTATACCTTGAAGTAGTGACAATTTTTCCAACAGGGCGAAAGACCCAGAAGTGATAATGGGAGATAAACTTATTGTCGCTGTTTCCACTATTTCAAGCACTGAAATCGTCAGCGCAACTCCTAGAGTAGGTGGCGGAAATCACCAAAATCTGACCGCTGCTAAATTTTTCTGGCAGATCAAAACACAGCGCCAAGGCAACCGATGACGTTCTCTTGCTTTTACTAATAAATAAAGCCCAGCCGCTCTCTCATTTTCATCCGCCATTATACAAAAAGACTATTGAAGAGACCGGATGTTCGACCGGGGAAGAATGGAAGTGCTGACGTTTCACGTGGGTCAAGTGTGTGACTTTAAAAAATGCATCAAATGCACACGCATTCAACTTTTGTTTTGTTCATCCAATGACTTTGATGCTCCTGGCGAGTTTGGTGTGAATGCAGTATTAATGTTGTAGTTCTCTGGCCCCACAAGAACCAGAGTTTGACACTATTTACGAACATAAACTAGAGCTGACAATTGAGAGAAGAAAGTTTGTTTTTTCTTTTTGCTGAAGTTTGAGTATTGTTTAATATCATGAAGAACCATCACAGTAAAAAAATCACCACAGAGTAGAATGTGATGTGTGTACAGTGGACGCACCAACCGAAAGTTGTGATACAGCAAAATAACCACCAGCTGGTCAGAAAAGTAAAATAATCACTGATGAGCACCAAAATGTTTCTTGAGGTTTTCATGTCGGGCAAATCCTCTCTTGCAAACACCACAAACAAAAGGTTTCTCTCCCGAATGGACTCTCATGTGATTTTCGAGAACACACTTTTGGTTGAATCTGCTTTTACACACATCGCAACCAAATGGCCTCTCCTCTGAGTGGAGTCGCATGTGTTGCTCCAGCTGGATTTCCTTGACAAATCGTTTACTACACTCACTGCAGCTGAACTGAGCTGAGTGGACGGCGGTGTGTTTTTTCAGATCTCTGGGTTGCGAAAACCCTTTATTGCAAACGTTGCAGACGAATGGCTTCTCTCCAGTGTGAACACGCATGTGAGTTTTAAGCTTCCTCTGCTGTGAAAATCCTTTACTACAAACACTACAAATGAATGGTTTCTCTCCGGTGTGAACAACCATGTGAGTCTTTAGACTCTCTTGTCGTGAAAATGTTTTACTGCAAATACTACAAACAAACGGCTTCTCCCCGGTATGGACAAGCATGTGACTCTTTAGATTCTGTTTTTGCGAAAATCCTTTGCTGCAAACGCCACAAATAAATGGCTTCTCTCCTGTGTGTACATGCATGTGCTTTTTTAGATGGTCTTTCAGTGAAAACCTTTTTCCACAGACACTACAAATAAATGGTTTATCCCCAGTGTGAACATTCATGTGTCGCTTTAGCTCTAGATGTCGTGAAAATCCTTTGCTACAAAC
Organism: Orestias chungarensis; assembly: GCA_032876305.1. Classification (NCBI taxonomy): domain Eukaryota; kingdom Metazoa; phylum Chordata; class Actinopteri; order Cyprinodontiformes; family Cyprinodontidae; genus Orestias; species Orestias chungarensis. The sequence continues at coordinate 7,477,660 of JAVLVB010000001.1, read as the reverse complement.
ACTACAGATGAAGGTTTTCTCTCCTGTGTGAATATACATGTGCCTTTTTAAACTTTCCTGTCTTAGAAAATCTTTACTACAAATACTACAAACAAATGGCCTCTCCATGGTGTGCATTTTCATGTGATTTTTAAGACTTTCCTTCACCTTCACTCTTTTCCCGCACGTACCACAGGAAAACGGTTTTTCTCCAGAATGGGCCATCATGTGAATTTTAAGGTTGGTCTTTCGATGGAACCTTTTAGAACAAATGTCACAAGCATATGCTCTCTCACTAGTGTGAAGTCTCATATGCGTCTTAAGATAACGCTTTAGTATGAATTGTTTCCCACAGATATCACAGCTGTGGTCTTCCTTTGCAGCATGAGTTGTCGTGTTTGGATCATTATTAGTTCCTTTTTTTAATCTTTTACGACAAGGATTGCAGCCATCAGTCTTCTTTCTTTTTTGGACTTCAATCTGAGCCAGAGGTTTGGAGCAAAGTTTAGATGTTTGATCTCTTCTCTGAATAGCCATCTTACTTTGTTGAACAGAACACGTTTCATTTTGCATAGTCTTTGGCTCTCCTTTTCCATCAACCTGTTTTTCCATCTGTTTATTTGAGCTGCCAAATTGAGCTTCTATTTCTTTTTTGCCTTCAGGTTTGATCTGAAAAAACTTTAATAATGGAGGTTCCTCTTCATCTTCCTTCTTCACTGTAAGCTCTTCTTCCTCCTTGCTTATCCACAGTTCCTCCTCTTCCTTTTTTATAGGGGAAGGTTCCTGGTCTTGCTGGTCTGAACTGGGGCTCCAGTCATGAGGAACCACTTTGATCACCAACATCTGATGAACTGGAAACATTAAACCACAATGACATTAGTGAATAAATACATCGATTTATTGAAATGTGGCATCAATGATTTAAACATTTACAGTAGAACTGTAACCATGTACCACCTCACACCATTGTCAAAGGAAGGAAGAAAATTTTATACCATTAACACTAATAGAAATTTTCAAGAAATTGGTAAATTATTTGATAATTATAGCAAGCTTTTGAATTTTCTATTTGATCTCATTGTAACTTGTTAAGACATTTCTCTTCATATTTTTCCTAATTTCTTTGTAGAAGTATAGCTAATCCTCATACTGCATTGTGTTTTGAAGCTATAGTACCACATTAAAACCAGGGCTAGAATTTAAATAGCCACTATTTCCTTACATCATTTTATTTGCCTATTTAAAGTATTAGATTAAAAAAAGATTTATGTAAACAGCAAATTTTGACATAACTTTATAATTTTGGACAAAAAGGTTTAACCCCCACTTGAGGTGGTTTTGGGGTTTCAGGAAAAAGAGTTAATGTGGTAAAAGGGAGATAGAAACAGTTGCTGAATAGATTCTTATTCCTCAAACTATTCTAATTCCTATTTATTCTAGCAAAATGCAACATCAGCATCTGACAAATTTGCACTTTGCATAGCTTGACCGATTTAATCCAAACCCCTTTCCTTTTTTGTGCCTTTTTTTGCACCCTTTTGAAAGTCCCCTCAAATTTGCATTTTCATTGGATAGAAACAGACCTAATGACGGCTGTGAGCTCATTTTATTTAAGGGGTAAATAGGACTGGGAAATATGAAGTATCGTTAAATATTCGTTATCAGCCACAACTAACATTGAATAAGCCCACGTTACCATATCTGTGCTTTTCTATGTTAAAGTATGGAAATTCTTTGCAGTATTCAGTGTGACTGCAAACAGAATAAAATATTATAACGTTACACTACCAGTTGAGGATTCTTCTCCATATTGTAAAAAGTATTGGAAACAATTTCCAGGCATTTTTATGATGCACATGGAAACCTGTGTAGTTTAAACTGTGGCTTTGCTGCTAAGATTCCTGAAATCTTTACACAGAAATGTATAATTTTGATTCTTCCCACAGTTAAACATCCAGATTTGATCAACTCCTGTGGAGCAAAATCTATGTTTTTCACTTACTGGTATCCTTTCTGTCCTGGTTCTCTGGTGTGGATGCTGCAGGTATGGGGGACTCCAAGCTGAACCCTCCAGGCTCCTCTGCTTCAACCTTCATCCTCTCAGTCATCCTTACACAACCTGGGATTATTCTGTTTATTATCCTTGTTTACAGTCTTCACATGTTCAAGAGACCAACGGTTCAGGCATATAGGCTGTAGTTTGTATTTTTCTGCTGTCAAATTAGCTTAAGACATACATACATTGTAGCACTATAAATGTAAACCTGAGCAAAGGTGAAGCGATTTTGCAGACCAGAGATTCTGATACCTTGATTAGCAGTTCTGGTCCTATCAGAAACTGTCCGCCGTAAACACTGATAAAGTTTCTACCGTTAGCTTCGTTAGTTCCACCGAGCTAACGAAGCTAACGGTCCATTCAGTTGGCTAGATACATCTAACTATATCAATTAATGATCACAGCGGTTCAAAACAAATTTGCGGGAGCAATATCTTCAGAAAGACCAACCAATATTTACCAAAAACCTATAAGACTTGCTTAACACTACGTTTAAAACGATTTTCCATCGGGAACTAGCCGGCTAAGCTAACATTTCCACATCCGGTTGTCTTCCTGGTTATTGACCAATGACATCGTTCGACAATGGGGAAGTAAAAGTTTTTAACATTTATACAAAGAACTAGATCATATCCTATATCTACATATTAAATACTTATATAAGACATATTTTAATGCATAAAAGATTATAAAAGTACCCAAGAATTCGCAAACATTTAGGCTCAGTGGAGTCATTAGATGGATAAAATTCAGAATTTGAAATTGACTTTTACTTTAACACACATTATTTTAGATGTACTTTTGTCTCTACCAAGTTAAATCATAGTTTAACCTAATTAGGAGAACAATTAGTTGTTATCATCATGAAAACAAACAAGCAAAAACTAACAATAATCCTGAAAACGTTTGAAAATCCTACAGATGGATTTTCTATTCACACTGGTGGTGATGGCGTGCTGGTAAATATATCTTACTGGTTGAGTCTTTCCCTATATTTCCCCTTCAGTAAAAAACAAAATATTGAGAAATATTATGACAACAGGCAGAATCAAACATCAATTGAGAGTAAGTATTAGAGATATTGACCTTCAGATTAGTTTTACTTTTATTACTTAAGTCTCATAATGAAACAATTCAGTCCTATAACCATGTATTAATTAGAAACAATCCAACTTCTCCAGTTCAAGTCAAGGATTTGTTAGAAACAGTTTAATTCACAGCACAAATGAAGCTTAGCCTGAAAGTTCAGAGGTGTTCAAAGCTTGCTGGAAATTGATAACTGGTAAAACATTTTTGATATCATGTTCACTTTGTAGTTACTTGGATCTATACATAAACTGTATTAACAGTTGATAAATGAACTGACATGGTATATTTACACAAATGTATGTTGTATGTAAATCTACTTTTACAGACATGACAACCAAATGGCCTGTTCTTGGATTGAAGTCGCATTTGTTGCTCCTACAGGATCTCCTTTACAAAAACCCTGCAACACTTAGTACAGCTAAACTGTGCAATGTGACTAGCCATGTGTTTTTTTAGAGTTCCAAATTGTAAAAATCCTTTACTGCAAATGCCACAAGTGAACGGGTTTTCATCTGCGTGAGCATGCATGTGAATTTTTAAATTCCCTTTTAGAGAAAACCTTTTACCACAAATATCAGAAGTAAATGGTTTCTCGCCTGTGTGAACATGCATGTGAGTTTTCAAGGTCTCTTTCTGGGAAAATCCTTTACTACAAACATCACAGAAAAACGGTTTCTTGCCCATGTGAACACGCATGTGAGTTTTCAAGGTTGCTCTTAGAGGGAATCCTTTACTACAAACATCACAAATATATGGTTTCTCTCCAGTGTGAATGCGCATGTGACCTTTCAGGGTTTCTTTCTGTAACAATCTTTTACCACAAACACTACAAATGAATGGTTTATTCACCTGTGTGAACACGCATGTGACTTTTCAGTCTCTGCTTCCATAAATATACTTTACTACAAACACTGCAAATGAATGGTTTCTCTTTTTTGTGAATATACATGTGAGTTTTTAGCCTGACTTGTAAAGAAAACCTTTGATTGCAAACACTACAAATAAATGGTTTCTCACTTGTGTGCACAAGCATGTGACTCTTTAGATTCCCTTGTTGAGAAAAGCCCTTACTACAAATCCCACAAACAAATGGTTTCTCCCCTGTGTGAACACGCATGTGAGATTTTAAGCTCCTGTTCTGAGAAAATCCTTTGCTGCAAACACTACAAGTAAAGGATTTCTCACTCATGTGAACCTCCATGTGACTCTTTAGCTTCTTTGTTGCTTTTCAGCGTTTCCTCGTTGCCTCTGACTACCTCTAACTACTTGTGTGCTCAAACCAGGTCAACCACTCAGAGAATCCCCCGTGACTCCATAAATTCAAGTACCTGGATTTTCTGCCGAACTGGTTCATGCACTTCTTCGTTGGTCTGCTCGGTCTGTTCGCTGCAGAACCCGCAACACCATCTGCGCCCCACCTCTGGACAAATCTGCCTCTCGGATCATCATCCCCCTCAACCCACTCACCTCTCCCAGGTGGTCTTCAGTCGTCGCTCTCAAGTAAGATCTACTACTGTAACAATAACCTCATACCTCTACGTTCACACACCTTCTCTATCTTTGCTCTCCAATGTTCCTGGTTCCCCGCGCCATTCACACAGTTTGTGGTTCCAGACTCATTACCACACTATTCAATAAACTTTGTAAACTTGCTGAGTGTTCTCCTGAGAGTCATCCTTGCATGTGGTCAAAAAGACTTAAACAAGTCTTGACACTTAGGCCAAGCTGACCCACAGGACCACAAAGGTGAAGCTGGCGGTTGCAGGGGATTTCTGTTGCAATGCTCTCTAGTTTTTGCCTTTGCTCCCCACTCGTTTCCCAGTGATGATGCCAGAATATCCTAAATCATCGGTTTATTTTCAGGTAATGCTCTGAAGTGAGCGGAGGCTCGGCTTCAGACCTACCCAGATTTTAGGCTTTCTTTTCAAGAGTTTCTTCATGGGTTTACAACTACTTTTGGTCAGGAAACAGACAGTGCAACCCTATCAAGAAATTTATGGAAGATCAGACAAGGCAGTAGATCTGCAGCTGATTTTTCCATCGGGTTTAGAACTTAAGCAGCCAGTTTAGGTTGGGATCAAGGCTCGTTAAAGAGCGCATATTTTCAAGCATTAAATGTACCCATGAAAGATGAATTAGCCATTCTGGAAAACCTAATGCTTGATGAGTTCATAGTTTTGGCTGTCCGGATAGATGACCCCCACCAAGATCAAAACCTATGCAGGTCGGGCAGACCAGGTTAACACCAGAGGAATGGCAGAAGAGGATACAGTCCCGCGAGTGCCTGTATTGTGGTTACCCTTCCCACTATATATGTCGATGACGCAGAAGGGAGAAGGTCCCAGAGAGGGTCCCCCTATGTGCACGAGGGAACAGATGGACCTGAACCCACCATTCTAAGAACCTAGTCTCCTTCTACCTGCCACAATAAAAAATAATATTGAATCTATTCCCCTCTCTGCACTCATCAACTCTGGCTTGGAGCAATCTCTTATCGCTTAGACTCTAGTTGAACAATGTAACATCCTGACCGCTCCCCTCAATGTGCCCCTCCATGAAGATCCCTTCACCAGATAACACACATCACACAACCTTTGGAGTTTATCACAGCCAGTAATCATAAAGAGTTTAAATTATTCTATGTTTTTTCTTCCTTATAGCCACACATCATACTCGGACATGACTGGCTCAGAACCCACAACCAAACAATAAACTGGCAAATGACTGTGTAGACTCTTGGACATCTAACTACCTCTCCTCCTGCCTCCAAGCTGCCATTCCTCAGAGCCCGTCACCTGAGGGGGACCCCATCGACTCTCAGGATCTCACTGCTGTCCCTGAGGAATATCTGGATCTCAAAAAGGTATTCAATAAATCCAAGGCTTTGTTTTTTACCAGCACACCGTCCATATGATTGCTCCATAGATCTACTGCCTGGAGCCCAATTAACATCATTCAGTCCTCTGTACAACATATCAAATAAAGAGAGAGAGTCAATGGAGGCATATCTAAATGACTCCCTGGCTGCTGGAATCATCAGATCCTGGTCATCACCACTCTGGGATTTTTTCAAAAGACCTTACCGAGCACAAACAACACGTCCGTCAAGTTCTCCAGAGATTATTTTACAACTGTTTATATGTTGAGGGCGAAAAATGCGACTATCACAAACCATCCATCTCACTACTTGGTTTCATTTTGGAGGCCGGACAGATCCAAGGAGACCCCATTAAACTCAAGCATTCAAGGATTGTCCCATTCCAGGGTCCAGGAAACAGCTTCAGACTTTCCTGGGCTTCGCAAACTTCTACATTCATTAAGATTCATTAAGAATTACAGTCAAACAGCCGTCTCGTTGACATCTCTCATCTCCATCAAAAGACACTTAGTTTGGACCCCCGAGGCCGAAGCTGCATTCCACAAATTAAAGGAACTGTTCTCGCAAGCCCCATTAATAATACAGAACGACCCCCATAAACAGTTCATCCTAGAAGTAAATGCTTCAGATATGGGGGTCGGAGCTGTATTTCTCAAAGATCTACTTAGGACAATAATTATATCCCTGCGCTTTCTTCTCCCCGCGCCTCACTCCCGACCGAGCGTAATTATGACGTGGGGGAAACTTGCCCTAGAAGAATCGTGTCACTGGCCGGAGGGCACATATAACCCAGTGCTGGTTTGGATTGACCACAAGAACCTCGCCTACATCCAGTCGGCAAAACGTCTCAAACCACGACCCATCATTCCCTCAAGCTGTGTGGTTGACTTGATAACTTGGGAGATTAAGGGGGTAGTCCTCAACACACTCTAGTCGAAACCTGAATCCACGTCCACCGCCTCAAAAGACCATTTACGTTCCCTCAGCCGTCCGTTCACAAGTTATCCACTGGTCATCCACAAGTTATCCACCGCTCTCATCTCCCGGAGATTCTGGTGGCCCAGAATCCACGTAGATGTTTCTCAATAATTCCTCTAAGAAAGTTACCGTCAGCCAAACTAACAGCCCTCCTTCTAATTAAACATGTCTTCCGTCTCCATGGCATCCCTTCTGACGTTCTGTCTGACTGAGGCCCCCAGTTCACATCACAAGTCTGGAAACAGTTCTGCAACAGGTGTTGAGGTCAGTCTCAAATCCAGTTACCATCCTCAATCAAATGGTCAGACAAAATGTCTAAATCAAGAACTTGAAGCCACCCTCCGTGGTCTCACGTCCTCAAACCCAGCATCTCCCCTGGGTTGAGTATGCACACAATTCACATATTTCTGCTGCAATTGGTCTGTCGCCCTTCAAAGTCTCCTTAGGTTATCAGTCACCTCTGTTCCCTAACGATGAGAGGGGTATCTCTGCGACCTCTAATCATCACCACATTTGCAGAAGTCACAAGATTTGCAAGGACACCATCGACGAGCTCCAGAGAACAGCCACACGAAATAAAAGGTACGCCGACAAGAAGCAGGTGTAAAAGACAGTTGAAGAGACAGGAAGTCCAATCGGAGAAAACCAGAAGTAGGGATGCTTGACACGCATCAAGCGTGTTTGAAGCGTCTGACTCTTAAAAGTGCACAAATTGTACACGTGTCCAATTCAAGTGTTGGACGCGTTTTGGACGCTATAGACATGTTTGGTGTGAAGGCAGCATAAATCTTTGCAAAGTGGCTGAAATTAATGTCGCCATATCTGACCATTTTTTTGTTGTCTTTTAAAGTATGATTTCTGTTGACTGATTTAGCCATGAAGATAACAAAATGCTCAGCTTAATCAAGCTTATTCTCCAATGTTCCATTTATGTTGGCATTTAGGTTTTAGGTCATGTTTAGACACATGCTTAAAATTACGATTTTGTTTTCAGTCCAGTGGAGTTTTTACAATTTCCAGCTAAAGTTAATTGCTCTAATCCATAAAAACGAATGTTTCTCACTTACTGAAATCTTTTCTATCTTGGTTCTCCTCCAGTTGTGGTGTGGATGCTGCAGGTATGGGGGGCTCAAAGCTGAACCCTCCTGGCTCCTCTGCTTCAACCTTCATCATCTCAGTCATCCTCAAACTACCTGGGAATCCCTGGGTTATAATCCTTGTTTACAGCTAATATGGATCTGTCCCCGGTCTCCCTGTCCTCAGATTACCGTAGAATTTTTAAAACCCAAAACACTGAATACTTCCGTCCTGTTTGCTGCTGCTTCGGCTCCACGGTAAATAACTATTCATTTGGCCAATGAAGGCCTCTCACATTTCGGACCAAAATAACCAGAGGGGATTTGCAAAAACTAAAATATCCTCGACGAGGATAAAGTAAAAATACAAAATTAAACGCCTTTTTTGTAAGCCGTTGTTTTCTCAGAAGTTAGGCCGTTAAACTAATATTGATACTTCCAGGTAACTTCCCCTTAACTGACCAATGAATCACGAGTAAATCTCTGATGGGAAAAACCGCCTCATTTTTAAACTTTCAGCTTTTCAGAGTTAAGGAAAAGTAAGTGCCACTGAATTCAGCATTTACCAGATATGTATGTCAAAACATTAACGGTTTTCGTTTTGTTGGCCATCACTGTTCATAAACCATCTTGGATCTACTTAATCTTTGCTACTTCTCTGTGTCTTTTCATGGTGTCAACCGGAAGGATCATGTTTCAGATGGATCTTCTTGCATTGGTGCCCATTTTTCTGATTGCTAAACAAAATATCAAATTAGAATTAATACTTTTCCTACAAATCAGAGCTAATGTAACTGAGTAAAAACAAACTTTATTTATTTATTGTGTATTAAAAAGGTGGTTTTGTTTTCATATTGAAACCATGGGAAGATTAACTTTATTCAAAAACAAGAACATAACTTTCCATTTTTTGTAGTTTAAGCAGGGTTGAAAGACGTCAAATTAAGGCACAATGTTTACAGGCAAGATATGTTTTTCAAATTAAAAAGCGTGTGGCCAGAAGAGAACAACAATCGTTAAAAAGAAACAATCAATATCAATCACTGTATGAAATGTTCCAAAGACTGGGATTGAATTCCACACTTATTTTCTCGTGTAGGTCCAGTCCATCTAGTAAAAATCTAATTTTGTTTAAAAAGTATTCAGTTTTCCTTTTATAACTGTTTAATCCTTCTTTGCTTTCCCTGCATGTGTTTCCATTGTTATGCTTGTTTGTCCTGGTAAACATTTTGCGTCCACTGTAAGGAACACCAATGAGAGCTCAGACTATATGTTTTCATTAAATTAGCAGATTAAACTCAGGAGGTGAGAGGATTAAGGTGATAATCATACGAATGAAAAATCACCTAATTTTACCTGAAAAAATAGTAAACAGAAAAAATAAAGTAATCAAAACCTGACTGGCTGATCTATGTTGTCAAGTTAACCAGGGAGAGGAAAAAGTCTAATCAACCGAGTTGTAGAAGAAAAGACACAATTCATTTAAATGATCCTAGATTAATTAAAGAGTTCAGGCACACATTAGACAAGGCAAGGCAAGGCAAGTTTATTTGTATAGCACATTTTCGTGTACAAGACAATTCAAAGTGCTTTACATAGGAAAAAGAGCAGAAAATGAAATAATAAAATTAGCTTTGAATTTAAAACAAATAAAATACAATAATAATGATAATAATAGTAAAAATCTTCTCAGTTGCTATATGCACAGTTAAATAAGGCTGTTTTAAGCCTAGATTTAAACATCACCAGAGTTGAAACCTGTCTCACCTCTTCAGGAAGACTGTTCCAGATTTTAGGAGCATAAAACTGGAATGAAGCCTCCCCTTGTTTGGTCGTGACTCTGGGCATCAGCAAGAGGCCACTACCTGAGGTTCTCGGAGTCCTGGCTGGTTCATATGGCTCTAACATGTCAGATATGTACTTTGGGGCTAAACCATGAAGAGATTTGTACACAAGCAAGGCTGATTTAAAGTCTATTCTTTGAGTGACAGGAAGCCAGTGCAGAGACTTGAGCACTGGACTAATGTGGTCATATTTCCTGGTTTTGGTCAGAACAAGAGGAGCAGCATTCTGGATATTCTGAAGCTGTCTTAAGGCCAGTTTAGAAAGCCCAGTGAGCAGGCTGTTACAGTAGTCTAACCTGCTAGAGATAAAAGCATGGATAAGTCTTTCTAGGTCTGGTTTAGAGATTATTCCTCTGATTCTGGCAATGTTTTTAAGATGGTAAAAGGCTGCTGATGTTACTGATTTAATGTGGCTGTTGAAGTTCAGGTCAGAATCGAGTATTACCCCAAGATTTTTGACCTGATGTTTAGGTTCCAGAGGGAGCGTCAGAAGGTAACTAATGACACATTCTCTTTGTTTCTGTGGACCACACACCATGATTTCAGTTTTGTCTTAGTTTAACTGGAGTAAGTTCTTCTGAACTAGGACAGAGACTTTGTCTGCATCTGAGTTTAGGCGGATGTTGTTTGTCACGTTGATCAGAGCTGTCTTAGTGATGTGGTGGGGCCTAAAGCCTGACTGGAAAGCATAAACTTTTTCCAGCACTTGTCCTAAAAATGGCAGGTTTGATATGGGCCGGTAGTTGTTCAGTATTGTGGCATCCAGACTGCTCTTCTTTAGAATAGGCTTAATGACAGCAGTTGTCAAGACCTTTGGGAATATTCCAGTCTGAAGTAAAATATTGACTAAATTAGTGAGTTCTGGCAGCAAACTGCTCAGCACAGACATTAGGAATCCAGTGGGTAACTCCTCCAGGCAGCAAGTAGATGGAGTCAGGCTGCAGATGAGCTCTTCAAATGTTTTATCTGAGACAGGTGTGAACTGTGTCAGCTCTATATGTCTAACTGGGGGTAGAGGAGCTATGTCTGTTGTGGAAACAATTGCATTTTTAATGCCTTGAAATTTGTCATTATAGAATACTGCAAACTACTGACATTTGGATGTAGAAATCAGTTCCAAGGGGATAGAGACTGGAAGGTTTGTTAATCTGCTCACTGTAGCAAACGGGACACGAGAGTTGTTTCTGCAGTTTTTGATGGTTTCTGAAAAATAGCTCTCTCTTGATCTATGCAAATTCTGGTTGAACATATGCAACTTTTCTTTGTAGATTTCAAAATTAACCTGAAGCTTTGACTTACGCCATTTCCATTCAGCTCTCCGGCACTCCCTTTTCTGTGCCCTGACCGAGAACTCTTTTCTCCATGGTGCCTTTTGTGTACTTTTAACATTTTTAACTTTGACAGGACCAATGGCATCCATAACGTTCAAGACACTTGATGTGTAAGAGTTTAACATATCATTAACATTAGAACAGGGAGCATTTTCAAAGCTACTTATTTTCAAAATCGGAATCCCCGTGTTTTCATCAATAAGTCTTCGCTGAGTAACTGTAGGGCCAGCTGTTGGCTTGGGTGTAACAGAAAGGTCCAAGAAGACACAAAAAATGGAAGATAGTTTTCTATCCGTTCTGAATGATACGTACTCAAATTATGGAAAAACCCCAAATGCTAATTTATGGATGGGTATGTTGTCCCTGAATATGGCACAAACCCTCCCTACCCTCTGGTTTTGACGTGTTTCAGATAAAAAATTGAAGTGAGGTGGACTAGCTTCAATCAGGACTGTATCAGCTGTGTTTTTATCTAGCTATGTCTCAGTTAAAAACATAAAATCAAGGTTATGAGATGAAATGAAATCAATCAGAAAGGTTTTCCCTGACAAAGATCTGACATTTAGTACAGCGAGTCTCAGCGTGTTACTTTTGTTTGTTGACTGTGGCTGACGAGTAGTGAACACAAAATTTGAGATGCGTACAGACTGTTTTGGACTGTTTTGATGGTTGACTAATCGTTTTCTGTTACGTATTACTACAGGGATGAAGGAAGGTACTTCCACATCGAGCCCCGGCTTATCGTGGAATGAGCCATGGGTACATGCAGTACTGCTGCCTGGACCCGATGCATATCATATCACTCTCTCTGGGCTGTGTCTCTGTACACTGGAGATGGAGTTGACATAAGGAGTTTGTGGTGGGGGAGGAGGGGGGGGGCAGGTTCACGGGGTGGGGCTTGTGGTATGAGAGGATGGGCATGACGATGGGATGGGAGAGGACTGAAGCATGGGGTCATCCTGGTGGCAACAGTAACATAAGGAGTTTGTTGTGGGGGAGGAGGGGTCAGGTTCACGAGGTGGGGCTTGTGGTGGGAGAGGATGGGCAGGACGACGGGATGGGAGAGGACTAAGGCATGGGGTCATCCTGGTGGTAACAGTAACCAACTCCTTCACTAAAAGTTCTGTAAAATCCAGAAGAGGAAGAGATGGTGAGGATGATCTTGATGAGGACAGGTCCTCATTCCTGCCTTTTAGTGGAGGCAGGGATGATCTTGATGAGGACAGGTCCTCATTCCTGCCTTTTAGTGGAGGCAGTATCTCAGAGAGCTCCAGGAGGACGTCATCTGGAGGTGCAGGTGGGGGCTGGGGTGCCGCCGTATCCGGGTAATCTCTGGGCTGCGTCACATCCTTATCCTTATCTTCATGTTTTCGCTTCATTCTGTCCTTGGTCGCTGGAGCAGAATGGGAACTCAAAACATAGAATAGATTAGCTACAAGCAGCCTGATTCCAGATCTATTGAGGCATAGACCATCTGCCTTAAAATAATGTCTGCGGTCCCAGAAAAAAACTGAAATTGTCAATATAACTAAACGTGTAAGTGTCACACACACCTGACAGCCATTTGTTTAGGCTGAACAGCCTGCTGAACCTCTCATCTCCTCTCATCGGTGGTAGAGGGCCACTGATGAACACGTCAGCATCCAAATTATTAACTGTATCTAATAGCTTCTTGAAGTCCTGTTTCAGCACTTCAGGCTGCTGTTTCACAGTGTCGTTAGATCCCAGGTGTAGAACAAGGGTCTTTACAGTTGGATGTTCAGCCAGAATTTGCACAATATTGTCTCTCACATCTGATACCATGTCCTTTGGAAAGTAGAATATTTTTGTATGTTTCCCACACACATATCTTACATCCTTCACCGCAGCATCACCAACAATCAGAGTCTCAGGACCAGGCATTAGCTTCCCTCTTTGCCTTTTATTTTCTTATCTGCTTTCTTGGTTTACCTTGCTGTATGAAGAGACTTCATCCTGGTGATCAAGTGGAGAACTAGATTCCTGTAGCGAATCTGTTCTGTAGTGGGATAGTAGTTTGAAGAGGAGGAAGCTTCCTTTTTGGTTTTCCACTGACAGCTGTCCGAGTCTGTGTCCTGCGAACGACTGGAGTCAAGGAGGATTTTGGTCTCGTCGGTAGTGCAGGCCAGCCGGTCGCATCGCAGATATCACCAGACATGGCAGGTTCTCTCTTCTTCCTTTGAGATGCCTTACTCTTCGGTTTAGCGCCGAGCACATTCCAGGCATTACTTGTCTTGTTATTCAAAACAACATCCTCTTGTTTCTGGTAGCCCTTGCCCGTGCTGATTAGCTGACGGTTAGCAGCATCATGTCCAGTAAGAGATAAAGTTGTATCGTAACCGCCATTTATTTCCACATTTACTTCTAGTCGTTGGATTTTGGTTTCCAGCATGTTGAGTTTCTGAAGATTAGCGTAGTCATCCTCAGAAAAAGAAAAAGGAGGCATCTTGCTGATGGATTTTTTGGTTTTCGGAAGATATGGAGAGAGAGGCTCCAAAAAAAGAAAAAAAAGAATGAAAAAACACAAAGCGCAGAGCTGAACAAGGACAGATAAGGGGAAGGTCGGGAGACAGAGAGAAAGCCTTTGTCAAGAGCAAAGCAAGAAAAGCAGTTACAACAAATACATTTTAATGAGTACAATTAAATGAACACTTGTGATAATGCTTTTCAGCTTTTAGTTTATTCAGTAGGAACCTAATTGATTTTAAATTCAGTTCTTAAACAAACTGGCTTGCTCCCAGTATCTTAGGAAAAAAATTATTACGTAGAATCTAACAAAAGATGTGTAAAGCTTTCTTCGTATATGCCTCAAAGCTTTTGTTTGCTCCTGATCTCCCGGTCGCCTGCAGTTGGATTAAAGTACATTTCTGTTTCTAGTGGCTGTGTAAAGGATGAATAGAGATGATGTAATGAATCAAATTGTGGCGAAACGATGTCATATGATGATGTTGAAAAGAAGAACAATTGGTTGACTTATGCCGTAGTCAGCACATTTGTAGTTGTTTTGTGTGCCAGGGTTCCCGCCACGCTCTTTAGAGTTACTTAGTGCCGGTTAAAGACTTATGTCTACTATTTAAATTTTGTGGATTTTTCTGAGAATGAAATGAAAGAGAATGAAAGCAAGTTACTGAGTAAAACAGAGAAAGATGCATCTTTGGACGTTTATTTAAAGGCATAAAGCGTTTGAAGTCTCTGACAGACTCACAGAGGCAGAGCCCTGAACAGAATTTACAGACAGTATTTATACCGGTTTGTGGCTGTTGTCTCAACTTCAAAGATTTTGGGAATATAGCCCCTAGACCCCTTCCCGGGTCATAGGTAACAAAGTTATTTATGAGGGCGCCTCTCTACCATCCCCTTGACATGAAACACCTCAGGCAGTGTTAACCATAAACTCTCCTAAAAATGAATTTAGAGCCAATCTCCTCCAAATAACCAAACACAGAAATCAGGGAGGGGTTAAAAGAAGGTCAGAGCATAAAATAATTTTCCCACAACCCCTGATTATCTGAAACATTTACATGTAAAACATATAAAAAAAGGAATGGGTTAAAAAAAAGGAATGGGTTAAACAATTTTTTCACTACTGCATATTCATCTCATTCCTTTAAATAACATTTGCAATTTCTTCAGCAAGTCTAAAAATTTCCCACAATGTGATAGATTTGAGGTTGGTGGGGAAAATACATTTCTTAATAATTTCAGAGTTACTTATAGGTCCATTTATAACTCATTTTTTTACTTATTAAACCTAAGCCAACCAAACAAGATGATATACTTTAAAATATTATTTTGAAACTATTCTTATCTGTTTAAATGTATAAATCTGTTTAATTTTTTAGATATGTGCATAAATCAGCATGAAATTCTAATGTGTGCAAAATAAGGAAGGAATAGGGAGTCCACAAGAAAAAAAAACATAAAATTAATCAGTTACATTCCTCATGAACACCCATCATGCGTCTTGTCAAATTTCCATGCTGTGAAAACACTTTACTGCAAATGCTACAAACAAACGGTTTCTCTCCTGAATGGACTCTTGTGTGATGAAGCCTTTTATTAAATCTGCTTTTAAAGACCTGGCAACTATATGGCCTCTCTTCCATGTGGAGTCTGACGTGCCGCATTAACTGCCTTTTCTTCACAAATTACTTACTGCAATCACTACAGCTAAATAGTGCAGTGTGAACCTCCATGTGACTTTTCAGGCTCTGCTGTCGCGTAAATCGTTTACCACAAACGCTACAGATAAACATTTTCTCTGCTGTGTGACCACACATGTATACGCTAAGAGTCTCTTGTTTTGAGAAGCCCTTGCTACAAATACAACATATGAATGGGGTTTCTCCTGTGTGAACACGCATGTGTCTATCAAGTATCTTTTGTTTAAGAAATCTTTTACCACAAACACCACAAATAAATGACTTCTCCTTCACGTGAGCACGCAGGTGCCTCTTTAACAGAGTTTGTTGGGAAAATTCTTCTCTGCAAACACTACATATAAACTGTTTCTTTCCTGTGTGAACATGCAGGTGTCTCTTTAAATGATGTAGTAGGGAAAATCCTTTACTACAAATGTGACATACGTATGGTTTCTCTGTGGTGTGGATCCTCATGTGCCTTGTCAACGTGCCCTTTGTTTTAAATCTTGTACCACAAACATAACAAGAAAAAGGTTTTTCCCCTGAGTGGACTTTCAGGTGCATTTTAAGAATTGCCTTTGCATGAAACCTTTTACCACAATCTTCACAGGCAAACGGTCTCTCTCCGGTTTGGAGTCTCAGGTGTGTCTGAAGAGCAAGCTTTTTTTCAAACCCCTTACAGCATAAATCACAGCTATGTTCCCTCAATCCAGTGTGAGTCATCATGTGAATTTTGAAAGCTGGGTAGTTTTTTAATATTTTGCCACAAATATTGCAATCTAAATGTCTCTCTCCTGCGTGTATTCCAATCAGAGCTATCTTACTTTGTTGAACTTCTGAACATATCAGTCCTGTCCATCAGGTTGTGTTATAATCGGTGTAGTTGAGCTGCTTTTTGAAGACTCAGTCTCTCTGATTTCTTCAGTTTTGATTTGAAGAAGCTCTAAAAACTGAGGCTTCTTTTCATCTTCACTCTTCACAGTAGGCGCTCTTTCTTCCTGGCTGATCCACAGTTCCTCCTCTTCCTTCTTTATGTGTGGAAGTTTTATGTCCTGCTGGTCCAAACTGGAGCTCCAATCATAGGGAACCTCTTTAATCGCTTACGCCTGATGCACTGCGGACAACAAAACACAAAGGATAATAATAAGTGTAAACAATACCACAAACAAAAAACAACAACTTTAAAACTGAACATGTTTTAGAGACAACACATATAGAAAAATCAAAAATTTCACCAATGTGAGAGTGCAAATGCTTATGCCGTCAGAAAACTGTGTTCAGAAGCTGAGGAGTTGCACTTGACAGCCTGATTTTGGATGCAAAGAGATGAGATTTTTGGATTATTCTAAAAATAGCTGATGAAGATAATGATTATGAAGAAAAGCATGAAACCTGCCGAACATATGTGGTGCCCTTGGGACTGATTCAACCTCAATGTATCTGGTTTTTACCTCCATAATAGGAGTAAATTAGTATTTTTGTTAAATGTTTTAGAGAAGTGAATCAAGAAAAGGACATGTAATTGGGATAAACGGCCAGTAGGAATAAAAATGCATCAAGCAAATGCCTCAATCTAAATATCCTGATCGGTTTCATATATTAAATATTAAACAAATACTAATCAAGTTAAGCAGTGTTTAACAAGGTTTGACGAGAAACAATCCCAGAAGCTTAACAAAAAACACAGACAGAAGCGATGCCCTCATGAAGTCGGTCAAGTAAAACCTGAAACATAAATTAAAAACACCTTTTCTAACCCATTTCTTTTGTTGGGAGTTACCTACTTGAGCTAACATTGCTTCTTCCGGTTGACTCCTCCTCCTTGACCGATTAGAGAGAAGTAAAACATGTGATGTAAAGATGGATAGATAGATTTTAATACAGACTCATAGTTCAATTTACAGACCTTTTTCCACGGTCAGCCGTTGGTTTTCCAGAATAATTTGTTCTCAATTGTTTCACTAAATGCCAAGGGGTTACGTAAAAACGTTAAGAGAAAAGCCCTATTTCTGTGTGCTAAACTTTTTTTTTTCAAGAATCTCACTCTGAGGAAAATACTGATATTTGGAGGTCTCAGTGGGGTAATATTATATGGCTATTTCACGGAAAAGAGCGATCGGTTGGAGTGGCCACTTTAACGGGCAGGTTTAAAGATGTGTTGTCCACAAAATGTGATCCAGAAGGTCACTTCATCTGTCAAGTTATTTGGCACAATGACTTAATCTATTTAATCTCCGATGTTTATTGTTATAATACAAAAAGAAACCTTATGTTTTCCATCAAAAGTATTTTCACAGATTTCCAAACGCATTTATACTTTTAGGAGACTTTAACGTTAGTCTCGATGGTTCTATAGACAAAATTCCACCCTCCCAGCATAACAGAACAGACTCATGTTTAACTGACTTTATAAAAAAGATTTAAACTGGTAGATATATGGAGATTAAAAAAAATCCTAAAAGCATGTTATTTACCTGGAGCAATAAAACCGGTTCTAGGCAATCACGATTGCCCACAGGCTAATATCTGATAGCCTAAATTTGGATAATATTGATGTTCATATTTGCCCTACACCTTATCTGATCATATAGCTGTATGCCTATCTGTTAATACTAATGTTGGACCTACAATTGTCGCCTGTCCAAGCTATTGGAAGTTGAACTGCTCTACACTGCAAAATTGTAAAGTCCAGAACACGATTAAGGACATGTTTTCACTCTAAAGTGGATAAGGAAAATTGCTATGGGATTAACTGGGAACTTCTCAAATATAAGACAGGAAAATATCTTAGAAAATGTGGTCCTCAAGCAATTAAAGCCAGGAAAGCAGAAGAATTGAAGATTGTCTCTAGCATAACTAAATTACCCAGCAAAGACTATGACTCCCTAACAGAGGAAGAGAAGGAAGAACCAGATTACTCAGAACTTAAACTTGATAGAATACATTGCCAAAAAGCAAAAGGTGCCTTCATTAGATGTCGCTCTAAGTGGTTAGAGGACAGCGAGCAAGACACATTATTTCTTTAGCATAGAGAAATATCACTCTTCCAATAATAATATTAGTAAGCTGAGTATTAATGGAACTATTACTGAAGATCAGCACAAAATAGCAGTTTTGCTCAAGCCTTTATAAAGAACTGTATAGCTCTAAATTTAGTCAAACAGGAGCTGATACTTTCCTAAACGCCCTCTTGGTTAAAAAGATAAGTGAAAAGGATAGAGAACTAACCTGTTATTTGTTTGCTTTTACATGCCAGCTGGCAAGTAATTTAGGTTTGTGAACAGATATGGACCAAGCGTTATATTTTATGATTTAGTTTATAAAGCTCACTTTCATACATTCAGGTAAAATTAAAATTATTTTTCATAAAATAGTCACATGCAAGCCAAAATTAATCTGAAAACAGACCAATGAATGTTGTCCTTCACCATGAGACACGGTTAATGTAGGGATACAATACAATTAAACACAGTGCATATTTGTATAAGCAAAAAAATAAAAAAAATAAATAAATCATCATTTTAAAATAAGTTGAAACAGCAAAGTCTTGCAAGTCCATAAAGTATCTGGAAGTTTCCAAGTGAGAAAAGTCTAAGACAAAAGTTGATCTTAAGCAATAAAACACTTCGTATTTGACAGTTATTTACCGTTGACAGTTTTATACAACATATATTTATATATCACAGTCTACAGTACAAACATAGTAAGTTGCCATTTTGGAGTCAAGTGAAAATTATAAATAAATAAAAAATGAAAATAAGTAAAACACCAGCTTACAGCTGAATTTTAGATATATATACTCTGACTAACAACTACGTAGCTTCTTAAATAAAACTAAAATAAGAACTCATATTTGTTTTAAGTACATTAAAACATATCATGTCAAACATTCATATAAATAAATTGGACCATACCATCCTACCAAGGTCATACACTTCTGAGGCTGCCACCTGCACTGAGTGGCACTTTTCACCGACTTCATCTCTGTTCCCAAGAGGTCGTTCAAACTTGTTCCCTAAATAGTCGATTTAAGGGTTTAGCTTCACTCCTGAAGCTCGAATTGACAGGACATCCTTTCTAAAGCCACTGGGTAGTGAGTAAGAAGGTCATTGCAATAAATTTGGCTTGGAAAAATACTGCTCCATACCTGGTCTCTTTAATAAATGCTATAATTTTTTACCGTGTCTTTTAAAAATACTGGGAGGCAGGAAAACTGAAACACTGTGTATAGTTTTAGTTTAACATGCCATTGCTTACTTTTCTGTACTTAGTTCATATTTAAAATTCCTTCAGCTCAAGGTTAATCTCCTGCGTTAACAGACATGTCTCTTTAGAGATTCCTGTTTTGAAAATGCCTTATCACAAACACTACAAACATATGGTTTCTCCCCAGTGTGAACACGCATGTGACTTTTCAGATGAATTTGCTGTGAAAATCCCTTAGTACAAAGGCCGCAAATGAATGGTTTCTCACCGGTGTGAACACACATGTGTCTCTTTAGAGTCTCCTTTTGGGAAAACCCTTTACTACAAACACTGCAAATGAACAGTTTCTCACCTGTGTGGACACACATGTGTCTCTTTAAGGTCTCTTTTTGTGAAAATCCTTTATTGCAAACACTGCAAATAAATGGCTTCTCTCCTGTATGAATGCGCATGTGAATCTTGAGATGAATTTGTTGTGAAAACCCTTTTGTACAAACACTACAAGTGAACAGCTTCTTTCCTGTGTGAACACACATGTGGCTCTTTAGGTGGACTTGATGTGAAAAGCCTTTACTGCAGACACTACAAGAAAAGGGTTTCTCTTCTGTGTGGATCTTCATGTGGTTTTTAAGAGTTGCCTTGACTTTAAATCTCATGCCACATATTTCACATGAAAAGGGTTTTTCTCCTGAGTGAACCTTCTGGTGAGTTTTAAGATTTGTCTTTGAATGAAACTTTTTTTCACATTTATCACAGACAAATGGTTTCTCCCCAGTGTGAAGTCTCATGTGTGTCTGAACATAATATTTTTCTTTAAATTCTTTACCACAGACATCACAGCTATACGCCCTGTTTGCTGTGTGAATCATCATGTGCAAGTTAACATTTGTCTGACGTTTGAAGCTTTTACCACAGACATGGCAAACAAACTGGCTGACTGCTCCATCACTTTTGTCATTTACCGTCACCTTAGTTTGTAGTTCTGGTTCTTCACTGTCCTCTTCATCGGTTTCTGTTTCCATCTGTTCAGCTGAGCTGCCGATTGAGCTTTCAATCTCTCCGTTGTCTTCAGTTTTTATCATATGAAGCTCTGATAGCCGAGTTTTCTTCTCATCATCACTATTTCTTGTAAGCTGCTCTCCTTCCTCCTGACTGATCCATAATTCCTTATCTTCCTCTTTTATGTGGAGGTACTCTATGGCCTGCTGGTTAAAACCGGAGCTCAAGTCAAAAGGAAGCTCTTCTTTGATGACTAGAATTCGATTAACTGTGAAAATTGAAAAATACATGGACATAAATATAAGTTACCCCAAGAAATAAAAGATTAAATTGAGAGTACAACATATATGATAAGGTAGAAAAGTACTTAAAGTTGGTTGTGACCTCTGCTTCTCTAAACGACGTTAGAGGTTGTTTAACAAAGTTTCTGATTATGATTAGAATGTTGGTTCATGCTTTGGGAGATGT
Source organism: Orestias chungarensis (assembly GCA_032876305.1). NCBI lineage: Eukaryota > Metazoa > Chordata > Actinopteri > Cyprinodontiformes > Cyprinodontidae > Orestias > Orestias chungarensis. The sequence continues at coordinate 7,456,596 of JAVLVB010000001.1, read as the reverse complement.
AAATAGTGCAATTTGCTGCTATGTTACTTTTTAAGACTGCAGAGAAAAGATTGTGGCTTTTAGTTCTGGTATAGTAGAAGGAGCTTCCTTTAAATTACAGTAAACCAAATGGAGCTCAATCCGAGACTGATGCTGCTGTCTTATTGTCTAAGACTAGTAAAGAAACCCTTCTCATTTGAAGAACCAAATGGATAATGATCTAAGAAAGTCAGTGGAAAAATTATATTAGAGAAATAAAACACTATCACAGTGGATTTTTTTTCCCCCAGACACTCACAATGAAGATCTCATACCAGTTCCCTGTCAAACACAAAACTTTCATTCTGGCCACAGGAGATGTCAGACTTTTTGGATGCACATGGCTTGACGAAATGGAAGGTCTGTGGCTTCAAGATGTTTGGTAGATATTGTGCTGCTGCACAGCTACTCAGGTAGTTAATGTATGGGCTATTTTTTGTGTGTTGTTTACGGTTGTTAAAGATTATTATAAATGGAAAAACATCCATGTCGGCTGTCATGACGGTTTAAAAGGAGCTGGTATTAAATTTCTTACATCAATCAAGGGACACAAACTTAACATAAATTTTACATACTCCAAATTGGCTCAATTGTACACAAATTAATGTTTGTCACTTACTTGCATCTTTGCTGTCTTGTATCTCCTCCAGTGCTGGTGTGGATGCTGCAGGTATGGGGGGCTCCAAGATGAATCCTCCAGGCTCCTCTGCTTCAACCTTCATCAATGCAAACATCTTTGCTCTGCTTTTTCACAATCCTTATCCTCTAGAGGTTTGTTCTAGTAGGTCATGGTTTAAGCCAGATAACCTGGATCTTCTCGGGGTTTTTCCTAGTATTAAGACAAAAATCAGCATATGATCAAATAAACTATGTTAAAAGAATATGTAAACATAGCAGAGCTAGGTGAAGATACCTTAAATCAGTAATTCTGATTTAATCGGGACCTGTCCCCCTCTGTAAAGATGGGGTCTTCTCCGTAATGTCTCTCAAGCTCAGAGAGTAAACTAACATTGTAACTCTAACCCATGACGTTTTAAAAGCTCCAGCTTTCTATCTCGCTGCTTATCGTCACTTTAGCTCCACGGATAATAACAATCCCGGGTCGGGCTACTAATAACAGCTAATTACTTTCTGAGCGTCTCAAAAAATGCACAACATTGGCTTTCTTTTCCAAAAATGATCAGGTAGAGAGATTGACACATAAATCCCACGCTCGTTTAACACGGACTTTCAAACGGTTTCCTGTCGGGCTAAGCTAATCAAGCTAACACTGCTACTTCCGGCCCGGTCACTTCCTGCTTACTGACCAATGAAAGACCAGCAAACCCATAGATATACAAAATAAAGCTTTATTATGTATATCTATTTGTAAACTTCGTTAACAAATATTCAGATGACTAACATTATTGTTAGATGTTTTATTAGAACTATGCGCACAAATAAGTAATTTTGTTAATGTTAAAAAAGTACTAAATATTTTTATATGTTGTTAGAGCCTTTAAAGTATTTAACCTTCTTAATACGTTAATTGAAATGAGTCTTTTTAGTGACAGGAATACATATAAGACTTGTGCTTAAATGACTGGAAAAAGTGGGAAAAGCATATTAAGATGATGACGTTCTTTTTTAGGATTTGGAAGAACATTTCCATACCATGTCTTGAATAACATAATAAGATAAACACTATTAAATCAAACCAGAACTGTCATGTTTAAATGAAATTGAAAATTTAAAACAGGAATTATAAAAAATAGAGTCCTTTTTTTGGGACAGCATGCATTCTGTGGACGCACACTCTTAGTCAGAACATTATTCATTTACATTATTATTCCAACTACCAAACCGGCACTAACCTGCACCGAAAATTGCAGCTCTCATAGATTTTATGGCTCTTATACAAATATTAAGGATGAATTTAAATTTTTCTTTTCTACAACTTCCTTTGGATGCTACATAGGCATGGGAAATGCATTTACAATGATCTAAAAACTAAAATTTACATGACAACATTAAACTACTAATTCATTAAGGTTGTAAAGCGTTTTCTATAGAGGCTTCTGAAGGAGGGAAACCTAAATTAACTTTTTGAAACTTCAAATGAACAAATAAAGATAGCTATTCTTGATATAATAAAAGTGGTAAAAAAATATGTATTCCATTTTTTCGATTTTACACCAATCAGAGAATTAAGAGCTACGAATCTATTTGTGTAGAGGTTTAGCTCAGTTCAGAGTTTGGTTGAAATTTCCTAAGGACTTTGTAATTCTGCAAGGAGTTGGGGGTAGTTGTATGCTGGAAATTATCTTTTTATTGAAATCTGATGGACCTTCATCCAGCATCGGCACGGATAAAACTGCTTTACATCTAACTGTTTCAGTCTTCAGGGGTTAATTACCTGTTACAACATCCAATTACTTTGTTCAAAACGAGTGTACTTGTATTTGTAAAAATATAAAGATTGCTTTAGGTATGTAAAAAAAAGTAAAGTCAAACTTTAACCTGTCTTTGGAGGGCTTTCATGCTTGCAGTATCATGTTTTGATTTACACATCAAACATATATATAACAAAAACTCACATATTTACGTATTTGTAATTAGAATATTTGACTAAAAGTCAAACATTTTTCTATTATGTGTGTCTGATTTAAGCAGTAAATTAATCAATTTTAATGTTAAAATTCATGTTTTATATAATTCTTCTAATTTACTCTGAGTTTATATGAACCAACAAATGAAAACATGAATACTTCTGTTCTGCATACAGAAGTATTCAGAAAGCAAAAGGTAAGGACTTAAACACAAGCCAACAAACAGACATACAGGACAAAACCTTGCATATAAGCAAAGACATACTCCATTGGCCAGTTTAGAGATAACAGTTAACCTGACATACATATTTTGGCACCATGGGAAGCCAGAGTACCCAGAGAAGACCGATACAGAGCAGTGCAGAGAGAACTCCAGGATTCAAACCAAGGTCCTCCTTGTTGTAAGGGAACAACATTAACCAGGTTTCTAACATACAGACACTTTCAAACATTACATGCTCTGATGAACACGCATGTGTCTCCTTAGATTGGCCTGCCGGGAGAACTCTTTACTGCAAACGTTACAAACGTCTTTGGAGGGCTTTCTCCTGTGTGAACATGCAAATAAGTCTTAAAACTCTGTTGTAGGGAAAAACTTTCACCACAAACACAACAAACAAAGAGCTTCTCTCCAGTGTGGAGAGTCATGTGATTCTGGAGAGAACGCTTTTTTTTTAATAGTTTACCACAAAGGTCACAGCTATGTTCTCTCTCTCCCGTGTGAATCATCATGTGTAGTTTAACTGAAATCTTTTGTCTGAATCTTTTTTCCACATATGTTGCAGCCAAATAGTTTCTCCAATGCACCAACTTTATGCTGAACCTTAGGTTTAGAACCGAGTTTTGGTTCTCCATCTCTGTTGTGAGCTTTTATTTCACTCTGTTGGGAAGAAAATACTGAATCTGAGTTTGTGTTGGTTTCTGGTGCTCCACCGTCCTCTTCATCAGATTCTGCTTGTCCAACTAAACTGCTGGTTGCAGCTTGTCTCTCTCCACCACCTTCTTTCTCAGGGTGATGATCGCTAATAAATGAGGTTACTTTTCGTCTGTGCTCAACACAGAAAGCTGCGCTTCATCCAGGCTGATCTACAGTTCCTGATCTTCCTCCTTTAGCTGAAAGGTTTCTGGGTGCTGCTGGTCCAAACTGGGACTACAGCCACATGCGACCTCCTCTTTATTCACCAACATCTCATAGACTGGAAACAGTAATAAACACATTAACATTAATCATCGCTTGGAGAGCAAAGCTATTGTTCATTTTCCTATAATCTAAGCAAGAAAGGCTATTTGAAAAATTATCTAACATAAAAATCCAAAAATGTGATATTTCTATTTATAAATTCTTTGTTGAAAGAGAATCTCAGGTACAACGCCATTCCATGTCTCCTTTGCGTTCACGTTAAATGTTTTACGATGGTATATATACCCAAGTTGTCAAGTGGTTTCAACTCACAACAGGAAGAGATTGCTAAAGAAAAAAAAATCACCAGTAATACTATTATTGGTTTGTTCATGGGGGATGATAAAATCTGAGCTTATTCCTGAAGTGTCCAAGCCTGACAGAACACTGAGTTTTTTCTGTACCTCCCTTTTTAGATCTAATGACCAAAACCAGTTGATGTTTACTATTGATCATTAAAATTACAACATTTTAATTTATTTAAATAAACACACTATTCAACAGGCAGCCAACTTAATCAAACAAATTTAAAGTGGTTAGCCAACGGGACAACTTTAATGTATAACAAATCCAGTAATGGCTGGTATGGTTAATCATATAAAGTTAATTTTACTCAAACTCCCAGGTGACACTCACTGCTGTTTTCTGGGTGGCTAGTTGGATCATGGAACAGTCTTGGCTCCATTTTACTGATGAGGCTTAACTTTATTTGACTGATGCAAGCACATAAAGTCATCAGCACAGACTCAAGGTGGAAGCTTAGGAAGAACAAACACAAATGTTAGTCATGGCACACTAACTTTGCTTTCTGCAAAATTATACTGTTTTTACGAAATAAATGTAACTTCTTACCACTTTTTATTATTACAAAGACATCCAAGAAAAGTACGTATAGGAGAGAACACAACGCTGCAGTCATACTTAACCAAATTAACCATGTTGTGGTGCAAAATCACAAACACAAATGGCCTCTGAACATCGGTGTGAGATGATGGTGCTGAGCCCAAACTGTGTCAACTACTGTCCTAAAGATGTTTGTGCTCAGCAGTTATTTATGTTCATGTTTTACATTCTAGGTTTATGTTTTTAAATGTCGCATTCAGACAAACTCCAGGTTTTAGGATTGCCCTAAATCCCTCGTTGAAGAAGGTCAACGCCATGCAACAGAGACAAAAGTGGAACTTTTTTTTTTACTTTCTCGCATCACCTCACTAAACCGTGTGTACAGGTCTTCGCGTGCAAGCACCACATTCCACGTGCACAGACTTTGGCCGTTGCCTGGCTGAAGGAGGGAAAGTAGTTGTTGCCACTACTTGCAGGTTTAATATGAAGTAAATGGAGAGACGCAAAAAAAAGCATAGGAACGTTTTAGGGTTTAATATATTAGTTGAGCCACGGGTTAAAGACCCCATATGTAGCAGTAAAGAAATGTGATCCTATCTCATCAAAGCTGAAGTTGAAAGTATAATGTGCTCATTTTTTTAATCCACTGTTAAAATTAAGCCACTAAAATACGAAACAAAAATATTGCTTCAAGGGACCAACTAGTCATGGGTTGTTTTTTTCAGCACATCGCCATAACAAATTGATTTAGTATCATCTTTTCAGTAGAGGTTTCTAGAACTGTTAATGACCAACGCATTCATATTTAAGATCACATGTTTTTGTCTTGATCACACTCTTGCAGTTGGTGAACGCCAGGAAATTACAGCCTCACGTTTTCAGCTCTTTATAATCAAATAACTTTTAGTCATCCTTTTGGCAACACATTACGGACCAATGAATGGCAAGCTTCAGGAACTACATCCGCTTTCAAGGACAAGCTTTTCAAATTAAGATACTTTGTGTATAAAATAACCTTTAACTTAAACATGCATGGAATTATTTAAATTATGTTTAAGTATATATGTTTACTGGTCTTATTTCAAAGCTGACTTTTTAAAATAACCGTGTCTTATAGTTAGTTTATTTAAAGCTGAATAGTATGTGCAAACAGGGTCAGTTGGACTGTGTAACAGCTGTGATTAGTTCACAATCCCTAAACACAACCTTTTAATTCAATTATTATACACAATAACTAAAAATGAATAACATTCGGTCAATATGAACTTTATTTACAAAGGATTTTATACGTGTTTGCAATGATATGTTCCACAGCAATAATGCAGGATAAAGAGCAATAAAATAACACTAACTAATTCAAAACCAAAGAAAAGTAATAAATATTTGTTGCGAACACAGTTCCAATCAACATTTTGTAATCTGCTCCTTTAACAGGGTTAAACTATAGAAATGTATAATTTCTAAAAAATAAAAAAAAAGCAAACCATCTAAAATGTGGATATCTTTATCCTTTCTTCAAAATGGAGATCTGACTTAAATATACCTTTGTGCTGCACATTTTGCCTTAGTGCAAGGCTATTCTTGATCAATCTGTGTGTAAACCCATAATAATTCATCTTCCTTACATTTCATTTTAGTGTCAGTTAAATATCTGCAGAAAAATGTAAAAAAAAACTGAATGGCTGCTGCATCAGCTTGTTCTCTTCTACCAGGACCTTTAAGCAGATATCTCATGGCTGTTGCTGAAAAGGTCACATGAGACAGAGTGGAAGCTGCTGCAGCAACTTTCTTTCAGTTGAAGTCATATTGAAAGTTTAATACTTAGACTTGAGTCGACAACAAACTCAATAATTCAGTCCGATAAACCTTAATATAAAATCTGCTCTTACGTCACGACAAAAATGTGTCTCCGACTGGAGTTCTTATGTTGCTATATCTGTGTTTACCCCACAGTAAACTAACTACAATAACTGAAGCTTTTAAAGGGTAAAGTGTGAACATCCATGTGTTTGGTGGTTCCTTTGAATAAATCTGCTTTTGCACACATCGCAACCAAACGGCCTCTCCTCCGGGTGGAGTCGCACGTGGCGCTTTAGCTGCGTTTCCTTCAAAAAAAATTTGCCGCATTTAGTGCAGCCGAACTATGCGTTGTGAATGCCGAGGTGCCTTCTCAGATAAACCTGCTGTGAAAATCCTTTGCTGCAAACACAGCAAATAAACAGTTTCTCTCCTGTGTAAACGCGCATGTGGCTCTTTAGATCACCTGGCCTTGCGAATCCTTTACTACAAACACTGCAAATTACAGTTTTTCTCTCCCATGTGAATAAGCATGTGTCTCTTTAGTACGTTTTGTTGAGAAAAACCTTTATTGCAAATGCTAAAGACAAAAGGTCTCTCTGTAGCGTGGATCCACAGGTGCTTTTTAAGACTTTCCTTGACCTTAAAATTTGCACCGCAAACATCACAACAAAACAGTTTTCCACCTGAATGGAGCCTCATGTGAATTTTAAGATTTCTCTTCGCGTGAAACCTTCTCCCACAGTCGTCACATGAAAACGGCTTCTCTCCGCTGTGAAGTCTCATGTGTCTCTGAAGAGAAAGCTTCTCTGTAAATCCTTCACTACACAGATCACACCTATGCTCTGTAGCTCCACTGTGAATCATCATGTGTATTTTAATATTTGTCTTTAGTTTGAATCTCTTGCCACACATTTTGCAACAAAATGGCTTTTCTCTTGTGTGGACTCCAAGCTGAGCTGTGACGCTGGAGGACACTTTCGCTGTCTTACCTCTTTTTTCAGTAATTATCTTACATTGTTGAAAATAACCTACTGGATGTTTGTTCCTCTCAGGTTCTGATCTTCCACTGTCTTCTATATCAGGTTCTGTTTCCATCTGTTCAACCGAGTTGCTGATTACGGTCTCTTTGGTGTTGATGTGATGAAGCTCTGATAACTTGGGTTTCGCTTCATTTTCAGTCTTCACGCTGACTTGTTCTTCCTCCTGACTGTTCCTCTTCTTCATCTTTAATGTGGACGCTTCCTGGGTCCTGATGATTCGAGCCGGGAGTCCAGTCATGGGGAACCACTTTAATCACTAACATCTGATCAACTGAGAACAACAAACAAATAAGAGCATCACCAATTGTTTCTGAATACATAGATTACATTTCTCGTGATCGTTGCTGTATTAATGTATATTTTTTTATATTCTAACATAACAAGAAATACTAAGAGCTATATTCATGTTTTACTTCTATTTTTCCCTCCTTGATTACATTTTGAAATATTTCAACTCATAGTACCCTCCTGGCTCCTCTGCTTCAACCTTCATCATCCTCACACAACCTGGGATTCTCTATTACACTCTCTGTTTACATACTCAACATGTTCTGGTAGATCAATGTTTCAGCCACAGAGGCAGGATCTAATTTTGTTTCTGCTCCTGACACTGGAATCAGACACAAATCAGGCTCTGATCAAATAAAGTACAGAAAATGTAAACAAAGCAGAGATTAGGTACTTTTTTCAGTAGTTCTGGGTCCTTCCTGTCCTCAGCTGTAATACAAAGTTTAGAAACAGAGTCCACAGACGGCAACGTTTTCCCCAGAACACGAAACAATGAATATTTTAGGGCTTAAATGTCTAAAATACGGATCAACTCTCCTATGTTAATCGATTTTGCTCCACGGTGGCTAACTGTTTTAATTCCTCATAAACTGCGAACTTACACTAGTAAAAAAATCCCATTTGTGATTCATCACCAAAAGAAATTAAATAATCTTTTTATAGAAAATTAAATAGCTGCAAAAAGATTCCTTAGTTACCCTGCAATTAGTTACCAGCATTATGAAGACTAAAGACAAAAACATGACGTTTGATTAAAATAAATGTCAGATTCTAATTGGAAGTAGAAAAGATAAATAGTTTAGTTACATTTCATGTAGAGCAGGTCTATCTATACCCTGTCAGTTTATGAAACTAAAAAGTCTTGTTGTTTAATAAATTTGATTTACACATATTTGTCTAAAAACAGGCAAAACATCTTATAAACACTGATGGTTAGTCAGTCACTTTGCAGCAAACATCAGACAATAATTCACCTGATCCAGGGCCAACCATAGCAGGCCGTGTAAAAAGCAACAAATCCAGACACCAACGGATGAATGGTTTATACCCATTAAGCCTGTCAGGGTGGAAAATACCCACCGAGTTCAACAAGAGTGGTTAATAAGTAAGGAAGAGCATGCATTAACTCGATAATTGAATAAATAAATATTTTATTGTGTACATTTGTTGTAAAAATAAACAATCACACAGAATGCTGTATATACAGACTAAAATTGTTTTCTAAAATGTGAAAACGTCATAAACAAATAGTAGTGAAATGTAAAACAAACCCAGTCGTTTGTTCAGTCAAATAAACGACTGCTGTCGTTAAAAGTAAAGTCTGAGCCCGCTTAGTTTTAGTGTTTGCGTGAGTCCCCATTCACCGCTCATCTGTGTGAGCTGTGGACCACCACAGTGAAATGCCATCCAACATGTTGAAGGTTACTTACATGCAAAATGTGTATTCATGACACTTGCAATGTAATAGTCAGTAATTACTGTACAGGCTGTTGATTGGCTGGGAAACAGCCCCTGACCCGAGACCATAACTTAACAGGCTACCAGAACCATAGGTCACAGTGCATTGATGCAGAGGTTCCTGAAAGAGGAACTATTGAGCGCAAAGTGCTTAAAACATTAGTTTTTCTCTGCCTAATCTGATACAAGACTTTCCCTTAACACTGAATTTGGGGTTTTCTTTATCTGTAAGAAATAATTCTTAAAATATCAAAATACAGTTTTGAATAAATTTCTCTGTGTGTAAGAAGTAAAAAAAAACACATTTCACTTTCAGTACCTACTGGCAAAAAACATTGTACTTTAACGCAATATTCCAATACCTTTATATGACATTTTGAACAATAACGCTTTATTTCCTACAACACACAGAATAAGGTCTTTGTCTTTTCAATATTCCAGCTGAAGGTTAGAGTAAAGACAAACAATACTTTAAAAGAGCAAAAATGTTTTAAAGACAGCCTCAGTAAAAACGCAAGCGTCTGTTTAGAGTGACTTTTAGTTTCGAATTAGTGCTTAACAGTAAAAAATATTAATCTTGTCTATAGCCTTTAGAGTTTTAAGATAAAGCTGATCAGAGGCCAATTACATATTTGTGTTTTTTTTTTTCATAACAGTTTTCATTCAAGGTGACAATATTAATAATGTGGAAATCAGATAGTGGTAGATTATTTAGTAAGTCAGTATCAGCTGATAATGAAATGTTTAGTTCTTATGAACACCCATGTGTCTCCTCATATCTCCATGTTGTGAAAACCCTTTACTGCAAACGGTGCAAACAAACGGTTTCTCTCCTGAGTGGACTCTCAGGTGATTTTCGAGCTGACACTTTTGGTAAAATCGGCTTTTGCAGACGTCACACCCATATGGCCTCTCCTCTGAGTGGACCTTCATGTGTCGCTCCAGCTGGACCTCCTTCACAAAACATTTACTGCAGTCTTTGCAGCTGAATGGGGCTTTGTGAACCTCCATGTGGATTTTCAGATTATGTTTCAGAGAAAATCCTTTACTGCAAACGCTGCAAATGAACTGTTTCTCTCCAGTGTGGACGTGCATGTGCCTGTTTAGGGTCCCTTGCAGTGGAAACCCTTTACTGCAAACACTACAAACAAATGGTCTCTCTGCCGTGTGGATCCTCATATGCTTTTTTATGTTTGCCTTTCTTTTAAATCGTGTACCACAAATATCACATGAAAAGGGCTTTTCTACTGAATGCACCTTAAAATGAGTTTTGAGATATGTCTTTGCATGAAAATCTTTCCCACACACATTGCAGGAAAATGGTTTCTCTCCAGTGTGAACTCTCATGTGTGTCTGAAGGAAACTCTTTTCTTTAAATCCCTTGCCGCACAGATCACACGTATGTTCTCTCTCCGCGGTGTGAGTCATCATGTGTAGCTTAACATGAGCATTACGTCTGAAAGTTTTCCCACAAATATGGCAGCAAAAGGGCTTTTCTTCCTTTTGGACTCCAGTCGGAGCCAATTTAGATGTTTTAACTCTTTTGTGAGAAGTAGTCTTAACTTGTTGAGAAGAACATTGTGACTCCAGGTTTCTCTCCGTTTCTGGTTCTCCACTGTCCTCTCCATCAGGTTCTGTTTCGATCTGTTCAGTCGAGCTGCTGTTTAAAACTTCTGTCTCAATTATATCACTTGTTTTAAACTGATGAAGATCTGATGACTGAGATTTATCTTCATCTTCAATTTTAGCAGCAAGCTGCTCTGCCTCCTCACTGATCCACAGTTCCTCCTCTTCTTCCTTTATGTGGGAGGGTTCTGGTTCTGATTCCTGCTGGTCCAGATTGAGACCCCAGTCATCGGGAACCACTTTAATCACAAACATCTGATGAACTGGAAACATCGAAACATTTATGAATAATCATACATAAACTTATTTAAAACATTTATTCATTCAAATCTTCAAAAGTTTAAGTAGATTTCTTCTAGTGAAAGAAACAAAGCTTTAAAATATTGGCAAAGGCAGTTTTGTAAAGAAAAAAAACATCTACAGGAAGAAACTTGTCCCAACAGAAACTGAATCTAAATTGCTCAAACTGAATCTGTATTTGCAAAATTTGAAAGTAAATGTATTGGGTTGAAAATGATTGTTACTAAATAGAAACTGAATTTAATACTTTGAAGCTGAATTCATTAGATTTGAAATTGTATGTCGTTGTCTAGAATAAACAGCTTGGCTGCTTTTATTTTCAGTTCTATAATTCAAATTCAGTTTCAAAATTCAGGTTTTTCTGTGCCACACATCCAGGTCCTTGAGGAAGGTCACAGAGCAATCCCACTCAGATTCACAGATTTTCGTTTCACATCAATGTGAGCCAGAGCGGTACACAGTACTTGAGCAAATGAGTTCAGTTTTAGTTTAATGAAATTAATTTTCAAACCAATACATTCCCTTTAAATTTAATTTAATTTTTTGTTTTTACTATAAACATCAATGTCTTCTTAAAAAGGTATACAGCACAAATGATCCAAAATCAGAAATCTTTCATTGTAAAACAAAAAATAAAACTGATATATACACAATTAAACATCTTAGATTTGTTCATAGCAAATTAGAGTGATTGTTCTGTTGAGATTAAACATAGTGTTAGAAGATGCCAAAAGAGCCAAAGATCCCTTGGAGCAATCTGTTCCTCTGTTTGTGTTAGGATAACGTTAGATTTGGCTTTAGTTAAAAAACTCGATCTTGACTGTCTCTTTTTTTAAACATTCAAAACAAGGATCCATTCCCAGTGGGAATGGGATCCAGTGGGTCCTATTACTGACTTAAAGTGTGGATGGGGTAAATTGAAGTAAGAGCATACAAAGTTTAAATGAAATAAAAGCCTTTTATGTATGGTATGAATTGTGCTTTTGCTCCACTGCTGCATTTCTCATCATTGAAACAGGAAGGTGGGGGACAGAGCAGTCCCAGCTACAGCGAATTAACCACTAAATATCAGGTTCTACAACAGTGAAGGAAATCATCATTATTGGATTTGATGTGTATGCAGACTTGTGTTAAACTCTTCACAGTCCGGGAGTGATTTTGTAACATAGCCTGTAAGTAACTTGCTCCAGATAAACTAATGTTTCTCACTTACTGAAATCTTTCCTGTCTTGGTTCTCCTCCAGTTCTGGTGTGGATGCTGCAGGTATGGGGGGCTCCAAGCTGGACCCTCCAGGCTCCTCTGCCTTAACCTTCACCATCTTAGTCATCCTCAAACAACCTGGGATTCCACTTTTTATAATGCTTGTTTACACACATTCACATGTCCTGGTAGATTTAGGTTTCAGAGAATAAACTTCTTCAACTTTTTAAAGTCTTTAACCATAAAAACATAGAATAACTTAGATGTTAGCTGCTTTAGCTCCACTTAGGCTAACTCTCCATTCACTTTAAAACAAAGGCTGAGTACATTCTGTAAATCATCACAGTGATTATAAAGTGTTAGCAGCCAAATCGCCACAAACACTAGACTGACATATAGATAACAAGCTTCTTTAACCTGCAGGTTAAAACGCGTTTGTATCTGAGCTAAACTGGTTTAGCTACATCGGCATCACCTCCAAGCTACAGGACGATTTCTCCAGGGTCTGAAACCCAAAACCTTCTGATCTGAAAGCAGAACAAACGGAAAAACAACAGCTTAAATGACTTGAAAACGAGCCGCCAAGGATTCAAAACAAGCAGGCTGCAGCCTGTAGACCACAACAACGACCTCCACCGCCGCACATGCGCAGTCGGTATGCTAGGGTGGATCTGAGATTTTCAAAACAAGAGCATACAAAACAACTCAGCATATGTATATATATATATATATATATATATATATATATATATATATATATATATATATATATATATATATATATATATATATATATATATATATATATATATATATATATATATATATATATAT
>JAVLVB010000001.1:7382949-7443320 GCA_032876305.1 Orestias chungarensis | reverse complement strand
TCCCATCTTTTAATTTCATTTTCTCAGTGAGTGAACAAAGGTATATTTTGATGTTGGTAATTAAATTTTTCTTTTTGCTGATTTTTATCTTTCAGCAAACTCAATAAGAAAACGAAGCTCTGGAAATTCAACGTTTTCCACACTTAGCTCTTTCTTTGATTATTAAGATGCTTATCTGGAGGATGGGGACTGAGCAGTCACAGCCTGCTGAAGGCTGCAGCGAATTAACGACTGAGTAAACAACAGGTTGTTCAAGAGGGGGGAAATCGTCATTATTGGTATAAAAGTTAGCAGATTTGTGTAAAATTCTTCACAGTCCAGAAGTGATTTACTGATGTCTTTTCTGTCTTGGTTTTCCTCCAGTTTTGGTGTGGATGTTGCAGGTATGGGGGGCACCAAGCAGAACCCTCCAGGCTCCTCTGCTTCATCATCTCAGTCATCCTCACACTACCTGTCATTCTCCTTTTTTAGTTCTTCTTCACGATCTATAGATTTTGTAGTGGACTAAGGGAATCACAGTGCTTAAAAGCAAACGTGTAGAATTGGCATCCTAGGTTATTGAGCGGAGCCTGATAGATCAATTACAACAAAAGTTAAAGTATAACATATACTTTCTAACATTGGTCTATTACCATTTGGCAAGTCAAGCTAACATTACCGCATCCATTTCTATCTGATTTACAAACAAAAATCTGTCTCCCTTTTGTTTTTTACCTTTCAAAATAAAAGATCAAAGCATGAGTAAAAACTCCCCCGGTTATCTACAAAAAAAAATCAATAGCTTTATATACCTCTAACAAAAAACTGCACTCATAACCTAGACCCATATCCTAGACAGGGATAATTCAACTTATTGAAGTCTCCAAAAACCTGAACTTGGTGCCTCAAAACATATTTTATAACAAGTTTTTGTAAAATACTTTTCCACTTAATAACATAATTTTGTAAAAGGCAACATGAAAAAAGAATTTTTCTATAAAGATGAAAACAAAATTGGAAGCTGCAGTGGATAAGTCCTGCCAAGAAGTATTAAGAGGTGACGTCAGTATCTGGTAGCCTGTGTAATGTACAGACATCTGGTAGATATCTTTTATATAAAAGATATAAAGTAAAACCATTGGTAGCATTTAGTAGTTCTCGTTTCAGATAGTTCTTGTTTCAAATAAAAATTTCATTGGACAAGATCAAACAGTAAAGTAAGAAAAACAACAATAAACATGAAAACACACAAACACAAAACAAGACAAAATCTTCTCTTTTTTACCTCTAATAAATAGTGCTTATATTACTTTTTTTGATAATCTGATAAGAAAAATCAATAATCAATATTTTAAAATAGACTCTTAATATTACAACTGTTTAGAATCAAATCAGAATCCATTTACTGCCATCATCGTAAAAAGCACGTTCACATACTGGGGGATTGATCTGATGTAATAAATAAATAGAACAAAATGTACACTTTTACAGTTAATAAACTTCAAAAACTACTTAAAATCCAAATGACACTTTTTTTATTGTTAACTGAACACATCATGTCAGGGGCGTCGCCTCAGAGGATGTGAAATGAGAAAAGGGATATTTTAGTCACCAGACAGCTGGACTTTGGACAATCATCACACAAAAAATATTTTTCTTTTAATCCTTACTGCATGCAGAGGCAAGCGACAATCCCAGCTCTCTACTACAACAGATGTTAGATGTCTAACTAATAATGCCATGCAATCAAACATTGAGCTGAATGTTTGAGCATTCAGAATGGTATGGTTTGTGTGTAACTTGTTACGAGCTTGTCAGCTCTGGAGGACTACTGCATGTACCATTTTATTCACCTCTGCTTTACAGCACCGGTGATGAAGAGTGCAGAAGTAATAACAATTTAAACATTAAATTAATCAATGTATTACTGCATAAACTTTACCTGAGTATTCCGGACATTTATTTTTAAATACAATTACATTTCTCTCAATTAGGCAAATCAATCTGGGACAGTGTGTACTTTAACTCATAGATATTTATTAGGGATGCATGCATACAATACACTCATAACTGTCGGGTTTTTTCCTTTTTTACATATATATCTCGGACCAATAAGTCAAACTAGGATGAATAAACAGATGTTTGTGTCCATTGTTTTGCCATTCGTTTATGTCGATGGAAGAAGTAATCGTAATATAATTGGTCTTGTTATAGTAATGCAGCATAGCACTGTGGGGTCAATGTGGCGAGTTCTCCATGCCGCGAAAAAGCTGTAAAATGTAAATAACATATATAATATTGGATATTCAGCAATAATAATATCAGGCCTTGATATCAGCCAAAATGTTCATATCGGTGCATTCTTTATATTCATTTATTTTATATGAGGTGCGTACCAAAAGGAGGCCAAATTACACAGACTGATTACAATGTGCTTAGAAATGTACATTAGCATGTTCAATAAAACTGGTAAAATCTGGATTATGATTTAAAAAATTTAAAAAGTGGTTACATTTTTGTTACAGTGATTATCTCATTAGATTTCTAGGTTGTGAAATTCCACATTTATAAAAATAAGAAATGTTTTGCAAATTGTCGCATTTGATTTCTTATGGTTCGGTTCGTCTGTTACCTGTACTTGCAAAGATGACCACCAAATACTTGCTCCCCTCTGAAGTGTTTCACAAGTAGATTTCCCAATAGATTTATCTATTTCTCCCAAACCAAATTCTTCCTACTCTGCCACAGATAAATCATGCAGTGTGAGCTTCCATGTGTCTTTTTAGATTCTGCTGCTGCGTAAATCCTTTATTACAGACGCCGCAAACAAATGGTTTCTCTCCCGTGTGAACCCGCATGTGACTCTTTAAGTAATCTTGTCGTGAAAATCCTTTGGTACAAAAACTACAAACAAATGGTTTCTCTCCAGTGTGAACACGAATGTGAATCTTTAAGTTCCTTTGGAGTGAAAATCCTTTTCCGCAGACGCTACAGAGAAACGGTTGCTCTCCTGTGTGAATGTGCATATGAATTTTTAGATTCCGCTTCTGTGAAAACTCTTTATTACAAATGCTACAGATGAACGGTTTCTCTCCTGTGTGAACACTCATGTGAGTCTTGAGGCGATTCTGTTGCGAAAATCCTTTACTGCAAATGCTGCAGGTGAATGGTTTATCACCAGAGTGAACACGCATGTGTGTCTTTAGATTCTGTTTCAAGGCAAACTCCTTATGACAAACTCCGCATATAAATTGTTTCTCTCCAGTGTGAACACGAATGTGGCTCTTTAGATGATCTTGTCGGGAGAACTCCTTACAACAAATGTTGCAGATAAAAGGTTTCTCTCCCGTGTGAACACGCATGTGAGTCTTTAGGTTTGATTTAAGTGAAAATCCCTTGCTACAAAACCCACACACAAACTGTTTTTCACCTGTGTGAACACCCATGTGACTCTTCAGATGTTCTTCTTGTGAAAACCTTTTACTGCAAATAGTACAGGAGAATGGCTTCGTCGCAGTGTGGATCAACCATATATGGCTTTTAAGAGATTTCTCCCGTTTAAATCTTGTACCACATACGTCACAGGTAAAGGGTTTTTCTCCTGAATGGACTGCCAGGTGGTTTTTCAGAATGGTCTTTCTATGAAATGTTCTGCCACAATCGTCACAGGCAAACGGTCTCTCACCGGTGTGAAGTCTCATGTGTATCTGAAGGTAACTCTTTTTTTTAAATACTTTTCCACAGAGATCACAGCCATGTTCTTCGTTTGCCATGTGTCTCATCATGTGCAATTTCACATAGGACTTCCTTTTGAATCTTTCGCCACAAACGTTGCAGCAAAATGGCTTCTCTCCTGTTTGGACGCCGATCTGTGCTGCAGGTTTTGAACACAGTTTAGATTTTTTAACTCTATTGGGAACCATCATCTTGCTCTTTTGAGAAGAGGAAGCTGGATGCAGGTTTCTGTGTGGTTTTGGTACAACACAGTCCTCAGCCTCTAGTTCTACTTCTGTTTCTTCAATTGAGTCACTGGTT
This sequence comes from Orestias chungarensis, assembly GCA_032876305.1. Classification (NCBI taxonomy): domain Eukaryota; kingdom Metazoa; phylum Chordata; class Actinopteri; order Cyprinodontiformes; family Cyprinodontidae; genus Orestias; species Orestias chungarensis. The sequence continues at coordinate 7,439,306 of JAVLVB010000001.1, read as the reverse complement.
GAAGATTGAGTCTCTCTGTTATCTTCGGTTTTAATTGCATTGAGCTTAGATAACTGAGGTTTCTCTTCATTTTCAATCTTCACAGTAGGCTGCTCTCCCTCCTGACTGATCCACAGTTCCTGCTCTTCCTGCTTTATGTGGGGGGATTCTGGATCCTGGTGGTCCAAATCCAAGGTCCAGACATGGGAAACCTCTTCTTTAATCACCAACATCTGATGATCTGGGGAAAAAATAAAACAGGATTTCCAGCATTTTAATTAAGGCAAAACTCCAAAGCTCCACATATCAGCAAGTACTTTACTGCTCTTCTGTTTGCCTTTTCCAGCATATAAGGACAAACTGGTTAAGGAAAACTTCAAGAGTTGTTTAGTGTTACTTCTCTTATACTTCTCTTACACATGCTGTCAGTTCCCCCACTTAGTAATTTTGAATCACCAAGGGATATTACTGCTATATAAAGACAAACCTTTTAGCCCATTTATAATATTTCACATCCAAAAAAGCAAAACATTTGAAACCAGACACCGTTTAACATGACTTTTTTCTACTTTTTAAGCTTAAAATTTTTAACACTAGAACAGAACACAGGTTTGTTAAACACCCACACTTTTCTTAAAGGGACTAAAAAGTCTGGACCTACCAGAGAGTCAACTTAGCACAAAGCTGTTGATCCATTCACAGGGCAGAATGAAGAGTACACTTCTTCAAAAATGAAGATAGCATTCTCAGGCCCGGCCCTAACCAATTTGGTGTCCTAGGCAAGGTTTTAGGTGGTGCCCCCTCGCATTACAATAGAGTACTTGCACCAGTACTGTACTTATAATCAAAGAAACCTAATAACTTTTTATATAAATAAAACTATTTACATATTTAAAATACTTAGAAATAATTAAAGAAACAAAAAAATTAACTCAACAGATGAAAAACAATATAAATATCTTACATAACGTATTAAAATTTAAATACTCCAAAATAAAGAGTAAACATGTGACATTAACTTAAATACAATATAAATAAGGCAATGCGCAAAATAAGAAATTAAAGGATTAATACAGAAAAAAATACCAGGATTTAAATAAAACAAAGAAAATAGCAAAAGGTGATCTTACGAAGAGTTCTAGTGGTGTTTTTGGTCCTTTTTTTTAATAACTTTATGAACTTCATAACTACACACAACCTCCCCACTTGTCTTGCTACAGTTTTACTCTCCTAGATTTTCTTACAGCAGGTAATCTACAACATCATCATATGACAACTGATTTGAGGCCACACTGTTTATGCTTATGATGAAATATCCACTAGACGTTCTTGCATCATAGTAGATCTCATGTAAGTTTTATTAAGTTTGAGCTTGGAGAAGCTTCTTTGAGCAACAGCCCCTGAAACAAGAAGAGTGGCAGAGATTCTCAAAGGAATCCAAATGGTGGGATACATTTCTACCAGCTTCTTCTCATGCAGGAAGATTGAAAGATCCATGTTTGTCATATACTTTGATGGTAATGGTGGGAAATTTTGCATTTCCCTTGCAAGTTCTGCACCATCAACAACATGCGTCAGAGCAGTACTTAGGGTTTGACACTTGTGTAGCAGGTCCTCTTCTCCTTAGTTAGGGAAATCATAGAGCACACCAAAGATGTTGTTCACCTCTCCAAGAGAAGAGAAGAGATGGCAGTATCTATAATCCCGTTAAAAATTGGGTTTTCATTTTTTGCAGTGCATCTGGAGTGGGTTTATCTGGAGAGTCATAGCCAAAGTGTGTTTGGTGGTTCTGCTTGGTGCTGCTGCATCACTGCTGGTTTGTGCTGCTGAGGTAGAGACAGCAGGAGGATTTTGCAACTGAGGGACTGAGAAACCTAAGCAGTGCATCTGAAGACAGAAGAAGAATATGTGACAAGTCTAATAATAAAAACATGATTTCAAGAATAAAAATATGAAATAATATAAATGCAAATATATATTATGAAATGGATGATGTTGACTATAGTGTATACTAGACAATGCACATATTCTGATTTACAAATTATATTAGTATTATAAAGGCTAGTAATAATTTTATTGTCATAACAGTGAAATACTAATTAGCAGAATGCAAAGAGTGAGAATCAGTAAACTGTAACATAATATACAATAGCATATGGGAATGCTAAATTATACTGTATCATTCATGATGTGCACTTTAACTTGATAATCACACGTCAGATAATATGAGCTATAACACAGCTAGGGATATAACTATGGAAATGAAGTAGCATTTTTGATTGCCTATTACAAGGGAAACGTGCGCTAACACGGTTAATACAACTAACATCATAACACATGTTTAATAGATCTAATATTTACACATTTGCGCAAAGAAGGTGAGAGAAGTGCGAACTATTTTCCATAACAACTGGACCCTTACATATTATTAACTGATGTTAACTACCAGATAGTGAATGGCTAACGTTATTATCGATCATCGTTCAGCAGAATAATAACAGAAGCAGAAGAAATAACATCATGTTTACTGTAACCTTACCTCTGTCTTTGTCGCGTATTTCCTCCCCTTCTATTCCTCCCCTGGGCACCGGACAGTTTGGGATGCCTTGACATTTTGAGTTTTCAAACAAAACTAGGGGGTGGTTAGCCTGTTCTAGAGTCAGGCTTAATAATAATGTACCACTTGAAAGAATTTGAAGTTTAAGGTGGACTTATTCTTTTCTTAGAGGAGAAAATTGTTCCTAATTAAGATGATAAAAAGTATTACAAATAGTTAATCAATAATTAAAATTTCCACAACCCCTTGTGGTTGGCGCCCTTAGCATTTGCCTGTACTGCTTTAGGCACGGGCCGGCACTGAGCATCCTGAAAGAGTTATGCCCATGTCCGGTTGTCTATCTATAAATCCAAAAGAAAACTAAAAGAACTTTGTTTCATATAAGCACAAATGTTTAGGTTAGAACCACTAAGTGGTAAAAGACTGAAGGAAAGAGGGCTTTAAAAATTGGTTACATTACATTTCCAGCTTAAAAGAAGGCTATGCAGCTACTGATATCTGAACACGTGGAGAAACCATTTCCATAACTTAGGCTGTCATAAAAGCAATGTGTGACCAAAAATCCTGCAGCTAATGTGCTGCTAAGACAAATGCCTTTTAATGGGCTGAGCTTACAAGGACTGATACGTATGCGCTAACTGGGATAAGACTGATAGCAGACTTTCTGTTGATGCCTTAAATTAGAGATTTATGTCAAGCCATAAAAACAATGTTAATGTCAAAAGCAGTTTTAAATTGTTAACTTTCATAAAGACAGACCTGGGTCAATAAGGGGAAAAAAACTTAAATGGGCCCCAAATAATTATAGTAGACTTTATTCAATTCAAAAAACTAAATGTAAGTCACTTACCCTCTTGCTTCTCCTCCAGTTCTGGTGTGGATGCTGCAGGTATGGGGGGCTCCAAGCTGAACCCTCCAGGCTCCTCTGCTTCAACCTTCATCATCTCAGTCATCCTCACACAACCTGAGATTCTCCTGTTTATAATTTAAAAAATATTTAACTTTCACATGCGCTAGTCTAAATGATCAAGGTGTCAGACATGGACACTTTTTTATGTTGCCTGAGACTGGAATCAGACACAACCAGCATCTTATCGATACACTGTTGACACACTTCAAATGAACTATGTTAACATAAATGTAAACAGAGCAGAGAGTCTGATACCTCGGTCAGCACTTCTGCTTTAACTTGGATCTGTCCCCGGTCTCTCTGTCCTCAGATGGACAACCAGATTAGAGAAGATGTCCCCCGAACATTGGCTCTTCTCGACAGAGTCTCACAAACTTAGTGTGGACTCATATTTTACTTCCATAGATGATATTTTAAAGGCTTAGTTAGCTGCGTTGGCTGCAGGTCGAGTCATGTTGCTAAAAAAGGCTAATTACATTATTTAAAGCAAATTTCACACACGTAGAAGTAATATCTGCACGAACATTGTAGATACATTTTTATTAAACTGTATTTATTAAGTAGATTATCTCTCGGGTCTTAACTAGTAAAGCTAATATCGCTACTTCCGGTTGTCGTACCCAGAAGGACCAATGAACTACAAAGATGGCCCTAACGCAAAAAGTAGCACTTCCGTTACAGCGTTTCAAAATAAAAGTCTCAAAATTAGTGAACTGTCATTACACTGAGAAAATGTTTTATTAAAAATATATAATATAGAAATTGTGGATAAGTAAGAAGCCTTGAGAGTTAAATGTTATATATAATCTTTGTTTTCAAAATAAAAAACAAGACGTTCATTTTGAAAATGTATTTTGTTTTTATTATTTTGACCACTAGATATTTGAGTTTGACTACTTGGTGATAATACAAATGACTTCAACACTTTATGGAAATGTAATATTAACACTACTTTTTTTTACACTTTTGCATTTTGTCAAGTTGGTAACAGTAGAAAGTTTGAAAATGTCCTATCAGAATTAGTAAAATCACAAAGAATTGAAATGATAAATAAGACTATTTTACAGCATTTAAATTAAAATGATCTCCTAAAAGTATAATTATTATTATTTATAAAATGTTCTGTTTGAACTAAACTGATAAACTAGACTGTTGTATTTAGTGTCTAACCAAACAAGTGTTTTTTCCTTGAGAAGATAGAAGTATGGAGAAGATCAACTCTTTCTAATACGCTCCACCAATAAGTCCTTGATTTTCAGCCAAAAAGCTTATTATTATAATTTTTATTTTATTTTTTTGGCCTAAACTCAAAGCATCAACTCTGAAGAAAAATAGACATAGAAGCATGGTGATGGCTTCCTCATGCTATAAGAATTATTTTCTGCTGCAGGAACTGGGAGATTGAAAATCAGAAGCAGAGATTTATTTATTTATTTATTTTTTAGAAAACCTTACCCAGACTTTTGTATCCTACACTTCTATGGAGATAGAGAATAATGATATATAATAAAACCATACATAGATCAAACACAGCAACTATGCAAAGAACATATAGGACTGAATAAACATTTAGGTGCAAATTTTAGACAATAAAAAGGAAAGAAATTGACGTTGAATTGGCTTCATGAGTCAACTTCGAATTTTATTTGAAAGAATAGAAAGCAATAAAGCCTCTGACAATGTGACGGATTTACATTGATCCTGCCTCACATACAACTGCATTTAAAAATGGCTTCAGGGTTAAGATTCTTCGGACCATCAACACGGTTTTTAATTCAACCTTTAAAAAAAGAATGGAGCCTAAGCAGTAATTCTAAGCCTCGCATCATTGTAACGATCTTCCTGTATCAACGGTTCAGGCTGGTGGTGGTGTTGTAATGATGTGGGGGATATTTTCTTGGCATTCTTTGGGCCCCATAGTACCAATTGAGCATCGCTGCAATGCCACAGCCTACCTAAGTATTGTTGCTGACCATGTTAATCCCTTTTTGGCCACAGTCTACCGATCTTCAGATGGCTACTTCCAGCAGGATAACGTGCCATGTCATAAAGCTCAAATCATCTCAGACTGGTTTCTTGAACATGACAATGAGTTCACTGTACTCAAATGGCCTCCACAATCACCAGATCTCAATCCAACAGAGCACCTTTGGGATGTGGTGGAACGGGAGATTCGCATCATGGATGTGCAGCTCCTCAACACAAAAGCAGCACGATGTAAACTGCAGGTTTACATTGTGAAGCCGTGATCAGTAACCAGACTCTGATGTTGGATTTTGACTCAAACTCAGACAAATCGCAGATACGTTTATTCCATTTATTCATTGCAGATTTCAGCAACAAGGGATGTTAAGGTGTTTTACATGATGAAAACATGAAGCAACAGACATCCCCCCCTTAAAGCATACATTACATTTTTGAATGTCTTCATTGTTTGAGTTTTGCCATTATGTAACACGTTAAAAATCTATGGAATCCTTTTTTAGCCCAAATTAACAAGTTCCATCTTTCACCTTACCCAAATGTGGTAAAATATTTGGTCAAGATAATCGAACGGATAGGCAAAGAGAAACTTTTTTTTTTTACTATGAAAAAAATCAGTTACAATAAAATAACATACATGCTCAGTGAACTTTATAGGATCATAATCTTACAATGAAAACATAATCCAAATGTAAAGAGATATATAGTAATATAATACACAAGCTTAGCTTCTGTGATGTTAGTTACTTTATTTTTTTGTTGTTTTTTATGTTAAGATAGAAAATGTCAGAGAAGGAGAATGACGTGCAGCAGTGGTCTCAAGGTCAGGAAAAAACCATCAGCGGTGTTAGAGGACTACATCACTCATCAACCCTGGCTTTAATGTTGAAATATGCTGTTTTATACCTACATTTTATGATGGAACATCAGTGTTTTTCTTTTAGATATGAGCATGAACATTTACTCATACATTTTCATGTAGCAGAATATATAAAAGACTAAATATTGAGCAATTCCTTTAGATTTCTAGGAAATGTCCGGTTCTGTCATAGGGTGCAACACCTTCCTCATAACAGAATTATCTGGCATCCTAGTTTCAGCTGATTTGCCTGAAATATCAAAACAAACGCACGTCTGTTTTTACCATCACAGTTAAATTTTCATATCTCTGGTTTTACTCGGTTTAATCAAGTTAAACAAAAACTAACATGTTTAAAACCTATACTTTTGTGGCTAAATGAAAATAGTGCGGGGTGGACAGTCCTTTTACAACAAAGGACATGTAATTCCATTTTCCATCATATATCTTTTAATTTTTCTACAGTAAAAATCTTATTCTAGTCAAAAATACATAAAACACTCAAAGGTGCATCATGATGAAATATTGTTTCTCATTTTAATTCCTTTTCATTAGATTAATTAATACTAAATTGTGGAGTGTGAACATCCATGTGGTTCTTAAGATATGCTTGTCGAGAAAATCCTTGACTGCAAACACCACAAATAAACGGTTTATCCCCAGTGTGAATGCGCATGTGGCTCTCTAAATGGTTTTGTTGTGAAAATCCTTTGCTACAAAAACTACAAATGAATGGTTTCTCTCCTGTGTGAACACGCATGTGTCTCTTCAGATTCTCTTGTAATGAAAATCCCTTACTGCAAACGGTACAAACAAACGGCTTCTCTCCTGTATGAACACGCATGTGACTCTTTAGGTGACTTTGTAGTGAAAATGCTTTGCTACAAAAACTGCAAATGAACGGTTTCTCTCCTGTGTGAACAACCATATGAGTCTTTAGGCTCTGCTGTAATGCAAATCCCGTTCTACAAACACTACAAATAAAGGGTTTCTCTCCTGTGTGAACACACATGTGACTTTTGAGATGATTTTGTCGTGAAAATCCTTTACTGCAAACACTACAAACAAACGGCTTCTCTGCGGCGTGGATCAACATATGTTTTTTAAGTGTTTCTTTTCGTTTAAAACCTGAACCACACACTTCGCAGGAGAAAGACTTCTCTCCTGAATGGACCTCCAGGTGACTTTTAAGAATCGCCTTTCTGTGAAACCTTTTACCACAATCGTCACAGGCAAATGGTCTCTCCCCAGTGTGAACTCTCATGTGTGTCTGAAGAGAGCTCTTCTTTTTAAATACTTTACCACACAGGTCACAGCCATGATCTCTCTTCCCATCATGTGTTGACATGTGTATTCTAACAGATTTTTCACATTTGAACTGTTTTGCACAATAATTGCATCCAAATGGCTTCTCTATAGCCCAGGCTCCTTTATGTGAGACCATTTGGGGAAGCATTTTTGATATTGTGTTTTTTTTGTATACTATTAAGTTACTTTCTTGAGAGGAGCATGAAAGATCTGAGTTGATATCTTGTTCTTGTCCTAAACAAGCATCTCCATCAGGTTCTGTTTTCATTGGTCCAGTTGAGATGCTGGCTGAACCTTCTGTCTCGATCTCTTCATCCATTTTAGTATAATGAAGTTTTTCATCTTTAACGACAAAAAATTCCTCCTCCTGACTGATCCATTGTTCCTCCTCTTCTTGCTTTATGTGGGGTATGTCTTGGCCCTGCTGATCCAGACTGCAGGTCCATTCATGTTGAATTTCTTCTTTAATCACCACTATCTGATCAACTGTAAACAGTGAAACACACAAGGTCATTAATGACTGCTTTCTTGGCGTGGGAACTTTCCTGACATTTCAACGTCAAAGCCAATTATTGCAAAGAGACTCGTTTAGGGAAGTTTCCAATCTATCGGTATTACTAATTGTGTAATAAAATTTTATTAACTGATAATGTCTGCTTAGGTTATGAGATCCCCTTTAATTGAATATCTTGACCTAACCAAGGTGAATTCGGCCCATGCTAAAATGACTGCTGGGTAGGAGTGGGCAATATAGATAAACTATATTATAATGACATCTTGTGGTACTATCACAATAACGATAAAGTAATAATAACTAGAGGTGTCCCAATACAACTTTTTCACTTCTGATATGATACAGATATTTTACTCTGCACTATCGTCCGATGGCAATTTTGACCCGATACAATATCAGCATGAATCATACAGATTTTTATTGCTTTTGTAGTATGGGATGTTAGAAAGGGCTCAATTAAAAGATATTACTCAGCAGGGAACAATAGTTAACAACAATAGTTATCAGAAAAACTGAATGGGTAACAAACAAAAAAAAATTAAATTCTTGAAAGAAAAAAGTTTTGTAGAATTGAATAAAACAAATGATGTTTTGCAATCGGGTAACAGACTGCTTGTGTTGTAGATTTTAGTTTTAGGCTAAAACTAAATCTTTTTTTTTTTTTTTTTTTTGGGGGGGATATTTACAAAGATCACAAATCTTAATTTGCTATTGTGACAAGTTATCAAGGTACGAATAAGCGATATATAATGAACACCCATACTGATGGGATATTTACACACATATTTTTCTATTAATTTCTTCCTTTAAAACTTTCCGTCTGAGTTAGTTTGCTCCAATCCAGATAAACTAATGTTTCTCACTTACTGAGATATTTTCTGTCTTGGTTCTCCTCCAGTTCTGGTGTGGATGCTGCAGGTATGGGGGGCTCCAAGCTGGACCCTCCAGGCTCCTCTGCTTCAACCTTCATCATCTCAGTCATCCTCACACTACCCAAGATCCTCCTGTTGATAATCCTTGTTTACAACATGAACATGCTCTGGTAGATAAAGGTTTCAGCCATAGAAGCTTTTGCTTGAACCTATAATTAGAAAAATAACCCAGGATCGGGTGACATAAAGTATCTTAATGTAAATGTAAACCGCAGTAGAGCTGAAGCGATGCTAACTCTGATTAAGGCTCTGTTGTTAGCTGCTTCGGCGGCTAACAGCCCAAGCTAATGCAGGCTAACTACATTTATACTGCAAAACCCATATTCCTATATTCTGCTGTACATTTCCGTAACCAGAGCATCACATACACATAGATTATAATAATCACACGTTTAACACAAACGTTGCTCCTATTTCGTAGCCAGTCAAGCGAAAACTGTCACCAGTTCACTTCCTGCCTAGTGACCAATGAGCGATCAGTAAAACTGTGACGCTTCCAACTTTTAGCTTTCACCTTAGAACAGCAGAAATCAAGGAAATATATTAGGTGTACTATATTGTTCACAGAGACCAAATATATATACCAACAAATATAAGTAATATGAGCAAAAATAGCATTTATATTATATTTTAGATGTGTTATTTGAGAATTAGCAAAGAATGGATCATATGGGTGTAAAGCTTGTAAGTAAAAAGAACTGGTAAAAAGGCTAAAAGAAAGGTAAAAATGCAGAGGCAAATTCGTTTATGTACTAAAACCTTGAGTTATGTAAAGTAGTAGAGTTAGAATGGTAGAAGCTATATAAAAAATATATTGATGTCTCACATCTGTCTAACCAGCAGTTTTTTTAAACTAATAACAAAAATACAGTAAAACCTTGCCTATCAAAACAAGTTTTATTTGACAGCTGCCAACTTTGTTTTCATTGATTTATTTTTTCTTACCTGTTCCGGTAGTGTGGAACGCATAATTGCTATCCAAATCCGAATCTGAAGCCCATAAGATTTTACTTTCACAAGTGGAGCAATGAAGATTAAACTGCAATGGTTCAGTTGATAAATTTTCCATTATAAATAAACTTCAACCTAAAACCTAAAAAGGTTTCATACATATTAATATGTATGAAACCTTTTTAAAAATTGCTTGTGGTTTATTTTAAAGGGAAAAAAACAGAGAGAAATAGGAAATAGGGGTGGAAAAGAGTGAGAACAGAAAATAAAAAAGACAGGAGGCAACTTCCAAGTGTGCACCTCCAAGAGATGTATGAAGTTGCTGTAAACAGAATTTTAAAACAAAGCTGGCTAAATGTGTTATTTACCGCAACATCTGTATAAACACTACTGTGGATAATTTTATAGCCTTAAATGTCTGTCTGTCTATCCATGCATCCATTATCTTCTGCTTAATCTGAAATCTGGTTGAAGAGCAGAAATCTATGCAGACACTCCTTAACTCTAAGAAAGCTTAAATAACAAGATAACTAATCAAAACAATGATTTTAATATGTCTGAAAGAGGGTTGAGCCAGATTGTTTAAAAAAATGATAAAATTAGGATTTTAGCTATATACAAACAATAGAACATCTTCTAAAAATGTCTAAAAATCTAATTTACGGTTTTGGTTCCCCTCCAGTTCTGGTGTGGATGCTGCAGATGTGGGGGGCTCCAAGCTGGACCCTCCATGCTCCTCTGCTTCAATGGGAATCCTTTGTTTTATGCGTCTAAAACTGGAATCAAACACATATCATCATCTTTTCTTAGTATAGATGTAAACCATAGCAGAGCTGAAGTGATGCTGTAGAGGGCTGAGTTGAATAACTCGGTTCATCTCCATGGTAACTATTGATCCATTCTCCAGAACAAACCAAAGAATGGTTTGTTAGGTACCTTCCCCCCTCCCGTATCGGCTGGCCACCCACATGATCGTTGCCATAGACACCAAACCATAAAACTTCTCTGGAATCCACAATATCAGAGAAACACTCTAATCTGTTGCAGGTGACTTTTGCTTGTTTCCCAAATACGTAATAGAGCAATGATCAGTTCATAAAATACATTCCTGTAAATGAATAAATATAAAAGGAATCCAATCTAAAACATTCTTCTTTCTCGACAACTCCAGATGTGGTGTTAATCAGCATGAAGGACACACATCCTTCAGTGATATACACCATCAGTCAAAAGCAATGCATATAGCAAAACAAGCATATATGAGTTTTATTAGGCAAGTAAATATAAACTTTAACAATCTCAACAAACTACAAGTAGATTTACTTTTAGTTGTTTCTAACTGACCTGGACGTAGATAGTTTGTTTGTTCGTTTGTGAAGGTTTTTCTCTCTCTCTCCCTCTCAATATATAAAAGGCTATAAAGACAATAAACAAAAAATATTTCTGATCACAGATTAAGAACATTTTAATAAACAAGACTCTAGCAAACTTAAAAGTACTGCAGGATTTCTATACACATATATTTGAAAACTGTTTACATAAAACCTGTTTAAAAAAAAAAAAAAGTACAAGGGAAGTTGTAGCTGCAGCCAGCATTTGTCCTTATATATGTGTGTGTGTGTGTGTGTGTGCGTGCGTGCGTGCGTGTGTACTACCTCAAATTAACCAGATACGAAGAAGAAGCTATATACATTATTAGTAGAGATGGCCATCTGAATGTTTGCACACCGGAATTTTTATTTTATTTCTTTTTTAAAGTCACATTTTAAAATCATAAAAACAACTCACTTGGACACTGGTTTACACCTTGGTATACCATGATTTAAACAATTTAGGGGTTTCTTTTTTTGACTATTTTATTTTTTGCTAAAATGAATCAAGCTTAATTGAACAGGTTTCACTGCCAAAGCAAAATAAAAGCTGCCACACCTTCAGATTGCACAAGTTTGTTTTGAAAAAAACTACTTCACCTTCCTTCCTGCCTGATAAGATATTACAGTTAATGTAAACGTATGTTGATCTTGAATGACATGAATGTACTTAATTATTATAACTTTTATTGTTTCTGAAATGTTTTGATCAGAACCACATAGCTTAATGTCGGACATTTTTTCATTGTAAACGTGTGTTACCTCAGTGGCTCATTGCTGCTGCTGTTATCCCATTGTTTTACCCCAGTGAGTTCCATCTCCCAACAAAAGGAGAAGCGAATAGTGTTGACTAATCAATGCAGTACTACAGCTAAGGAACTTGGGTATTTTAATGTTTTTTAATGAGTTTTGTTTATTTTTCACCAAAACGCTTGAGTAGCAATACAATGAAACAACTTTACTCTTACACATGAGCCATTTCTGGGTACTGTACCCACCTCTGGTCATGTCATATGACAAACATTTTCATGTAACCTTTAGTTAAGTTGAATGTTTTCATATACAGAGAGTACAAAAACAGGATTTCCAACATAAAGCTAATTGGCTTGTTGACAGGGACCCACTTTTCTTAAAATATCAAGATTCTGAGCTTCTGAATTTACTAATTTTATCCGCATTAGGTTTTCCTAATCAATATTTTAATCACAACCTTTTACTTATTAAAACAATTTACTTCTATTGTGTTTTATATTTAATTGTGTCTGTTTAGTTTTATTAATCCAGCTTGGCTTTGGCTTGTATTTTGCAGAGGGTAAGAAAAAAATCCACTTCATGTCAGATATCTCCTCATTCCTTGCATCCCTCATGAATACCCATGTGTCTCTTCAGATTGCCTTGCTGTGAAAACGCTTTACTGCAAACGTTACAAACAAAAGGTTTTTCGCACGTGTGAACGCGCATGTGTCTCTTTAGACGGTCCTGTTGTGAAAACGCTTTACTGCAAACATCACAAACGAACGGTTTCTCACCTGAATGGACTCTCATGTGGTTGTCAAGATGACACTTCTGAATAAACCTGCTCTTACAGACGTCGCAGCCGTACGGCCTCTCCTCTGTGTGGACTTTTACGTGTCTCTCTAACTGGATCTCCTTTAAAAAATGTTTACCACACTCACTGCAGCTGAATGGCGCGGTATGAACATCCATGTGTTTTTTCAGATGATGATGTTGGGAAAACCCTTTATTGCAAACACTGCAAATAAACGGTCTCTCCCCTGTATGAACACACATGTGCCTCTTTAACGTATCCTGTTGGGAAAATCCTTTACTACAAATGCTACAAATAAATAGTTTCTCTGCCGTGTGAACATGCATGTGTCTTTTCAGATTCTCTTGTAGTGAAAAGCCTTTACTACAAACATTACAAATGAATGGTTTCTCCCCAGTATGAACACGCATGTGTCTCTTCAGCACCCCATGTTGATAAAAGCCTTTACTACAAATACTGCAGATAAACGGTTTCTGCCCTGTGTGGACATGCATGTGACTCTTTAAATTTTGTTGTAGCGAAAACCCTTTACTACAAAAACTACAAACAAACATTTTCTCTCCTGTGTGAACACGGATGTGCCTCTTTAGGTTCTCCTGCAAGGCAAAGCCTTTACTGCAAAAGCTACAAATGAACGGTTTCTCTCCTGTGTGAACTCGCATGTGGCTCTTTAGATGAATCTGTTGTGAAAATCCTTTACCACAAACACTACAGACAAATGGTTTCTCTGCCGTGTGAATCCTTGTGTGGTTTTTAAGCGTTTCCTTTCTTTTAAATTTCGTACCACAAACTTCACAAGAAAAAGGTTTTTCTTCTGAATGGACCTTCAGATGCTGTTGAAACAATTTCTTTGCATGAAACTTTCTGCCGCAATCCTCACACGCAAAAGCTTTGTCTCCCGGTCGGAGTCTCTTGTGTGTCCGGGGACACCGCTTTTCTTTCAGTGCTTTGGCACAAACATCGGAAGCATGTTCTCTCTTTCCACTGTGAATCATAATGTGTAATTTAACATGAGTCTTATGTCTGAGCCGTTTGCCACAAGTATTGCAATCGTATGGCTTTTCTGTTGCCTTAACTTCAACCTGAGCAGTACGTTTGGATTGTAATTTTGATATTTTACTTTGTGTGTGAACCATCGCCTTAACTCTCGGGACAGGAATATACTGGATCAGGGTTTCTGTCTGGTCCTCCACATTTCCCTCCATCAGGGTCTGCCTTAATCTGTACAGCTGAGCTGCTGGTTTTAGATTCTGTTTCTCTGTTGTCTTCGGTTTTGATTTGTTGAAGATCTGACAACTGAGGTTCCTCTTCATCTTCAAGCTTCACAATAACCTGCCCTCCTTCCTGCTTGATCAAGAGTTCCTCCTCTTTGTCTGTTTGTTGCAGGGTGTCTGGATGCACGCTTGAAGTCCAGTCTTGGGTAACCTCTTCTTTGATCACCAGCATCTGACGGACTGAGCAAACTTTATGTTTAATCCATGATTTTCAAACAATTTCTAGAATTTATTAATTATCAAAAGGTTATCATTTCTTCTCTTAAATTTATAGAATAATTGTTCAATATTCCTTGTAAAAATATATATTCTTTAAATAGGGTGTTAAAAAATAATTTCTTAATTAGCATACAATCAGCCTTTTTTAGTTTGATTACCCTTTAAAATTGATCTTCTAAGCAGGAGTTGTTTTTCCTGAGAACGTTCACTAAGAAAGTTTTTACTAAATTAGCGAAATATTATTTTGAAAACATTTCCAAACTAAGGGTTTCTTGTCTGAACACATAAAATTGGTGCTTGATTTAGTTTTTAAAGTTAGTTTACTGCAAGATTGACTTTACCTTACTAATTAGGCAACAGGCTCTGCTGTCAGAGTGTTAACCAACAAAAACTGTTTGTTAATGGATAACTGTAACTCAGCTAATAAAGCACTAAATTGTGTTAGACTGAAATGCTGCATGGTGGCAAACCTGTGGAGGAAGGTGCCAAGAGGACAACAACTTGGTGTTGGCCTGACATACATGTCTGAATTGTTTGACAAATATGAACCAAACATTGATATAGTGGCCTCTTTTAGGCAGGCTTTCTCTATGTATAAAGCTTTTTTTCCTGATAACCCTAGAGAGGCTGTATAATTAACTGCCCCCTCTTAAACATTCATAATTATTTAATCTCTCAGATTATTTCACCAGCTCAGTAGATGTATTATAACTTTTGCTCAAATTTAAATTGCTCTAATCCAGTAAACTAATGTTTGTCACTTACCGTTATCCTGTCGGTGTTGGTTCTCCTCCAGTTCTGGTGTGGATGCTGCAGGTATGGGGGGCTCTGAGCTGAACCCTCCAGGCTCCTCTTCTTCAACCTTCATCATCTCAGTCATCCTCACTACAACCTGGGATTTCTTCTTTTCACAATCCTTGTCTTCAACCACTACATGTCCCTGTGCGTCAATAAAATAAATTAGTATAGTTTTACAACTTCCATAAACGTTTGGATACCCTATCACAACAGAGTATACATAATAGATGCCATTCTATTCTAAAACTTTATCCATGTAAACAAGAAAAAATATAGTTCATTATTAAACCAAAAATGTGTTCAACATTAATCATCCATGAATGGGACCAAATCTCACCTTCAGAAAACTAAACAAAATTCCTAGATGTGTTCAAACTGTTAAGAAAAAAAAAAAGCTGGGGACAGGTGATGCATTTGGACTGAGAGGATCGCTTAAGCCGACCTCCCGCTTTTGACGTGCCAGCACATAAAAATTATGTCAGACAACTCTGAGGCATTTCAGATTTTATGTTTTTTGAGTGACTGTTGGTCCACTGTGTTCATTTGGTATGGAAAAATAAATGCAAATCCACAAAGGGAAGGTTGTGCTGAAAAAAATGATACCATGTAATGCAAGGTAAACAATTTATTAAAGTGAAATATAAGGATTAGATTAAAAGTAGACAAAAACAGCCAATTATACCCTGCACTCCAGTGTGTTGAATTTATTTCCTTTTTTTTAATTTACTTACTTTTTATGGCCTTGTACTAAGGTTTGTTACTATACTGGCATGTTTAATTTTTTTTCTGTCTCTGTACAAATAAATCTGTAGCTGCATGGCATATGCTGTGTGACAGGTTGGGGTGGGGGGATCATGTTTTTGTATTTTGTATGTTCAAAAACAATACGAATGTGTTTGGGGGAAAAAAAGTGATAGCAGAAAAAGTATTTAATGAGGAATTGTGCATCGTTTGTTGCTATCAAACTTGTCCAACTCAGATTTCCAGTTTTCATTGAGGTCAGATTGTAAATTGCAGTAATGGGCAATTTACCGATAGAACTGTCTAACCTATAGAACATAAATTGTTCAAATTTATGTATTATTTATTATATATATATCCATTATTGAAAACTTTTATTTATTGGTAAATATGATGATGGTATTAATTACAGCAAGATAAAACACAACTTCAATTATTAGAATATGACTTCTGACCAATAAAGAAAATAATTTTATATGAAATGTAAGTTTATCAAAATCAATCATCAATATCTGGCGAAGGTGGTTATTTTAAAAAGTATCAATTGCTCATGACAGTCAAACTAAATTGCGTAGCTTTATTGGCCATTATTGGAAGGATGTAACCGCTCTCATGCTAATATGAAAGATTTTTCCTAAATTTAATGACATGGATTTAAAAAATGTGAAATGTCATTTTGTATAAAAATGTATATAAAATAAGATGCTTCATTTTTGTCAGGACATCTTCTACATGCTTTTTTTTGTTTCCTAGATTATTCTGTTGCAGTGTTTAATAGTCCTATTATTATGGAACCAATAGAAGTTTAAACATTGTTAAATCTTTATTATTAAGAATTGACACTTTTTTTATATATTTATATTAATATGAAAATGTTCTTGCTATTGTAATAATGAATACGTACATAAATGGATCAATAATTGTAAACTTTAAAACATGAAAAACATGATTATTGTGTGTATTGTGGTGCTTTAATGCTCATTTTATAATAAAACGAGATTTGTTGTAACGTAACATACCTGCTGTCTCGGTCCCAGGTCAAACAACGAGGCTTGGAGGAGCTTAGACTCTAAACCTGTTTCAAAAGCTTCAGCGTCTGATTAGTTCTCTGCTGTTAGCCGCTGTAGCTCCACGGTTGCTAACTGTCCGGTCACTGTGGAAACGAAGGCTTTTTAAGTTTCCCTACCAGAAACCTTCGCTAGAAAAGAAAAATCACAGACCTTCAGAACTAACACGTAAAGATTATGAGACATTATTCATTAAAAATATAGTACAATATTACGAACACAGCTAGTCAAGCTAACATTTATGTTAGCTAGTAACTTCCTGTTTCCTCAGACAAAGAGTCTAACAAACTTCCGGGTCGTACGTTACGTCGGCGCCATATTGTGTGTGGCACAGTGCCATTATATCAGTGGCAATAATGTGCCACTGGCACAAATGTCCTAACATTAAGCTGCTTTCAACAGCTCTGTGCCAAGTTTTAGATCCTGGTGGGATGCCTCTAAATTAAGGGACTTACATTTTGTTGTGATGTCAAATAAGGTCTGTTGATTAGGTATTTAAAGCAAGTTATCTTCCATTTTTGTTCTAATTTTGGTCCAATATATATAGTAGCTTAATGGAAAAAAAAGTCATTTAAAGTCAGTTAAATTACAAGTCACTTTTTGTTGAACCTTTCCGAAGCACTAATTAACAAATAAGTAATTTCAACACCATTTACAGGATATTAACATCAAACAGAATTAAAATTCTGTAAGTGTTTATTACACAAAGTATTTTCAATATAAATACATTTTAGACTTTTCGTTAACTAAAAAGAGTTGAATGAAAAGTACAAATGAGGTAACTGTGTCCAGGAGGGATAATGTAATTGGAGTACCTGGTAATCACATTTTTCTTGCATTTAAACATTTATTTACAGTGCATATACGCATTTATACTGTAAGTAAGACCTGTATTTAATTCTGAAAAGAAAATTCTTTTTTAAATCTGAGCCTGCAGATCCTCCACCCCCAAGTTGTTTTATATTCTATACAAAAATGTTATTCTGGGATAATGGTACACACATGGTTATTTTTTCATTCATTTACTTTTTAATAATTGTTATTTTGATCTTCATGTACAAACGGCTGAAATGGGTTTCCTCCGCAGGGTGTCTGGGCCCTCCCTTTGTGGATAGATTTAAAACGTATCTTAGCACAAATTCCATCACAGATACTGTTGACTCTTCTGACTGATATAAATATTCAAATAGGAATAGGCAAAAAAAAAAAATAAAAAAAAAAAAGTAGACTCCAAAACTATTCTGGGAATCCAAACCAGAATGATCACAGGCAGCAGAACGTTCTTTCAAAGGTTTAATGTGTTTACAAAAGAGGAACACACAGAAAACATTTTTGCATCAAAATCGGGTCAAACAGATAATAGTCTGAAATGAGGGAGACAGAGCAGGTCCACAATAAATAAATAAAATTAAAGAGCTCCTTTGGATGAAATGATTGTTCCACAAAATTAAACAAAACTTGGGTAGAAACAAAAACTTAAGGCACATTGGTGACATTCATGTTTACTGAAATATTTAATGATTCTGAGCAATATTTAATTTAAAAGCACTCCAAGTAAGAAAACAACAAAGCCAGCACTGTCCATTTTCTTTCAGATTCAGTCGCCTAGGAGGTCGAGGTTTTAAGAAATTCTGATCAATCAACAAACTCTGGAGAATAAAGAATCATCTCCAACTTCAAGCTTAAAGAAAACCAACCAGAACAAAGCAAAGCTCAGAGTTGAAATCACAAGAATTTCACACTTATAAAATAAAAGCATACCTAACAGATTTTACAAAATAATGTAACACATATGGTTCCCGGCCATATTCAGCTGTCAAGGAAAAGTTTGTTTACCTTCAAATCATCTTGTTACAGAACAGATATAAGCCAAATCTTCCTACTTAAGAAATGTCAAACTATTCGTGATTGCAAAGATTGTTCAAAACAATGATAGTAGCAAAAAATTCAGTCTTGAACAACAAGAATTTAGTTAAACTTTATGTAATAAAAGTGCTAAATCCTCTAACAAGAATAATAACTACAATTTTCTTAAAATGTATACAACATAATACCAATAAATATCCAGCAAAATTCAGTCTTTAAACAAGGAAAAGTTATTAGGGGTTTTTAACTTTCACGTTCTGAAAACAAAAAAAAACTAACATCTAAAAAGAAATTTGAAATCAAATCTATTTACAAAAGATTTCATAGATATAACTTCAGAATTAATATAAACACAATTCGTAATTAAAGGATAAGTTGAAATGTCAGTACATGTTACAAAGTAGGTGTAAGTACACTTTAAAAAAAAAAAAAAAAGCATGCCCAATTCATTTAAATGTAGATTTAAATGTGGTCATTTATGAACAGTTAAACATAAATAAAAGCTGGTTGTGTTGGTACAAGTTTTAACCGTCTTCATGGGTTGTTGAAACTTTCATATGTTCCTGTACTTTGGGACGTAATTATTTGTCTCTTCATATATTACCGTATCATTTCATTTTAGTCTAACCATTAGTGTTTTTTCCTCTTTTTATGCCATCCTGTCATTAACTTTTGTGGCTCTTCACACATTTTTGTGAAATTACGTCTCTTCATGCATTTCCGTGTCATTTTGTGTCTCCTCACACATTCTCATGTAATGCTGCGTCTCGTCACGCGTTCCTGCGTAACTTTGCGTTTCCTCGTGTGTCCTCAGCATGCTGTGTCGTGTCATTTTGTGCCTCTTCACATGTTCTTGTCGTGAAAACCTCACACTACAGACATCACAGCTAAACGGTTTTTCTCCCGTGTGAGTGATCATGTGTCTCGTTAGGCGCGACTTCTCCACGAATTTCTTCCCGCATTCGTCGCAGCTAAAATTCTCATTTCCGGTCGGAACCCTCTGCGCCCTGGAGTGAACTGGCATGTGGTTGTCCAGATCACATTTTCTGACAAATTTCTCTTCGCAGATCTCACATGTGAGCAGGTTCTCTCCAGTGTGGTGTCTGACATGCAGAAGCAGACTTCCTTTTCTGGTAAATTTGGCATTACAATAAGCACAGGCGAATGGTTTTACTCCTAAATGTGTTAGCATGTGTGCTTGAAGATCAGCATTGAACCTAAAGTGTCTGTCACAATCCGAGCATGGAAAGGGTTTTTCTCCGTTATGAATCATCATGTGACGCTTCAAAGCCCCCTTCAGGCTAAATTTCTTATGGCACACCTCACACTGAAACGGTTTCTCTCCTGTGTGGCATCTCATGTGCCTTTTCAGATCCTTCAGCTCCGTAAACGCTTTGCCACAATTGCCGCAAGCGTACGGTCTCTCCCCAGTATGCAGTCTCAAATGAGATTTGAGATGACACTGATAAGGAAATGTTTTACCACAAAAGCCACAAGCAAACGGTTTCTCTCCTGTGTGAACGGTCATGTGGCAATTGAGTTGATACTGCTGGTAAAATGTTTTACCGCAGTCAGCACAAGCAAATGGTTTCTCCCCAGTGTGGAGTCTCCTGTGAGATTTGAGATGACACTGGTAGTGAAATGTTTTGCCACAGTCTTCACAGGCGAATGATTTCTTCTCAGCTTTGGCTCCCGTTTGTGTGTCGGCATTTTTCTTCTTTTTACATCGTTTCTTCTCAGCCAAAGAGCTGGTAGTCTTATCTACCGAGCAACGTGTAACAGAGTTGTTTTCTTCACCACTGACTTCAGTATCGGTAGAGTGTGACCCGTTTGCACAAGTCTTTGACCGTATACAAGTATTTGGACGATGGCCTCTGTTTGGTTCTGGACTTTCAGACTCTCCATCCGGTTCTTTTTTTATCTTTAAAGTTGAAACTCGATTTGGAGGTTCGGTCTCTCTGCTCTCTTCAGGTTTAATTTGAGGAAGTTCTGATAACAAACAAAGTTTCTCATCATCTACAATCTTCACGATAAGTTGCTCTCCCTCTTCACCGATGCAGAGATCCTCATCTTCCTCCTTTATGTTGGGATCTTTCCGGGTCAAACCTGAGCTCAGGTGGTGGGGAACCTCTTGTTTCATCCCTAATGGCTGCTGGACAGGGAAAACTGAAAAACAATAGACAATGATCATTTTTCTGTATTTAAAAAAAAAAAAAAAAAAAAAAGCTTACTTAAAACTCTATATACCGTTTAAGGATATTCATCTTATTAATTAATTTAATATTTTAAAAAATGGCATAAATTAATTAACATAAGTTACCATTGTTGGACCCTTTTAACCAAATTTATTTGTCACAAAATAATAATAAAATACTGTCAACCAAATTAATATTTGAAAAGACAAACATTGTAATAGTGAAAATTTGTTTTTTAAAATAAGCAATTATTATTGATACAAAAAAAGAATTACATTTGCAGTAGGGGCCAGGCCGGATCATGGCAGATGATGGTCAAATCTAACTTCTTTAGCTAGAGTCATTATTACAAATTTAATCTCCTTCTTACTAAATTACCCTGCCTTGTCAGATTATGGATTTTTTTTAATTAACACTCGCATAAATCTATCACATAAATTTCAGCTAAATCGATTAACCCCAATGAAAAATGGCAAGTTGCTAAATCTAACCCCTGTTCTTGCATGTTGAGAGAACATAATAGCTTATCTTTAATATTTATGAAAAAATACTTAAACCAACTCCAGCTGTCTCTGAGGGAGTTAAATCTGCATTGGAAAAAGACAAATCTGTCTCCATCAGAAAATGCAGCAAATGAAACATTCCTCCGTCAAGGATTGAAGCCCTAATGTGACTAGTTCAGCAAGGAAAATGCTACTTTAATCGTTTTACATTCATTTTGAGCATGTTCTTCTTTTTTTCTCCCCATAGGAGCATAAATACACCTCTAGATGATCACGCAAGAAAATCCTAACTTTATTTGAAGTGTCATGTTTCTAGTTTTCAATCTGGATCAGCGTTTAGACGTTTTACCTGTTGTTTGGTGAACGGTCATCTCAGTCTCTGTGTTTCTGTCGGGTTCTGGTCTTTCAAGGTCCTCTCCACCAGGTTCTGTTTCCATCTGTTTAGCCAAGCTTGCAACTGGGGGTTCTCTTTTCTTGTCCTCATTTTTGATGTAATTACAATCTGAAAACCTGCGTTTTTCTTCTTTTTCACTCTTTACAGTAAGCTTCTCTTCCTTCTCCATGCTAGGCGTCTTTGAGTCAAATCGCTCTAAACTACAGCTCCAGTCATGGCGAACCTCTTCTTTAACCACCCATAAGTGATGACCAGGAAACACTGAAAAATACACAAACGTTTATGATTCATTTAAACATTAGGAAAAACATTTTTTAATGTTTATGTAAAGCACTTGTACATGAAATGTGATGTACAAATAAATGTGCCTAGTCTAATAAATAATTTAGACATACCTGATTAGACTGCCCACACTGTAGAACAAAATACCTGCTCCTCCAGTCACAGTTCATTAATGTATTTCTGGATTTTCTTTACTTTTAATAATTTAAGTATAATGAAAAATAAAAACTACAGTGAAAGCATAAATAATAGGCTACTTTTTCATTTTTCTACTAAAATAGAAAAGAATGATCTTAATTAAATGTTAATAAATTCTTTACTAGTTATTACTTACAAATTAGCTTTTATGCAAAGGCTATTTGGAGAGGAATAAGCTACTTTTATTATTAAGGAGATAGCAACAATTGTTATCAGATCAAATCATATTAATGATAATTAGTTTCTTCGAATAGTGAAAGACACCCAAACGTTATTCATCACAAGTTTCATCAGCCCTGTTAACGGCAGATATATTTTTGCCAGTGGCGAATAAGAAATAATATAAATAAAATAAGAAAGCTGTTACCAGCCACTATGTCTGACTTTGTATACCGAGATGAATCCAGAGTAATCAGGCAAGAAAAATTATTTACCTTCAGTTTCTTTCTTGACATGTTCAAGAAAGCTGGATTCTGTTTCTGAGTCCCGTCTTTCCATCTCTGCTCTATGGGTTTTTCCAGCTTTCTCTTCTGAATTAGCCCACATTTCTAAGTATACTCTGAGTAAAGGTCGGCTCCGTTAAGGTGTGATCTTGATGAGATGCGAAATTTCCTTTAGTCTCGAAATGTTCGAACATCAGTGCAGCACAAAGCCTGAAGAGAGAAAGAGGTTGAATAAGGACCCAGGAAGAGACCGCAGCGTAAAAGCCTTTAGCTTTTATGCACCATAGAAATAATATCTTGTATATTTACTAATATTAGGGGCCGGGTGGATTTTCAGAGTCATTTTTGTAAACAGTACTTGTTGATCGTAGTACTAATGATGATCATTGGTACAATAATAAACAATATTTTTTCCAAATTTGTTGAAAGTATGTTCATTAAGTTTAACAGCGAGATACCCTAAACATATTGGGATTAAACGTACGCAGGGTAACTGTTGGAGAAATATCGGTATATAAAATCAGGAACAGTTCATTTTGTAAACACAGCTCAATATACGTTCTTTTTTAGAATGAAAAAGGCAAAAAAACAGATTACTAGAACATACAAAGCGGACTCCAAAAAAGTTGGGACACAAAAAAAATTGTCAATAAAAACTGAATCCAATGATGTGGAGATGGCAAATGTCAATATTGTATTCAGAATAAAAACATAGATGACAGATCAAAAGTTTAATCTGAGTAAATGTAACGATTTAAAAGAAAAATATGTTTATTCAAAATTTCACAGTGTCAATAAATCCCAAAAAACTTGGGACAAGTAGCAATAAGAGGCTGGAAAAGAGAAATTGAGCATATAACGAACAGCTGGAAGACCAATTAATACTAATTAGGTCAATTGACAACATGATTGGGTATAAAAAGAGCTTCTCAGAGTGTTATTGTCTCTCTGAAGCCAAGATGGTAAGAGGATCACCAATTCCACCATTGTTGCGCAGAAAGATAGTGCAGCAATACCAGAATGGTGTTACCCAGCGTAAAATAGCAAAGAGTTTTAAGTTATCATCATCCACCGTGCAGAACATCATCAAAAGATTCAGAGAATCTGAAACAATTGCTGTGCGTAATGGTCAAGGCCGTAAAACTCTACTGGATGCTTGTGATCTCCGGGCCCTTAAACGTCACTGCACCTCAAACAGGAATGCCACTGTCAAGAAAATAACAGAATGGGCTCAGGAATACTTCCCGAAAGCATTGTCAGTGAACACAATCCACAGTGCCATCCGCCGTTGCCGGCTGAAACTTTACAGTGCAAAGAGGAAGCCATTTCTAAGCAAGCTCCACAAGCTCAGACATTTGCACTGGGCCAGGAGTCTTTTAAAATGGCGTGTGGTAAATGGAGATGATCTGTGGTCAGATGAGTCACGATTGAAGTTCTTTATGGAACAGTGGGACGCCATGTCATCCGGACCAGAGAGGACAAGGATAACCCAAGTTGTTACTGTCACTGATGGTATGGCGTTGCATGAGTGCTTGTGGCATGGGCAGCTTGCATGTCTGGAAAGCCACTATTAATGCAGAGAACTACAGTATGTTCAGGTTCTAGAACAGCATATGCTCCCATCTAGACGTCATCTCTTTCAGGGAAGACCCTGCATTTATCAACAAGATAATGCCAGACCACATTCTGCAGCAATCACAACATCATGGCTACGTAGGAGAAGGATCCGGGTACTGAAATGGCCAGCCTGCAGTCCAGATCTTTCACCTATAGAGAACATTCATAAAGAGGAAGATGCAACAAAAAAGGCCCAAGACGATTGAACAGTTTGAGGCCTGTATTAGACATGAATGGGAGAGCATTCCTATTTCTAAACTTGAGAAACTGGTCTCCTCTGTCCCCAGATATCTGATTGTTTTAAGAAGAAGGGGGGATGCCACACATTGGTAAAAAATGGCCTTGTCCCAACTTTTTGGGGATTTGTTGATGCCATGAAAGTTTGAAACAACATATTTTCCCCTTAAAATGATACATTCTCTCAGTTTAAACTTTTGATCTGTGATTTGTGTTCTATTCTGAATAAAATATTAGATATTGGCACCTCCACATCATTCCATTCAGTTTTTATTCTAAATTTGTTTAGTGTCCCAATTTTTTGGGAATCCGATCTATATCAAATTACAAGAAAATGTCGTTGTGGGACTAAATTAAATGTCTTCTAGCAATTGGTTGCAGCCAAACTGCCACAAACAAGAATATTACAACCAAGGTAAACGAGCTGATATAAATGCTGAAGTATAATTTCAAAAACGGCAGGTTGTTTAAATTTACATTTACAGATTTTTACAGCCCTTATTAACCTATGCTGTACTTTCAGTTCGCCACCAGATGTCAGTGTTTCTCCTCACATAAAAGCTTTTAATTCTTTTAGGTTGAAAAAAAGAGAAAAATAAAAGGCTTTAGTGCGTTACAATGTTTATTTTAATCATCACTACAAAGAAAAATAATTAATCAGATGAACCATGGATTATAGGGAGATTAAACCAATTTGTGGAAGACAAACTGATTCCAATTCAGATTAAACAGCATTTCACCTGAAAAAGTTAATTAAAGCTTTGTTTTGTTTCCATCCTAAATAAACCCGGTTATGTCCTCATTAATCGAGAGCCTTTTCTTACCAGCTGCTCGGTTTCTACAACCATCCTGCGGCTAAACGCGGATTCCTCTGCAGTTCCTCCTTCTGAAACCAGACTTTCTGGGCTGAATATAATCCACCTTCTTTTATCTAATCTCTTTAAAATTAGCCAGGTTGAGCCATTCGTGTTTTGTCACGGTGCATTTTTGCCAGACTAAATCGGAGTTAACAGGCCATGGGAGTCAGTTTCTGTCTGGAAGTGATTTATTCATGATTCTCTGCTGGATTTTGATCAGGCATCTGTGCAAACACCCTCCGATTATGGCTGTGAAGCGCTGGCGCCCCCTTCTGGAGGCAGTCAGCTACTACAATAGCCAGTCGCTCAAATGTGTAATCTGAGGAAGAAAGTTTTAAAAACGCTCAAGAAACCAAGAGAACTAATAATCAAGACAGCTTTAAATGACCACACTGTATTTAGAAAGGATAAAACATTAAAAATCAAACGAAAACCTTTTATTTTACAGTGAAGAACTCAGTCATCTGGTTTTAGTTGGCAACAGCTTTGCTTGCACATAATTACTTCCATCATTCAGAGTAATAACCTCAGGTCAGTGAGAGCTCTCTTGTTCTTTTCTTAAATTTCTCTGCATATTTTTCATGAAACGATAAGTAAGCAAACATTAAGAAGAAACGGGTTTCTAGGAGTTTTAAAAAAAACATAATCCACCAGAAACTGGGTCTAAAATAACCACACAAACATTAACAGTTAAAGTTACATCTGCTCTGTTTTTCTCCATGACTGCAAACCTCTCCAATTTGTAAAATTGGGGTAAACTGATTGGTTCCATCACAAAAAAAAATCTCAAACCACTTGAATTAGCGATATCAGAATATTTATTTGGTAGCTATACATATAAAACTGTATGTAAAAGCCATCCACACATAAAGATTAAAAAAGAATTTAGTTACAAGTGGTATGATGAAATTTAGATTTGGTGACACCTAAAACCCCTGACAGAAATAAGGTTATGAAAATATGTGGTGCTCTTAAAGATTCACAAAAATACATGTGTTTTGTATTTTAGCTGAAGATACTCTTACCTGCTCAGAGCAACACTGAGACCAAGTATTATCAGACTCATTATTCGGGCCGTTTGCTCATGAAGAACCTGCAGAAAGTTGCTTTACAGAAGAGCCGCCCTTAGCTTGATAACTGTTTCTGAACCTGTGTGTTTATTGTTTTCTGATATATGTTGTGTCTTTTGTACATTTTAGCTTAACAGTACTATTTACTAAACGTGCTGGTGATGCATTTCTCTGTAATTATCCAAGTTGATTTTTAACATCTGTCTAAGGACTGGAGGTGGAGAACGGCCTTTTGGTTAACTCTGGTAGATTACCAGAAATTTTATAAAAATGTAATTTTAGTGTAGTAAATTAATAAAAATACATTTCAAAATCGGGGAAGGGGAGTGTGCGAGTGCTTACACCCGCCAGGGAATAACTTCTGTACATTTATATCGGTAGAATTACATTAATATGACTTAAACGCTTCCAATGGCATTTTCAGTTTTCCAACACTCTGATTTTCTCACTTTTGTGTCCCACTGCTGAGCATAAAACATGCACCTTAAGACAGCAAAGACGGGTTAAAATAATGTTAGAATAATCCAAAAACACGATTTAGATGATTTTTAATGCACCCATCAGTTGCAGCCCTCGTGTGCGCCCATGTGACGCTTCAGATCCCCATCTCGTGCAAACGCTTTACTGCAAACGCTGCACACAAACGGTTTCTCTCCCGAGTGGATTCTCATGTGATTCTCGAAGTGGTACCGTTTGCAAAACCTGCTTTTACAGACGTCACAACCAAAGGGCCTCCCCTCCGTGTGGAGCCTCACGTGGCGCTTCAACTGGTCCTCCTTCACAAAACGTTTGCCGCACTCGCTGCAGCTGAACGGAGCCGTGTGAAAACCCATGTGGTTTTTCAGATGGTTTTGTTGTGAAAAACTTTTGCTACAAACGCTGCAGACAAACGGTTTCTCCCCCGTGTGAACGCGCATGTGACTGTTCAGAAGGTCTTGTCGTGAGAATCCCTTACCGCAAAAACTGCAAATGAACGGTTTCTCTCCTGTGTGAACCCGCATGTGACTCTTTAGATGGATCTGTTGTGAAAAGCCCTTATTACAAAAGCTACAGCTAAACGGTTTCTCCCCTGTGTGGACAAGGGTGTGCCTCTTTAGGTGATCCTGTCTTGGAAAGGCTTTGCTACAAACGCTACAGGTAAACTGTCTGTCTGTGGGGTGGATTCTCATGTGGTTTTTAAGAGTTTCGCGTCTTTGAAATCTCGTACCACAAACGTCACAGGCAAACATTTTCTCTTCAGCTTCAGGTTTCATGCGTTTCTGAAGAGAACATTTTTCTTTAAATCCTTCACTACAAAGATCAGAGCTGTGTTCTCTGCTTCCAGTGTGTGTCATCCTGTGTAATTTCACATCAGTCTCATTGTGTAGTCTTTTGCCACAAATACTGTTCGGTGACCTACGAGGTTCAAGTCCTCCACTGTCCTCTCCATCAGATTCTGTTTCCATCCATTTATCTGAGCTGCTGGTTTCAGTTTCTGTCACTTTGTTGTCTTCAGTTTTAATTTGCTGAAGCTCCGATAACTGAGGTTTCTCTTCTCTCTTCACGATAAGCTGTTTATCCTCCTGACTGATCAACAATTCTTCCTCTTCCTTCTTTATCTTAATGAGCTTGTTGTTCTGCTGGTCCAAACTAGTGCCCCAAAGATCAGGAACCTCTTCTTTAATCACCGACATCGGTTCGTCGTCTAAGAGAGACACATTGAAAACGTACTTTACAGATCGTACAAGTGATAGGGCTTCATTAACAGTTGCGGCTTAAAAATAGAGTAACTTAAAGGATGTTCACGTCTCATCCTTGTTCGTTTCATGTAGGTGTAACCTAAAAGTTAAAATAAACAACTTTTTTTAATACAATTTTAAAAAAAGGCTCTTCTGTGAGCTATCTTAGCAGCAATAGCAATAAAACAGATGTTTTAAAGTGTTTTAAAGCTAAATTTAGTTTATTATCATGATACTTTTTCTACAGGCTATTGGCGTTAGGATGGAAAAAGGACAGAGGAATGGAAGGAGAGGTTCAAGGAAGGACAGAAAGATTAAAAAAGGAAAAAATAAAGGAGGAAAAGAAGAAAGGAAGGAAAGCAAATGATGGTGACCCTCACATAATAAGTAAAACATAAACAAAAAACAAAACAAAATAAAGAAGGAAACAGGAAAGAAGGAAATAGGAAAGAAGGGCGTAAGATAAGAGAGAGAAAAAGGACATGAGGAAAGTTATTAAGACAAAAAGCATAGGAAATGAAAATAATTTCCTTTATACACAAACCTCTTATTTAAGACTTTCCCAGACTGCCTTTGAGACCTGGAAATAAGCATCAAAGTATAAATCTAAAAAGGTCCGCACCTTCAGGGTACCGTTTCGTCCGGATCTCCTTCCGTTCCCCTCCAAATTCTGCTGGACCGGGCTGCATCTGTTGCATCTCTTTGTTGTCTTCCCTTTTAACGTAACAAAGGTCTGACGGTTGAGGCTTCTCCTCATCCTCTTCAGTCTTCACAGTGACAAGAGTGAATGGGAACCCGGCGTCATCCGTCTCTTCCTCCTTATTGATCAGCTCTACATCCCTAATAGTGTTGAGTTCTTCCATTTCCTTCTTCGTCTGGAGTTGTTCTGGGTTCTACTGCTTCAAACTGGAGCTCCACAAACCAGGAACCCCTTCTCGATTCACCAGCAGCTTCTCCTCATCTGTGGAAAAACAAAGTCATGGTTGGGTGAGATGTTATGTTTGTTCTGCTCTCACCAGTAGAACCGATTACTTCTCTCCTCCTCCAGGTTGGCACGCTGATTAGGAAAACTGCTTCCCAATAGGAAAGCTAGCCAAGTAGTTAGTTTACTTTAAGCAATAAAACAAGGCAATTAAAAACAACGATGAAGCCTAACTTGCATTGCCAGCAATTCCTGGAGGGCATGAACGCAACATCAGAATTAATACCTTAAATCTGGTCAGAAATTCTCCATTAAAGACAATCTTTATTTCTGTTTTTTACTTCTTATTATTGCGACGTTTGTCTGGATGGGTGAACTGGATTTGTTAGTGTGTTCGTGCTCATGTAGGACAACCATATGTGATAGGAATGAAAACAAAACGCATCTTGAATACATGTAAACATTAGAGAGGTTTGATTTGTTCTCTACTAGGAATTTGCTGATTAAATCTCTACCACAAATATAAAACAACCCAACCTTAAAAGCCCTCTACCCTTTGTTTCTTACCAGTTCTTTGCTTTCCACCAACATGCAGCAGCTGCCGGACACCAGGCTGTTTAATCCGCAGTTTGTCTGCTAAACTTTTAAAGTTTGCGTGATGAACATGATCCCCTTCCTTCATGTTGTCTCCGCTCTGGAACCACGAGGCCGATCGCGATCACACTGGATCCACATTTATTCAAAGAGAGGCCTTTACATGTCGTTTCTTTATTATTTGTTTTGTTTTTGGCTTTTGTTTTTTTGAACAGGCAACTACAGGGGCAGCCTTTACAAATTGTAACGTTTGCTCTGCCGCCACCTGGTGGACATTTATCGCTCCTACAGCATTCAGTGCAAACAGGACATAACTGAGGTCTGCAAACTTCACAGACCAAACCAGCCATTTTCAACAACGAAAACTCCTTTAGAGTCGAAAATGTTACATGATGAATATCTACTAAGGGGCATTTTTAGAGAAAATAGTTTATTTCCTATTTGGGGATTTAAAATAAAATAGGGAATTTGGAAAAAAGAAGATTGATAAATTTTCCCCTATGGGATATTTACAGTTGGTTAAAGCATATAAAAAATTTATTCCAATCTAAGAAAAAGGCAAGTAGCATGTTCAGTCAAAGGCCTGTTTGCTTATTTCTATTTTTAAAAACAGTAGTTTTTTTAAAACTAATTTTAGAAATAGGTACTGTTGAAGGTCAAAATAGCCACTGTAGAGTTGCAGACTAAGCGCGAAGCCCCTATGTCTCAGACAAAAATAAATGTAAAAATTTGAAATGAAAATCCCCAAAAATTCCCTGTGGGCTCAATAAACTACGACGCAATTTACTCAGTTGCCTGCAACATGCTAGGAGAGGATTTTGCATTAATGACACTCATTTAAAGCATTTAGGTAAACATAGAATGCCGTCTCACAGCACAGGCTGTGAGACCGCTACATGTTAAGTTAGATATGGCCTAATTTTTCTGATGTTGAATAGAGAGAAGCAACACGATCGAGTGACAGAGGCAACCTGATCCGCAAAGGTCAGCTGATCATTGATCATGACGCCCAGGTTTCTTACAAGCTTAGTGGATGCCAAAGATAGGGAGTCTAACCTGATGCTGATGTTGTGGTGGATACTTTCCTTGGCTGGGATGACAAGCAGTTCAAATTTGGAGAGGTTCAGTAGGATGTGGTGATCTTTCATCCATGCAGATATGTCAGAAAGACAGGCTGAATTAAAGGCCAGATAGAGCTGGGTATCATCTGCATAGCAGTGATAGGAGAAGCAATGCGAATGGATGATTGGGCCCAGCGAAGTAGTGTACATGGCAAAGAGGAGGGGGCCCAACACTGAGCCTTGGGGGACCCCTGTGGTGAGGTGGTGTTGCGTCGATGTTTGGCCTTGAAGGATCGTTCAGTGAGGTAGGATTCAAACCAGGAGTTTGCACTGCCCTCATTGCCCATGTGTACCAGCTTGGAAAGTAGGATGCTGTGGTTTACAGTATCAAATGCAGCTGAGAGGTCCAGTAGGATGAGAACTGATGATTGGCCTGTCGCTTTGGCTTCTTTCAAGGATTCCGTTACTAACAGGAGTGCCGTTTCTGTGCAGTGACCGCTCTGGGTGGGGGCTAGGGAGGGTTTTTTGAGTAAAGGACTTACCTGGGCTTGTTTGAAGGCGGTGGGGAATGATCCGGTAGATAGTGAAGCATTGATCACATGAATGGCTGCTGTCACAACGGTTGGAGCTATGGCTTGCAGGAGTGTGGTGGGAATAAGATCCAGAGGTCAAGATTTCTGGGAGTCTTGTTTCCAGTCTCTCGTATGAACTGACACATGCTACTTCAGTTCTGAGTTTCGGTAAAACTTTTTATCGGACTTGACGCATGCAAACGCCTACTCACCCGAGTAGCGTCTAACTTGTCTCTTCAGAGCTCCCAGATGAGCAAATCTGGCTCCACAACACCGGCAGTAAAATGGTCTCACACCTGTGTGTGTTACCATGTGTTTCTGAAGATCTGCCTTAAGTCGGAACTTTCTTTCACAGCCGTGGCAGGCGAACGGTTGCCCTCCTTTATGGATCATGGCGTGGTTCCACAGCGTACTCTTTTGCATAAATTATTTACCACACTCCTCACACCTCAACGGCTTCTCTCCTGTGTGGCGTGTCATGTGACCTTAAAGGTTTATTTCTATTCCTCCTCTATGCTATCCATCAAGCTCTGTTTACATTTGTTTGGCTCGGCTGCTGGGTGAAATTTATTTGTCTTCATTTCTCTTCATTTTAGATGTGTTGAAGGTCTGACAACTGACGTTTCTCATAATCTACCATCTTCATAGTGAGCTCCACCACATCCTGACTGATCCACTGATCCTCCTCTTCCTTTTTCATATGGAGTACGTCCGGTTTGTGCTGCAGATCAGAAACCTCTTTTTTGATCACCAGAAGCTGCCGCTCATCTAAAGGAGAAACATTTTTGTTTTTTTCTCAAATACCTTTCAGCAGGACTTGATAGATTGCTGCGGAAACCCATGCATACTGTTGAAATAATGATACTATCATCAGACATCAAAACAACTGTTTCTACATCTAATTAAACACAGTATCCATCTCTGGTGTATCAAGTCCTTCTTCTTTTTTTATCAGCTGAAGAGTACAAGGTCAAATAGCTTGTGCATCATCTAGGTTCAGTGTATGTTCATTGTGCTTTATAATGGTATAAATTACATTTTCAGTTAAACAGAAATGACTGGCATCTCTGAAGTGAAGCAAGGTGGGCGTAAGTAAATAATTAAAATGTATTGTGACGACTAAAAAGGCAGTGATCATCACAAATCCTTTGAGTGTTTCCTTTCAGATTTCTGAACAAAGTCACATTAAAATGTTGTGAGTCTGTTTTTGTGATGCTTCCTTTATATTAAATACTGAAATTAGTCTAACGCATCCTAATTTATTTATTTACATATACTTTTTGTAGAGCTCTTTCACTTTGTAATACACTAAACTGATTATGAAAATGAATCTTATAATCCAGGTAAGGCAACAGCAGTCCTCTGGTCTCCTTACTACACTTCACTACAGTTTCCCTCTCCAAAATGGCGGCTCTGTTGGTGTATCTCTATGGGTGACAGTGGAGCGTCAAGCAGAACCGAAAATCAACAGGTCTCACTTTAATCAGTCGCAACTTTGAGACTACCAGCTGCCTGGTATCTCATAGCTTCCAGCGGCTGATGGAGACCGAGCTTATTTGTCTGCAGCCTGTCCTCTATAAACGAATAACACAAGCCACCGTCTCCATGGTTTCTGCTGTCGGTTGAACAAACTGGACTCTCATACAGCGGCTACACCACACTCAGGTGTTTTGTCGGCTTGGATCCACTGAAATATCAAACGACGGAGTCGCTTTTTTGATATTTTAATCAGGCATCTGAACAGGTATACTCAATTTTTCATTGTGTCTCACTGCTACCACCTACTGGACAACAGGAGTAACTACGCTCTTAAATCATAACTTTCTAGTTATTCAAAGAATGGATGTAATTTTTTCTAAGAACAAATCAAACGGTTTTAGTTTTTTTACTTTTTATCCAGAAGGGGTGGAATATTAAAAAAATATGTAGTTTATTAATGAACAGACATCTTCAGGTTGGACAAAAAATTTTTAACCATGCCTTTTATTTTAAACTGTAAAATAACTCTTTTAGAAGGTTTTAGGAATCTAAAACACAAAAACGGTAAGAAACATAATCTTTAAAAAAACAATGCTAAATGTGACTGTATGAGATTTTTATTACCTCTGTATAACTTTATAGAAAACTAACAATTTAAACAGACCAAAAATTTATTTTATGCTCTCGCATTTTTATTTTACTATTTCTGTTTGTGTGGGTCTTTTTTAAATCCCTTTTAATAGATGAAATAAAAAAAGAAAATTAATTTGTCAGTATTCTAGTTTTGTTTGGCAAGTATAAGTAATCATGGGAATCTCAATAAAGATTATTTAATTAAATTATATATAAATTAAATATCAAAGCTAACTTATTGTAAAATCAGCCACATTTTTTATATACCTCTTTTCATATTATCAGACCTCATTTGTAAATGTTTTTGGGCTCAAACTAATTGAAGGAACAATTAAAGCGGTTGTGGGGTGTCCGTGGACATGCCTGTTTTAAAACACCGCCATTACGTCAGCACGTCGCTCTAAACAGGATCATTTTTCGGTTGCTCTGGTTGCAGGTTTGGTGGGTTTTTTTGGTGAAAATGGCCCCGGCTGTAGGGTGAGCTGCTCCTCGGGGTTGGTTTGACAGACAGCGGGAACCATGAAGGAGGCGGCTACAGTCCCCCCGAGCAGAGTTGAGCGCCTGGATTTGGAGAACGAAGTCCGGATGAAGCAGGTCGGCCTTGATAGAAAGCAAACAGCTGGTGAGACTGGACTCTGATTTAATGCTCCTACCTAGCATCTTTTAGCTTAAATACGAGCCTAACGGCACAGACAAAAACACAAGAATCGGGACAGGAAGTCACTTAATCCCATTTCCTTTGGTCATGGTTTAAATGAAGTAACGCCAGATTAGGATTGTGCTCTTGTAGATTTTTTATTGTATTTTATTTTTACCAAAAATCAAGTAAAACTCCCTCAATTAAAGTTGAAATTGTTTTACATAATACCACAAACTATTTAAGCTTTATGAGTGGTGAGCATATACTTAATAGGAATACTTTTTAAAATATAATTAACAAGGATCATGATGCCATTGTAGAGTCCCATCGATTGGGATTATTTAATAAATTTGAATGTAAACTTACAGAGTAGTTTCTGGCCTCCCTCTGTTTGCATTCAGCACGAACAGACTATTGTTTGTAAGAGTCTGTGAAAAAAGCAACTGAGAGAACAGGATGGAGCTCAGCATCCTGTCACATTTTGAACAATTCGCCTGGATTGTTCTCAGTTCCCTGAATGAAATGCAGTCGAAAACTACCACTCCATTAGGATTGAACGCTGAACTGCTTGGTTCTGCTTCTCATCGATTAATTTACATGTATTCCTGCCACTATTGTCATGCCGGCCCCTGTTTTTGGCTTCATTAAAAGCACACCTGGCCCATGGCTTCAGCAGTTTTTCTATCTGTGCTCTCTTCCCTCTCACTGCTCCCAGATGGTTTGTAGCAGATGGCCGATGAATCCTGAGCCTGGCTCTTCTGGCAGTTTCTTACTGTTAACGGGGATTGGTTCCTCTTCGCCGCCGCTGCTGCAAATACTTACTGCAATAATACAAATCCGTTTCTCTTGCAAAATCCTAGTAGGTTGCATCAAGTCATTGACTTTGCAACGTCCCCCATTGTGTGGCAACAGTAAGGACCAACTATTCACTTTTTAAAAGGAAAGAAAGACATCATGTGTCGTGGTTTAGGTATAATCGGCCATCTCTTGCACCTGGCTGAGGCATGAGAGGACAGGAGGGAGATCTTCCAATTAAGATTATAATCTTATAAACACACAGAAACAAATATGGATGGGTCGCTTGGGCAAAATACACATGGCAAAGGACTGTCTGGAGTGCAATAATTGTTAATACATGTCAAGAGTTCTAAAAGTATTTTACATGCTGATTCAATATTTAGCCCAGAAGAAGCAAGAATCAGTTTATTTTTATAGCGCCAATTTACAGAAGATGTCGTCTCAAGGGACTTTACAAGAAAATCTATTAAAATCAAAGTTATATATTACAAAACAGTTTGAAAAAGTTTCCAATCTAAGGAATCTCAGCAGCATCGAGTCATTGACTTGCAGCATTCACTCCTCTGGAATCAGCAGACCGAAACAATGGCTTTAGTTGAAATTGACTTTACAGCGATCCCTCATACTGAGCATGCATGTAGCGACAGCGGAGAGGAAAAACTCCCGTTTAACAGGAAGAAACCTCCAGCAGAACCAGGCTCAGTAAAATCAGCCTTCTGCCACAACCGACTGGAGGTTTGAAGAGACAGAGAAAACTAAATGAGATGCAGAGGATACTGAAATAATAGAGTTTATAGCAGCAGTTGTAGAACGTCACTGGAAGCATCTCAGCCCATGTTCTCATCCAAGAAGCTGTCTCAGCTAACAGAACCCCAGACCAGGTGTGGTTACTCTGGAGAGAAGAACACTAAGAGAAAACAAAAGGTTAACAAGGTTGAAATAACGGTAACTAAAGCAGATTGAACAAAGGAAGAAAGTAGCAGAGAGAGAAGTGGTCAGACTGTCCTCCAGAAGTCTAAGCCTACAGCAGCATAGCTATAGAAATAACATAAATAACCGGGTCTTCATTTCTGTCTGTAGAGTGAGACATAATGAAGGTAGAGCAAAGGAGAACTGTCTGTCAAGTCCGAGTTCTTCCCCTAAGCCAGTAGTTCAAAGTTTCATTGCTAAAGATGCTAAAGGACCTATAGATCAGAATTCACATAATAAAAGAGAGCATAGAAGAGAGTAGGTAACCTGGTATCGCAGTATTCCACTATATTATTGCTATTGTTTAACATTCTGCAGCCCTAATTATAATTATAGCCCTTCATCAAACTTGTTCATACCTAATGTCTGGGTTGGGTTAAAAAAGTCTTGTTTCGGATGATCGCGTGGTTGGATAAGAAAAAAAAGAAGGTATTTTTATAAGAGAATGAAAATAAAGTGCTAATAGGAATATAATGTAAAGCAATTGTCTGTCAATTCAGGCCTCAAGGTCTGGTGTCCTGCAAATTTCAGATGTTTTTCTGCTTCAACACATCAGTCTTATAATCAGGTCATCAGTTGTACTCTGATGAACTTGACTAAAAATAAGGAGAAAGCTGATTCTTCCCTTCGTTCTTACAGGCGTGTTGGGCAGCAGACACATCTAAAGGTTGCAGGATCTTGAGGCCTGGATTGGAAATTTCCTTTGTTGAACCATAATCCTAACTGTTGTAGCTCCAATGTATAAACTGAATTTATAATAGCTGTTGCAAAGAACAAAAGATTTGTGGCTGAACAAACACTAAATAGAGTAATATTGCAATTTTCTATCCATAAGCTCTGCACACCAGAACTGCTGTGTTGGAACAGACAATACGTGCCTACATTGTTGTCAGGAACCAGTCTTTTAGTTTAATCACCACACTTCTGTTTCTGGGCTCGACAGTCTGGAAAATCCCAGCAAAAAAAGGAGTAAAGATGCATGACGAAGGAAAAATAAACAATACAAAAAAAAAAAGACTTATCAAGGCTTCTTGGCCCAGAGCTGAGCAGACTGTTTAGCTGTTTATAATTTAGGGTGCTCTGATTACGTTTTATGGTGCCGACTATTGATACCGATCTCATGGACTGGCTGTAAATTTGTCCATTTAGTTATAAGTGGTACTGGGTACGTCCATTGGAAAACTAACTGTATTATCACTTTGATGTTGACAAAAACCTGCTTCTAACTTTAACTGTACTTTGGTTTTTCTTAGGGAAATAAAAATCTAAATATGTTGCAGGCTCATTGCACAAACTATTCTGTCAAATGTAGAACTTTCTGTCAGCAGTACAAAACCAGCTTCAAATGAAATCAAATTGAGGCATTTATAATTATTTCTCTCATATATATATATATATATATATATATATATATATATATATATATATACACACATTTTTACTTTGGGCGGTAAAAATTGGTGGACAGTTGAGCAGAACAACACTAATGATAATGAACTAAGAGATTGTAATCAAACCTTTCTTCCAGATTTGTGTATAAACTGTAATAATTCTCCAGCAGAGGATGAGCAGCTGTTGGTGATCAAAGAGGAGTGGACGTCCAGTGAAGACGACAAGGACCCGGAACACTTCTGCATAAAAGAGGAAAAGGAGGAACTCTGGACCAACAAGGAGGAGGAAGAGTTTTACGAAGATGAGGATCACACCAGTTTCCCGTTAAAGGTTATTGTGAAAAGTGAAGATGAAGAAGAAGAGGAGGAGGAAGAAGAGGAAGAATACAAATCCCTACAGCTTTACCGCAGGCAAACCGAACATAACGAAGCAACAGAACCGCTGGGTTGCAGCTCAGTTCAGTTTATAAAAACGGAGCCCGAGGACGACGAGGACTGTTCTGGACCAGAATCGACAAGAAAGCCAGGCGTAAACAGCTACTTTCAGATAAAAACGTCTGGAATAGATTCAGACTCTTCTGAGACGGAAGTCAGCGACGAAGACGATCACTGGCAGGAACCGCTGCCAGGCAAACAGAAAGGATTGGATGAGGCAGGAACACCTGATTCAGGTGACACAGCCAAGGCGCTGTACAGCTGCTTTGAGTGCGATAAACAGTATTTCTACAAGCAGTCTCTCCATAGACACATGAAGTGTCATTCCTCCAGCTCCGCTAAGACAAACCACTGCGTTGGGCAGGAAAACACAGAGTCAGACCAAGCGGTGGCGAAGAAGGAGAGAGTGTTCATCTGTGACGTCTGTGGGCATGGATTTAACCAAAGGACAAATCTAACCACGCACAAGAGGGTCCACACGGGGGAGAAACCGTTCAGGTGTGATGACTGCGGTAAACGGTTTAACCAGCGAGGTAATCTGCACAATCACAGGCGTATTCACACGGGAGAGAGGCCGTTCATTTGCGACTTCTGTGGGGAGAGGTTCAGAAATCAGGGGATCCTGCAAGCGCACATGAGGGTCCACACCGGAGAGAAGCCGTTCGTCTGCGGAGTCTGCGGCAGGAAGTTTTCCCGCAAGACGCATTTCGAGACACACATGAGAGTCCACACAGGAGAGAGGCCATTCAGCTGCGAGATCTGTGGCAAAGACTTTCGCCACAAGATGCATTACCAGGAGCACATCAGGGTCCACACCGGAGAGCTGCCGTTTCCTTGTGAGGTCTGCGGAAAAAAGTTTCGACTGCAGTGTAATCTCAAGAGACACCTGC
The DNA here is from genome assembly GCA_032876305.1 of Orestias chungarensis. Taxonomy (NCBI): domain Eukaryota; kingdom Metazoa; phylum Chordata; class Actinopteri; order Cyprinodontiformes; family Cyprinodontidae; genus Orestias; species Orestias chungarensis. The sequence continues at coordinate 7,400,531 of JAVLVB010000001.1, read as the reverse complement.
GAGTCCACACGGGAGAGAAGCCCTTCAGCTGCGACGAGTGCGGCAAGACCTTCAGTTGCAAGTCGCACCTTAAGCGGCACACCAAAGTTCACACGGGAGCGCGGCCGTTCTCCTGCGAGATCTGCGGGGACACGTTCGCAGAGCCGGGGGCCGTGAAGAGCCACGTCCTCGTCCACACGGGCGAGAAGCCATTCGAGTGCGACGTTTGTGGGAAGACGTTCAGACAAAAAAGCACACTGACCAGACACAAAGTTGTCCACACGGGAGAGAAACCTTACTCCTGTTCCCTGTGTTCCGCAAGATTTACACAGCAGTGTAACTTAAAGACCCACATGAGGCTCCACACAAGATGAAGCAGCATTTTGTCTAGAAGTTGTTTTGAATAAATGTTTATACTAAGCCACGAACTTCATTTCAAGGTCACACCTGTATGTTTACATTGAAATTGTAATATTCATAGACTTTTTTAAACAGTCCTGCTTTACATCTTCAGTCCAACCGCTGCTCACTGAATCCAATGATCAACTAGCTGAACTCATTTTCATTTAACATCTCCATTTTGCAGTTTACATTTACCTGTCTCCTGCTTTAGCTTTACTACAAATACGGACTGAATGGGACAAATCAGTGATACATGAACTGGGAAATCGAAATTGAGCAAGCGAGGGAAGGAGCAGAGAGGGAAACCCTGCAAAACGTGATTTGGAATAATTGAGAAATTGTGAGTTTAAACCTATTTAATGTAACATTTAAACATTATTTTTGAAGATAATTTTATTGTAAACAAACTTTATTTAGGACACATTAACTTGACAAATCAACAAAAGTGATACCAGAAAGTACCAAATTTAAAATGCCATTATTATTATTTAGTGGTAATATGCTGATTATCTCCAATTAGTAGTCTTTAAATAAGGATATTCTCTCTTTAACAAAATTATCACCTACTTTTTTTCCTTATAATTTAAATAGTTTTTAATTATCTAAACAGAAATATGAATTTGAAAATGGCATGACACTTTTGAAAGAAATGGACTATTAATGTTATTCTAGTTTTTGTTTGACATTGATGCGTCTCCAGTATAAACCAGAAAATATTATCTTGCCAATTCAAAACAATGCCTGAAAAAACAATTTTCACGGTGCTTCATTTCAGTTCTCAGTGTTATATCCAATACAGGTTATTCAGCAAATGGAGCCTTGCGGGTTGATCACAGAATCCCAAATAGACAATCATAACAATTTAAGGGTGATTTAGAGAGAATCAACCCAGCAGTCGCGTCTGACTGGACTGAGGAGGAAGCTGGAGTACCTGGAAGGAACCCAGCTCTCACAAGGAAAATATTTAACCACATGCAACAGCCCCTTGTTAAACAACCAGAGAGAAACAACCAGACCTGCATTTATAAACAGCTTACGGGACTAATTTGAAGAAATGTTTGTTAAACTAAAGTTTGGGCTCCATGACAAGCATAAAACAACTTTCAACGCTGTGTATTTATGTGGATTCAGACTTTTTTTTAAATGCATTTATCGCAATTAAAATATGTATTTTTTTCTGATCAAAGGTATTTATGTAAAATATGTTTAAACAGTTTTTACATACAGCAGTAAACCGATGCATCCATAAGATGCAATGTCGGTAAAAAAAAAAAAACATTACTGTGGATTTGTAAACTATACGAAACTGGTGGAAAGACGGAGAGATGCTTAAAATGTAAAAAAACCAAGTTATTCCATGTGTGGTTGGTTTTTCCTGAGAATGAACCTATGATTAACCATCATGTAAATGAACATCGTCCAGATGTTGCTGGGATGTTGGAAGGTCGGCCCTTATTAGACAAAAAAGGATGTGTTTATAATGAGTTTTGTTTTGTTTGTGTGATTAGTTTTGCCCAAGGAAGAGCAGAAAGATTTGTGGATGGTTACAAAGTAAAAAATACTTTTGAAAGTCATGTTTTTTGTTACTTTAATAAAGGTCTAAAATATTGAATCAAACTGGACAAACTGGTGAACTATCTATTAAAAAATAAATGATAAAAGAAGAATTTTAGAGGACAGGAGTTAAGATTTAAAGGTTTTGCAGTTATGTAAAAATCAATCTTTAGATCCCCTGCTTATCTACCACAAATGAGCATTGTCCCATAAAGCAGAGCTATAACGATTTTGTAGTACTGATCTCTAGCGTTTAACTTTTTAAATAACAGGGACAAGTGTATTTAAGCTGTTTATCTTTATCTATGCAGTGTTTATGCTTACAGACTTCAGTCTCAAATAAACAGACTTCAATAAAACACTGCAGGCTGCACTAACAGAGTGACTACTCCCCCACCCAGCCGTCACGTTCCTCTTGTGATTTATAAAGAAGATGTGAGAAAGATTGCCTGCGGAATGCTATGAAGATTGTGGCCGTGATTAGTTTGGTGCATCGATCAGAAGCGACAGACTGCAGCTCCTAGCCCTCACCATCTGTGTGCACAGAGAACCGACTGCAACGTCTCTGGCTGCTTCACTGGCCTCTGTGTTTCTCTCGTCTCGTTGTTGTAGGGAAGAAAACACGACTGTGTTCTGCTGAAAGAGCTCTCTGTGCGTTTGGAGGGAAGTTCACTGGTTAGATGGATAGACTCATCCCCCCCCTGACGTTCACTCGGCCTCAGTTTGGCTTTAACAGACAAAGTACAGGCTGAACTTTGAATATAATGTCAGGATTAAACATTTTGACAGTGTTTCTCGGCAGGATGAGACCTGCAGAGGAAGCAGACTCAGGAAGGAAGGCCATCTGTCCCATCTGGTGAGAAGACAGTGTAACAGCAAAGAACGCTCAGTTTCTAGCTGTTCAAGCTGCCTCCTTTCTAATAACAAGCAGGTTTTCTTTTATAAACTGCTGACATGATTGTTTAAAGGTTCTTAAACATCCCCATAATTAAACAGCATTTATTCACCAATTTAGCAGATACGATTCACAGACTTTTGTATACTCATTAGAAAGCAAACATTGCAGAGCGCGAGAGCTTTTAATTGAAATTAGAAAAACAATGCGGCTTTCTAGAACCAGTCGTGAACAGGAGTGGCTGCATTTCTCTGCAGATACAGCAGGACGCAGACCACTAGGGAGAGACCCTAAATATTTTATGGTGCTTGGGGACAACAGACGCGGTAAAATGTGAATGCTTCTTGTAAAACTGACAGGGAAGGGGTTTCAGAAGCTGTTAGATGACCAATTTTACAGGAGGGAAAATATAATTTTCCATGACAAAAGATAATTCTACACATTTCAGATGTAAACAGGTACAAAGCCTGCTGGAGAGGCAGGACATACAGTCTGTTGGTCTGTCCCATACAAGTCTGAAACAAATGGGATGGCGGAAAGAGCCGTGTGCTTCAGATAATCTGTAAAATATGGATTCTGGGAAAAAAACAGCGTGAAGCTGTTTGGAATTAACCTGAAAAGTTGCTCTTAATGCATCAGGATATAAACTGGATAACTAAGCAGTATAAAACTCAGGGATCTGCCTGTGAAAGGGGCTGATAGATGCTGTTCGTTCTCTCCAGGTGACACTGTAGGGTTATGGATAAGAGTTCTGGCCGGTCACCCAGCCTTAAAAAGGCAGTAAAATAAATCTAATTTAGTCTTTTCTTCAACTGGAACAAATAAAACTCAGGTTTCTGTTGCAGGGATTGCTGATTCATTTAGATTTGGTTCTGAATAGAGGTTGTGCTTGAGAGGGCCAGGTGTGACCCAGGATGAGGTAAAGATGCAATGAAACAGTCAGACTTGACCTCCTTCTGCCTTTATTTTTTAAACTGATGCTGGGTGGAAAATTGAGCTGCAAAGATAAGTTGGCCCTAATCTATTCACTCTTGGTCTGTGAAGGGGAGAATTGCTGGGACTGGATCTCGTCTTGAATGTTACACAGGTCTGCTGCAAAGCAAAGCAGATGAAAAGAGAAGTGTTACTTTTGTTCTAGGATTGTGTGAATAAGGAAAATAACTTTACTGTCACATTACTGCATAATGTGTAGAAAAGTGCACTTCTGGTTGCTGCCAGTGGACTAAGTAAACCTATTCAGCACAGGGGGATTGTGGGAAAGACAAGCCCCAACCGAAAGGGAAGAAACTGAAAATATTGATCTAAGGAGGAAAGCTTTTGCAGGACTTAACTAAAAACTATGTATTAGAAAATCCATTTAAAAACCTGCTTCCACCAGGACTATGGAAGTGAGAGAGCATCATGCAGAAGAGGAGAAAGCCCCAATATGGCCACCAATGAATTGATGCTCCAATTCCTGCTCCTTTGCTTCTAATGTTCTTCACATTTAATCCTTCATCATATGCTCATGTTGTTTAGCCATGTAGGGGTTTACAACAAATTGTATTAGGATAAATTTGTTTAGAGATTTTTGCTTTCATTTGGATATAAATCACAGGTTACATTTTTAATAGATTTGCCACTTTTGTATCCTGTATCTGGTTTAAAAAGTCAGATTTTGACCTAAAACTCACCAAAGCTCGTGTCCAGGAGAGCTTCCTTTTGTAGCAGCTCTTTACTAAAATATTACATTTGCTTTCTTTTACTTCAATTTCATTTATACCAAAATGGGCAATTCAGTTAACTTTCCTAAAATGATAAAGGCGCATGCTTACATTTTAAAGTGCAGTTTAAAGACACAGAGGGGGAAACAAGTATTTTGTTTGCAGAAAATTAATGCTATCATCATAGTAATATTTAAACAATTTTTTGTTTTTTTATTTAATTCAACCTGTAGCTGACATGCATTAACTTTAAATTGCTTTTCCTCCTGGATTTGTACGTTAACAAGTGAATAAAACAAATCTTCTAGCTCTCTGCTGCCATCTAGTGCCGCATCAGGCCATAACATAACATGTGTTTGACAAAGCAAGAAGGAAGTAGTGACTGTGGGCCCTAACCCAAGACCTACATACTGTGTAACCACCTTTACATGCTGATCCCGATACTACTGATGACTCCTCAAATTTTCAGGCCCTACAGTATTAAAGGTCAAACCTTTAAACAAATCCTACAATGTGGCAGAAAGATGCATACAATATATTGAAAGGTAGACCCACACTTCTGGATGTTGTCTTGGCTGCTTGGCTGTTGCTCCTCTTTGTCTTGTCTTCATCCGTTTTATCCAATTTAGTTTTCCCAAATCACTGATGCGTCTAAAACTGCTTAGTTTGCTTAGATTCTGTCAGACAATTAAGTCTGACAGAATCCTTTTCAGGGTATTGCTTACATTAACTTTCCAGGCCAATATTTTTAATTCAATTGGAACATTTTGAAAAGTGCCTTGAGGTGAGATTATAAATGTAACAGAATTAAATCAATAAATCAAAGAAGACGACATGTAGATGGAGGCTGTAATGGAGACCTGCGCGAAATCACTGAACCAAACTGTTACGGCTTATGAGAGGTGGCCGATAGAAACGTTAAATAGGAGCATCACAGTTTTGATGGGAAAAAAAAGCACTAATTTTATTTCCTCATACATTGAATTCAACTTATTTTTTTTGTTAGACCAATAAATCCAAGATGAGGGTTTTTGTATTTCAGTGTATTTAGATCGTCCCAGTTGAACCAGAAAAAATTCACCTCACTTAACCTTCATCCTCTTGAGTCCTTGGTTACGTTCAGCTAACATTCATTAAGGTATCCAGGACCTGTCATTAATACCAGTGATAGAAAGATTTCTTGGTGATGGGACGATGTTAAACTTAATAGGCCGGGTGGTGCTCAGGACATAAGGTTCAACTTACTTGAGTGACGAATGTTGATTAAACAAAACAGAAACTTGTTTGCCGAATCAATTTTTTCCCCCCTGCTTTTACACTGATAAATATTAGACGACACCGTTACTTTTAAAAAACATCAGACGATGTCTGTAATTGTAACCTCATGCCAGCAGACGTTTTGGCAGTGCTATAAAGTCTGATTCACGGCCTCATACCCACCCTCACCACATGTCTTCCTCCCTGCTCAATACAAGAAGGCGACACGGCTCACCAGTGCTTATAATCAGCTGGAGTAAACTGTAAGATGAATGTGCTGCACTTTTTTATGCTGCAAATACATTTTAAAAAAAGTTCATTTTTTAATGGAGCTCCTCACCCTCTGAACTCGTTTTTGATAAACAGTAAAACATGTTGAAATCTCACTTTAACCAACATTAAAGTGATATCTGGTTTCATTATAGGATTCAGTTCAGGTTTTTAACAGATAAAAAGTTGACTTATATTTGCCCAGTTTTAAAGTAAAACGGTGTGATTAGTCACCATGCAGAGATCTATGATTTTCACTTCAACACTTTGATTTGTGAGAATAAGAACAGTAAGCCGAGAAGTCCACCATCGCCTTGTCTGTCCTAGCCAGACAAAACGAGTCACTATCTTTTATTGCAGAGTCATCTACGAGACGTTGCACCACAGTGGGAATCCTGAACTCGGAGGATTGCATTTCTTTAGAAAGCGTCAACAAGGCTGAACCTTAAATCTTGTGAAGAGTTTGATTCCTTCTGTCGTCTCTGAAACCGTCTAAAAGTTCCAGCAGAGGGAAATATGAGTTTTAACAAAGCTGAATGTGAGACCCAAAAGGTATATTTAAATATATTGTTGGGGTTACACAGAATTTAAATATAAAACTATTTTTCAAAATTCAGACCAAGCTCTTCCTATTTTTTACTGTTGTTTTCTGCAGAATTTTTTGTTGAGGAAACACAAAACTCTAGAAAAATTGGAAACGTGTAAAGTTTAGAAAAGTTTACAGAATAAGAGAGAGGCAGTCATCCAAAATAAAATGTCCCTTTATTTTTTTAAAGGTCAAAAACAGAGAAGTGGCATTAGAAAATTACTTTGCAGGATTACAACTTGAAGAAAAATTGGTTTAGAAAACCAAACCGCTTCATTTAAACAAAACTGAAACATGACCTTCAGTTCCTTTTTTTTTTCCCCTTCCATTTGAAAACCACAGTGTTTCACGAGTGTAGGAAAAATGTAACTTTCCGTTTAGGTCAGTCAGGATAACTCAACACAGAGAGGAAAGCTAGACATTTGACTTGTCACGGTTCAGAGGAGAGTATACATATGAAGAAAGATTTCCCGTTTATTACAAACCTTCAGAAAAAAAAAAAGCTCCCCCATTTCCAGTCTCTATAAATTCCAACAAATCTACATAAGGGAAAAAGAAAAGGTTCACATAAAAGGCACAAAAAGCCACTAACCTTTAAAAATAGAATTAAAGTTACATAAATATATATATTCTGTCATATTTACATGATAAATCAGTAAAACATGGAGCCCGACAGTAATAAAAGAGTCAGGATAAACTTTGGCCGCTGCCAGCAGAGCTCCGATTGTTTAGTCTGTTGAGGGTTTTTACAGGAACGGTCAACTGAGCTGAATTCCTCACGTCTCGTTTGGCAAAACTTTATGGCAGGGACGCATTTTGTGACATGCCCAGGAGTCCCTAAGGCACACGTTTGTCTTGATTAACAGCCCTAAAAGTGGAACACAGACCTCGTTGCTGTAGGAAGAAAGGGGCTCTTTTTCCCCTTCTAGGTTTCGATTACGACTCAAATTTACCTTTTAGGCAACTGATGAGCAATTCGACGTCAGGTGTGTGCATTGATTTCTCTGCATGCATTCTGGGAATGTTGCAGATTTCCTTGTCATCAATAGAAAAATTCGAACAAGTTTCACACGCCAATTCATTACCTAGACTAGAAAAGTGGTCTTTGGCATAAAAGAAACAACTCTGTTTGCTTATTGGCCCTTTGGGAGAAGGCTTTTTATTGTGGCGATATAGTTGCTCAATTACTGAGCAAAGACCAAAGGTTAACATCACCTTTCTAAACGGCAATCTTTATGACTTTAAAATGTTTCCCAATACAAATTTCTGTCTCTGATCCTTTGAAATCAATATGTTTTGATGAAGCAATCTTTGACCTCACATGTTAATTTATCTTCCTTTTTGACTAGAAGAATAAATAAAATTTTATTGGTAGTTCCTTAAATCCGATTGTAGATTTCTAAATAATTATTACACACGAATGAACAAATGACCTCAGCTGTTCAAGTTCAATTTGAAATAAAGTGGAGCCACCTGAGCGACCCGCAAATGTTAGTCAAGATTCAGATTTTACAACGGCACCACAAACGTTCATCCATAAATACTCACTTATTGCCTTTTTTTTATTTGACAATGTTATTTCTGGCTAAAATGGAAAATGTATGAACTTCTACAATAAAACACCAAATTTTCCAAGTGTGATGCTTCAAAACGTGCCGGTTTCTGTGGCCGTGTACAGTCCATTTAAAAACCATAAAAGAAGAAATATCGCCTGGGCCTCTGTTACAGCAGAGATAAGGAAAAACTAAAGTATCGATAACAAATCAATGATATAACTCAGTTTTCTAGGCTAAAAAAAACAAACAAAAAACATTAAGAAATCCATTGAGATGTCAGCAGATTACGTGATGCAGAGTTTTCATCGGTCAACTGTCAGGTTCTCTAAGAACAAAGATTCCTGTTTTTACATGAGTTGTTTTCACCGTCAGTGAGCCGTTTTAAATGTAAAAGAAGCAAATAGATGTCAGAAACCCTTTTTAAAAAATGTATGCGACCTTGTATGAGATGTAAAGATTTTGTGTTAGAGAGCAAAACTTCAGTTTGACAACAGGAAGGCTCAGCAAAGCACAGCAGTTAGCTTTAGTAACACTAGGTGCACTAATATGTTAATTTTTGAAGACACTTTAAAATGTAAACATCATATCAGTTTGTCTTTGGTTTAAAAACAGTAAACCATGCAATCTCACACAGGGTTATATTGCTGTAAGTACCGATAAAGCTTATTACTGAACATTTAGTTTTTCAGTGAAAGGAAATTGTGCATCATATTGCACTCCTTGGTAGGAAAGTGGACCTTAGTTAAGGCTTTTTTTTTTTTTTACTCCCGCATGTAAAGTGTAATGAGTCCCGCTTTGTGCAGCTGCTGCCAAACAACCATCTCCATGCGCATGTCATGATTGGCGAAGAAGGCTACCATGTGATGGGTTCTGTCGTAATAGTGGTCAGAGTAGTTATTGTAGTCTGGGGTCATGAAGCCGTACGCGTCCACCTTCAGAACCCAAAGAAAAAATAAGAGCTGCAGTTTAACTGGAAGCTGAAACGCAAACTAATGCAGTCATGATACAATCAAGTTCTTACACCCAGAATGTGATATTTAAAACCTGACACAACCACAAGCTGAAGAACATTAAAAAGGAACAAAGTTTTTGCACAGTCAGAAAAGCACAAAATGTTCCTGCTGTCATACCAGTGAATTATAATCAACATCTATAACCAAATGATTACATAGTGGGAAAAGACGCGTTACTTTTGTTACCGCCCAATATCTGACGTAAAACTGGAAAGGTTTAGGTAGAAAAATGTAAGCTTAAAGTATAAGTTTTAGTTTTTTAATATACTAACTTCTCAGGTGTTTTATTTTAGTACACTTCAAGGTGTACAACTTAGGTTTTAGGTAGCTTTTAAAAAGATTTCTTACAAGGTTTTACTGGCCTTTTCTTTTCAGTCAGAACTGGTGTAACTAGTTCAGTTTGTAGGTTGCCTAGCTAATTAAATACTAAATTTCTCACAAACTTATTGGTAGTATTAGAGCCATTGTCTATTTTGAAGAATACTCAATTATCCCCAAGCTTTGCTCTAATGGCTGATATCTTAAAAAGCTGTTTAAGTATGTCCATGTGTTTATTTTAAGAGGTGCAACTTTTTTAGGAAAGGATGGCCTTCTTGTAATCAGCTTAATTTTTAGCTCCCTCCATCAGGTAAGCCGTGCAAATACGGATTCATAGGTACATTTCCATCTAACCTAAATGATGCAAAATTTAGCTAACAAAGCAATGGCATTTTTCTGTAGACGTTTGAATATTAAAAGCATTTTAAATTTTACAGAAATTAATGTAAAAAAAAAAAAGGCTAAATATTTTACTCGTCTGAACTGACAAAACTGGAAGATATTTTTTTTTTAAAACGACGTATAATCACAAAAACAATAAAATAAATAAATCACCAAAACGTAAGATTGTTTGCACAGCCAGCCAGGATGCCTACCTGGTCGCACGTGTGCAGCGCAGCCAGCAGCATTGAAGCTCCCGTCGACGGACGGTAGATATTCCTATATCTGCCTTTCAGAATATTGGACCGAAGGAATCTGAAACCAGAAAACATCTCAAAGTGTTCCAAACTTGATAGGGGTAATTACATCTCATCATCTCTGGGTTGTTGTCGTTAACATTCTCGCTCTACAGTCAGATTTAAGTAACTCCTCAGGAAATCTACTCATAACCTCAATGAGCCACTTTGTTTAACTTATCACAGCAACTTGAAGCTTTCTTCATAGTAGGATCAGATGCACAGAGTTCACTCACCGGTTTCTGAGGTAACGAATGAAATCTGGGTGGTACATCTTCAGCTTTGCTGCAGAAACATCCTTCCCAAAGTATCTTGTTGGGCTGTGCAAAATAATGCATATCGGTAATGTAGAAAATGCCTCATCCTAGCAGATAGTGTGAAATTGTCAGGAGAAAGCAGCTAGAAATCAAAATGGCAGTTTAGTAGAACCTGTTTCGTGACACAATGAGATTTTCTTTGTTGATTTGCTGCCAAAACAAATCTTTGTCAACATTGTGAAATTTCCTTATACCTGCTTTGAACTTTTACAAGTTTACAAGCCTAAAACCATCTTTAGGAAAGTACGGTAGCCCTTTTTTTTTGAATGCATATAGCCAAACTCAAATCCTAACAACTCATGCTTGGGAACTAACAAAACTACCAAGCTTATCAATTATAAACAGAAAACGGGAACATTGTACAGGCATATTCATTTTATTTACATTTAAAAATAAGCAGTTGCGGCAGTGTGGGTTGCTACTTTTATTTTATATTAGTAAAGTTGTGTTAGAAGCTCTATATAAGATTCTAAACTTTAATATTTACAGACTTTAATGCAATCTGGTCTTTACCAGGCTCTGAAATTACCTTAATCTAGTGTAAACAAAAACACACATTTGTGATAAAAGAGGAACAAGAACAGTGTGTTTGGAAGGACAACTTTTTTAAAGATCGTTTTTTAGATGTTGCTTTGCATTGTTAAATATTCAAAAACTTTTAGCCCTGGAAACTGAAGTAGAGATGTTTAGCAACTATGTTTGGAGAAAACAAAACCGACAACCCAACTTAAATCAGTAGTCTCACTGGTGATGTCACAATGATATTTAGGATAATAGCTATAGAAAATGTTTAACAAATCATGGAAAAGGTTGTGCATTTTTAAACATCTGTAGAATTTTGAGGGCAACTCATTCAGAGCTTCAGGGAGCACGTTATCAGGACAAAAATAATTAATACCAATTTTGAAGATAATCCTCTAAGTAATTACATTTTGCGTGACAAGAAAATGTGTGTGAAGGAAAATTGCCAGTCAGTGTTTTTCCATAGGCTGGCAGGTGTCAGACCAGCCTTTCTGCTTTAACTAAAACAAACAAAGAAGATCTGAGTGGATAAACCAGTTTAAATTTAAAATCTATCAGACAAAATAAAAGTTTGCAGGTCTTATTTTTGTTGTTATAACAAATCAATTCCCCTTTTTAAAGCAACACTAAAGAACTGTCTGCTTTGGTGGCCCATTGTGGACAAAAGCAGAAGTGTGTTGCCTGAAGGAAGACTGCATTTCGCATGAGCACCACCGCAAAATCCTGATCTCCTGCTCACCTGCAGTCGGATTGAAGCACATTTCTGTTTACAGTGTCTGTGTGAAGGATGAATGGAGATGAGGTGATGCATCTAATTGTGGTGAAACAATCTCAACTGATGACAATAAGAAACGGGGGAAGTGACATATGCCGTAAAGCAGTCAGCACAATTGTAGTTTTGAGTGGTAGGGTCCCTGCCACCCTCCTCAAAGTTTCTTAGTGCTTATTAATGCGATACAGACCCCCACGCGCCATGACAGAGGTGTCAGTCAACGAGCTGCAAGTCGACGTATAATCACAAAAGTTTCAAAAATATTTTATGAAGGTTGAAAAGTTACTTAGTGTTGCTTTAAATGTTATGGTGCTTCTTTTCACCCCAAAATGCAGATCAGTTTAAATGAATCTATGCACAGTTACTCACTCTTTGTCCCGCTCAGGTCCCCTCCCCACCAGCGTGTGCGTGGCCGCCGCCTTCATCAGCAGGTAATCGCGGTCGTGATCAGGCAGGAAAACGTATCGGGTCTCCTGTGGATGGAGCAGCGAGGCGTTAGCACTGAGGACACACGTCTTTCAGAGGAGAAGACGTCCTCTAGTCCTGTGCTCACTGTGGAGACAGGCGGTCCTTGGTATCCGGCGCCTCTGTAGCTCCTCATGGAGTTCATCAGCGTGTTGGTGGAGAAGGTGTAGTGGGTGGTCCGAGACCCCACATCCTCCTCGAAGCCTTTAATGACGGCTCCGTTAGTCCTGGAGAACCGCAGGGGACCACAAATGAGCACATAGACAAGGAAGAAAACGTCTTAAATTGACTCAAAATAAAAAAATTATGTTTTTATTTTGAGATTAAATAATGTTAAAATAGTTGCATTGTTTAAACTCAACTTGATGATTTACTGCATTTTTTTTAAATGTCATTTTATCTTTTATAATGTTAAGTCTTTTTAGGAGGAGCTTGTTAAAGAGACAAAACACACAATGAAACTGTCCCATTGGGGTTGGGCTTTTACCTGAAGACATAATGATGGCCGTCGATCTCCTTCCCTTTCTTTGAGCCCTTCAGTATCCCGCCATTTCCCACCACGGCACAGCGGCTACACTCAGATGTATTTTTGCGACTTTCCCAGTCATCCAACATCCTCCAGTTTGCAGAGGAGTTTAGTACGGAGAGCGTATCCATCAGAGCTGAAGAGACACAAGCAGAAAGAAACTGAAGACAAACACTTTCCAATGCCAACTTTTAGGTGTGGATATTTGTGGTTCTGAGACTCTGAGTTAAAAGATGTACGATACTGAACGCTCTCCCTGTAAAAAAAAAAATATATATATGAATGTCAAACATCAGCCGAACTTAAAAAATAAGACATTTTTTAAAAAGGGAAATCAAAACCAATAGTTGCGGAGCTCTTAAAGAAAAACAGAAAAGAGCTCTATAGTTTACACTTATAATAAATGTACTATTACATTGTTTCCAGATCTCTAAAGCAGTGCATTTCAGATTGTCTAAGACTTTATGCGAGTTATCCATTTCGCATAATAGTGGGATGAGGAATATTTCCACACAAGTCAGTTTTCTATGCAATGCAAAGAAAAACAAAATTAAACTTTAAATTTCGAGGTGGATTCAAAATCCATAGTAAAAGGACATTCTCGTAGGTTTATGAATGCATAAAAAAAAGTTTTATGTAAAAATAAAAAATAAAGCCTTTTTTGATAAAGCCAGATTGGTAGGAAGAGATTAATAGTTACAGAGCCTTGCAAAAGGATTCACTCAGCTCCATTTTATTCACATCGTTTCACGTTTAGCTCATAAACATCAATGTAATAAGATTTTTTGATAGACCAACAGGTTTTATTCAGATAACATTCACCGCGAACAATAAGTCAAATCATTTATAAAACTGCATGCATGCAATTTGTTCTCCGTACAGAGTTGCTTTGAATATCTTTCTAATCCTTTTCCAATCGACCATCTGCAAAGTGAAAGCGTTTGAACAGCTGCTAAGCTGGCAAGTCATAGTAGTAATGGCAGCCACAAACACTGAAATCCCAAGCGAAAGCAGGAGCACGTGGAAATAACGGATATACAATGACAGACATTGAAAATTTAAACTGTTATTTAACAATAACCCTCACTTTATTTGCTCCCAATCTAAAATAGGAAAAAACGATAAAAAGATTTAAAACATGTGCAGTGTTTCGAGGATCTCGGTTAAGATCTTCCCAACTAGAGAAGTTGATGTAACAGAAAATATTTCTTTCTTGTTTCAGTTTGAGAAAACCACAACAGGAAATCTGATTGCAATAATAACAATAATAATACCCTTTTAAACCAGAATAACTGTTTATCTCCCCATATTCAAGGCATGCCACTTTAAACAGGCAGCGACTACAAGCGCATATTCATACAACACTGCCATTGCCAAAAGATATAGCTACTTGAAAAAACTACTAGAATTGCTCTAGATTAATCACATCAATGGTGGACTGAAATATTTTAAAAGCCCGTACCTGAGATTAGTGCTTATAACATTACTGGATGTTACAAGCACAAATAATGCTCCGTCAGTGTGACCTAAAGGTGACCAATCAGAAACCTACTACAGTACATTGACCCCTTAAACATGTACTAGGTTGAGGATATTTAAGTGTGTCCTTAAAAAGTGGACTGATTCTGGAATGGAAAGCGAAACCACAAACTTTAAACAATCAGAGCTGGACGTGTTTCTAAGCACAGAAAGGTGTCCTAAACAATCTCTCAACAGCTATGAAGCTCCGAATCCTCAGGAGAAATGGAGGGAATAAAACTAATTAATTAATTAATTAAAAAACAAAACCATCCTCCAATCTTTCGAGTCCGACCCACAAGTTGGGACTTCCTCTCAATCCCTAAGCAGGTAATTGTTTAGCTCATTATAAATCAAAGCTCAGTGTGCAAACGGAGCTTTGTGCATAGATCAGCGTTCAGCAGAATTGCCTGTCAACATTATAAATGGATGTTTAACCCTTATGAAGTTGGATAGATTCCGATCAGAGCCGGTGGCAGATCACAGGATTGTTTTAACATGAGAATTGCACAAACCAATTTTTCCACTACCGTGACAAGACATCAATTAATCTTTTGGCACCACGCATGTGTCTTATTGCTGTAAAGCTTGTTCTCCTCGCTGTCAACAGTTAGAACTCATTTAATCGGTCACGTCCTTCTATCACGGTACTAAAGCATCCACCCGAACCCTTTGCACACGTCCTTACTGTCGTAGTCGATCCCTCCCCAGCCGTGCGTTCCTGGGTACCGTTTCAGACGCTGGTGCTGCTCCTGCGTCACGTGTCGCGCCCACTGCAGGACGGGAATGTGCTCCAGGAATCGCCCTCTGAACTCTGACTCCTTTATCCGACTTCGGATACCGTCTGGGCAATTCTGTGTGGAGTAGATTACGCAGTTGTGGAGTTATGGAAACAAAAACAGAAAAGCTCTACAGCCCCTCAAGTCTTTCATGATCAGTCAGCAGCTCCTCTATCGTCTGTGAAAACCTCTGAATGCACTGCTAATTAATTCTGTTAATTATACAGCTCTGCACACGGACAATTGGTTAGATGCAGCTTTTACTACAATTTTCAGTTCAGTGCACAACTCATTCTTGTTGTTTTAATTTTAAAAAAGTTTTTAACTTTCAACAGGAGACAACTGATTGTTTGTGTTGGAGAAGGAAAAGTGGCTCAAACTTCACGTTTGCTGTTCTGTTCTGTTTTTTTCTCCCCTAAAAGGAGAGTTAAAATGGCCGAATCCAATTTTGACTGTTTGGTCATAACAGGGGACCTGAATGTGCACATGGATTCAGCCCAAGGTAAACAATGTAAAGAACTCACTGCTGTCCTTGAGATGTTTGGTCTAACTCAGCATGTGAACAAGCCTACACACAACAGAGGACACACTGTAGATGTGCTTCTCTCAAAGGGTGTTATTGTTTTAAATGTGGGTGTTGTGGATGTCGCTTTGTCTGACCATTTTTGTGTTTTCTTTGACCTTTCTGTTACACCCAAGCCAACAGCTGACCCTACAGTTACTCAAGGAACACTTATTGATGACAACACAGGGATTCAGTTTCTGGAAATGATTAGGTTTGAAAATGCTCCCTGTTCTAATGTTGATGATATGTTAAACTCTTACACATCAAGTGTCTTGAAGGTTATGGATGCCATTGCTCCTGTCAAGGTTAAAATGGTTAAAATTACACAAAAGGCACCATGGAGAAAAGAGGTCTCGGTCAGGACACAGAAAAGGGAGTGCCGGAGAGCCGAACGGAAATGGCGTAAGTCAAAGCTCCAGATTAATTTTGAAATCTACAAAGAAAAGTTGTGTGTGTTCAACCAGACTTTGCGTAGAACCAGAGAGAGCTATATTTCAGAAATCATCAAAAACTGCGGAAACAACTCTTGTGTCCTGTTTGCTACAGTGAGCAGATTAACAAACCTTCCAGTCTCTATCCCCTTGGAACTGATTTCTACATCTAAATGTCAGGAGTTTGCAGTATTCTTTAATGACAAAGTTCAAGGCATTAAAAATGCAATTGTTTCCACAACAGACATAGCTCCTCTATCCCCAGTTAGACATATGGAGCTGACACACTTCACACCTGTTTACGATAAAACAGTTGAAGAGATCATCTGCAGCCTGAGTCCATCTACTTACTGCCTGGATGAGTTACCCACTAGATTCCTAAAGTCTGTGCTGAGCAGTTTGCTTCCACAACTCGCTCAATTAGTTAATATCTCACTTCAGACTGGAAAATTCCCAAAGGCCTTGAAAACTGCTTTCATTAAGCCTCTTCTAAAGAAGAGCAGTCTGGATGCCACAGTACTGAACAACTATCGGCCCATATCAAACCTGCCATTCTTAGGAAAAGTGCTGGAAAAAGTTGTATACCAACAGCTGAGTGACTTTCTCCTGTCTAACAATGTGTTTGATGCTTTCCAGTCAGGCTTTAGGTCCCACCACAGCACTACGACAGCTCTGATCAAGGTGACAAACGACATCCGCCTAAACTCAGATGCAGGCAAAGTCTCTGTCCTAGTTCTGCTGGACCTGACCGCCGCCTTTGATACAGTTGACCATGTGATTTTATTACAGAGGTTAAAAGACTGGGTGGGAATCACGGGTATGGCTCTAAACTGGTTCAAGTCCTACCTTGAGGACGGGTGTTACTTTATTCAAATTGGGAACTGCGTCTCCGACCGAATGGGTGTGACCTGTGGGGTTTCCCAGGGGTCGATCCTGGGACCCCTTTTATTCAATCTGTACATGCTTCCATTGGGCCAGCTAATACGCAACCATGATGTGTCCTACCACAACTATGCTGATGACACTCAGACCTACGTGTCGCTGACAGCAGGAGAACATGGGCCTGTTCATTTATTGTGTCACTGTACTGAACAGATCAGTCTGTGGATGCAGAACAACTTCCTCCAGTTAAACTCAGACAAAACTGAAATCATTGTCTGTGGCCCACAGAAACAAAGAGAATGTGTCATTAGTTACCTTCTGACGCTCTCTCTGGAACCTAAACATCAGGTCAGAAATCTTGGGGTAATACTCGATTCTGACCTGAACTTCAACAGGCACATTAAATCAGTAACATCAGCAGCCTTTTACCATCTTAAAAACATTGCCAGAATCAGAGGAATAGTCTCTAAACCAGACCTAGAAAGACTTATCCATGCTTTTATCTCTAGCAGGTTAGACTACTGTAACGGCCTGCTCACTGGGCTTTCTAAACAGGCCTTAAGACAGCTTCAGAACATCCAGAATGCTGCTGCTC
>JAVLVB010000001.1:7306676-7382849 GCA_032876305.1 Orestias chungarensis | reverse complement strand
ACACTGGCTTCCTGTCACTCAAAGAATAGACTTTAAAACAGCCTTGCTTGTGTACAAGTCTCTTCATGGTTTAGCCCCAAAGTACATATCTGACATGTTAGAGCCATATGAACCAGCCGGGACTCTTGAGAACCTCAGGTAGTGGCCTCCTGCTGATGCCCAGAGTCAGGACCAAACAAGGGGAGGCTTCATTCCAGTTTTATGCTCCTAAAATCTGGAACAGTCTTCCTGAAGAGGTGAGACAGGTTTCAACTCTGGTGATGTTTAAATCTAGGCTTAAAACAGCCTTATTTAACTGTGCATATAGCAACTGAGAATATTATTACTATTATTTTATTTTATTTTATTTCTTTTAAATTCAAAACTGATTTTATTGTTTCATTTTCTGATCTTTTTTCTTATGTAAAGCACTTTGAATTGTCTTGTACACGAAAATGTGCTATACAAATAAACTTGCCTTGCCTTGCCTTTGAAATATCATTGAAAGCTGCTGTCATTAACCGTAAGCGAGCTCAACTGGTATTACATTAATGTAAAATGTGTTATAAATCATCCCATTTATTTCTTACATGCATTCAGCTGTACTTGCTTTTGTAAAGCAAGTTCTGATGCGCTTGTAAACCAGAACATTTATTGATATGCCGGAAACCTTAAACGTCTTCATCCCACAACAAACTAGAAGGTAGGTCACAATGCATTAATGTGGTTATGAGATATAAACTTGGCTGGACATGAAAAGCATGAAGAGAACGATGACTTTAAACATTGTCTTATTTATAAGCTACAATAAAGTGAGACCTTGGGTTGATACTTTTAACCACATTTTTTGTAGTAAAAGTGCCAATTGTACTTGATTTTATAACAGTGGAATTTTTAGGTTTGTTTTTTTTCCTTGACAATTCACTTGAAGGCGAATTGTATGTCAAAATCTTTCTTTTAATGGATCTTTTAATGAACGGATGATTCACACACTTATTTTGTGTTATTATTATTGAGTGTTAGCTATTTGGAGAATTACGAAGGCAACTGAAAGCAGCTTTTATGATGCATGTCCAAAGTGTGAAAATACACACACACAGTGGGATGAAACATTAACAGGGAGAACGCGTTGGCGGCCTTCAAAAGAACAAAACAGAGCCGGACCTAAACCAGAAAAGTTAAGGTTCCTCTACCATAATAAGCTGGTTTAGTTGACATCCACAAACATTAAACTTAAAAAAGTCCTATTCTTTCAGTTCAATTTTACTTCATATGAAGGGTTTAATACCCAATATAGGTCATGGTGATTATTCCCATGGTTCAGTCTGCCTCTGAGCTCGGTCATGAGAGTCTCCAGGGCTTCTACTTGACAGTTTCATGTATTTTTTATACAAATATTTAATAGTCGTTCTTTTTATTGTGACTCACTGCTGTCAATACTATTTAAGAGCTCCGGGTAAACAGCATTTCAAATGATCATGATGTAGATACAGGGAGGAGGTCCAGGAAAGCAAACACAGGGATTACAAGTTTCCTTCTACAAGGTTTGCTTTAAAACAAAACAGAGTGGAAAGTTGATCATTAAACCAGCCTTGGTGACAGCGGACGCCACAATTTTAGAAAAGAAACACGAGCTTTTCATTAATGCCAATCATATTTAAATGTGATTAATTGACTCACTGTTTGAGGAGGGAGAGTCTCGGTCATGTAAGAGTCTCCGATATACGGGGGTTCTGTAGGGCCTCGTGCTTTGGTGGGCTTGGCAGGAAGTTGAGTTGGAGGTAGAGTCGGACGAGGAGTGGACGTTGCGTTGATCATGATTTTGTTTTGTGGCGGTTTTGTTGAGTTGGTGAACGGTAGAACTGGCGTCTGCTGGTGGAGGTCGTCCCATTTGGGCAGAGAATCCTTAGAGTTGCTGTGGAGGATCAAACCGCACAAGGCAACAAATCTCAATATGAGTTTGCTCTTACAGGAACAGATCAGCCTTTACACTTAATAAACTCACAAAATCAAGGTTGAGCCAGAAAAGAAACCTACAAACAATATTTTTTTTCCCAAACAAGTTCATATTAACCAAATCAGCACCAAAATTAACTGTAATAACAATACAGACGATACAATATGATGCAAAAACAAAAAAAAAAGTATAAGGATTAAAAATAATTCAGATTATAAATAGGTTGATAAGCATTCAGACATTTTCATTATCCTGAATTGTATGTGACAAACACAGAGTAGTGCTTAATTGCACATTATAAAGAGTATGTGATTTTCGTTAACTGATTAAAATTTGACAAGAAAGATTCTCAGATCTTCGCCTGTTGCTTTGAAAAAGGTATTTCAAGCATGAAGATCAAAGAAACGTTGTGGCCAATGGTTTTAGCACACAAATTCTGAACCTTTTATTAAAAGCGTGCATTTATTTCCTGGACTGTGAGAGAAAGGCCGAGTACCAGGAAAGAACCCATGCATGCAGAGGGAGAACCATGCAAACCCCATGAATAAGGGCTGGAATTTGAACCTGGAATTTTACGGGAAGCTAAAGGCACCAACAACTACACTGTCAACTCGTCAAAAAGCCTCATTCTAAACGCTTTATTAGAAACACGATGTGCAATATTAATAACAGGCCGCTGACAGCTGTAGTTTCTCATCAGTCACTAAGCCACTAAATAAATATTTACCACAGCGATGAAAAAAAAAGGTTTTTTTTTGTTTAACATCCTTCTGTTTTCTGACAAACAGTAGGATTTATTTGAACACTGCCACGATAAGCAAATATTTCTGAGCGGACCGTTTGCTGCAGTTACACGTTTTGCTAGTTTAGTTAACAACGACAGCGTCTGTCTGACAGACTTTTCTCAAATCCTGCTCCCCTACCCTGAAACATACATGTCACATTATTGCGCCTGTTGCATCGTAGCGATCAAGTGACTGACAGCACAGAGGGGTTAGCGCCCTGCTTTGCTCTCCTCCTACAATGGGCCAATATTGCGGTGTTGACATGGGGCTTATTTTAAGGATTCAAACAACTATTTGAGGCAAATTTAAGACGTGGATTGTTTTCAGTTTTCCATGTATTGCACTTTAAATTTATTTTAACAAGTCTTAATCCAATACTTAACATACATACACATATATATGTATATGAATCTATATAAACAAAGCATCATATTTTTCTGATGCTCTTTTGATCATTTAGTCACTTTGAATTTACAAGTTGAACTTCTGTGACTGATTAGTTTATCTGCTGCAGAGCCCTGTGAGTAGTTATAAATGCTTGGACATTTGTCCTATAATTTAGAATGCTGATGGCTGTTTAGCAAACTTAATAAAGCCTTGAAATTGAGCACAACATCTTAAAATGTCTGAGTTAATGTGTAACTGAGTTTTACGGAAGATCTTTCCCAGCAAAACCTGTGCATGGTGATAAATGTAGCACGAAATCTGACTCCAATTGAGAAGCTCGTCTCGTTCTGCTGGTGTTTCAAACTCCAGGATTCCACTTTACACGTCTTGGGTTGTCAACATCAAACAGCTATAATAAAAAAATACATTCATTTGTTTTGATAAAGTTGCTGAAGTTAAAAAACCCTAGAAAAAAATTATTTCCATCTGATCATTTAGTAATAAAAAAAAGCCACGAGAATGCTATAGAGGAACAGAAACTAGCTCACTTCCCACATATTTAAAGTACCTGCGTGTTTTAGAGGTCATTTTAAGGTGCCTTTATTGGTCACAGTCCAAACTACTTATGATAAATAGTTCTAAGCAATATTTGCTGCCCACTCCATTTTATAAGAACTATCTTTCTACCTCAGTAACTACTGTGATCATGTATGTTCTATATGCACCTTATACTCACCACTCACTTTAGATTATAACGTATCGGTATTGCATTGTCTTAAATTATTTTATGTCTACTGTATTTATTGTAGTCTTTTTAGTTCTGTTGCACTTTGTCTATGGTATTGTTGTTCCATGTTGCACCATGTTTCCGGAGGAACATAATTTCATTGCACTGTGTACCTGTACTCAGATGGAGTGACAATAAAAGCCTCTTGACTTGACTTGTAAGTTCACAGTAAGGCGTCCAGCTTTTTTTGTGTCTCGCAGTCCTAAATTGCAAAACAACTTTTGGTGTGAAAGGTCCTACCAAGTGATGGCGATTCAAAGTTGGGCACCTGCAGTATCAGCAAGGAGGTGAAATGAAGGTAGAGGAAGAACAAAAAGTTGATTTCAGGCAAACATTTCTTCCTACAACAAAGGCACAAAAAATCAGTGCTTAATTTAAGCTACAAGGGGAAGATAAGACATAAGGAAGGCTAGAGGTATCACTGGAAGCTCTCTACAGTTTATCTATAAGATTTTGATTTCCATCACAAAATCCACAGCAAAAGGAAATGAGGGCCGACTTCAGGTAATATTAAATATGGATTAACATCCTCTAAAATATATACACTAATTTCCTTTTAGCAAAGTTAACTACAAGATGGTAAAGCCAGTAAAGTATGAACTCATGTTTTGAAATATAATTAAAAACTTTTATAGCAATACGTCTCACAGTATATTCCCTCTATTTTCAAGCCTCAAAAACTGGTGCCCAACCTTAAGAAGAAAGGTAGATTTAATTTTTTAGACTGTTCTTATCTTGAGATAGGAAATCAGCCATTCAGGAGTAAAGGGATGGGTCCGTTTCCTAATGAACCTAGAAAACACTTTAGCAGACGCCCTACTGCACATTCACACGAGTCTCTCAGATAAAGACAGCTTTTGAAAGCTAAAAGAACAGCACACTTCTTGGGCTCATCCCCCTTCAGTTTTCTTCAAAAAAAACTCAGAGCAACGAGCCCACGCTCCAGTTTCCCTCAGCTGGCCTTAATGCATCTGCCGGAGACCTGCTGGCTTTCAGAGCTGGAGCTCTGCCCGTCGGAACAAAGCTTACATTTCACGTCCGTGTGCGAGAGACCACCTCCAGTCGAGTAACTCCAGGGGATTTTTCTTCATTAGAGCAGCAGAGTGCTGTGTGGTTCTTTTGTTGGAGCTACAATGATCCAACCGGAGCGGAGGGAAGGGGGTAAGAGCCGGTTATAGAAACTCTTCATAAACGCATGTGATCCACAGTTTAACCCTTTAACTCACTTCTGTGTCTGAGCTAAACACAGGTCAACAACACACAGTCAGTATGCGTTGATTGCTTTTATTCAGGTAATCTAGCTTGTCTGAAATTGAGTGTTTACTTTTATTACCCCAAAAAATACATTTAACGGTCTAAATACGCCACATTACACAAAGTTAGTCTTAAGGAAGAGATATTTCAATGAGAGGAAATTGAGTAAAGCTTAATCGGACTACAGGTTTTCTGAAGCAACAAGAAAAACAACAAGAAAGAAAAAGGAAACATGGACACAAATGTGAAAAAGGAAGGAGGAAAGAAAATACAAAAATACAAAGAATTAAAAGAAAGACGTTATACAAGCAAGAAAGAAAGAAAGAAAGAAAGAAAGAAGACAAAAAAGAGGAAGGAAAACAATAGATAAAAGTACAAGACAAGAAAAAAAGGGACCAGTCAGAAAAAAAGGGACCAGGCCAAAAGCATAAAGGACAAACACACAAGGAAGGAAGGAAAGACGGACAACATTTACTATGGAAAGCAGACAGGGGAATAACAATTGTTCCCTTTAACCAGATAGGAAGCTTACTAAAACCATTTACAGATTCCTCCAGTGCTTCTTTTTTTTCCCCAAAAGCTGGTTTGTCTTGTTACAAACAGCAACTGATGCTCGTCCACAAACCAGAGCTGCAGAAAAGCTTCCCGCACAGACGCCCAAATTACCAAGTAAACGTTTATGTTAGTCATTAAACTGGACATAAACCAGCTTTAGACGGGACCCACTGCCAGTTTTTTAGCAGAACATCCATCTGTTACTTAAGACGAATTTAGTACGGTTTAGAGAAATCAAGTTTGAGGATAGAAAAGAAAAAGAAAGCTTTATAAAAATAGCTAAACAAAAACATAAATGGTACAGATTAATTTCTGTGACCAAGGCCATCAGAGGTCTGTTATTGTTCTAAAGCAGCTCTGTTGCAACACGAGGCATCATGCATAAAGTAAATCAAATATCATAACTGATTGTTTAATTAAATAATAGCTTACAGATCGGAACCAGTCGAGATGGTTAAGTGTTCTGTTTGATTTTCACCCGGCCTCTTTATCAAACCCGGACTGCTTCACGCAAGATAAACATTCTCCACAAACCACCTGTTGCAAACTGGCTGCCCTTAGTAAATATCTGTCCTTGCTGTTTATCTGCTGCACCGCTCACTGCTACAGCTTACACGACATAACTGCTGATCACATAGACGCAAGACACAGTCAAGGATAAACTGATACAAGAGGATGACACCCTTCAGGAGGGTTAAGAGTGAGGAATAGATAAAAGCAGGACTCGCATTCCATTCTTTGCTTCATCCTTATGATTTGCTAAGTGGAGTCCGGTACCGATGGTGAATGTCACTCTGTATCTGTTCTATTTGCATAATTGTACACCGATTACTTTTATATTAAATCTTGATTTTATACGTAACCATTTCTCATTTTTACAAGGTAAATACTTTGCTGGTTTTACTGGTTGGGTCTCAGAACTGGATAGAACGGACCTGGAGGAAGTAAGGGGTTGAAACCCACTTCCACAACAAAAGCAGCTAAAAATTATTTTACGCCACGATCGTTCACACCAGGTGTGATCTCAGGCGTGTCTAAAGCAACCAACAGATAGTTTGAGCAGTCGCCAACTACAGACGAGCGTTTTTGGACTGGGTCTTTCCTCTGTTGGTCAGTTTCCTCTCAGTCAACTGGCTGCATGAAACAAGACAGCAGCACTGAGATCCTGGAGGATTTGATGGGTGCGAGTCTCTTTGGTTCGGCAATTTTTCTCACCAGTTTCCTTTCACCTTGAACAAATACCAGGAAATACCAGGACATAACCAGGTCTCTGAAACAAGGCAATGATCACAAACACCCAAACTAGTTTTTGTTATGGAGAAATCATTTAGCATCAAGCTGCTGTAAGAACAGTCTCAACCAGAATGATGCTACAAGGTTGATCGCGGCTACAAAAGTGAGAAGTTTGTATTTATATTAATTAGATATGGAATCCAGAAAATACAATTTATATGCATTCATGTATGATTGTGTTTTAAATTTAAACATATATATAGCATATTGTTGGAAAAACAACAAATAAATGAATCATTTTACAGCCATTTTGCATATGAGCATTTAAAGCTCATATGTAAGATAATTTTAAAGTTAGAAAACTCAAGGAGACTTTTTTTGCTGCAAAAAAATCATTTTGAGAGGAGGAAACAATCTGCTGGATTGGATCACGTGCTCCAGCGGGTACACGGGTCAGAACTGTCCCACAACCTGAAACAACGCGTCACCTCACCTGATCAGCCTCAGGGGTGCGTTCCCCACATGAAGCAGGTGCAACGAAGGAGGCCACTGCATGTTCAAACACAACATGTAGACGACCAGGAGGCACGCGGCGGCCCCCACGACGACCAACAGTTGCGTCTTCAGGGTCATCTCTGTCAGGGCACTGGCGTCTTCGGGCAGAAGGCTGCGCGTGCTCGCCGGGCCCTTTGCTCCGCCTGCAGGGGCATGAGGAGGCAGAAGATGGCGGCAGTAGGAGGTACCCCTGATCAGGCCACCAGTTGTGAAGTGAGGAAGAAATGATCCCACAGAGTGACTCCAGCTTCTCCCAACTCGGCTGCAGAGAGAGAGAGGAGATGCACAGAGAGAGTTAAAACAAGAGCAAAGAATGGAGGGGAACTTTATCGCTCAGCAGCAACAGAGTGCCGTATAATCTCTTTTTAATGAAACCCTTGCTCAGGTACACAAAGCAGAGCAGGTCAGTCTTCTTATTCTTTTCATTCATCTCCTTTCTGCTGCTGGAGCTCCTCTGACAGACGTAAAAGGATCCTACGTGACCTCACGGTGCTCAACAAACCAACCGCCCTGATATCAGCAGCAGCAGCTCCCAGGCCGCCAGCACTAAACCACAAACGTTATCTTTAGATAGAAGTTGTCGCCTACTTGTCAGCTGGCAGAGGAGAGTCAGGGAGATCTACTAGAAAGCTCCTACGTGAGCCTTGACAAATGCCTCTACAGCAGGATAAAGCTGCTCCTGACTGAGCCGGAAGGGGAGTCAGAAGTTGAAGGAATGTGTTGTGAGAGAGTTTGTAATAAACTCCTTGATAATAGTTCCCAGCAGCCGGCTCTGTTACTCAGTTCTTTTCACATTAGAGAAAAAGATAAACTACTGAAAGTTAAAAAGCTCAAGCAACAAAACAAAAACAAAAAAAGTCCCTTTGGCAGCAACAAACGAGGACAGAACAGTGACAAAGCTCCGCTTATTTGGAACAGGAGGCTCAGGCCTCTCCTTCCAGAAACAAAGAAACCTTCTCATATCGAAACACAGGAAGAAGAAAAAAGAAACAAAACATCCTCTCACCAGCGGCAGCGGCGGCAGAGGTGACAGGAGATCGCTTTTCTCTGACAGCGGAGACGTCTTCCTCTAACGGAGCGCTGAGAGCTTCCCTGCCTGTCTCAGCCTTGGTGGGGCGGGCCTTTTGTGAAATGAGTAACAGCTGCTGGCAATTGGTCAAACATGAGAAGAGGAGGGGGCAGGAAGCCTGTTCCAGCTATAAAGTTAGTTAGATATGAACAGGCGGCTCTGAGACTTTTGTGACAGAGCTCATGAAACCAGAAATGCACTTTCAGACAGGACCTAAACGTGTTTGCCCAACAGAGTTCAATTGTCTCCTGAAACAAACAAAAAAAGCTTAAACCACAAGCAGCTCTGGTTGGTCGGGTGGCTTGGGGGAAGTGGGTGAGTTGAAGTTTGATTGAGGGTGACAGATAGAAGAGGAATAGGAGGAAGTTGCTCAGCTGAGCTGGTATTTACTGAAATGCATGTGGAGGCAGAAACTTTTAAATGGGGAATAAATAAATAAAAATTGTGAAAGTTGTGTTGGTTTGCAGAGATTTCAGCAATTTACTAGAACTTTATAAATCAATTCATGTTTAAGGGAAGCCAGCATCTTTTGGACTCCAGTGGGGACAGATGAGGCGTTTGTGTCTCTTTGTGACTTTTAGACTTGGGAGGGACGGCGACACAATGAAACAGTTGTGAGAACAGAAGTGAGGCGAACAAAGACGAGGAACAAACTGTGATTTAAAACTGTTTGTTTTTTATTCTCTTTCTGCAGACATATCAGTCATCAATCAATCAGTCAGTTTAGTTTAGTTTTTGTTTTGTTTTTGAATCTACTGCCACTAAAAACAAAACAAGATTTGAGGGAAAAAGTGACACCGGAATCCCGGGCATCAGGAGATACAAATGTTTACAGATGTATAAAGTATCAGACTAGGAAAATAAATCCATTAGTTTGGGTGAGCCGTGGTGAACTCGTCACACTCTTGAGCGGGACTGAAATGGAGCTGCTTCAAACCAACATTCTGAACCGGGAAGCTCCGCCAGCGACCGGGAGAAACGGTCATTGTTTTGATCATCTTTCTCAAACACCGCCGCTATATTATTCAACAGCGATATTTTCTAACTAAATCTGGCGATGACAGGTTCCATACAATCAAAATAGGAGGAATAAACTCCAGATTACACAATGGTACAGTCTGAAATACTTAGTGTTGTTACATTTTCTGGAAACAAAACTTAAAACAAACTAAAATTGTCATGTTTTAACAGGATGACTCTGCGGAGCCGCATGAAGCTATAAATAAAGGTAAAATAAGGAATAAATATTCAGATTTAGAGCCTTTTTAGACTTTGCCATCAGGTCACTCTCTTTCGCATGCTGTTGGTCCCAAACCATAGGCTTTACTTACTGGTTTGGAGATGGTGCAACAGCGCTGCCTCTGGTGAAATCTAATCTACGCACACTTGTTTTGAAAAGAAAATCGGCAATGACTCACTGATTCCCAGATGCTGCGAGGTGTGAAGATAATTTACATTTTAGGACTCGACTCCTCTGTTTGATCAGCCTCAGGATCAATATGCCTTAGATCACCTTGCCTTTGAGATCAGACCAACCCCAGCAGCTCAGTCCCAGCTCTGCTCTCTTAATCCCTTACACTTCTTCTCTGGGCATTCTTTCTCCTCTATTTCCTTCAGCATCTCCTTGTTTTTCACTTTTCCGTATTCAAAAACCCTCAGACCCACTCTGCAATCATCCAACCTCAGACATTCTTTCTCACTCACTTTTGCGCTCACATCTCATTGCTCTCTTTACTTTCTAATCTTATTCTGTAACCAGTCTTTGTGTATTTAGCCAGAATGTGTCATTAGATCTAGATAAGCTGAACTCAAGGCTGCTTGGGTAAAGTCTAGAATTAGCACTTCCCTTCAGGGGTGGAATGGCGATTAAAAACTCGAGTCAGTGATTAAGGGACGCACCGATAACTCGTTTCAGGCTAATCGCTCGTGCTTGACGTGATGCTGACGATTACCAATAGGGAACAAGCTACGCTGGGTCTGGCTTCACACCAGCAGGCTCCAGGAAAAAAATCTGGTAGTCGTCTGTGGTCCATCTCTGCAGGGAGCGTGAGCCCTCCTGCTCAGAATCAACCAGAGGAGTTTGTGAGGGAAGTTCATGTCCTTTGATCTAGTGTCACCTGAATTGTGGCAGATGAAGGAGTTCAAAAACAAGACCCTCTTTATGCCTGGAGGACAGGGCGACGGGGACGTTTACAGGGAAGGCCAGGACATTTTGTCTTTCACACTGAGGTAGGTCACATGTTTAAGCTTCCACAGGTTCAGTCTTGCAGGTAGAAAACCTCCACCAAATGAAAGGGGGTGGGGATAGACCAGGCCCTCGTGTCAAGTTACTTGTGCGACAGCTGCTTCCTCTGCTGCTCCCACAGAGCCTCCAGGTGGTCCGCCCTCTTCAGAGCAGCCTAGCAGAGCAGAGGACAAGCTGGTTATCAGACAGCCCAACGATAGTATGATCGGAGAAGAGCCTGCATGATGGGATAGCTCACATAACAGGACTTTACAAAAATAGTCAACATTTCCAAGTTATTTCTAGCTCCTCAGGCAGCATTGATGGAATTCTGCAGCTCCGTTGGTTATTTGTCCAGCAAGAGGGAATAGAGCAATCCAAAGCTGTGAATCCGATCTGATTTGGGCGGGCGGGGGGGTATAATGGGCTTCAACTCCAAATAATTAGCTTTTTTTAATTAAAAATAAAAACACTCGGATTCAGAGCCCTGTTAATTGTCGGTCAGCAGACAAAAAACTGCAACTCACAACAGTTTTTTTTCTACCTTAGTATCACATGTTTAACTTTAACCTAAGCTTGCTTTTATTGTAAACGTGACTGGTTTGTGAGCCGTGCGTTTTCACGCATGCAGAGCAGGAAACTAAAGCCCGGAAGTCGTTATGGACATGAAAAACGACAAGGTCCAAAGGGCTGATTTACCTCATACTGCTTTCGGAGATTGTTCACAGTTTCCTCCTTCTTCAAGATGGCCGACTTTACCCTGCCAAACCATAGAGGAGGGTTAAACATCTGGAAATGTTATGTGGTAAAAAAATATATAAATAAAAAACTCAACAGCCACTGATTCAGGGGAAAACACCAGATGAAAACTATTTTCATTCTGTTCTGTTTATTTTAACTTTGACTACCAAAGATTAGGGAAAACTAATTTAGAGCACATTTTTATATAATATAATATATAAATGTCATACTTCAAACATTATTTTAATCAGCTTGTAAGACTCAAAGCTGAGGCGGGGTCGAGTTCCTCCTCTGACCTTTTCTCTAAAAAGTAAAGAATTCAGTTTAACTAGACTGACATCACTAAATGACTAGTAATGACTCTCACACTGACCTTTAGTGCAACATGTCATAAAGTAAGAAACCATGACATGAAGTATTTTTAGTTTGAAGCTTTGACTGCAGAGCTGGTTAACTCTCAAACCGAAAGAATCAGAGATGAGAAGTCAGTGTAGCAAATGCATATTCATTTTTTCTAAATGCAGCATAAATAGACATACAAAAGAAGCTCAACAGCATTTTTTCAAATATTTACAAAAAAAAAAACTACTGTGTGTGTAATGCTGGTACAGACGGGATTGTTTTCCAAAACTACTATTTAGACCGCATTACTGCATACAGTAGAGTATACTGCCCTCTGTTGGTCGTTGTATGCTCCCCTAAAATCTGCTTAGAATTGGACATGAACAAATTGCATGTTTATTAACGAGATGGGTTTTTAGCATTTGTCTTAATGTAGCGTCTCTGGGTCTTTATGGAAATATACCACAATATACTGAAAGCAAAAACCGCATCATCATGTTCAGCATGGATCACCTTGCAAATGGGTTTGAGCTTTAGCTCTCATGGAGAAAACTTTCCAGCAAAGATACGACTGACGCCGTAACTAAGGAGTAACATAAGCAGCAGGGTTCAGCTCATTCAAGAAACTGCAATCACATTCAAACTGAATGGACACTAAGATTATCTATATCGATCTGAGGGAAGGAAAGATCCTCAAATGATTTAAAAAGGTATTCTTCTAATTTTTAAAAAAACTTTTTTTTCTATAGTAGGTAGATAATATTCAGTAGTCTACCAAGTTTTTAACAAACTATTAAAATCGAAATTTAAAACTTAGTTTAGTCAGAACATTTTACATTTCTTATGCATCTGAGGAGGGTTTTTTTGTGCGTTCTCCATATCTGGTCCAGTTTTGTAATAAAGATTTATTTTAAAGGCAGGTTTTTATGTAATTTACAATGTTGTCAGTAACTTTCCATTAAAATTAAAAGGATCAACATACCGTTGGTGAACTTCAGTCAGCTCCTCTTCCTTCTCGCGGGTGATCCTCTCCACCTCCAACCGCAGCCTCGCTCGGACCTCCGACACCTCCACTTTCAGCCTGCGGTTCTCCTCCTCCGTCGTCACCAGGCGCTCTGCGAACTCCTGCCTTATCACTTCGGCCAGGCTGCGGCGCTCTTCAGCCAGCTTGTCTCTGGTCTGCTTGACGTCTTGGATCTCCTGTTCTTTTTGTCTCACTAAGGCCTGAAGTCGGATCAGCTCTCCCTCCGTCTCCACCTGCTGCTTCCTCAGCTCCTGCTGTTTCTCCACAGCCGCCCTCTCCGAGTGCTCCAGCTCCCTCAGCTCGGCATCGTACTTCTCCCGCAGGCGGTTTACCCTAAAAGCAGACTGACGCCGTTAAAGGATCATACATTCAAAATGTAACACGTGTACAGCACTTTACCTAAACCTGCTATATAAGTAAATCCTATTGATTTGAGGCCGTCACCACGGACCTTTTGTCTGCAGCCCGCTCACACTCCTCCTTGTCCTTGCTCGTCTCCTCCTCCAGTGTCCAGATGGCGAGCTCGATCTCCTTGTCTCGTTCTCGCCGGAGTTCTTCCTTCAGCTCGCGCTCACGGCTCAGCATCCAGGCTTCCTGCGAAGGCAGGAAAAAAAAACCCAGGCTCAGTCAGAATACCCAATGTTGATGCAATAGTTCAGTATTTGCTGAAAATGTAGCAGAAAGTAAGCGTTTCATAATTTTTTACTATCCTGAGAAAGTCTAGTGATGAAAAGTGATGTTCAGAGTATTGGTTGGTTTGTTTCCTGTACAGAAAACAGGCTAGAATTAAACATTTGCTGATATTTACCTCCTTCTTTTTGTAGTTTTCTTCCCACATCTGCTTCTCGGCATCCAAACGTTCCTGCAGGAGCTTCATCTCCATCTGAAACGAGAACATCCTGTGTGAGCGTCTGTCTCTCAGACCTTGTGGCGCTGATGAGTATCATGCTCTTAACTCACCTGGTGCCTCCTCTCCTGCTCCTCACGGCTTTTCTCCATCTCCTCTCTGAGGGCTCGGCCCGCCAGCGAGCTGTTGTCCTCCAGCTGCCGACGCAGCTCCTCCAGCTCGCCTCGCTGCCTGCAGCCAAACAAAAACAGGGCTCAGAGACGGAGTCTCTCTTACCGTAAGAAACATGTATACTTAATTGTGTGACCCATCTTATTTTATTAAAGAATCTTAAAGTCACTTTAAATGCATTCAAGACCTTGACTTGGTATTAAGATGAGACGAGCCAAACTAAGGTGGCATTGGAACATCTCATAAGCTCCACAATGGAAGACAAGTGACAAAAAAACTACTGTGGAGATATCAGCCGTGCCCTAAAAAATATTATTTTAAGAACGTATTATAGTGCCTCACAAAAATATTCAGCTTTTTTTCACTTTTTTTTCTTCCATTACAATCATGACCTTTAAGATGTTTACGGTTATATGCAACAGAAGCAGACACCTCCTGTCATGTGATATGGTTGGTTCAAGTTACTTGTCGCTCTAAAAATCCGAGACAAACAGATGTCCACATAGTTCTGCAGTGGCTGAATTACAAATGGGTTAGTCAGCTTCCCTGCATTATGATGCAGAGCAAACAGAGTCTAGTAAAGATGTTCTGTGCTGTCAGACTTTAGGAAAAAAAAAAAAAAAGACCCCTGAGTTGCTCCTTATTAAAAATGTAAACTAGACTTTTAGTCTAGGATAGATTGCTTGTTAGAGGTAATGCTGGAGAACAGAACAAACTTGGAGAGGCCTCTTACACAAATGCTCAAACCATGACTTTGCAGCTTTGTGTGGGAGCAACAGACAATCAAGAACCAACAGAAAATCTGCCGTTTAAAGAGCAAACTCCTTTAGGTGAGCTGCAGCCTCACCTGGCAGCCAGCTCAGCCAGCCTTTCCTTTTCATCGGCTACTTCCTTGTAGAGGCGTCTCCTCTGCTGCTGCAGAGTCAACTCCTCTTCCTGCAGCTGCTTCTCATACCTGACAGATAGAGAACGACAGTTTGGCCTCAAACAAGCTGCCAGGTTTCTCCTTATTCAACAAAACATCTTAGAAGGCAAAGAAAGAAAAACGGTGTGTGTGTGGTCCAATAAGAAAACGTTTTTCAAGGTGACAGTTTCGTGGCGATGTCTTCACTTGCCTCTGCTTGACCAGCTCCCTCTCTCTCTGACACTCCTCCTCCTTATCCTTCTGGAGCTGCTGCCGCAGCTCTTCACACTGCTGCACATATCGCTGAGCTGCTCGCTCATCTGCCTGCAGCAGCTCCGCTTCGTGCAACGTGCGCAGCTTCTTCAGCTCCTGTTTGTTCTTTGAGATTAGCTTCTGGACCTCAGGCTCCAGCCCTGACGAGGACGAAGGAGACATAGGTTTAGAATCGACAACAATCCCTTAAATTTACTCTAGTTGATGAAAAAACATGGAAATCACATTTTTTTATGTGTAATTGTATATCTGCAAAATATTTCCACTTAGTCAACAAATGACTGATCTATTATGAAGCAGGAAACACATCTTTAGAGAGTAGCTACATTTATTTGTTTATTTTAAAATGAATTTTCAGTAAAACACAAGTAAGTCTGGGCTTTTTTATTTATGCTGAGCAGAGTCAGTACAGACTTTCTGAAAATTATGATGAAATTATAAAAAGTCCTAGTAATTCTACAGGAAAGAAATTTCTGAATTTCCTGATAAAAAAAAACGTTTGAGATTTTCTATATTCGTTAAAGTTTTTTTTTAATTCCAACCATCATGTTACAAATTAACCAAATGTTTAAAAGCAGTGTCTGCTATGCTGCAACACAACTACACTAAAATCATCACTCTCATTTCATAATAGAGAAGAAAAATATATAAACACAGTTTACACAATAAATAGGAAAGTGAGTATTTTCATAACTTAATTTTATAGCTGGAGAAATGTTTACTGGAAAGGTTCAAGTTTTGTTTCCAATTCTCAAAAATATCTAAATAAAAACATGAGATGACTCACCTTTACTTTCTAAAACTTTCATGTGTGAAGTTTATTATCCTTTAGGATTAACCATGATTGCTTTAGCTGGAGTACTGAAAATAATACTCAAATATAACCCTCGACCAACTGTTGGCTCCCTCTTCTTATGCCGCCATAACTTTTAAACCAAAAACCTCTTCTAATGTCGGTGAAACAGAGACTTTAACTATCTGGTCACGTCGCGTTTAAATTGCTTTGGGATGTCTACATCTAGGAATCATGTCACATCCAAGTAGTAGAATAAGCAGTGGGATTTGCTAATTATTGCGGTGCCAGGTGCCGTTCCCATTCTAGGCAGACATTGTCTTTGCAGATTAATCCCCATGGAATACAATGTTTTCCTTGGGACACAAACCTAAAGGTAGAATAAATAGTTTGTACCTGAAAGTTTCAAGACACTGGATTTACATAGCAGCCGATCTTTTAGATGGTCCAGCTGGAAATGCTTTAATTTCTCAAGTAAAACCTTAGCAATGGGTTCATATTGTACTCCAGACTGGGAACATATATTCTGCATCCAACATCTGATCTCAGGTTTCTTTTCAGTAAACTCCACCTTTGATTGTGATCTCCTTGATCTTCTTGGTTTTCTCTTCAATCCATTTCTCTCTGCGGATCTTCTCTGTGGCACTCATGAGGTCCTTTAACTTTTTAATCTCCTGCAAAAAGGGGGTGTGGTGAGTGTAACTGACCAGAGAAATACAATCAGAATCTAATAAAGATATTCATTAAAAAGCAGACAGAAGCCAGGAGGTGAGAAATCTGAGAGCAGTGGCACAAAAAAAAAATATTAAAAAGATAATAAACTGTATGATTTAAACGTGATGAATTGTAGGAAGTCACTCAGAAGACTCACATGCAGAGAGACTGTCCATTAGAAGTGATGTCAGACATACTGATGAAATGAGAATTTAATGGAAAAAAGGACAAAAATAAATGCGTGAGGCAGATGTGCAACAGATTCAGAAAAGAAGATCCAGTTACCTCACACAAGGGACCAAGAATTTGCCACACCTACAAGGTGAGAGAGAACAGGTAAACCCAAGAGAAAGAAGGGAAGGAAAACACGAGAGAAGACAAGAGAGAATTAAAATAGAAGCAGCACCCGAAGCAAAACAGTTACAAACAGGAAGAGACGGAGCACAAACTCAGGGGTTTATGGTGAAAAATGGTCTCACCCACCATTTCATGCTGCTGCTGCATTTGTGCAATCTTCTTGGTGTACTTCTGGTCCACCAGCTTTAGCTCGGCTACAACACCTTCACAGCGCTCACTCAGAGCTTTCTTATCGTTGATCAGCTAAGAACAGAGAGAGAAACTCAGTCTAGACAGCAGAAGTCGGGTGTTTTTGCAGCTTGGTTCCCACCTGGTCTATGAAAGTCAGGTGTCTCTGGATGGTGGCTTCATACTGTTCTTTCTGGAGCTGGAAGTTTCTGCTTAGTTCTTTCTCGGTCTCCTTTATGTGTCTCGCCGTCAGCTCCCTCTGCTGAGCCTGCAGGGGTTGAAAAACATAGAAAGAAACCAATCAGAAGCTATAAGCATACCATCAAACAGGACCGGGCTATGTTCTGCGCCACCTGTCTCACCAGTGCGACCTGCAGCATGTTGACGGTGCGTTTCTTCTCGTCCAGCTCCAGTTTGATCCTCATCATGGAGCTGCTGACTTCAGCCGCTGTGGCCGACACGTGATCGACGCCAACAAGCTCCTCTTCAGACAGGACAGCCTGAGAACAACAAAAAAGCGTCAGCGGCACACTTTAAAACACAGGGCATAAAGAGCGAGATCTGTGGCTTAAATTAAAAAGTTTTAGTTAAAAACGCTGAAACAAAAACCTGCTGATGATTGGAATCAGCGGAGAGTTATGTTTTTTATTCAGTGTAGGCACAACATCTTTGTGCTGTCAGACTGTACTGATAGGAAGCTTTTCCTCCATACAGGATACAAAACGTTTATTTTCATTATTAGCGTTGTGTTGTCAAGAAGCCTACTCCCGTAGAAAGCTATTAAAAAAATACATAAATAAAAAGTATTGTGGGACATGTCTTCCAATAATTCCAGTAGAGGACAGGAAGGGTTTAAAGTACTTAAAAAAATTCTACTTTTTATGCTCTTTCTGTCAAGAACCCTGAACCATGAAGCCTCTAACAAATCTAAAAGTATATACATCTTCTATTAAATACAGTTTAAAATACCATCTTTCTAAAATAGTAAAATCCTATTTAATTGACAATTCCATCGATGTTGCTGCTCTCAGTTGCATAGTGAATGTTAGCTGACTGCAAGAAGGGTAGTAACAGCCTGTATCCTGCTGCCATATTGATACAATAGTTCAAAAAGAAGTAAAAAAATTGTGTCAGGACAGGATCTGCAGTTCAATGCTTTACCTCTCTGTGTGACCCAGAGGTGACCGACCGTGGCCTCTCCTGCTCAGACTTCTCCATCTCATCCAGGAAGCTCATAATGCTCTGCAACTTGGCCTCTGAGAGCAGAGCGCCGCCGTCTGGTAGCGCAGGATGGTGATTCAGTTGGCCATGGCGCTCTAGGTTATCCGTGGTAAGAGAGTCCCCATCCTTCAGTGATATTTAGATGTGAGCTGGACAGCATCAGTTTCTTACAGTTTCAGTGAAAAAAACTGAAAGGCAACACTGACCTCATCTATCCAGGCATATTTCTCCTTCTGATAGCACCTCAGCTCTGGCAGTTTCTCCGGCCCCTCTTCCAACAGCTTCAGCGTGTCCAGCAGCTCCTTCAGGGTAGTTTTAGACTGGGCTCGGGTGGAAGGAGCTCCCTGATTCTGGTCCTCCACACTTAAAGACCTCTGCAGGATATCCTAAGGAACACAGACATTGGATGAATGTTACGAGAAGAAAAACAAAACAAAGAGGAAAAACAAAATTGAAAATGTGCCGTTCCTTACCTGGGAACACTGGGATCCTCTGTGATGGGATGAAACTGGGGAAACTGCTCTAAACCCAAGGTCTGCACCATCGTTCACAACATTTAAATTAAAGTCTGGAGAAACAAATTTAATTTAGATACTCAGAAACCCGAAATGTTTGGAAGGAGACATTGACTGATCTGGGATGCCACACCTGTGTTCTTGGTTTTGTTGTCTGTGGGAGACTTCGGGCTGTTGTTGCTCAGAGGGACTAGACTGTTGTTAGCGGGTGGGATCCTGAGAAGCTTCTTCCGTCCTCCTGCACCAGTTTTTCTCTGGTGTTCAGGCATTGCTTCAGATTCATGCTGTTCCTCTGTTGCCCTTTGTGCGGGTCTCTGCTGCAGCTCCTGTAAAACACCACCAGAGGGAGACCAAGCACCGTACAACAAAGAACACAAATTACTCAGTTAAATAAACGACTTCAGATGTTATCGCCTGAGGTTGACAGAGAGATGAAACATTCATATTTTATAAAAGATGTGGAGGTTAAGGGGATTGTGGGAAAAGAGGATAAAAACTCACCTGAGAGCCTTTGTTACTGGACAGCGCTGGAGAAATGAAGCTCAGCTCCGTTAAATCCGCTGTGATGTTCAAGTTAGACTCTGCTGAAATACACAAACAATCAGCGGTGAGACAGTCTATTACATCAACAACACATGTAACCATTTGAAAACTTGCTATAAGCCAGGAGATCTGCAGACCTGTGTTCTTAGTCTTGGTGTCCGTGGGTGACATTGGGGTACTGTTATTGTTTGCTGAGGTCTGGCTTTTGTCAGAGATCGAAATCTTGGGTTGCCTCTTTTGTCCCGTTTGCCACAGGTTCTCCACCTCGGATCCTGCTGCTGGCTGCACCTCTGCGGTTCGCTGCGCTCTCTTCTGCTGCAGCTCCTGCAACGCACCACCAGAGAGGCACAAAGGACGGTGTTGTAACAGCAATTACTTATTCAAATTAAATAATTAAGAAATAATTGTGTTAGCAAGTTTAGGATACTTAAAAAACTAAAGGCTCTGGGTGAGACCAGCTAGACTTCAGTTTTAACCTAATTTATCTGCAGTAAAGATTTTCACCTTGATGGCAGCAAGACGAGCAAGACGAGCTTTCTCCTCACGAATCCGCTTCCTTTCTTCACCTTTTCGCTGCTGCCCCATTTGATCGTCGTCCTCTTTTCTCTCCTCCCACTCCTTAAAGGAAAACTAGTTTAAATGTAACAGAAAGAGACGACCTGCCAGGACCACAAATGGACCAATACAGACCTTTCGTTTATTGGTGAGGATTTGTTCAAGGGCAGTCTGGTGGTTGTGTTTCCTCTTGGTCTGACGTCTGTACCAGCGCTGGATTGTGACTGCAGCTTGGTTCACCTGCTGGATAAATCTTTAGGTAAACAATACATGAGCTGTGAGCCAGACGCACAAACAGTAAACGTTCTCATAGTGGAAACATTTCTCAGCAGCTCTAACCTTTCTGCCTCCTCCTCTGTGACCTCCGTCCTCTGAGGCGGGACTGGGCTGCAGGGCTGAGCCGACACCGGAGATCTGTTGTTGGAGGTGGAAGACGAGGAAGAGAAGTTCTTCTGAGACTTTGTGACGGAACCGTTCTCGAACGTCGCCTCGTCGTTTGCCGTCGCCTTTAGGATGTTGCTGGAAGAAAATAAAGATGTTTGTGAGGGAAATCTAAAGGCGATCCCCTTTCGGCAGTTTTTTAAAGCAGAACTGAGGCGTACTTAAAGGCCGGCTTCTGGTTTGAGCTCTTAGGTGTGAGAGGCTTCTCAGAGTAGTTGTTGTGTAAAATGGTGGTGACGGAGTTGCCTACAGCTCCTTTGTTGCTCCTGCAAAAAACAAACAAAAAAAAATTCATTCATAAAAAAAGGGAATAATATTTTTAAAATCCTCTCCTGCATTACTTCCACTACACCTTGAGAAAGTTCAAGGTCAGCAACATTTATTGGCAATACAGTCAAAGATGTGGAATAAACCTTAATGTATTCAACTTCTATTTGCAACAATATAATTGTAAACTTAACACATTGGACTAATAAACTTTAATCACTTTTATTCAGGATAGAAAAACTAATGAAAAGATAATTGTTTTAGACCAAATCCCTGATGGTAGTTATTGATTTTCTTAACAGCTTTTTTAAAAATGTGTTGAACAGAAGCTTTTTTTTATGCTTTCCTGTTTTATGTTTATCATTAATCCATTAATTTCTGTTTTCCTGTGGCGTAATAATTATCAATTTGTGTTAATAACTGGCTAAAACAGTGCTCGAGGACAAAGTTCACCATGAGAGAGATGCCAAAAGAGAATGTGTGGATGGAGGTAAACTCTGCTGGAAGATTTAGCTGCACTTTTAACTATGGCTGGATTTTACATTTACATTTTAATTCAGCTCTGGTTGTTTTATACAGACATCCAGTCACAACAGACATAAATTCAACGCACTTCCCAAGAAAAAGGCAGAATAAATCTCCAACTAGATAAATGCGTGTTTGTGTGTTCTGCTGCCCACCTGTTGTTGGCGGTGAAGGTGGCAGCCAGAGGGACCCCCGGCTCTTTTTTCTTCAGGCTGGTGGGAGAGTCCACGCTGCCGGTGCTGTGGGAGCTTGAGTGAGGTGGAACAGTTCTGGGCTGATCATCCTTTCAAGAGGCAGAACATTTGTTCACGTTACACCACTGGAAACAATTGGCCAACATATTTTATTTTGACATCATTAACTGGTTGTGCTAGACAGCGGCCTATGGAGGTGGAACTGACTGGGCTAATGTGATGTTTGACTGTAAATACCAGGATGTTCCATGTGGTTCTCTCTGGGGAGGTCTTGCGAAGTCCCGCCAGTTTCTTCCGTCCATCAGAGCTGCTGTCGAACAGCGTCAGGTAGTCCTGGCTCTGCTCCGGACTGAAAAACATGCAAACCAGACTTGTTTAATCCAGGAGGCGAACAAAACCAAACCCCGACGGGTTGTAATTTAATCTCACAGACGCCTTAAAACGGGCTGACATGGCAGCTTTGGGCCAACACAGGTTTCATATTTGCAACTGCTGGTTCTCTGTTAGATTTTACCAACGGCTCAGATGATGTCGATGACTAGAAGCAGCTTTTTGTGATAAAGTGTTGTCATGGCAGCTGGATAAAAGGGGGCTCCTCCCATTGTGTTGTGGAATCTAGTGAGCTGCAGCAGACTGTCTGCTCAGGGGGGGGGGGGGGGGGGGGGGGGGGGGGGGGGGGGGGGGGTCTGTGATGGATTCCATGTAAATGTGTCGTATGTGGATCCCAAGGATCTCCGACCTCTCAGGCCACGATGAGCAGGTGCAGGGTGACCCCTTCTCTGGTCGAGTCCGTCTGTGGAAGTGCGTTACCGAATTTGTGGGTCTTCAGGAGGAGGGGGGGGTGCATCCAGCTGGCCCAGTGAAAAGCTATCCAACTACACTATTCAGGCGGCACATTCCTCCAGTTTGTAATGGACAAGGAATAGAAGCAGAGAGAGGGAGTTTTGAGTGACCCGCCGAGAGTCCAGAGAGACTAGATGGACTCTTAGGGGGTATTTTAAGTGTCTCTACTTTTAAAGCCCCCCCCCCCCCCCCCAGCTGAAGCAGAGCGGGTGGAGGCTGATGGCAGCTGCTGGACAATAGCACACACTTTCTTTTTACTAGCTACTGGCAGAGGGGTAACCTGACCCGAGAAGTTCTGGCACCTCCCCCCCTAACATGGAACAAAGAAGGCCCGGAAACCCCCAAGACCCAAGCAACTTCTCCCCGAACTATAACTTGGGACATGGAGTGCCACAGTTTGTATTGTCCAAACTGATGAAGCCTGATGGCTGCCAGCTGTCGCTCAGGCTTCTATTTAAAGAGCTCAGGGTCTGAAACAATCACAGACTGTTTGAGTTATAACAAAAAATACTTCCTTCATATTTTTTAAGGTTTGTGTTTCTTTAAAAGTTGCTTTAAAGGCTGATGTGAGGACGGAGCTGGCTCAGCCAGAGGCTCTGCAGTCATGAATCAGCACATCCTGTTCTGATTACACTTCACTGTGTCAATGTCAGTGATAGGACCTGTGCAAAACTGGTTTGACACAAAAATAATAAGATGAGATAATGATTTGAAAGCAGACCCAGTGCGCGCCTTCACCTCAAACTAAGGTTGGCCTGCTGGTTGACCTGAGTGGTGCTGTGGGATCGCCGAAGGTTCTTGATGGAACGGGAGCTGCCGGAGTTGGCGTTACTCTGTGGGTGGAAATGCTCGGTTAAAAATCCACAGCGGGAGTTAATATAAAACAGCAAACAGTTTGGCCACAGAAGCTCACCAGTGTGTTGCGTTTAGCTCTGCCATCAGCGGCCACAGACACCGACACGGACCGAGAGAAGTGCTTCCCTGGAGATGCACTGCTGGGTCGTTTGGATACGGAGAGCCGGGAGCCGAACAGGCTGAGGTCCACGGCATCTCCAGGTGAACGTGTCGGCACTGATGAGGGGCTGCGTGTTGTATGCATCCTGTTAAAATCTGGAAAACACTATAGAAAGGCAGTACGGAGGAAATTAAACATTAACCATTAGCATGATTTACATTATGAATTAAGACGATTAGTTAAATCTGGTGACATTTTACCAAAATGTAGAGGTTTGTTTTTGTAGCAAATCCAACTTAAACATAGAAAAAGTTAAAAATATTCAGAAAAGCTATGATTGAGCTTCTGTTTTGAAGAGAAAAAATGTAACTTTTTGTCCATATTTAGCTAGTTTAGGCAGCTAAAGTTAGACTTTAGCTGCCTAAACTACCACTGCTAACAGGCAACAGATATAGCAGCGATTGTCATGAAACAGTCAACATACAACTTGGGCAACATAAAAGCTTTAACTGAGGTTGTTATTTCAAAAAATAATATTAGCATTGGAACACTTCTTCCTTTTGTTTCGTCTTAACACACCACATGACTTAAAGACACATAAATGTTGTTTGCATTACGAATCATTTCCCATGCAGTCTGTTTATGTGATTCCTTGGCAACTATAAAAATTTGTGAGCCCTAACAACTAATTAATCTGGTATATTACAGTAAAAACCTCACTTTTCGCTGTATACAAACAGTGTTTTTGATTACCTTAAGGCTCTTATCAGCTTTAATTAATTGTTATAGCATGCTAACAATTTTAGAATCACTATTAATTGGCCTGCAGCTGATAAGTTGCAAACATCAGTGTAATACCAGTCTGTGCATAACAACAATAAATCATAATTCAACCTCTTAGCTAGCTGTTTTTAATAAGATTAAGCTTTTTTTTTTAAAGAAAAAAAACACTTGTCCCGATGCTGCCACGCCAACTGAAAACGGCAGAAGAGATTCTCCTCTGTCTGTTCTTGTAAACAGATTCACTGTTGCATCCACTCCTGTCTGTTGTCCAGGTGAACGTAGAGGAATTTACAGCCCTCGACATCTTCCTCCATGATGGAGACCGTGTTTCACATAACTGTTTGTTTGAGGAAGTCGGGTAAACATGTTTACATGAGGTCTCAATGAGCTGAACCACGGCCATGGAAGAAGCGGGTTCCTTGCAGAGCCACTAAATTCCCAGCCGCTGGAAGAACAATGATTTATGTGGGTATGTTTTCCGAATGTTTACTCTGTGAACCATAAATCTACAATCTGCTTTGTGACATAAATAACCGAAGGCATTTACGGTGGACTACAACTGAAAGACCGTAATAACTAAAAAGATACGTATTTACTGTTGGCATTCAAAACAGTTAAGCTCTATGCTTTCTTTATTTCAATGTTTAATATTGTTTGTTGTTTTTATAGTGTTACAACAGTAACAAGCTGAATGAAGGGACTATGGCAATAAATAATGGAAATTTGTTTCCAGAAACACACACACACAAAAGAAAGCACATTGTCGTTGTAATATCTAAAAAGAAATATAAAATTATGCAATTCCTATGATTTCTTTTATGTTGTAGCTTCTCACAATAGTTCAGCGGAGGCTTTAGATAAAGGAAATACTATTCTTTTTTGGGGGAGTTAGTAATAATTAAACAATAATAAAACTGTAAATCTGACTTTTTAAACACAACTGGAAGGCTGATAGTGGTGGAGACCTAATTTGCTTTTTTTCTTGGCCTTCCTCTGAATACAGCTTCACAATTTAAATATTTCATGACACCATTAGTTCTACCTCGTCGAAATTGACAATTTCATACCTCCAGACACATTTGACAAACAATAACGGCAACCGTGTGTTGTTATCACAGCATTAAAACCAGTTTTCTTTTTCATGGAGTCTGGTGGGGGAAGCGTTTCAAGCTAACTGTTCTTCAACGGTCCTAAACCCGACCAAAAAAGCAGCTTCTCCTCCGTAATAAACACTCACTTTATGGACGGGAAGGCATCTTGCTTGATACTCTGCAGACTTCTCCCACGGCCGTGACGTTTGTTTCCAAAACAGTCGTCAGATAGAGTGAAACCCCTCCGTGGACAGTGCAGTGGTTAACGCGTATCATCTCTGTGGAAACAAC
The DNA here is from genome assembly GCA_032876305.1 of Orestias chungarensis. Taxonomy (NCBI): domain Eukaryota; kingdom Metazoa; phylum Chordata; class Actinopteri; order Cyprinodontiformes; family Cyprinodontidae; genus Orestias; species Orestias chungarensis. Next base: position 7,357,506 of record JAVLVB010000001.1, on the reverse strand, counting down.
ACATAGTCCCCGCCCCCCGCAGTCTGTCATTGGTGGGTGGGGAAGCGTCGTTTGCCTGCTCTTTCATCTGATTGGTCGAAGAGAAGCGTCACTTTAATAAAGGGATTATTGGAGGCGTGGCTTTCCCCAACGGTTTGGTTGACTTTTAAACCAAGACTTTCTCAATCAATCACAGGAGACAAGCTTTCATTGGTTAGTTTATTAAATGGATTCTTTATAAGCCATAATTAAAATATACAAAATAATGATTAGAAACTGCAATATTTAAAAGACAAATGCTACCATAATCCTATAAACCATAATAAAAATATACAAAATAATGAAAAGAAACTGATGGTACCATAATCAAGTTGTAATTTAAAACAAGTACACTTCAGGTTTTCTATCTCCTTTTAAACTCCACAGCAGCCCTCCATACGTCAGCTCCTTTCTCCAGCGTGATGTCCTCTGGTAAATCATCAAGCCCCAGCAGAGGTGGAAGGTCTTTCTGCTCCAAATGAACCTCTAAGGTGGACCTGATGCTGCAAACAGCAGGACGGGGGGGACATGGAAAAAACAACTGTCAGCTCAGGATCTATTGCCCCCAACACATTCCCTTTCAGCTCCTGCCCAGCTGCCGCTTTAACAAGAGCAACCTGTGGTAGAGGAGGTACAACTTCAGCTGCTTTCCCCTAACAGATGGCTGCTTGGAGGGGTCACGACCCGATCCTGGAAGTCAAAAGGCTCCAAATCCCTGAGGGACGGGGAGAGTGCCAACTCAGACTGCCACACTTTGGTGTGATTAAAGCTGTCAGGAATCACCAGATTCCTTTAGATCAAGGTGGTCGTTTTTACAAGAACAATAGGCACACTTTTATAAAATAAAATTGCTCTCGCAATCTGGTAAAACAACATCATAACTCTACATTTTTGGGATGGTTTTATAAATTGGAGGCAGCCTGCTCCTAAAACCAAAAACACAAGTTTTAAATAGCTTTAACCAAAAGAAGAATGACTGTTTTTTTGCTTTATCTTACTCCCAGTGTGGCTGGTAGCTGTCATCAGGATTGGCGTTGCTTGTCTTCAGCAGCAAGATTTCATGCAGCTCCAAAGTGAAAGCTTCAACATCTGTGAGGGTGAAGAAAGCTTTCAGAGCTCTCCTCTCCTCCTCCGACAGCTTCTGCTGGAACGCCGAAGGTAGCTTTTGAAACGGGTCCTGGAACCAAAATTCAGATAAATCATTACACCCCAAAACCATAATCAGTGGTTTGGACCAGAGTCTGGAATCACAAAAAAAAATGTTTAGACTGGATTAGATTTTGGCATGCAATCTCTCTCTCTCCCTCTCTCTCTTTCGTATATGGATTTCTTCCATCACACACTCAAAAAAATACATTGTTTTTAAATAAATGTTTTTAGTTAGAAAATTACCCCCCAAAAAGTAGAAACTTTTTTTCCATAATAAGGAAAACGGAATCAAAAAAAGAAGTAAACGATAGAAAGTTGTTTTACGTGTTTTCCTTAGATCCGTTTGGTTATATCCCATTCTAATTACTAGAGTCAACTTTGGAGCTTTAAAATCTGTTAATAGAAAATAAGAATTCAACCAAAAAGCTTACCTAAAAATGTTAAACGTAAATATCTACAAACTAAGAAAAAAAAAAGTATATCACCACATCGGTTGTGTAACTAAAGCTTATTGATTTTTTTTTTACTTACTTGCTTCATGTTTAGCATAAGCTCTGATTTCCAAGATTTCAGAAGCTGCCAGGTGGAGATGCTATGTTTCAGTTTGCTTTCCCCGAGACCCTGAAGGAGAAAAATGGCCACAGTGTGTAAAAATGAATCCTAAATGTGACTTTTATTCAGACCTCTATATGTCCAAACAGATGTCAACAACAAGGCAGTAAGGAACTGAAACAAGCACTTCTGAAGATACAGCCGAGTTTGCAGTTTTCAAAACTAATAAGAGAATTAAGTAGTCTTTTAATTTTATTAACTTGTTTCTTCTGAGTAGATGTGATGTTTCAGCTTTGGAGAAGCTTAATAGAAAATCTTTGGAGCTAAAGATAAGGGTGATGGTTGTTAACTTCCCATTTGATCAAATTCTTAATTTTTTTTTCACTAGACACAATTTTTAAATGTTTTTTTTTTATCCCTTATTATCTTTTGCAAGATGCTTGTCATCTAATAAATACTATTTAAACACAAATTTGAAATATCATTTTACGTGATTAAAACTTATACTTAGCAGCATTTACTTCTGATGAAGTTCGATAAGTCTAGATTCAAACACATATTTCCATGTTGTAATAGAAATACCTTTGCTACATTGTTGGAGATCTGCGGGCCCATCTTTAGGGAGTCTGTAAGGTAGGACAGCAGCTGACTCTCCGGATCTCCACCCGTCTTTCCGAGGAAGCGAAGGCCGATTTCAATCACGAACACGGCATCGCAGACGTCAGTGTAAGAGCGCAGGACGGTGGTTGTGGCGCTGCTCACTGAGCCCTTTAGAGCTTCCTGCACCATAAACACAAAGACGATGAGAAGGCTGGAGTAGAGCAGCAGATGGGAGGAATGTGACCTCCAACAAAGTGGACTCTCTAAGGTCCATAAAGGAAACCTATTAAAAACATTCTGCAGCTGGCATTACTCAGCTCCAGGACATAAAATATAAGAATCTCTGACAAAAATAACTACAAATTTTTACCTGATGAATCTTTCCTCTCACTTCAGTTAGAACCACAAAAAAATCCTGCAAACGTCTGTTTAAGTACCTAGCGCTGTCCTGATGTAGAGAAAAAATAAGTAGATTAGCAGAACGTTGTTTTGCAGCACATACAGTAGGGTAGATATTTACCGCCTGGATGAGTGGTTTTCCAGCCAGGAAGCGCCGAGCCAGCTGCGTTTGGATGACCCGCAGGTCATAGCTGCTATTCGTCTGCCCACCTTTCTCCAGAGTGTAGTTGCAGTTGGCTAAAACGAGAGGCAGCAGCTCTCGCTCAGGGTGGCACAGAGTCAGCTGGGTCTCCGATATCCTCTTCAGTGGAACGCTGTAGTCACTGAGAAGGCATCAGAACAGACATGAAAACAGTGTTTAGAGGATTTTAACCTGTAGATCAGAGAATCATTAAATAATTATCAGATGTGGTAGGTAACGCAGCAAACCTCTTCTAAAGCTTTTTTGGACATGTTTACCAGATGCTTGTCCTTGATTTAGCGCTCTCTTTTTTTCCTAGCAGGTTTACCAGCTATTCTGTAACTACTGAGGAAAGTCATTGTTACAGTATGATGTCACCATGTCCACATTTCATAGAGACAATTGTGCACATTTTGGGCTAATAAAATGTAATGTTAATGCTAGAGTACCTTCTTCCACATGATCCTGCAGCAAAACATTACTGATGGCAAACTAAGAACATTTTTTTTAAATGGTTTTCTTTCAACATTGTTGATTTTCTTGGTACTCTTTTGAATCAAAGCCAGTTTTGTGTGATGACAGGACTCTGGATTCTCTCATCTGAGCTGAGGATCTCTGTATCTTCTGTAGCCCAAAATGTTCAGATTTGGTATCATCAGATCAAATGGTGCTCTTCTACACGTTTGCTACGTCCCCTATAAGCTGTGTGGCAAACTGCAAGCCTTATTTCTTTCTACTTATTTCTGATCATGGCCAGTTTTCTAAATGGCAATGCAAATAGTTGTCACATCCACAGATCCTTTCACTTGAGCTCTTTCTCCACAATCATTGCTTTCTGATCAATGCAACCTATCGGTTTAAATGAACAACCATGTCTGCATAAATTTGCCGCTGGTCCAGCCCATTTCCATTTTCAGATGATGGATTAAAAGGAGCTCTATAATGTACCCAAAACTCAGGATACAGTTTATAAATAAAGCCTGCAGCGTGAAGTCTGAACTTTATCCCTGACCAGTCTGGTGTGTTGGTCTTCATGTTGCTGTTTTGTCTCTAATGTTCTCCAATAGATGGATATTTAACATTCATTTCTTGGAATTTTTTATTAAATCAAAAGTACAGGAACCACATCATCCAGGAAATGTTTGAACTTAATGTATTCAAATTTTCTTTTTTAAGCTGCATCTTCAAGTTTGAAATGAACTGAGACGTTTGTGTGTGCAAAACCAACCTGTCCTCCTGCTGAGTCACTTTCCTGGCCTCCCTTACCAGGCCGTTATGTGTATCCAACAGGAAGTCAACCAGAAGTTGGAGACATGATCCTGGGCCGCGTCGGCATGGTGTCAAATACTCCCCAGAGCTCTTGACTGTCAGCTCCTTCTCACAAAGAGTTACGTCCAACCCCAAATCTGCAGCTAAATGCACAAAGACAAACAAGCATCATTAAAAAAATGCTAAAAAAGCATTTTTAAGCAGAATGTGAAAAATAAAAAAAATACATTTTTGAATCATACAGATCCTCAGAAGTTAAAAAATTTACATGCTGCAAATGTTACTCTTTTAGTTCCACTTCAACAGTTTTTTTTAATACTTTTAATACTTTTGTACATTTAATCAAGTCGTTAGTTTCTTAGTTACACCTTTTATGGCAGAATAAACTGCAGGCCCTAAAAGTCACATAATATTATGAGAGTAAACAGTGAAAACCTCTAACTGTTTACGTCAAACACCAGAAGACTACAAGAGAGTCAAATGAAACCCTGACATTCAAGGTATATAATATTCATTACTAAAAATGAAATTTTTCCACTTGTTTTATCACCTTCATTAAGCACCAGCAAGAGCTTCTGGGAGAAACACAGACAGTGATTTATAATGATGCTTATTTTATGCAAGGAAATGTGTTGTTAAACCTCGTTCTCAGATGGTACTTGGTTAATGTAAACTAAAAATATCAGAAACCTACAGTACTGCTCTTAAAATACATGTGTGCCTTTTGTCCACACCTGCCTACATATTTCAATTATTGACATAATAATTTTATAATGTTAGTAGAATAACTGCAACAACTGATGAGCTGGACAGTCGCTCTGCACTATTCGCTCTTACAGTTGTTTGCCACCTCGGCTCTGAGGAGGTTCCACACGCGGATGAATGTTCCCACCCTCTCAGCCATCACCTTCCCCAGGAACCCTGATGAGGACGAGGAGAGAAAGGTCGTTTGTGTATGCGCGCCTGTGTTTAGCTCCAGCTGCTCTTTCAGAGAGGGATTGCTGGTTTACCTGCAGTTATTTGCTGTAGGGTCTGAGCAATGGTCTGAGGAGCAGAGCTCGCTGACGTCAGTGGAAAAACCCTCAGAAGGTCGGACTGTAAAGCAGCCAGTTCAGGCAGGTGGAGGAGCAGCCGCACACAGTGTACCTGAGACACGCACACAGACAAATCAACTCCAAAAAATGTACATTTAACCTGGAAACTGTATTTTTGTACAAATTTTCCTACATGAGGATTGGTAAACCTTCTACCTTCTTCATGAACAAGCTGAGCAGTGGGACAGAGTCCTGTCCTGACCTCTCTTCCACCCGCTGAGAGAACCGTTCCACCGTCATTGTCTCACGCAGTGTCCAGAAGGACGAGCGATCCGTAGGGCAGTTACAGGGCAAGGACAACATCCTCCCAGGATCGGCAGACAGCAAAGTCATCAGGGGGCTTGCAGAGAGTCCGTCGTCGGAGCCGATTCTCTCCTGAGCGCCCGAGAGATTCTTCTGCAGATCCTAAAGCAGAGAAAAAGATCATCATAAATCAGAAATGTCGGAGTTTATAACATGAACATGTGTCCAGACCTAAAATCTCAGAACTTTGATGCTTTTCATGCTTTTACAGAATAGAAAATCTTAATTAAGTATTTAATACTGGTCAAATTATACTTTTGCGGAGCTCAACTACAAGACACATTAGGGTGAAAGAAAGACTGAATGGTTCAACAGATGTGTAACACATGCATGAACTAAAGAATGAATTCATGGATGGATGGATGGATGATATTTGAATTCTTCTTCTCACACATAAAGCCCTCTTAAATCAAGGTCCATCAGAGATGTGAAAACTCCATATGTTCCTAACAGAGCAGCTCACTTTCAGACGGCAGGTTTACTGAAGATCCCTACAACTTTTAAAAGCAGAATGAGAGGCAGATCTTTTAGTCATCAGGCTCCTTTCCTGCGGCAGACGCCCCGTCTAGTTTTAAAGAAAGGCTTAAAACTTTAGATATAATATCGTTCCTACCTGAAGTACCGGGTCTATGGCAGAAAGACAGAAAAGTTTCTCCCAACCCTGCCGATCTTGTCTGGTGGACAAAGCCTTTCTCGCTCCCCTGAAATCTTCATGAAATATTGGTGGGGTGAATGTCTGATTTGACTGAAAGAAGCAGCCAGTAAAAATTTGTTGTAAAGATTGTTTCACCTTCGGAGAATCTTGTCAGGATGAGATGAACCATAACCGCTGTGTTGTCCATGTTTTGATCCAGGGTTCGTCCCAAAACTTTCATGTCCCTTTCCAGGTGGTCCCACAGAAACTGGGAAACATCTGGCGGATGGGGACGGATCATGTCGGCGACTCTCTAAGATGAATTATGGGTTGTCATGTTTTAATATGATAAGATAAGATAAGATAAGATAAGATAAGATAGACTTTAATGATCCCGGAGGAAATTGTTTTGCCAGGGCTACAGAGTATCAATTAACAATTAACACGACACACTCATCTCACATACAACACAGTATAGTACACAATCACCATATAACAATAACCACACTACTATTTATCCCAATGTATCCCTCCTGCAGATGGAAGAGGAATTGTACAGTTTGATTGCCACAGGTAAGAAAGACCTCCTGTGGCGTTCTGTGGTGACTCTCGGTGGTCTCAGTCTCCGGCTGAAGGTGCTCTGACAGGCCGTCAGCGTGGCATGTGGAGGGTGGGAGGTGTTGTACTTGATGCTGAGCATCTTCCACAGCATCCTCCTCTGTGACACCTCCAACACAGACTCCAGTTCCAGTCCCAGGACAGCGGCAGCTCTCCTGATGAGCTTGTTGAGTCTTGTTGAGTCCATAATATGCTGGAACCATATTATGGTGGGATAAGAAATATCAGAAGAAGACTAACCCTGGGATTCTTTACAGCCCCTTGGAGCATAGCGAGGTGCGTTAGCAGCCGCAGGATGCCAGACTGAGCTGACGTCATCTGTCTTTCGGGAGCTTCGGACCTCTGATGAGCCTCGCCGAGGATATGTCCTGTCCTGGTCCGGTCGCTGACATGTTACATCAAAACAAGTGGATTAAACATAAAAATCTCCAATTTAAACCGTTCTCATGAAGCTAAATCAATCATTCCAGAAGCACCCACCTCTGTTGTGTGTTCTCACTAAAACCTTGCACGGGAACGTGACGTTCTCCACCAATTGGAACCCCGCAATCAGGACACATGGATTTAACCACTGGTTTTCCACACTAGGAGACAAGATGGGATTAATGAGAGATTAATCCAAGCTCATCTTATTCTGGTAATAATTTAGCAGGAAATCAAAAACACAGGGAATGCTTACCTCTCCCACATAACACACATGGCCATTGGCACAGACTAAAAATCAAGAAAAGTCACATTTGAGAACTCAATACTCAATTTATTTTACGTCTATCTTTATGCTTCTTGGTTAAAGGTTGTTTTTCTCCTTTGTTCTCTTGTTCTGTGCTGCTAAATTAGTTATGTTACAGTTTTAAGTAACCTCAGACTATTCCCACTTTACTGTAACAACAATTTTGATAAAACTATAAAACCTAAGAACCACTTATAATAAATCTTTATTAGCTTAATATGGGGTTCATAAAGTCTTACCGTATTCCCGAAGCTTCCCTTCTTTCATCACCCACTGTCTGGCCTCGTTTGTATGATCATCCGGCATAGTTGGAAGGTAAACGTTCTGGAAGACAAGGAAATGGAAACTTATTAGTAATTTTTGATATGATAAAACCTTTTAAAATGTTAATGAATTGTATTTTTTAACAAGAATCTGCTGCATTTTACAGTTTTAGAATTGTGCTAATCAAAATCATGCTGTAAAAGTTAATCTCGTGGTCATGATTGCAAACTATCTGCCGTCTCTGGGATGCAACTAACTTATGATGTCAGTGTGACATACAAATGGACATTAATTTAAACAAAAAAGAGCCGATGAGTTGATTTCTACATGAAAACAAACTTCTTACTTGGATATTCTCAGGCTGAAAGGCAATCTGATAGAGTGGGACCATGATAGGGTTTCTACAGAGGAGGACAGAGTCAAGATGGACGAGCAGCTCCAGCAGGGTTTGTCTCAGAACGGTTAGATTTGGGCTGATCCTAACACTGGACTCTGGATGACCGACACGATTCATCAGAAGAGATGAGCAAAAATTCCTCAACTCCTTCGTGTTGATGTTTCTGAGGAGAGCGTTCAGTCTCTCTCTCTCCTGTTAGATTGTACAAAAAGAGCTGTTAAAAACATTTGAGCGCATGGATTTGTTTTTTTAGGAATTTAAAACACAAGAACTTGCAAACTTGACTTACATTTTTTAACATTAAACAAAACAATACATTGAACTAACAAAATCTGATTTGGTCAAGACTCAGCATTGTTTTTCCATTTAGTCATAATATAAATACCAAAATTACAAAAAAACAGGTTTATGTCCTTTTAAATAAGAAACGGGATTATTTTACAACAATGATGTTCTCTGCGATTGCAGATCAAGCTTACTTTTTTATGACAATATAAACAATTTTTATAGCTATGGTAGGTAAAAAAATGCTGCAGATATCTAATGTTTATATGTTAATAAAAGCACATAGAGAAATTCAGTTGTGTACCTCAATGGAGGGCTTTATACTGGCATCAGATGATCTGTATCTACACACATACAGTCTAAACAGAGCCAAAGGCACCAGGCTGAGCTGAAATCCTCCCAGCTTCTGCAGGGACAGATGTAAAAAAAGCTTCGCTTGAATCCGGCAATAATATGGAATGGAAGGCAAGACATAAAAAGAAGCAACACAAAAGTAAAATAAATCAAAAGATAAAAGATAGAAGTAAAACATTACCAGCAGATTATCACAACGGACAGGTGACCGCTCTGTGCTGCTTATGATGTCAAATGCAGCTTTGAGGCAACTCACTTTTCTGACTGATGAATGCTTAAAAACACTCTTACCAACCTTGATTTTTCACTGCTTTGCTAAATCCTTTGCTAATGCGTCTTAAAGAAGTTAAAAAGATTATGATCCGCTGACCCCTAGTGTTTAGTAGGAGACACAACCACAATCACACTAATGGATGGCTTTAAAAGCACTTATTTCAAGTACCTGAAAGCTACATCAGTCCATAATCCCGATGGATAGCAGTAGTCTCAGCTCTGGAGCAACGTTTACCTGCAGCTCAGCTTTAAAGGTGTCAGTGTTGTTCTCCAGAAGAACTTGGGTCACAGCGATTCTCAGAGCCCGGTAGGATGGTCCACAGCAAAGGAAAGGATCTATGTTTGCTGGAATCATCTTCTAAAAGACAAAAAAAACATATTTTTTACAACCAACCCAAAAAACAAAGCCCAGTTACAACTTGCACAAAACTTTGGTACCTGAAGCCGCAACAGCTCTGTGGGGAAGATCCACCTCCAGGTCAAGCTGTTCATCAAGGACAGGATGCACTCTATCCCAGAGCATCTGTGCAGGGCTCGCAGCAGGTAAACCCTGAGCCAATCATTACCGTTGTACTTAAATAGCGCTTTCAACTGCTCCAGGTACTCTACCGGTCCACCTTGGTTAAGAGAAAACAAAACAAAAGTAAAACAGATATTCGCCTTTACAGTTTTAGCATTAAAGGAAAGAACAGCTGTTACTAAAATCAGACCCACCTTGATGTGCACACTTCTCAATCAGCTTAGCTGCCTTGCTCAAGCAAATTCTCAGTCTGGCGATGTTGAGGAGAAACTCTCCCGGGTCCTCTTGTCTGCCTGGAGTCTGTTTCCTTACAATCCTGCACAGAAATCTGATTTCGTCTTGCTGCTCCAAACCAGGATTCACTTCTCTGGCTGCCGAGCACATCAGGGAATCCTAAGGAGAAAGGCTTGAGATTTAAGCCGAACCCGGCTACATTTGTGACACTAGAACAATAAATCCAACACACAGAGTTTTGACAAGTTGTTCACAAAAAAACTAAAACAAAGTAATGAATTAAAGCTATTAAACCTGAAAGCAGTTGACAAACAGCAGGTAGAGTTGTGGGCGGTCTTCTTGATCCAAAAGGTTGTTCTCCAGATTCTTTAGGTAGTTCTGGATGTGAATCTTCACCTGGTCAAAACTATAAAATGAAATGATTAGTAGTGCATGGGGGATGATGGTCTGTATCGGAGAGATCTGTGGGAGTTTTCTTATTTACAGTCCAACACAAGGAAATGGTGGAATATTTTTAAATTCATATGGCATTTAAGGAAGGGTAAAGTATAACTAATATACCAAGTTCTTAAAATCTCAGTTCCTTAAATTCATATAAAGTCATTTCAATGTCATCCTAAAGCACATAAATTAAATGAATGTATAAAATATTCAGTTTATACTCATACATATATAGTGAATTCACTCCAATCACATAAACAGATCCAAAGTCGCTACAGTTAAGTTCAGGATATTAGACGAATTGGTATATCTGTTCTTCATGACGGAGGGTCAAAGATATTCATAAGAAGTCCTGTTTGTGGTTTTTGTTATGCCTTCTAGCACCCGGATCACACATGTGAAAAACATGTACCACATGTGCAGTGATGTGAGTCGCATGAAGAAACACATTTATACATGTGGACTTGGAACATGGTGAAAAAAACATTCTGTTTCCATATTTTTACATCCTCCCATGAAAACCCCATGTGATTCAAATCTTCCACATGTGATCCAATGTCTTGTTGTGTTTTTAAAGGTTAAATTAGGAGTTTTTAAGGAAGCTTTATTTAATGAGTATGCTACCTTCACTACAGCTTGATAAAGTGTTCACGCCCTCTCTCTCACCTGTACTGCAGCAGAAGTTTTGGCAGCACTGACCGGACCATCGGACTGTTATCAACACACTCCAGGAAGGGAGTGAGCTCTCTGGTGCGGTAAACATCTCCTGCAACAACATCGGAGGCAGACATATCGGTATTTACGTGTGACCTGGTATCTGTTCACTGACGAGGACTCGTCAAGTCACTGACCGTTAGCAGAGACAAGCAGGGAGAACAGCAGCTCCACCACGCCATCTTCGGGCGTCTGCCCCTCTGAGAAACAGAATCTGGACACCACTTCTAGGAAGAAGGAGTTGCAACAGCGTCTGATGGCTGCCTGATGCTCAAGAGCAGACCTGAAAGAAGAACAACAGTTACAGATGAATACTGTGTTCCCATGTTTTAAACTTATAAAGTAGATAAGTGTGTTAAATGAGAGAAATATACATAAAGGTTGGATCAAGATTTTTCAGCCCTACTCTTTTGCGATGTATCTTCACCTGTAAAAACATTTGTGACAGAGCAGCTCGTCACAATGATTTCAAACCATTCTTTCAGACTCACTTGACGCTATGGGAAACGTTTGGCATGAAGTTGTTGGGCAACTCTCTCCGGCATTTTGGGCAGGAACGACGGTTCTGCTGAACGCAGGTCTGCAGGCACGACAGGCAGATGACATGCTGGCAGGGCAGGACGGACGGCTCAGTGAACACCAGCAGACAAACTGGGTAAACGCTTCCGAACCTTTAACAAAAGAGGTTATTCATAATTTTATTCAACAAAAATCTAAGGCGTTATCATAACATACAATTTTAGATCCAATATTAAAGGTAAAATGATCAAAAAGTAGACACAACAAACACAAGGTTATTAGACGAACATCTGACCTGAGGTCCCTGCTGATGCACTCATTGTGGAAGGAATTGAGTATCCGGATCACCTGCTGCAGGGTGTTTGTACTTCTCATGTCAGGAGACTCCTGCATCAGCTGTGGGGCAAAAAAACACAACCTCCTGCAGGTTACGAATGCATAGAAGTATTGATAAAATCAACTAATTTGGTGCTTTAATGTCCTTGCAGAGAAAATTCTTCACTGTACTTTGTTTCAATCTGACATAAATACAGTGAGAGAGATTTGTCGAATTGCTGAAGAACTTTCTCACGTACGTTTAAATGAAGGTTGCAGTGTTTCAGAGACAGCTCTGTAAGCTTTGAATCTTCTTGTTTTGCTTTGAAAACGATCTGCTGGATAAAGGATGCAACGACAAGCATCCCGTGCCACATTGACCTGGAAGTATAAAAAATATATATATATATTATAAAAAAGTCCTACAATCCACATGTTTTTTTTAAGGTGAAAATAAAAGTTTTTACAGAGACAAAATTTCTGAGTTCTGTATATTTTTAGCTTACTATATCTTTTAAAATAGGTTTACTATGAATTTATGGAAGATATTTCTACAACAGTCGGACATAAAATATAAAAACTTCAAATAAAAAGAGACTAATAATTTTTGGCAAGTCCAAAACAATTTTCAAATTGTATATCAATTTTGCCTACATATCCAGAAAACGAATCAACTGGAAGAACATTTCAGATAGACATAGACACTGGACCTTAGTTAGACACACCTAATGGAGGCCAGATGTTGAAAACAGGCAGCGCTACAAAGAGCGCCGTACTTCTGACTGTAAGCTCTGTCTAGACACGGCTGAAGCAACTCCACTCTGCTTACAAACAACCTGCATTCATCGAGGGACGTCACAGTCAAACGTTTCATCTGCTCGACGCAGATACCTAGAGCCAGAATATCCTCCACCTGCACAACACATTACAGCAACGCTCAGATTGGTGAAAAATGCTTCAGCAATGCGCTTCAGACCAGAGAAAGAAGCTCTGTGTAACCATTTCTTTCGGATCGCTCCTCGTTGATCCTCGCTGAAGAACATCTGCGGCTAAGTGTGGCTGCAGGAGAAACATGTGGCAGAGCAAGTCCAATCTAGCAGCAAAATATTTTGCAGCTGCCATGATCCAAGCAGGAGAGAGATCAGCAGCAGCTCCCATGGATGTCTGAAGCTCCATCAAACAGCCCTGCAAGGCTCTGGTAAATACCTGTAAATCATACACTTGATTAATTCAGGTTTTCATGTCCCAATCAAAGCAAATTTGGTTTACAGACAATATGGTTTTTTTTTTGTGTTTATGCCACCTTAGTGTAACGGACATAAGTAATCGTAATGAACGCATAATGACGCATATTGGCAGAAAGAAACTGGTCCGTTGCTTCCTTAAAGCTTTAAACCTGTAGCTTGACTTTAAGGGTGCTCACAACACTCCAAACCCAACACATTTCCATGTTAGTTGTTTAGTTTCCAACACAGGCGATTGAAACGTCTTCGGTGCCCCGTTAAGGGAAATGTGGCAATGGTACAAGTGAAGCAGCTTCTATTTGGATTAAAAACTCATATGTAAACGCAACGTCATGGCCAGATTGATTTTGTGCCCATGTCAACAACACATTAATATTATTTAATCTGAATACATTAAAATCCCATCAGGGAATTTTGCATATGCAAACACAGCTAATGATCTATGACACAGGTTGTAAAATAGTAGAATAGTGTTTTCTTAAAAAGAAACATTTTTATAACTTGTGGTCTTGCTGCTTGAAAACAAAAGGATTGTTACATTGTGTGACAAAACGGTTTTTAAATTTAAATATATTTTTTCCTTTGTCTTAAATTAAAATACAACATCCTATTGCATGAAAAATCTCTTAACCTTGAGTTCATCCTTAGACTTTATCTTCAAAGTCAGCAGCAGGAAGTCATGCAAAAACAGAAGACCGCATTCGCATCGCTCCTCCTCAGACAGATTTTGGAAGTGATGGCCAAGCGCACTGCTGGAGAAGCTGCTCACAAACTGGAGAATCCTCTCTGTGTACCCTTCTTTAGAGACTGGAGAGCAAACCATTTTACAAAATGTTTCTAAATGATTTAATATTCGACTGTAAGCTGGTTCCAAACCTGGGATGAACTCAGACACCTCCCACAGGCTGTCGAGGGTCATTTTAATGATCCAGCTGAATGGGGCCGAGCATGGCTGCTGCTCACTATCCAACAGGAAGTGGTGCTGCACCAGAACCTCCTGGTCAGAATCACTGTGAAAAAGTAATGAAAGCAAGAGTAAATATTGTTTAGAACAACGGGTTACTATTGTTAAAAATAAAACAATAGGTCTGTTATTGATGTTGTAGGATCCTGAGAGTGTTCGGTAAAAAGCGAAACGTCCCCTCGATACCTTGGATTTTGTGGAGGTGTTAGGTGTAAAATCTGTGAGTCTGCCATGATGTCCATCCAGAACTTTATGAGACCTGGACTGAGTCTCTCAGCAGAGAGCAGGTCCAGATTGGAGTACCGGTCAATCACCTCCAAGATGTTGGCCAACACCGGTGTCACCGAGGACTGAAGGCAACGCCACAGAGTATGCCTTTCACACACAGAGAAAATAGGATGTTAAGTGTGTATGAGACAAACTTAATGAATGTATATTTGCTGTTTGGAAAGGCCCAAACAAGGATTGGAGTTGTGAATTAGCTTTAGCTGCTTCAAATATTGCTGTGTTGCTATGTTTGCGTTGTCCCTTCCAAATCATCAAATTATTAATTATTAAAAATAAATCAACAACATTTTTCAGTTTTGCTGATTTTACTATATAAAAGTACATGTTTTTTGTACGATTCTACAATTACTAATAGAAGCTTTACTTAACTTAGGCATTTATTTGCAGAAAACAAAAAAAACAAAAAATACAAGGTAATCTTCAAAATATGAATGATTTTCCACTTTTGAGTTAAGAAATATGTATTTTGTGGATTATTTGCTGAAAAGTGATCACCTAATAAATACCCCAGAGAGCAGAAAAAAAAGTGCGCCTCATCTCTGACTCTTCAGATTTGGTAAATGTTTTTCCTACCAGGAATCTAACTATCCACTGCTTTCATTTTCCTCTCAGCTTGTTCAGTGATGACTTTTTTTCAGCTATAAACCAACAAATATTAGGATACAGAACCACATGTTTTTTTTAAATGTAAGAAAATGTTTGAAATCACATTTTTAAGAAAATAATGTTGCTATTATGAATTAAAGTGGTCAGATTTGTAAGATGAAGAACAATTAAAGTATATAGATCATATGATCTTATTACCTCAGAGTTCCTCCCTCCTGCAGGGCTTGGCGTTTCTTTGCCTCTCTGCTGACCCACTCTTTCGGAACGTCCATAATTTGTTCTCTCTGAGCTACGGTCTCAGCCAGACGACTCAAAAGCACCTCCTGAAAACGAGCTTCAATAAACACCAAACTTTGATTAGAAAGGCACAGGACCTGATTTCCAGATTACTAAAATCTCTGATCATTTTTGTTTCGTTAGACAGTCAATGTGTCAAATCTGTTAGAAGTTACCTGCAGTGGGATTTTGATCATTTGACAGATGCGTTAGCAGGATTTTCATACGCTGCATGCCCCTTGATGTCAGATAGTCAGGGTCCCTTAGTAAACCCACAGCTTTTTGGATACAAGACCGGACTAAAGACAAACTGTGAAGGTGTGGTCTCTCCACCTGTATAGAGAACAATATTTTTTTTTTTAAAGATGATTAAAATACCACAAGCGAGTTTGTAATTTAACAACCAAAGTTAAAACTTACTTTTCTGTCACCTTCTGACTTGTTTGCTAAACTCGTTTCCTCACTGATGTTTTGATTTTCTGTTCAAAATAAAAAATCAATTTCACCCATGTCGCCTTCTTGTACAAATTAAGTAAAATGCTTTGTTATGTTATTCAGTAGAAATCTTACTTGATGTGTATTTTATAAAACATTTTGTATATAAAACAGGAAAAAATATGTCCCCTGAGCAGACTGGATAGACCTTTATCAGCTTCAGAATCTTTTTTTTGTGTGGGTACAGAACCAGAACTGGCAATCCTGTAGCACAATCTATTGTTTCTAATCTCAGCAGCTGCAATGTCTCAGCTAAAGAAAATCATTACCTCAGAATGTGGCTGTCCCCACTGTATTTCACAATTGGGATTGTGTTTAGTTTTATGTAGTTTTCTAGTACTTTTTATATACTATAAAAATGTTCCAATTTGGTCTCATCAGATCATCAGCTTGTGGAAAGCTGCAAAAAGTTCTTTTTAAAGGCTTTCATCAAGGCCAGATTTTTTAGCTCTACAAAAAATGCAAAACTAATGCTGAGTTTTGAAGTTATTGGTAAATATTGTACCAAGATTTTACTCTCTCTCAATAGCTTCCATCCTATGTAAATCTTTCGTTTGAAATCAACTGATTAAACTTGTTTTGTATAAAGGCCTTTTGTTTGAGGATGTTGTTTTCACCCATACGCAAACAATTAATGATTTTATATAAAAAAAAACACTTTTATCTTATTTTTTTGGAGTATTTTAATGCTGTGATTGATTGCTTGTTTTTTTTTTTACTTCAAATGTTGAAATAAAATGACGACTACGGCCCACGTGGTGTTTTATACCTTGCAGTTCAGGTTTGAGCAAGGTGCTGATGAGAGTTCCACAGAAATCTGACAAGTTCAGACTCATGACATCTGAATCCCTCAGGTCATCAATGTGGACTGAATGCCAAAATCCTATGATACAAATCACAAGAAAATAAGCTTTCAGTGTGTTTTAAAAAACACAATGTGCACAGTGCATTTAAAATCTCCTTCGATTTAACCATTACCTCCTTGAAAACCAATGTACCGGACTTGGCTTTGAATCCTTGAGACCTTAACAATGAAAATCACCCAACACGTCTGCATATTCATTGAAGCCATGTAATTCATGGTGCAGTATCTGTTGGAAGAAATACTCATAAAACAGACATATAAAATGAAACATGCACTCTACATAAGTTAGTAAAGAAAAGGAGACTCTACTTTGCCGATGCGATGAGCTCGTCGCTACACTGGGACTCCTCGAGGTCCATCTGGATCACCAGAAGATGAAGAGAGTTGCTAGCGCCTTGGAGGAACATCCTGATGCATACAAACATAGAAAAAGGGTTTGTTAAATTTAACGTTGGTTTATTAGGGTGTTTTACATAAAAAGAAACAAGGTAAGTTTATTTTTTCAACTCACCTGTTATTTCGAGGACATACTAACAGAATCGTTATGTTTATGTGTTGAATAAATTAGAAGCAGTCACAGGTAAGTAACAGAGGACTTAGTATTTTATTTTTGGTTATTTTATCTTATGTCATCTATAAATGATGCTTGGCTAAACGAGTACTAGAAAGATAAAAGAGGCGGTACTCTCTTATACCTTATTTTATTGGAGAAAGAGACTTCAGTGTCAAATTGGTGCAGAGACAGAAGGAGGATCCTTTTTGTAGGCAGTCCTAGAGCATGGGCTACAACCCTTACATCTAATTTCGTCATCAAGCTGGAGAACGTTGTGATCTATAAAAAAGTGAGCATTGCAGTCAAGTGTTTGTATCGCAAGGAAACAGTGAAGGCGGAGACGAGATTATTAGCCTTACCTCTAGGAACCTGCTGAACACGGGATGTGTGTTTAAACAAGCTCCCAGAAAATCGCGGAGTGAGTGGTGATGTTGTTGCTGGAAGTACAATCTCTGAAGTTTCTCTCTTTCCTGATTAGATAAATCTGAATATTTGAGCCTCACTACAGCATCAGGGGTAGCACAGTTTAACAACAAACTTTTGGCCAAGCTGAAAACGTCTTCATCATTTTCTTGTTTTTCATAATTTTCTGTCCCCAACATCTCTTCATTCTCCAAAATTACTCCATCATCCCTCACTTCACTGGATTCAGTTATCTCGGTTTCTTGCTCATTCTCTATTGGATCAACAACCTGATTGGTCTCAATCTCTACCACTTGGTCCTCGTCATCTGGCTCAAGTGTTTTTCGTCTGTCCTTTTCATTCTTTTCACCTTTTGTGTCTGAAGCAGTTTGTTGTCTCTGTTCTAGTGCTTGCAACACAGCACTGGCACATGCATCATTGTGGAAGCCAATAAAAATGTCAGAGGGCTTGAACTCCTCATTGGCATCTCCACAGAACGCCTTTATCCACTCTCTCAGTTTGTTGAGAACGCGGTGCTGCCATACTTCCATATCAGTGCTCCGATCCACTCTGTGTTTTTCCAGCCTGTTGATGAGGGGAACCGGGAAGTGCTCATACACCTTCTTCTGGTCTTCCACCACTACCAGGCGGAAGTCAGAATGAACACGACATTTGACTCTGTGAGAGCCCAGACCCAGATCAACATACTGCTGTTTACTGAGGTAAACATAGTACTGGTTCAAGGCATCATAAAGACTTTCATAGAGATTCTGCATGTTTAGGAGAACAACAGTTCTTCCAGTCTCCATGCAGGTTTTTACTCTGTTGACATTCCGGCAGATTTGGCCATATTCCTGGTCTTTTGGGAATCCTGAGCCAAAGATGATTTCAGCCGGTGGATAGTCTACCTTTGCAAAGACTTGTTGCTGAAGGATATGCAGAGCTGCATTGTTGGTGGTCAGCAACAAGAGATAACGGCTCTCCTCCTTGGTCCCATAGTCAAGATTCTTGAATATCATCTCCAAGGTTCTTGGTCTGGGAATTTCAGTTAGATCTTGCAGGACTTCTTGAAAAAATAAAACTGGATCAAAACCTTCGGGCTGTCCACTAAAGTTTCGAAGAATGACTTCAACTAGCTGTTCCCCGTTTGGCTCATTTTGGGTGGCCTTAACTGTGGCAAACAGCATTTTGACTAGGCTGTAGTAATCCCTCAGGCCAAAGAACTGATTCTTTGACGTCTCATTGCAGATATTTAAGAATGCCTTGGCCAACGATGGGAAGAGATGTTTTATTTTTTGGAGGATCTGCTTTGAGGATGAACAAATTCCTTTGGCAGTCTCCACCAGTTCATCCTCACTTGGGTCCCACCTTGACACAAATATTCCCCTGTTCATTTTTGCTGGGTCAAGTGCCCAGTTGGAGATGCCCACAAACCCAACCTTCATGTATGGATCTGGTTTGTCATTGTCAATACATCCATCCTCCAAAAGAGGATGAAGTGTCTTTAGTGGCATCTGCGGAGAATCCTCTGCTAGTCCTATCTCATCTAGCACCACCACTGACACATATTCATCCATGTTTTTGTCCTTTTGGAAACGAGAACAGTTCCTAAATGTACCTATAATGCCTTCTGGACTTGAGTGAGGGCTGCATTGGAAGGACACCATGTGAACTTCCTTCAGTTTCTTAAATAGCTCATAGTGGGAGTTCTGGCCCTGCATGGCATCAGCGACAACGGTTTTAGCAAGAGACTTGGAGCTACCTGGTTTCCCAACCAGAAAAAGAGGGATCCTCAGTTCTATACAGACCACCATGAGGAACACATTCTCTTTAAGTGCAATGTTTTTGGCAATGGTCGCTCTTGTCTGAACATTCTGAAGGAAGAGGTCCTGACAAGATGAAATCTCCTCTTGCAATGATGTAACGCAGTTCAGCGGTCTCGGAAAGCACCTACAAATTTCTACTAGATAATCTTCTTTGGCTACAAGAGATGGGTAGTAGCATACACCAACAGCTAAGATCAAGCACTTCAATGTTTTTTGATCATTACTGAGATTGGTAGGGTTTGTGAAAAAATCTTGGCTGTGTTGGTAAAACCAAACTAACACTTTCATGGACCTTTCTACATCTCTCAGACTTACAAAACTACATTCATTTTTCCAACGTCTCATATATTTCTGTGAGGCAGCCAGCACATTTGAAATGACATCCTCACAGGTTGCTGGCAAATCATGATCTGAGATTTTCTTCTTAACTATCTGTTGGATGTAGGAGAGCTCAGTTAAATCACTCAACTGGCCAAAGTCCCACACCAAAGACACCATGCTTGGAGGCAAAGGTTGAACTCTGTACACCAGCTGCCTCAGAGGGACTTTTCCTAGGCGGTCTTCTGTTTCATCTGCCTTCACTCTGTACCCTAGTCCTGCTCGTTCCAAACGATCCACCATTTCAGGTGAGTGTTTCCTGTAAGGATTACAGGCAGCTATTATTTTTAAACCACTTTGTGGCCTCAGAGGTTCTCCTTTCACTGTTTGGTCACACAGAACTTCCTTTATGGCAAAAATGGCCTCTGTGGTGTTGGCTTCATCAAAGAACAAAATGGTGTCAAGGTTGTACTTCTGCTTATTTCTGTAAGCAAGCACCTCAGCCTCCCGCACCTTTCTATAGATCATTTCAGCGGTGGTTCCTCCATGTACTTTAACAAGAACCATGTTCTCTATTGGTCTTTCCTCCCTTTGCAAAGTACAGAGAAAACGGACCAGTCTGGTTTTTCCACAGCCAGTCTCGCCCATGATCACAACTGGAATTCCACATCGGAATCTCATTTGTATGGCTAACATCTTCATGACGTTGTCTGCAGTGAGCTCGTATGTTGGGTCTGGATCAAAGCTTCTATCCCTTATTCCTTTGATGGCACCAACAACAGAGGAAATCCTTTTGATTTTGTCTGAACGGGAGAGATTGTTAAAGTCCTCAGTGAGAGAAATCCTTTGTCGTTGCAAGCCATGGAAAAGTTCTAGTGACATTATGTTCTCTATGAGAATCTTATTGGTGTGAGGATCAACTGCTCCGAGTGTGTTCTGCCGTTGACAAATCTTCACGTTAAAGCCGAGGAAAGACATTGAAGAATGGTCTGCGTTAAAGAAAATGTATGGATGTGATTCATTCTCCCATCGCTTTCGAATTGACAGATGAGTGAGAAGGTCATCTTCTAGACGGCTGTTGAGACGCAGAGTGGGACTTTCATCAGATGTGTTCAGAGACGGTGAGGCAAAATCTCTTGCCATGAGAATCATGAACTTCACAATGAAACTCTTAAAGCCTGGCAGCTGGTCAGCAAGAAAGTCTGGATCACAGAAAATAGAGTTCTCACAGTCTTTTAGTTGTACATTAAGAAACCAGGAGAAGTTCTTCAGTTCACCCCAAGATGGATCTTCCATGCCACAGTACAACAGAAAGAGATGCAGACAATCTGTGTGATTACCAACTCTGTATTCTTTCTGATAGTTAAATCGATCCAGAGGTCGATTCTGGTTGTAAAGCTGTAAGTATTGATAAGGCCGTTGGATCCCCTCACTAAAAAACTCCTGTTCATCTACAAATGGGTCAAAGCATCTTTTTTCTATAACCCTTTTACTGGCCAGCAGTTGCATTACTTCCATCGGAGCTTTGCAATGGATGGTGGGAAGAATTTCAAGAAGTCCGGCCTTTATCTTAGAATACAAATGATAACATAATTAACACATGATATGTCAAATTGGTAAATACAGATTTTGTAAATATGTATCAGCATTTAGGCTAATATTTCATTACTGTGAAACCTTTGTGTAGGAAAACATTTCAGATTGCATCTAATAAAGGATAACAAACACACATTTTTACCTGTTTTGCCTTGTTGTGATGGGATGTGTTTGCTTTCAGGACTTCCACTGTGATCAGATTAGACTCATTTTTTCTCCACAGCATGCCTTGACTGTCGCTTAAACAACCCAAAACCAACAAATGGAACAAAAGCTCTTCCAGACCTGAGCGAACCTGAATGAGGAAAAAAGTTTGATTCTTATGGGCTAGCAGCAAAAACACAAACAAGACAATGACAAAGTAAAATATGGCTACTCACTCCTGATGAGTCAATATGAAGAAGGATAGGGTCCTGCTCTCTCAGCTGGGACAGTTTCTCTGTCAGAGTGTTAACCAAAGAGTCGATATCCACACTCGCCTCAATCAGACGGATTGTCACATGTTTTGCTTGTGGAGATTTCTGCTGGAACTTCTCAAACAAGCGCTTCACATACAGGGACTTACCTGTAAGATCGAAATTTCTGTTATCAGTATTTTCTCCATAACACCAATTACTGCAATTGAAATGTCAACCTTTTTTACTGCTGAACGAACAAACGGTTTTTGCTCACCAACTGCTGGGCGCACGGATGACACTATCCATAGAGAGAGTTGATCTGGAGAAACCAGTGAGACTGGGTTTTGGGACATGTTTAGGGTGAAGTGGTTATGGAGATATTTTCTAGCTCTTTCATCTGTTATACTGATTCCAGTCTGTACTTTGTAGTTACTGAAGTACGATGGGACACATCTGTGCTGGTCCCCAACAGGACTGACAATCACAAAACAATAATGTGGGTCAGCAATTCTCTCTAGGCTTTCATAGAGGTCCACCAAGGCTTCACTGGCTTCATAACTCAGCATCCCAGGGTTAACCAGACAATAGATCTTCTTCTGCCTGCTGTCTCTAGAGGCTTGGCAAAGAGCTCTGTGCAGAAATATTTCTACCTCTTCTTTAGTTGTTTGTTCTCTGCAGACCATGACTTCGTCAGAGGATGGCAGAGGCTGCTCTGGACTCTCCAAGTAAAAACATAGAGTGGTGGTGAAAATTTCTGCGCTTGGACAGAGGACAAGGTTTGGCTTTCCTTCTTGGAGAAATGACGGGAGATTCCTGATCATGTTGATCTGATTTGTTTCAGACAGGCACACTAGGAGGTGAGCAAGGGTCATGATGTCCAGGCACTCACCAAGGTACATGTTTCTCATGAATCGCCTCCACAGATTTTCAAAACCATCAATTACATGAGCACCATCCTCATCTTCTTCTTCATCTGTTGAAAACTGCATTAAATCATGATCCTCCTTCAGGTCTCTTTCTGCATGTTCGGTTACAGCTGCAGTTGCATCCATGTAATCAGCATTAAACCCGTCATCATCATCAGAGTCATCGTCATTCTGTGAAGTCCTGCTCAACGCATTATTATAAGCTATCCTAAGATCACTCAGCGTGCACTGAGGCTTTATGGGATAAAGCAGGTGCCACAGCTGTGGGGGAACCGATGTCTGACGTTGGCACACTTCGTGTATCCAGTGGCACATGTATACCAGCTGCTCTGAGGTGAAGTGGTTCAACAAACTGAAGCTGGAGCGCATCTCACCAATGAAAAAACACCATTCTTTGTGGCAGGAATCCATTGACTGAGCCAGTTTCTGTAGCTGCTCTGTTATTTCTCCATAGTAGAGGGTCTGTTCACCCCCAAGGGACAAGAAGGTGATGGTGATGCATGGCTGTTGCTGTGGGCAGCCGTGCACCTCAGCAGACCAGTCCCTGAAGAGCATGTTCCCAGATGTTTGCATTTGCAGAAGCACAGATCCCACTCTCTGAACTCCTTGAAAAACCTAAACAAACAAGAAAAAAAAAACAAGATAGAAAGGCAAAAATATAAAGCAAACTTGTGGAATTACATCCTTTAAAAATTTAAGTCCATTTTAAAATCAAGTAAAGCAGCAGCAAGCATATAGGTTTTATTGACCAATACAGATTTCATGATTTTCTCCAAGATGCTGATTGGAGCATTGTGATTTTTTAAAATCAGGTTTAAAGCTAAGTTGGTTGCAAGTTTTGTATGATTGAACCCTTTTTATTCTTTCAGATTTTTTTTTTTTTACTCCTGTGTGTTCAGAATCACCACCCTGTACTCTGTAGCAGTAAGTCTCATACAGAGTATAGCTGCTGTTGGCTCCTTTAGGTCAGCTAAGTTTGACTTCAGTCATTGGCTGTCTCCTGTTCTACTTTTTCAAAACAAAATGGTAGATAGAATATCTGACAACTGAAAACACTACTTCAGTTTGGGTGGGTTATAATGAGGTGTGAATGATCACTAGGTTTATTTAAGTACTGCAGCATTACAAATGCTGTGACAGGCATTTTTTTAGTAAATATAAAAATAAAAAAAGCTTAATTTTATGATGAAAGTTCAACACTTTGCACATCTAAATATATGGATGTGGAAAAATAAAAGTTTATAAGAAAAACAACACAATATTTGTTTGGAAGGATCAATTGGCGACACAAACTGATGCAGGTCTTTCTTTGATTAGTCTTGATATAATTTAGCTCAACTTCTCCTTACAATAGCCTGAATTAATCCTGTGAAGAAGAACCTTGAATGGAGACGTATTCCAATAAATTAATTTTAAAAACTTTTATTGACTTATCGTAGTTTATCTCTAACACGAAGGCCTTTTACCTCTGTGAATCTGTTGACCTGTTCCCTGCCGTGTTCCCCTTTAGAAGACATCAGCATAAGTTTGTTCTGTAGCTCCAGCAGATCCTCAAGCTTATAGCGTTTCTCCTCTTTACTCATTTTTACTGTCACCAGAACCATGTTTTGAAGACATCTCTGAGAACAGATAAATGAGACGGAACATGAGTTAAATCCACCTGAGAAGCTCTTTAACATCATGATGAGGACTGACTTTACCTTCTCCGTGCTTGCACTAGACCAGCCAATGTGATAAACTCCATGTGTGTTGATAGAAGAAGCGAGTGAGAGTGAGGACTGCTCCACAGAGCCGTGAGTCTCCTTCAGCGCTTTCAGCCAGGTCAGCAATCGAGTCGACTCTCTCTGAAAGACAAACCCAGGATTGTCAACATCACTCCTGACTCAAGATGTGCAAAAGTTTAAAACCAAATTGAGTTCCTTATTTTTGAGTACAAGTTCTTTGAACATTTAAAGGGGATAAATTAAAAGAATTTAAAGTTTTTCTTCGTTTTTTGTCATTTTTACTTTCCTTAGTCGGCTGTTGCAATTAAAAAAATAAAAAAGTAGATTAGTACCAGTTTGTCAGGGAGCTTCTCATCTCTGCTCTGGGCATCCCACACCTGCTGAGCACATCTCATGAACTCCCGGAAGTCGGCTTCAGGCGAGAGGGAATAGAGCAGAGGGCCATATCCCATCACTGCATCATGGAAACAGGCTACCTGGTCGATCTCTACGTCGTTTTCTCCAGCAGAAATCGAAGCCAGTTCGACATAAACCTTGACATCACTCATTGCTGTAAAAGACCAGAATAGAGAGCAGTTACATTTATAGTTACTTTATGCAAGGCTAGTTTCAGGGATATTTTTTTATGCTGTCAGCCTACTTCCGAGGTTGTTTCTGACCCAGCTAATCAGACTTTGGCTTTTAAGAAACTCTTCCAGACATGCAGTGTGCTCCCTTGTGACAGCTGAAAGCTGCTTTCTCGCATGAAACAGGTCATCAGTGAGAGAGCTCAGGACCTGCTGCTTGAAGCTATCTTCATTCTGAAGAAGAGACAAAGATGCACTTGAATCACATAACCGCAAATAAATAATAAACAGTGAATAAGTCAATACATGTAGTTTTTAGACATTGGAAACACTTAACTATAAAAAAAGGAGCACAATTGAAAATCTTTTTAGGATGAATGGCAACAAAAACAGGTTAACCTCAAATCACAGTAACAAAATTAACTGATATTCAGTATTTGGAAGGGTATCCCATGAAAACAAGATGAATATAACAGAGAAAGTTTTGTACAGTTTTATCTATAGGACTTTAATTATTTTGCAGATTAAGTTTTAAGGAAATAAATAATAATTTATAGTAAATATTGATTAGAGAGAACAAATGGAAAGATGGAAAAAAGTAAGAGTGTAACATCAACAGAGCAAATTTACAGTTAAATTGTATGTGGAGCTTTCATAGTCTTACCATTCGACTAAGGGTGGTAATTTGAGTGAAGTTTCCGGAGAGCTTCATCCTCTCAGCAATTCTGAGGACTGCGCTGGCTGCAGCAGCCGCATCATGGAGTCGTCTGTACTCCTGGATCTGATCCAGCCTTGGCTGGACCCAGTTCTTCTCAACTGTGAGTGCTGTCACTGTAGAAATACTCTTTGACATGAGGTCCAGCTCCTTTGTCAGCAGCTTTCCATCCCCTTGATCACCAGAGTCCTCTAACACCTGGTCCAGTTGCCAGAAGCTGATATTTGCCTCTGCGATTGTGACTCCAAGGTTCAAGAAGTCCTCCTCCAGCGGCTTCCAGATTATCTCCGAGATCTGCGTTAGAGTGACCTGCACAGGAAGCTGGGCGGCAGGTCTCGAATTTGCTATAGATTCTGCTCGCTTGACCCACGACGACAGAACCAGGTTGCTGTTATGCAGTTTGAACATCTCTGAAGACATTTTTAGGACGTTCATGCTAATTTTATACCACAGGACTTGAGGAGGAACAGACTTCTGCAGCTTCACTTCTGCGTCAAAAGCCTGAACAAGCACCAGTTTGTTCAGGCTTACATTATGGAGCTCTCCGTTGTGCTGCACTTCGATAGTCGACACCTCAGGAACTATTTAATCACAAAAATGTGATATTAAAATTTGGATTGATAATAATGAAGGCACAATAATTCTGATACACTGACCTGTGAGGCATTCTGTAACCTTAGCCAGCATCTTCAGCAGTGTATCTATCTCCTGTCTCCGCAGCATGAAAGCATGAAGCTCATTCTCTCTCCGTGTCAAAAGAACTTCATCTTCAACAGGAACGATTTTAGCCTTGTTGTTCTTTTTGTCTGTGGAAGATATTTTTCTGTATTATTTATATTTGGGTAAACATTTAATTTACTGTTCAATGATGTTTCCTACATTGCTGGTAGAGCCTCTTGAACTGCTCTCGGTACTTCAGACAAATCTGCAAGTGCCCTAGAGACACGCTTCCGTCGAGCAGGGACATCA
The DNA here is from genome assembly GCA_032876305.1 of Orestias chungarensis. NCBI lineage: Eukaryota > Metazoa > Chordata > Actinopteri > Cyprinodontiformes > Cyprinodontidae > Orestias > Orestias chungarensis. The sequence continues at coordinate 7,330,912 of JAVLVB010000001.1, read as the reverse complement.
CCAGAAGATGGACGGCCTCCACGCAGCTGTGGAGGACGTGCCCTGCCACGTCGTCAACCTGGACGGATGTCCAGTTAACTAACAAACAAGATAGCAGCGGTTACCGCCAAAAACTACTCTGACCCATAACATTAAACCCTAACTAAAAAGTAGAACATGTTATTATCAGATACAAGTTAATGTCCCACAGTTAGATAGCAGAAAGTTCACGGCCGACTGTGGATCCAGCAGCTGGACGACCTTGTTGTCTCCAAACCGAGCGGCAGACTTGACCAAAACAGCAGACGTGACTCTAGCGGGAATATCTTTCACTTTCGAGGTCAGAAATCTCATCAGGTCTCCTTCCTTTCCTCTCTGTGAACAGAATGACAAAATATGACTCAACCAATGTTATTTTATGCATAATAAAGAGTCACTGTACATATGGTAGATGTATTGACTGGTTAATTTAATACCTGTTATGTAAATTTATACAGGCAAATGTACATTTGAGCTGATAAAACATAACAACATGTAATGTTATCCTCCTTTGGTATTAAATAACAAAGTGTACAACAATAATAATAATATTCACTTTCTAAATAAAAAAATCAGTAAATATGGATGGCCCCTCACAGATCAAACTCTTAGCAGCAACAGCAGCATATCTCTAATGTTACAAATTAAAAAAGATATTATTAGAAAGAACACATATAACTTTTATTTAATGACCAAAACACTGAATACTTTTGATGTAGTGGTTTTGCATCCCTATCTTCTCTAATAAAAAACATTATATCTTAGTTTAACCCATGGATTAAAGTGGTCTCCTCACTGCGACACTAATAATGATGTGGATCTAAACCCTGATAAATGAGTTAAACAAATAGGCTCTGTGAACTAAATGGCTGATTCATAAATTTTATGTATGATTTTATGATGTTGCTTGTAAACATTTTGTCCTGGGATTTGATACGTGCATTATTGAATGAACGTATGATCCAATTTTTAAGACTTTGAGCTCATGACCAGATATAAAGTGTCTAAATCTCAGTTGAGATATCAATGCATGCTCTCAGATCAATAATGATTTTGATATTGATTATTGGAAAGCTGCACAACTTAGGATGTGCCATTGTCATCATTTACCGTGATAGATGAATAAGATTATATTTGGAGAGACGCCTGCCTCACTTCTTAACAGAGACGAGACGTTTCGATGGAAATAGAAAAGAAATAAATCTAAATCTGCCGAAATCATTAATTATTTGAGGCCTGACTGTTGACAAAAAGCAGGCTACGATTATTTGCAGACTTAATATAATAGAAATTGAAAGTGTGCAAACTTTGCAAAATAAGGCTGATGTGTTTTTATGAACCATCAAGTGAAATTGATTATTATAAAACAGCAGGATTAAATAGCAATGATATTTGAAGTTTAATCTTTAAGAATCATCAAATATCTATATTTGTATGTGCTTATATTTGAAAGGTCGCAGCTGGGCTTGTTGCCTTAAACAGATTTAAAATCTGTTTATTCTCTAAAAGTATAGGAATTACTAGCTCACCTCTGCAGCTAATGAAACTGCTGGTGTATTAAAGCTGAAACATTTATATCTACACTGTCTATTTTTTTACTGTGTGTGTGTTTTGTAAGCCAGTCACACTGTTCCAGAGAGGAAGGCAAACCGTGTCCCAGCTGACAGTCTGTTTAAGTTTCTACTTTCAGGTACATGATTCAGGAAATTTAAAAAAACAGGAACTAACTGGTTTAACAACAGTTTTTACCAAAAGGAAGTCTTTAACAAGAATAAATATTCTAAATGGCTACTTTCTGATTGTAGTGATAAATACACGCTAAAGAAAAACGGTCTTAATTTATTAATACCCCTTCCTATATGTGTTAATGTATTACACCTTCTGGAGATTATTGATATTATATAGCTTATTTTTTAAGATGCACTTCAATTTCATTGTTTGTAATAATAATAAAGTTTGCTATTATACTGTAATCTACTGTATATTTCTTTGCTTTTTCAAGTACATTGGTAAAGAGTAAATGGACTGTCAGTAGCTCTGTAAATTGTATTAGTAATTTTGTAGTTTAAAAACGGATTTGTTTCTGGCAGACACTAACTTTATTAAGATATTATGTGGTACTATTGTGGAAATCATAAATTAAAGAAATTAAACAAATACTGCTCTTGAAAACCATACGAATTCAAAACAGGCTTCTTTAGGATACCAGATACACAAGAAATCAGATTTTTTTTCCACTAATTTGCACACAGTAACCGCAGTTTAATCATATAAATTTTTAATTTATGTTCATTCTAATGGAGAAACTCCACAGCCATAGCAGAAACATGACTTCTTTGGACAAATATTCTCTGCTTGAGGGATTTTTTTCCTGACATTTAAAACCTTTGGACATTTGTTATGATGCCAAGTAGTTTATATACAAATCGGCAACATGCGATCACTAGCTAACAAGTCTGATGCTGTTGCCTAGTATAGATACTGGTGAAGATACTTTATTAAATGAAGCACATATTTGACGTCCTTTCAACCAGACTACTATCCAACACCAGTGTCTTTAATCAGAGACATCTGTTGGACTTGCAGTAACGCTACACTAGATCTTCTTTGCCCAAAGCCGATTTCAAGAAACTTGGGTAACAGAAAAAGTATTGAAGTATTTATGAATTCATCTGAACTTATATATGAACTTTTCCAAACATACTAAAAGCACTTTAAACTCGTGTCACGTTTACCCATGTGCGCGCACTTTTATACACAGACACTTAGGCAACTTGGTCTTAAATGCTTTGCTCAGGGGCACATCAGCATGTGACAGGAAGAAGCTGGAAACCTGCGGATTGCAAGACAACTTCTCTTTCTACTTTGCTATAGTTGATCCAAAACTTGTCATTTTGAGATGCAGAAACTGATAATATCGCTAAGATTTGATCACTAGTCAGTACGGTACCTGACAGATTGCCTCGATGGCAGAGAGAAACATCTCGTTGAAACAGTCCTGGACAACATTGTGACTTTTGCTCATAGCAGTCACTGGTGAATCCAGGCAACAGATCAACACTTTATCCTCATCCAAGGCCTAAACAGAGAGACATCCTGGATCAGCAAGTGGTGTTCATTTAATAAAATAATGAGCATTTTCCAAGTTTGAACCAAGTATGCTTACTTCATGGATCCTTTTCTTTAGATCTTTCTTTAGCCTTTCCTGCCAGAGGGAGGAGACGTCTTCAGAAGGATATTCAACCTTCAACAGCGCGTCCCACAGCTTTTCATTTAACACAGAAACAAACAGAAACAGGTTTATCCATAAGACAAGAAGTTTTCAGCCTGCATACATGCAGTTAGAAACAACACTTTGTTTTTGGCTAGTAAGTTTATTTTAATTTTGCTTGGAAAATTGACTTCAGTTTTAGAAATACATAAAACTTTTAATTTTTTTAATCATTTCATCAATATTGTTTAGTTTGGGAGGTTATAGTTATCTGTTTTTCTTCCATCTACAAGTTAAGGGTAGAGCCGTGTCTGGTTGTGAGTTTTTTTAAAGATTAAACGCCATAAAAGAACTACATGCATTTATTTGAAATGGATTTTGTAAAATGGAAAATGCTGAATATTATGTTATTCAAGATAACTGATTTAAAATGTGCCCTTTAGAGTTTCCGCATCTGTTAATTTTTAGCTATTCAAATATGTGTAACTTAAGGCTGCCATTGAGAATAATAGTTTCATTATTCAAATATCCAGAAGTATAAAATAACATTTTGGTTGCAATGAATTATTTATGTTAAAAATGAGGACAAAGTGCTTCAGAAAAGCTATGAAAATGTATTCCTGATCAGCGCAGACTATTTAATCAACAAAAAAAAACAATGTAATGTAATTTTTGTTGACTGTATACCTCAATTTCCTTTGGATAAGTGAGTGTTTTTGTAGCCATGAATGGATTCTGCAGCAGTTTATCTCTCCACTCACTGATCCGTTGCTGCACAGCATACAACTGCTCACAGACGGTCTGCTTAAAGGCCTTATCGCCGGCTTCTTCAGACTGAAGGCACACAAAAAGGTAATTAATTAAAGAAGAGTTGAAATTACAAAGCAGAAGAAACGGAATAATACCTCTGGCTTTGGCTTGTCCAGAATCTCAGCCAGTTTCATCACCAGCTGACATGAAAGGACGACCGTTTGGTACCACGGGACAATTCGGGCAATCATGCATGCGCTCTTCAACACGCCGATGCTGCTCTCAAACGCCGACTGCAGGTTCAAAGATTGAGCCAGGCTAATAACACAAATAAACAAAATTACACATAGTTCAACAGTTTAAAACCAGAAAGGCTTCTGGATGTTTCTGTACCTGTCCTTCTGTTTGTCCACCTCCATCAGGATATGTCTCAAAGATTTGTCAGCAAGCTATTTTCAAACAACAAATGTTAAAAAGAAAGAAAGTATACACTCTGAAGGCTCAATATTGTATGTTTTCTTACCTTTACGTTTTCTTCATTTTTTTTTTGATCCATCTCGCCCCAATGTGATCGTAACCTGTACAACAGACTCTGGACAAGATGTTCTGCACTGACTCCTGTCAGGTCAGACAATTCAGGAAGATCATCAAAGGAGATCAGAGTCAACCAGCTTATTGAGAGAAGAGGCATTTCTGCAGCTGCTTGTAGTTTTTCCTTAATAAACGAAAGCATCTTCCTGCAACAGACATGACATGTCAAAAGACATCAGGAAATAAAAAGTTGAATGTGGATCTGCAATGGACTCACCTCCTTTTGTCAGAGTGGAACTGCACATTTTCTCTGAATCTAATAAAGTTGATGTCGCTAAGTCCGGACCAATTTTCCTCTTCGACACTAGGACCCACTTTAGCGGCATCAGCTCCCGGCTGTTTGAGCCGGAAGAGCAGGAGAGGCAGCAGGACGAGCTCTGCCACAGCCTGCTGGGCACAGGTGTTCATCAGAGCCAACACTGTGCTGAAAGACAACATGATTGAATTAACAAAATTAGCTCATCAAATAATTGGCAAAAATGTATAATCTCCCCAAATATGTATAAAATATTTTTCTACTTGCCCAAAAGTTGAAATCTTTTTTTTTAAACTTACGACTGAGGATTTTCTAAAGAAGCAAACAACTCCTCCAGGTTCTTCTTGTCCATCGCGCTCTCTGAGGACACCAGTAGACACAACTCTGCCAAACCTTTGACTCCAAGGCTGATCCTACAAAAATTTGTGATCTTGCAGACAGAGAGACCCAGAACCAGAGGACTGCAGTTCCTCCAGTTTCCAGGCAATTTCTCCTTTGGCTCTCCTCTTAAAATCTTCAACAAACTCTCTGAAATCAACTCTGATACCTGCAGATATAAAAGTGTGTTAATAATTGAATTTTAGAGGTACAAACTAACATTTTGGGCTTTGCTATTTTTGCAGCGCCAACCTTAAGCATGGGTGGTTTGGAGGAGTCTGGGTATGAAATCCGAAAATTAGATAAACTGAAACTCCATGAAAAATGGCTTAATTGGTCACACAGCGTCTTAGTGCTTTTTTTGTCTGACGGAGTCCATTTCCGGAAGATGTTGTCCAGGAGAGCTGTTGCCGAAGTCTGCCAAGAGTTGGAAATTTCTACCCCTTTTGATTTCTTCCACCCAGCCCACCAAAGGCTAGTATTAAAAAGACTCTTGCCATCACAACGACAGATGAAGCCTTCATAAAGGTGCAGCTCTAGGTAAACACACACAGATTTGTCACTGGGTTATAAAAGTCCACTAAAACCAGCATGAAAAATGTATTTTGGTCACATGAAGTCTTGTGTTTACCTTTAACAGTTTGGCCCACTGGAATTTGAAAAGATCTTGTGGCTGCTCCAAAGATTTCTTTGTTTCGTTGCTTAATACCATAGCAGTATGTCAGCTGATAACCCCTTCTAATGGTGCTTTCTTCAACAGAGAGATGTGCTTCTACCAGGTACCCTCCCTGCTTTATTCCACTAAAAATAAAACATTTAGGCTTTCAGTCCAAGGGTTATTGCAACATTTCATGACAATGGAATGATTTCAGCAAAATACCTAGTTGTTTTTTTTTGTCAAAAGCCTCTCTGCTATTCAGATTTGATGGGATGATGGGAATAAATATAAGGAAATCCTTTGAAATAAATTTGACTCTGCAAAACTAACCAAATCAAGAATTGGAGCAAGATGTAAAAATGCTCATCATCCAACATCTTTGAACTATAATTATTTTGAAAAAAGGATATAAGAAAACATTTCTTTCTAAAGTCTGTCCAAAATCAAATTAACTGAGTTACGTAAGGTGTAAACAATTAATATGTTGTCCTGTCCTCAACAATAAGATAAAAATTTGAAGGTTAGGTTTTGAAAAGAACTTCTATTTTCACCCCGGAGGCTTTACAGAACGGTGACGCAGAAGTCTGATCTATGCCCTGAAAGGCTGATCAGGTAGCTGGTAGTGCGGTCGAGTTTCAAGCATTACCCAAAATGTATGAGCTTGAGATCGTGCATATTAAAAGATTTTGTAACATTACTTGAAGAAAAAAAGGCAATTTTGTCTGTGCATTACTGAGAATAATACTCACACAAAATGTGTAATTTCAAAAGGTAAATTTCCTCCATCAAAACACAGTAGGAGGATGTCGTGTTCTTGGTTGAATCTGAACTTTTTGTCCAGCACAGCATAGATGTGGAGTGTGAACATCGGAGCTCCAGGAGGAGATCTAACTGGGCTCTGATCTCTGTGAAGATAAACAGATTCATTTTTATTTGTTAAGCTCAGCTTCAAAGATCAACAAAGCCCCTGATTTCAGTCTCACCGGGTGTTTGGTGGTTGTTCATTGGCTTTTTCTGAGGGTACCAAACTAGACTGTTTCTCTCCTCCAGATACGGCTTTGGCATATGACTTTGGTTTGGCATCTTTGTCAGATTGAGATGTCGCTGCCTCGGCTGTGATTCCTGCAGATTGATCATTTTCCTGTTTACTTATCGACTCCGTCGTACTGCCTTTGATTGGATTCTCATTTAACTCCTGAATAGCTGTATTGTCTTGCAACTTAGGTTCAGTCTCCGCTGGACCAGCAGTGTCTGGTAAAGTCTTGTGATGCCGTGGCTCATTTTTCTTTGTGTCAGGGAAGTCTGTCTGCGTTTCTTGGTTCTTTTGAAAAACAACCACAGTCTGTGTGAATTTATGGTCGCCTGTAGGTTTCTTTGTTTGAGTCTGAGCTTCAACCATTTTTGTATCGTTCTGGCTGTTTTTTACATGTTCTTCTTTTTGAAAGCTTTCTTCTACCTGATGAGGTTGTTCTTTTACAAGCAAACCTTCCTCAGTTTGACTACTTGTAGTCTCAACAGTATCATTTTCCTCTTTTTCTGCCATTTCACTTTCCTCATCTGGAACATTTTTTTTTCTCCTCCGCTTCCTTCTTTTTCCCCTTTTGTTTTCCTGTATGTGCTTGGGGGGATTTACGGATGTTTGTTTCTGGAATATCAATTTAAATGGTTTAATTGGTTTTAATTTACAAAATAAAAACATATCACAGGAGAAGTTGTACCTCAGTTCTTCGGGGTCTTTTGGTTTTAACATCTTCAGTTTTTCTGGATTTCTCCTGTGACTCGTTTTTGGTCTGGAGGTTTGCTGCTCCATCCGCCATCTGAGGTGATGATCCCCCTTTACTCTGATATCTACAGCAAAATTGTTTGCATCTATTCATCATTTGCATGAAAATGACATAATTTCAAAACATTGATAATGCATTTGAACCAAGGACTCTACAATATATATTTACAGGGAGTTTTGAAAACCCTCTTTCTCTGAAAAACCTTTGGTTTATTGTGGATTTTCTCTTATCTGTGTAGAGTTACTTATTCACACATATGTTCAGGAACGCCTGAGGAAAAACTGCAATAAACATCATCATCAACTCTAGTCCTAAAAAAGACTTGCAGCTAACCAGGAGAAAATCAGAATGTTTTAACCACAGTCAATCACTGTGTTAGCACCGTCAGGCAGCTGTACCAGAAAGACCTTTAAACTAATATCAAATTAAAATATGAGGCCAATCAATTACATTCACACAAACAAATAAAACAAACTATAACTTCTAATTCAAACATCCGGTCAGATCTATGCTAGCAGCTTGTTAATCATTACCAATACAGTTTGGTTTCTCAGCAGCTTTATGCAGGTCAAATACAGGGATGGTTTATGTATGTATTTGCACCAGCAAGTTGAAACCAACAGTGGTTTGGCTACAGAAAATTCACAATAAATGTAAACAATTTTTATTTAATCTATTATGTATTGCAGTTGAACACTGTATATTTAACAAACCCTGAAAAAAAACAGGCTTAATAACAGTACTATATGTCAGAAATCTCAATATTTACAAATAAATTAATGTCTCACAATGTTTTACATTAAAATATGACAATGGAATTAGTTTGAAAAACTCACTAAGAGCTAAAACTAGCAGATGTATAAATTTGCCTTTCAGACCTATTTTATCCTCTAAAAAGGTGATAAACTGCTTTACGTGGATAAATTAAAGAATTTAAAATGATTCACTCTCATAAATGTACCACGAAAGTAACACAATTGAAACCTCTATAAAGGCAAAACTATAAAAGCTTCAACAGTTTCTACTTTAAGCTAGGCTGTGTTTAAATAAATAGATGTAATATTTAAAGTGATAAGTCGCTCACCTGGCTGTCAGCTGTTGCTCGAGTTCACCTCCAGAAAGTGTTGGTTTCGTTTAATAACAGAGGCTGAAGTAAGGCTAAGGGACCCTCTGCAAATGTGTCGTCGGTCCTACAAACGTGTGGATATTTTATATCCAGCGTTAAAATATACATTTAAGACGCTCCTGATTATTACATTAAAAACCTTTTGTTTACAATAACTAATATAAATAGCTTTATAGATTTACTGATAATTAATTATCAACAGTTTCTCTGTTGCTATTTAGTGACAGTGCTTAAACTTCCTGGAGGTTTGTTCGGTTTCGTTTCTGCAGCAATCTCACCGAAGAAGAAAACCTATCTTTCTCTCAGATTATCGACTAGTTTGCTCTACAGCCTTGTTTATCAGTTTTAGGGTTCAAAACTAAAAGAGTTTACCAATTTACAATGAATCCTAGTAAAAGGGGAAGAATGTCTAATATAATAACCAAAACACATAGAAATCCCTATTTTCTATATATTCCTTTTTACAGTAATTAACAAAAAAAAGGGAAATTATTATAAATTTCTCAAAGAAAGAAAGATACAAAAAAAGATATATCCGAATTAGAATTAAGAATATTTGTTTACAACAATCAAGACTAATATATACATATAGAAAAATAAAAAGCACTTTGGGAGCATAAAACTACAATATTAACAAAGCTTTTGGTCCTATATCCAAGTAAAAGCAGACAATTTGTGTGGTTAAAATTATAATCATATGAAAGGGTCATAATTTTATTAGGACATAAAGATCAATTTTAAACTGGATATTTTTAAATATTCTATGAAATAAGGTATTACTCTTTTTTGGGTAAAGTATAATTTAAAAACAGTTTTTACTGGTCAACCAACATTAGGTCCTTAAAATGTCAGAAAGGTACAAGAACATGTGTTAAGAATATTTGTAATCAGCATTTTGAAGTTTCTCTGCTTTTTGACACCAGAGTATAAAACCATGTATGACTTACACCAAATGCAGCGTTTTACAAAAAGGTCTTCATCCCAGCAGTGAAGCATGGAGGTGGCTGTGTCATGGTTTGGAGATATTTTTTTTGCAGTAGCAGGAAATTGCCAACTTACCTTCATACAATCATCCATGAATTCTACCATGTATCAGTGGATACAGTGGGATAATGTGATAGGAATGCTCAAAAACAGAGGACTGTGCTGACAAACAGGAAATGATACCAAGCCCATCTCACAAAGATGCTGAGAGTTGAAATGGTTTCTGGTAGTGCGTTAGTGAGGAGTGGGCCAAACTTAGAGTCGTTAGACGTTAGAGGCAGTTAGATGGTTACGACAGGTTATTTCACTTAACTTTTTCTTCAGCAACAAATCAATTTTTATTGTTTTTTATTTTATGAATTAAACAATAATAATTTCTGCTGTTTACATGTAATAAAAAATAAAACTACAAATCAATTTGTGACTATGAGCTATGAAGACTTAAAAAAAAACGAAATTTGTCTACTGAGATATAAAACTCCAACTGAGGTTAAACTGCTTAAATATGATCTCATTGGTTAAATACACCTCACGATGCTCTATGTCTTCATCAGTGCTGTGAGCCAATGGGTTTCTGGATTCTGCGAACTACGACTCTGCTCCTCTTCCCAGGAGGTCGACTTCCTGCTTTTGCGACCCCATCTCTTATCGACCATCTGGGCGTTTGGAGTTTTCCGTTTCGTGCAGCAGGTTTTCTTCCCGACCGAACATCATCCACGAAGGTCTCGACATCTTCGAACCTGGCTGTGAGCGCGACGAGGCGCACCTTCAGGGAGCTGAACTCTTTGTAGAGATCTCCCAGAGCTTCGGACAGTGGCTGAATCCTGCCGGGATGCAAAGACCTCTTTAGAGACAATCTACTGTCGCTGAAGCTAAACAGTGATTACAAACAAAAGGATAGACAAGACACATTTAGCAGTGTTAAACTTAGACAGATAGCTATACAATAATGCTTGCCTAACCATCCCTTGCATAGATGACAAACAAGATTGTTTGGAAGGAAAACTTGGGGGTCTGAATCAGGGTTATTGCACTTTACAGCTTCTGTAGCAACAAGGTTTAGCGCTTGAGACCATTTCTGACCTGCCATAGTCGGGAAGCACAGTGTTGTGGTCATGAAGCAGCAGATCTTTGACCTGTGTCATGATGGCGTACTTCCAGTTGTCTAAAACCAGCGTGAGGTTTGAACATCCTTTGCTGTTCATCTTCTCAGCTGCAGGTTAGCAAATAAATGAGGCAATTATGGGCACAGATTTTCCCTGTTTATTATTGAATCAAAATCCATTTAAAAACAAACTCAACAATAATTTATTGAACTAAACAGCTGTAATTCATTATAAGTCTTTTTATTTTACCCAAAACAAAAACGACAACATTACAGTATTACAGAAAAAAATAAATAAAAGCACAATAAATCTTACTATACTGCTATTAAGACAAAAACAACAAATGTATGCTGTCAGCCACTGTAAATAAGTGTTTTTTTAAAAGAGATTTAAAACACATAAAGCACAGTCTACAGTTAGAAAGAATATATTTTTCCCTAGCAGATTTAAAAGTATGTTAAATTAACCACAGAGTTCATTTTTTATACTAAATGAGACAGACATCTTTTAAAAAAATTAAAAGTTGTCTTAAGTTTGAAATATAATCAGTTTTTATTTACACGTTTTAATAAAAAATTGTTTAAATATCATTTATAAACTTCTCAATAAGAAACTTCTCCATTTTTATTTTTATCCCTGAACCTGCTTAAGAGTTATTGTTTGATCCCATGATCTCCAAGTGTTCAAAATTAATGTCAAGAGATGCAATAGATGCAAAAATGTTAAATTACTTCTCGGCAGAGCAAATCGGTTGCTTCACTGATTCTTTCCCGATAAAAGCCGCATCTAGTCTAGTGTTCTGTTAGTTGCTCGAGGTTCTGCTGGAGGTTTGTTCTTGTTAAATTAGAGGATTTTTCTCTTCACTGTCACTACATGCATGCATGCTTATTATGAGGGATTGCTGTAAACGCAACAACACAAGGACAACTACGATGTGCTCTCTGCATGCTGCTCCAGGGGAGTGAATGCTGAATGTGATGCAAGATTAATACCTATAACCAAAAGTTTTGTGTTATCATTGGACAGAAATCATTTTTCTTGTCAATTGTTTTGAGAGAAGTTGTGTATTGGCTCTATATGAATAAAGATTACTTGAAACCAAAAATCTGCCAAGGTTAGAAATAATGTTGTGTATTACAAGATAGACCAGGTAATTATAAATGACATTTAAATATTTAAAATCAATTTTAGTGGATGACATTTGAGTAAAACAAAATGTCCTTATTTATATGGATCAGTTTGTACAATAAAGACCTAGGGATTAAAAAAAGTTGCGCACTTGCCTTCTTCCTTGTAATCCAGTTGTGGTCTCCGTTTCTTAGCAGCTGCCAGGGTTATGGACAAGATGAGCAAAACTCCAGCCGTCTTCATCCTGTTGAAGCACAATCCTATTTAGTATCCGATCATAATAGATTCAGCAAAGATATGAAAGTTAGATTTCAAAACCAGTTTTCAGTGAACTATTGAAACATCCCAGTTTTCATAAGCGGTAAAAAAAAAAAAAAAATTGATTTATATCTGTCCCAAAAGGAGGATCTCCAGTCTCCACTCCTCCAACAGGGTGAACTTCCTGAGGGTAGTTTGGTGGTGGAAGCGTTTGAAGTTTGAGAGTTACGTACCTCTCAGCATTCCTGCGCCTCATCTGCTGCACATCTGCAGAGCTGATCGATTTTATTGGGCATTTTAATACAGAAAATCGAAACCCAGACCAATTTCGACTGAGAATTTTGCATAAGACATTTGATTTATCAGAAAACATTAACTGTCACTTAAAAGGAAAACATGTCCAATACATGTTGCTCTTTGAAAAAACCTGTCAAACACTGACCAGGTGCACATGCAGTGATTTACTGGTGTCAGTTCTACTTTAAAGCGTTTCTTCTGCTGAATGAATTCCTGTCTGCAGGAATTAGCTCCTATTCACGAAATAGCAAAACTACGCTTGACAGAAACTGAGGGATTAGGTCTGGACTCATTTTTTTCCCCATTCTGAATTAAGCCAGTTAGAGCCAGACACAACAAGCTTACCGAGTCCTTTGACCAATTTAGTTTGTTTGAATTTTTGAAGCAGCAAGAAGAAAATAATCAGATATTCCTGCAGAGCAGTGATGGATGTCAACATTGCACAGGAAGATTATTCATATCCCTTACAAGTTTTCACATTTTATTAGGTTTCAACAGCAAATGTTAAATCTACTTTATCTGCAGGGACACACAAAGTAAAGTTTTACTAGAAAGTGCAAGATGTAAAGTGACTGTAATGCTCAACTTAATAGTCTAACAATAATGCTTTCAGTTGCCCATGCAAGATGTAGTTCTTACATCGCTTAAATAAATAATAAAAAGGCCTTAAGATATATTCAAGCAGAACAAATGAACAACACTCCAGATTGCATTTTGTTTCTTTTATTGTTTTGCTTCAAATCCAAGTCAACAGCATACAACTTTTCAGGGTCCTCGGTCAGCTCAGTGGAAAGTGAGGACGGGCTGTAGCTCCAAGAGCTTGCTTGCTCAGCAAACAATCCCCAGCTTAATACAAAAGGAAAAACGTCAAAGCCACCAGTCTGGGTGACATCAGAGTAATTGAATCCACACAAGGGGGAAAAAAAGGAGCAAAAAAGTATCAAACTAATCTAAAATTGTAAGTTCTCCAAGAAGCCCACATCGGATAAATTAAGAGAGCGTCTCTTGACCTGCCCTCTTGGACTATAGAGGTTCAATGAAAACCTTTTCCAGTTCGGACCATCACTGGAGTGATTAAGCACATTTTCATGAAGGAAACCCTGAAAAATCATTGATAAAGGGGCAGAGTGAGATTTGGGATGCACTGGTTTGATCTGATGACAGATAAACCATCTAAATTTATTTTATTTTACAGAGGCACTTTTTTTTCTCTCCGCACACTTTGTTTACCCTTTGAATGGCTTTAAAGAACAGCTGGACATCAAAACGATTGCAGATAACTGAACGTGAGCCTGAAACGCTTGGAGCACCTGCAGCCGACTTTTTCAAAATCATCAGACTTGTATTGGTCCCTATGTTTGTATTTTAGTCCTGTAGGAAAAAACTAAAAGAAACTAATTTTAAACAATCCAAATGCCCAAACTGCTAATGTCGAAAAATCAGCCGTCATATTTGTCCAAGGGTGAGTCTGTCTGAGGAATGGTTTTAATACGATGTTTAACTTACTCGCCCTTCTTTTTTTAAGCCAAGCATATTTCAATAGCTCCAACTTGTGACCGAAGTGGTGCCATTTAATTTATAATTTTGTGTTGAAGTGGCAAGTCTGCTGAGTCTCTGTTGTTGGGAGGAAGATTCTTGTTAGCTCAAACGCCAGTTTAATCTACGCCATCACGATTCATCTTGAAAAATGTACATCCCAGACGATTGTTTTAAGTCTTCCCTTAGTATTTCGAGGGTCTGTGACGGCCAGAAACGCTCACGGGTCAATCTCAAGAGGAACCGGGGGTTACGCCCTGAACTGGTTGAAACAGCAGGAGCATAAAAACAAGGACAAGTTGAGGCTCTAATAGGGAAGTGAGCACCAGCATTTTGTGAAGCACCCACCAGCATATGGAGATAAAATAAGGTTTCCTTGGATGTTTTATCAGAAGATCTGATTAAATAGGCTACATATTCCGCTGCTCAAGTACAAACCATAATGTTTCAAATGAACTGAATCTGCAATAATCGGAGGCCGTTTCTTCAAATTGGGGACTAAATTTAACGATAAAATATAAACTCTGATTGTACTGTAAAAGACTTTCAAGAGACCCAGAGCTGTAAAAGTGTCCTATCTGAAGAATCAAACTTTAAGTTACGCGCTACAATCTGGTAATACAAAAACTGAAAGAAAAGAAAAATAAATTCAATTAAATAACACCAATATTCATCAAAGGTTTTTTTAAACACAGCAAAGTTTTCCAGAAGTCACTGTGAGAGTGAAGGGGACACTGATGTGAAGACAGATCTGAAAGTTGGGTCTTTGCTGTCCTCCTGAGAAACAGCAGGTTTTATTTGAGTTATTAGAGAAAATACTTTTAACAGTTTAGGACCCAAACAGATGAGAGCTGATGAAAGGGATAATATAACAAACAAGGTTAGATCGTGTCTGTTTCAAATATATATATTTTTTTTTAAAGATTCGTGGATGTAAACAAGTGCATCCTTCAGCCGGTTCAGCAGCCAGCGGGAAGACTGAGGCGTCAGTGCGAGTTGGACAAAATAATCACTAGGTTGTCTGAATCTTGCGACCGGATCTGGTGAGGTGAGGACTTTCAGGGTGAAGCGTGGATGTTCTGTGGGAGGGGCCTTAGCTGCGGGGCAGGCTGCAGATTTCACAGTGCTCTGTGCCGGGCTGGTTCATGAAGGTGCAGTGGAGGCAGGACCACATGGCTGAGGAGGACGCTGGAGCTGCGGGGCCGCCCATGGCCTCGTAACCCAGAGAGCTTGATGGCTGTCCGCCCACTGTGTCTGAGGGGGTGAGAAAAGGTCAGAGTGTTAGCACGACGCATTAATGAATTAAAGAACTGTAATAAAAAATAAAAAAAGATACCAATTACAATTGATGTACAACGGGGAGTCCGTTAAAAAGCTAAAATGTCATAATAAGAGAACACAACAGCTAGAAAAAGCTGTTATAGCAGCTTCATTCTTATACTCAGCCCTTAATCAAAAGATAAGCAGTTATTCCAAACAGATGAAAGAAAAATCAAATATCCTATCCTATTGAAGCTTGTTCTTAGAGGACATCAAACACTAGTATTAAATAAGTTCACTAACTTGAAAAGAAGCTTGTTTTAAAACTACAACACTAACTGAACACTTAGTAATTGCTGATGTGACTTACTGCAAAGCTGCTCGATGGTTGCCCACTGCTCAGACTTCTTCCAAGTCTGTGCCAGCTCTTCATTGGACGTCTTCACCGCGTCAAGAACAAGGCCGATGCTGTCCTGCGATTTAAAAACAAAAACATATATTGTACTATTCTGTGCTAAAAATAAGAGCAGCAGAGCAGAAGAGCAAATGTAAATCCAATCAAACATGTTTCTGCAAAAAAACAAAATACAAACAAACAAACATGTTTTAATCAAATATCTCTCAACTTGCTTATAGAGTTAAGCAGTCACAAACAAGCTGATCTGACCACACAACATAAACTAAAAACAGCTGGAAAAAGGAAGGAGTGATGAGTTTGGAGCATCAACTCACTTTTAGAGGCATGACTTCATTGGTGACGAGGAAGAGGAGCAGGTGGAAGTCTGAGACGATGTCCAGGAATGACGCAGAGGAGCACTGGGACAGGTACGTGGCTAAACTGTGAAAATCCTGTAATCAAACATTTGGTTAAAAAAAAAAGTTAATTCAATGGTTTTGAAAACTTTAAACTTTGTTTTTGCCTCTAAGGTCACAGAAAAAAAAATCTCCAGACTTCAGAGCAGGGCCGGAAAAAACAGAAAACACTCACTTGTGTTTCTCCAAGGATGTCGCGGTTTTCAATCGGGAACCGTTGTGTGGATGTGAAGGTGTACTGTGGGTCCTTCGGGAAAGTTGTAGTTATCTAAAGAGAATAATAATTTTTAAAAATCCTCTCAAGGACCTGCAGTCATATTCATGAACTAATTACAAAAGTAATACTAATTAACCCTCAGGAGTTTCAACTTGTGTAGGAATGGGGAACCTCAAAATATATACCAGTTTTTAAATTGTGTTGATAGGTCATGTAAAATCTGAGTTCTGATAATGTATTTACACCTTACTTTTTTTCCTGAATATTTCCGTCACTTTCGGTGTGTGATCGGTCTGTGTGTGAGTCTCAGACACCGGAAAAATAAGCTTTTCACACAGACGAACAGCCGATTATACCCTTGACTCCAGAGGGTTAAGAAACAGAAAAGCATCAGACTCACATCAATGATAAGGTACTCAACAGGAAGAGGTCGAGCAAGAAACGTGACATCATTTCCAAATTTATCTTTGTCCTTTTGGGATAAAGAAAAAATACAGAGGAAAAAAAAACGTATGCAAGAGTTATAAAACAAAAAACTTCACTAAACTTTTCCAGTATTTTGTTTTAACAGAGAACAGATTGATGTGTCTCACCTTGTAGAAGACGTCCGGTACGTACTGCTCAGGGCTGGACTCTTTGGCATAGCCCAGCTCAGGAGCGTCTTTGCAGGGCAGGAGGCACTCGTCTCTCACCAGAGCCATGCACTGATTGGATACCTGGTAGCCCTCAAAGTGGACCTGATTATCTGGACCACCTGTGGGGAGAACATGCAAATAAAGGCAATGAACAGGTGTCTGCAGAATCAGTCAAACAGACTGGATTGAGTCTAATTGTAACCGTAACAGGTGTTGAAGTTGAAGCTACAGAGGTCCTTATTTTTAGAAGTGCAAACAAACAAAATTAGGTTTTTCTTTTACCTTAAACAAAACCATATTCAGCTGTCCTCAACAAATTTTAAGCAACCATGTTGTTTAATACAAGCAATAACACTGACCAAAGCTAACATGTCAGAATTGTAAGAAAAACGTTCTGTCTGAAAGCTTTGCAGGTTTAAAAAAAACTGTTCAACACAAGGGAAAGAAAAAAATTGAAAATTTTTCTCTCTGGTCTCTAACTTTACACTCTAGTTTGAGTTAATTTAGACAAACAATAAACTTAAAAGTCATCCACTTATTCTAAGGAAGCGACGGCTGAATGCAGTTCCCCAAAAGCAAAAGATTGCAATTTTATATTAAGTTATAATCAATCATTGGTAACATTTCAATACATTTGTAACTGTTTCAACTTTCTGTTAACCATTAATCTTTTTTTAGGACAAAGATCCGCTATGTGAGTTTAGAAAGTGACACTGAAAACGACCTAAATATATGAAAATGTTTCAACGTGGGGAAATGAGTCCCAACAATAAGAACATTCCTCCATAGGAGGCTTAGAAATGTTTCAACAGAGACAGATATAAAAATCAGTTGCTCTGCTTGTTGAGTAATTTACAAAAAGAACTAGAAAGAAACCGATACTAATAATATGCATTTACAACGTTTGAATGGCCAAGAACAGAATTGCTTTTCAGTTTTGAATAGACGACTGAACTTTAGTGATTCTAGAAGATTAATATTAGATTGTTGAAAAAAAACACAAAGAGTTAAGTTAATCATGTCAACATTCATCATTTAGATAATGGTAATTTTTAAGCCAAAGAATGTCAAATTATATATCTTTAATATATTTTTTACCCTGTAATTAGTAAGTAGCAATCTAGAAATTCACTTTTTGCACATTTTTTATATCATTAATCTAACCTATCAACATCAAAAGAAAAAGTCATTGAAGAAAACTAATCTAACCTGTAGCAACAACGGTCACAAACTTGGATCCAAAGTAGCCGTCTCGAGAAAGCCTGCAGGGGTTTGACTGTTGGTTCTGGAAATACCCGGATGTTATGCACTCCTCGGCGCTCAGGTAAAAGGAGTCCTGACAGATGTATGAGAACATTTGAATGATACAGTCATAATTGAGCATCGGTTAGGAAGACCAACTTTAATGTAAGAGCATCCTCACCTGGTTTCGTGAGTAGCGGACTGTGCCTATCCTCGTATCCTCGGACAGCAGGTCAGTGAAGATCCAACCTACCTAAGAATCAGAAATGAAGAACAATAACATAAGAATGTGGTTTAAACTTCACTTTTTGAGACATCTAAATCCATTTAGAGAAAGCATAAATTTACGTTAAACCTGTTGAGCCTATGAATAAGATTGCGTCAGCTCAGTAGAGCAGGAAATGCAGACCCACCTTACGGAGTCCCAGTTTGGCAGCGATTTCATCCACAGCTGCAGCTTTAGGATCCTCCAAAAGCTCCAAACTGTTCTGGGTTGCACTCTGAAAAGAAAAATAAGACGTCAATGTAAATAAAGACACATTAACATAAAGTCCACATTGAAAAAAATAACATGGTTGGACTTTGGACTTGTTGGGTGAGATTCTGACCTGTGGGGGCTCATAGATGGCGGCCACCTCAGCTCTGATGCCTAGAGGGATGTCAGTGTGTTCGGTGTACCGGCCATATAAGTAGCCCATCCTCTGACTTCCAGTTTTTCTCCAGAAGTCCAGGAATCGGTCGGCGATGGTGTGGTTCTCAAACATGATGTTGTCTACATGTCTGTATTTCTAGAATACAGAACAGTGAAGCACTTTAGTGGTCAAAGTGAAATCGGTCATAGGTTGTACCTAGTTTTATATTGTGACCAATTTCAGCATCAGATGTTGCAATGCTGACTTTGGCTGTATCAAAAAGGTGAATATATAATTCCCCTGTCTTGGCATATTTTTGTTAAATGGCTTGGGGTTTCATGCCGTGATAAACGGCTTTAAATTGTGAAATTATTAAATAAAATAAAGCTAAAAATGATCATTTTCCACAGGAACAGAGCATGGCAGCAGGACTGCATGAGTACCTGTCTGTTCAGAGTGATGGCACTGGGCTGGCATTTGGTGCAGATCCCCTCCGGCCAGGGAGGATGACCTTCACAGCCCGACTTTATCTTACAGCTGATGTTCTCCAAAGCTGCGAACTTCCCTCTGCAGCGCGATCAGAACAGACTTAAGTTTTTTCAGACAGGGACCGTGATCATATTTGATGGTAAAATAAAAGACTCCTCACTTATCAGCTCCACCAGTCAGCTTGCGAAGGTACGCGTGGAATGACATGTGCTTCACCGGTGGGTCGAGGTGGTTCAGGTAGTCTTCGTCAAAAGGCTGGAAAAGAAAGATGCCACATCCTCCAGAGTTAGTCGTGTTACAGTTCGGTTCTAAACAGTTTTGTGGACTGTTTACAGAAAACGTTACCTCTAATGGTACACAGTGCACACATTTCCCAAGGGCACCATGACGACATCTGGAAGAGAATCAATATTCATGAGCTTTTCCCCACATCTGCTCTGGATTTAAACGCTTGCAGCCTTTTTCGGTCTTACAGCTGTGGGTCTTTGTTCCTGTAGATCTTTCCGTCTTGTTTGGTCAGATACTGATCGATCTCATCCTCCTGTACCTGTGGTGCCGAGGAAGACCGAGGGATCAACGAGGACGAAGAGGATGAGGAGGAGGATGAGATGGATGGCAGGGATGAGGATGTGTGTGGGGTCGCCGTATCCATTACTTCCCCCGAAGAGGATGAGGATGCAGAGGGGAACAGAAACAACATGTCCCCATGCCTGCAGTAAGAAGAAGATTAAAGCAACACTAAAAAAACAAAAACAAATTATAGGTCTGCAAGACATATAACGCATAAGTCATCATTGTCATACCGGTGTGCAATAATCAACATCACAAAGGGCTCGTAGGGGAAAAGGTTATTGTCGTCAGGAAATCCCACTTTGCATCCCAATATAATAGTTAGTGCGTTTAATGGAGAGTCGCTCAAAATGAAAAATATTTTTTTGTTTGTTGTTGTTGCTTTTTTTCCCCTGGATGATAATCTTTATCTCCAAAGATCGAAACAGAAAATAAAAACTCATTAAAATGATAATGACAAACAAAACAGGACTGCACCCAATATTATTTTCCTATCATACCCCATCAGCTTTCTTTATCAAGAAATCCTACGTCAAGCGTGGGGATAAATGATGGCAGAAATCAATCAAGCTGGTCAGATATTAAACAAACCATATTTGTGAGTTTTCAGATACTGATTTCGCTCCTCTGAATAAAAAACTATAAATATTTGTTGTTTTTTTTACTTTGCTTAATGTGATGTATCCTTTTATTTTATTTTAATTTTTTTAAAGTTTACAATAACTGTATCATACACCATTTAGAGGACAAATAAATTTGTCTCAATCTTCAAATTTCTTTAACTTACTGGATCTTTAGCAGACTGAGGGTCTTGTTCTGGGATAGAACCTCTCCGGTCTTGTCGCGGTTCATATAAACAGAGAACCCGTTGGAATTGAACCCAAACTCTTTGGCCACCTGTTAGAGAGAACATATTTCAGCATATACTTATGAGCACTTCCCGGACAATAAAGGTGGACGGCACTAGTTCTACAAACGCTAAACGTCAACCCCTCAGTCAAAGCAGATTAGCAGGGATCTTTTAGGGATGAGAGCCAATGGGCTTGTAGATAGTCTCTGCATAGTGACCCAATGAAGTTAGAGGAAGCTCAGAGAGCAGTGGGGCTTGTTACCATTACAGGCTACTGTCCAAGATAAAAAGGCAGAAAACCCATATGATAATTATTTAAGAACTAATGAAGTCAGTAACAACTGAATGTTTTGACACTAGGAGTAAAGTCTGAATCGATTTAAAGATACATCCAACCTCAGAATGTAAACAGTCCAGCTAGGATTTTGGGTCAACTGCAAGCTTTAAGAAACAATTTATATATCTCTATTAGGTTTAAAATAATGGAATATCACTCTACAATCCAAACAAAAGAGGAGAGCAAGTGTTTGTCCAAAGAAAAAACCTCTCTGCCATATATTCAGGAGTAATTGAATCCGCACATACTGTCACCATCTGCTTCGCATTCACAGGTTTTGTTTTCTACTTTCTGGCAGCTGATCAGCAGAAATTGAAACCTGCACCTCTCCTCTATTGATCTGAAGGCTACACCATCCTGCTGCATAACAGATACATGCATTTTTGATGAGTCGTTGCTGCAGCACCCCGCAGGAATTTGATCTATTTCAGGTTTTACAAAGCTAATGCTTCCAACAAAGCAATAATTAATCTAAGAGATTAGGAGAGAAGGTTAAAACTAAATAAAATGAGAAACTAGGAAATCTAGATTCAGGATCAAGTAAGTAGTGTATGAGTCATGTCTGACCCTTAAAAGAAAAAGCCTGTCCGACTGCTGTGATGACTGGAAATATTTTGCATTCGGCTTAAGTGGAAACTTCCCACACAGGCCAGTTGTCAGTGCTAAAAGTTTAAAGCAGCGGTGCAGGCCTGAGCTGCTCTGAGTTTTCCTGCACCAGGAAAATAAAAATACAACAAGCTAAGAGAAAGAAAAACTGAGAAAAGGAGTTTGTGAATCTAAAAGTCACTCAATAAAAGCTGCCAGCTGCAAAACAAACAGTGCTGCTAAAGCTATCTCCCACTGTTTTCTTAAGAAGGCTCAACGTTTTTAAAGCCATAATCAAAAAATGGGTTTAAGAAAATACTCCTAAAAACATACAAATGTTAGTGGATAATGACAATTTAAAAAAAGTTGGCAGTTATATTAAGTTTCTCCACCAAAAAGGAGCCTGTCATGCTAAATCAATGTTGTTCAAACACAATGTGGGAAAGACCTCACCATCATATGTCATACTTATGCTATTCAACAGTTGTTAGGAAGACATAAAGGAGATAAATGAGAAAAGTACACTAAATGCTAAAATAAGCAACAAAAGAAAAAGTCTGTGAGCAAAAATCATGCAGTAGATTTTCAAACCAAACCGTGTTGATATGACAGACTATTTCCCCTATGGTGATCCTGGGAAAAGGCCCTAAAAACAAGCATCTAAAACAGCATGATGCATTTTTTAGAGCCGCATTATAATGCAACAGCAACATTTTGCGCAATTTTTATAGCTTTAATTACACAAATGGGAACCACAGCTCTGTAACAATATGAAAAACATAAATCATTGAATATCATAGCTAAAAATATTTTTGCTGGTAACTGATGACTAGGTTGGGGGACCACTTATAAAACTGCTATGACAACCAATCATTCAATTGTAGCTTAATCTGGTTATGTGACGGTAAATAGTACTTATCAGCGGGAGGTGTGTGATTTTTTGGATCTCAGAGGTTATAAATTGTTGCTGTACCAGTTATGCAGTGAAACCTAAAGTAGGTCCTCCCATTACCATCAATAAGCTCATCCATATATCCTCATTAACTATCTAGCTAATATCAGCTTGTTACATTCTGTTATTTTATGAAGAGCTACATTCTGTTAACAAGACATGTTCACTTAAAACCCCAATAAAATTAATTACTGTAATAATATGTATATTTGATTGTTTTTAAGCAAAAGGAATAGTAGTTGTGTTTTGGTTTAATTAAATGTAATTTATTAGAAGTAAAACACGGTTGCTTAAAACTACATTGGCTTGATGTAAAAAGAGTAAAACCAAACAGAGCTGATCTTTTTTGTTTAGAGTGTTTTTTATCTGCAGTCTGTACCTTTTTCAGAAAAGCAGCCGATGTCTCCCTCTTGGTGGATGGAATTTTCTTCATCCCATTTGGGGACTGCACTCTGATGATCTGTATAGACAAACATGGAGGTTAATTCACTTATTTATGGAAAGTTTATTTTAGTATCTGTGGTTGTATATTAAGTGGGGGTCATGACATAAGGACAACAATGACAGTGCAATATATGTGTATATATATATATATATATATATATATATATATATACACATATATTGGTATTTGTATTGGATTATAAATTACACAACTTGGTTCTGCTCATCAGCCTTGGCTTAAATTAAACCAACAGCTAAATTAGTTTATACTAAATCCACACAGTAAATTTCTGCTAATGTACAACTCAAGAGATGAAATTTATATAAATGAAATGTGAGCCATTCGTTTCGGTTCTAAATAGCATGTCACTCTTTAAAGCATTCATGTATTCCTAACTCTTTGTTTTTTAATATATACATATATATAT
Organism: Orestias chungarensis; assembly: GCA_032876305.1. Classification (NCBI taxonomy): domain Eukaryota; kingdom Metazoa; phylum Chordata; class Actinopteri; order Cyprinodontiformes; family Cyprinodontidae; genus Orestias; species Orestias chungarensis. The sequence goes on along the minus strand of JAVLVB010000001.1, from coordinate 7,307,377 downwards.
ATATAACTCGGGTGTCCTAAGAGGAGCTACGAGCTAAGTTTAGGCAGTGAGCTGACAGGCCGCAGCCACTATATGCTAACGTTAGCATACTGAGCTAATTCTGCTGCCTCATCGCCCCCGGACTCTGGCCGTTAACCGCGCCAGGTTGGCCGGGTACTTACAATGTTATCCGCCATGACGGCCTGCCCGGAGCTGTAAGTGGACCCCGCCGCGCTGCAACACGGTTACTGCAAAAAGTCACGAAGCGTCACTGAGTAACAGTCAGCGAAACTCCATCACACAGCGCAAACACCGGTGTTACACTCATTAGTGCCCGACGGTTTACGCCAAAACACGGCGTAGCGACGTTTCTGCATCAGACGCGATGCAGCCGCCATCTTGGACAGGGAAATCTTATAAAGCGGCTCAACTGTCTGGTAAACAATTAGTGCGCTGAGATATTTAAGTTTGCATTATCTTACAACTGTATTATACAGTAAAAACTGATGTTTTCTGGTTAGGGTTTCTACGCATTTTCGTGTCTAATTTTGCTGCTGTTCTAGACAACTAAAGTCAGCAATTTAAATAAATAAAAGCTCCAAAAAATAATGATATATATATATATATATGTGTGTATGTGTGTGTATATATATATATATATATATATATATATATATATATATATATATATATATATATATATATATATATATATATATATA
>JAVLVB010000001.1:7289769-7306576 GCA_032876305.1 Orestias chungarensis | reverse complement strand
TATATATATATATATATATATGTGTGTTTGTAGTATAATGATGACGGAGCATTATTTCTTCACGGCGCCGCCTGCTTGTTACTAGCGCCAGTGCATCACGCGTGACTTACAAAGCCTCGCGAGAACATCCGCCATATTGTCAGGAATGCAAACCTGTAAACAGAAACCGCCTGTCAGGAGAATGGTTCTCGGTATCGTTAACGTTAGAAACACAATTCAAGTTAAAGGGATTTGTAAATGAAGACTAGTAAAGTTAAGCTTTGTAGATGTATGAAAGTGATCCTCCTAATGACGGCTAATGATCGAAAAGACACTTTTCGATCTCCAGGTGAGTCTGCAGACATTGCCACGCTGACTGACAGAGAGACAGCTTCTCTGGATAAATCAAAAGTTATGTAGTATTAAATGTTTCTTTTCATTCTAAAGTTGTGACCATTTAATGTTGTTTGTGGAGGCCAGAGAATAGTCACTAAAGTGTTGGGATAAATAATGTATTTCTTCCACTTCTTAATGTCCAGCAGTAACAAAACACTCTGATCAAGTGTTTAACTGTAAACAAACGAAACATACATCCCAAATTATATTGTTGGGTAAATACATTTAAAAAAGTCATCTTTAAATTTTGAATTGGCATATAATTCTTAACTTGAAATTATATTTTTATTTACACTATGGCTCTTATCTACTTCACCATTCAGGCTTTTTAAAACAATCCATGTGTTAAAGTTTCATACATGTTAAAACTTTCACTTTTATTAAATTTGCAAAATATTCAACCAACTTGTGCACCAATGCAACTGCATTTTATTCAGCAACGATTACCCTCACCGGGTAAAGTGAATAAAAGTTCATTAAACATTGACATTTTGTGTTCAACTTTTTTCTTTTGTCTTACAGTTTTTATGCTTGTTAATTTTAAAGTATAATAAGGTTCTATCAGAAACAGCAAAGCAGACCCATGCATAAATCACCTGACTTTAGCAGACTTGTTATCAAAGTAAAGCTTTATTTTAGATCTTACATTTCTCCTGCATGCCGAAGGGATTGCTTTAAGTTAAGTTAAAATCTAAAAGGGAGAACTCCTAACTTTGGTTTTTGAAAGAAAGCAACTGTATCATTTCTAAATCAATCCTTTGGTTGCAGGTTATAGCTGGAGCAAAGTAGCCTGAAGCATGTAGATGGAAAGACCCTTGCAAAAGCCTGCCAATAAAAATATGTTAGCATCCTTCTGGCACATCTCAGTAAAGGTTAGTTTTCAGGATTAAAATCCATAAATGAAATTTCTAAGCTTACAATCTGTATTTACTTCCAGATCAGGCTTTAAAAGGAGCCAAGTAGGTCAGACTGTATCTCCTCCAGTAGCAGCCTAAGATCAATAGGTAAAACACAAATTATAATATTTTATTCAAAGTCTGCCTTTATGCATATTAAAATCTCACCCTTCGTCTTGTTAAACAGGTTAATGAAGTTGGCTGACTCACGCTGTGGTGAAATGGCTTTGAAGGAAAACCTTGGAAAGTCAAAGTCAGCAAATAGGACGCTGTCTGAAGACACCACCAAATCTTTTGACGAAGGTGACTAACTTTACTGTCGGTTAAGCAAAACATTTTGCAAAGACAAAACTTCCAAGGAAGCAAATGTAGAAAGATAGAAAGCGACATTAGGGTTCTCACGTTGTCTAAAAGCTGGAAAGATGCATGGGTGTTGTGATTTTTTGAATGTTATATCAATGAAAAGCTGCAAAATAGGAAGAGCCGTCTGGTTTTCAAGCAATTTGTACTCAGTTATTTCTCCTGGCAGCTGTTTGACTGAATGTAAACAAAAACTCTGTTGCTCTTCCTTTTCTTCCATTGCATGATCTTCTCTCAATTAACTGTTATTTAGACATTTGTTAGAATGAGGTCACAGTATAGACGGCTGCTCATGTGGATGCCAGTGGGGACTAGGTTATTAATTAACTTCATTAATCAGCTGCTGCGCATCCAAAAAATTAACTTTTCCATCTTAAACACATTGAAATTATGTTGGTTGTTGCTTTGTGAATACAAAATCCCACTTAACTCTCATGTCCGTGCATGTCTTGAAGATGAGCATCATTTGCTGGCGGTTAAAGAAGAGGCTCCTGATCTGTGGATCAGTAGTTTGGACCAGCAGAATCCATTGCTGCTCCGAGTAAACAAGGAAGACTGGAAACGGCTGACCGATCCGGATGGAAAGCTGCTTTCTGACCAGGGAGAACCTGATGACTCACATTTTCCATTAACTGTCGTCACGGTAAAGCTCGAAGACGACGATGACGAGACGTTTCTCTCATCAGAGCAACAACTCATCCAAACGGCAGGAAAAGGGGAGGCAGGATTTCCAAATAGCAGCTCGGTTGACCAAATAGGAGCAGAAACTGATGGAGAGGATTGTGGAGGACCAGAATCCGAGAGAAACCGGAATCTAGTTACCTATTTAAAAGGAAATACTGATGAAAATACTTTAGAGTCATCAGAGACTGATGTCAGCTGTAACAATGATGATAATGATATTGATAATGTGTCAGGCTCTGGAAATGGACATGTAGACAGCGCCGAAGACTGGATGGAGACCAGAACTCCGTTGGTAGAAAAGTCCTCCCCTTCCAAGACGGAACAACATGCAGAATCACAAAAAGTCCTGGACGACTACAAATTATTCGTTTGTGATGACTGTGGCAAACCGTTTTACTATCTGTATCACCTGAAACGCCACATGGCCCACCACAAAGGAGAGAAACCGTTTCAGTGTGACAAGTGTGGTAAGAAGTTCACCTTGAGGGGAAACCTGAACAAGCACATGACCATACATAAGGGAGAGAAACCTTTCGTCTGCAGCTTCTGTGACCGACGCTTCAGGCTGAGCTGCTTGCTTCAGTCGCACATAGTGACACATTTAGGAGTGAAAGCCTTCACCTGCCAGCATTGCGGAGAAAGGTTTACGCGAGAGGGAGCTCTAAAGAGACACGTCGTACGGCACACAGGTGTGAAACCGTTCGCTTGCACCATATGCGATAAAAGGTTTTACAGGAAGCCCGACCTAAAATGTCACATGGCAATTCACTCGAGAGAGCACAAAGGTAGCTCTGTACCCAGGAACTTTGCTTGTGATGAATGTGGGAAAAGGTTTCTTTACAAATCCCACGTAGCGAGACACATGATCACCCACAGCAGAGAAAAAACCTTCAGCTGTGACGTCTGTGGCGTCATGTTCAAATGGGAGACAGCTTTAAAGAGGCACGAAAAGAAATTTCACAATCAATAGAAACTCAATGGCTTTTATTATTAGATGCCTAATTACGGGAATCTCTCACTCGAGTGATGAACTGGATTAATGGCTGAACCACCTCTGTATGCCTTCAGGTTCTGCATAGATCTGGTTATAAACTGTTCATTTCACTCAAAGTTTGTTACACAGTTCTACATAGGTAATAATTTCATATCGATATTTAAGTCTGAATGAGTATGGAAATAAAAAACAGGAGGGAACATTTTTGTGACAAAATTTTTGCTTGATTTAAAAACATTCATGTTTTTGAAGAAGGTGTTGGTTGGTTTGCTGGTAACTGACCCTATTGATTTATTTGTCCGGTTTTCAGCCCAAGTACGTTTAGCTATTTTTCCTCTTTAATTTTTCTCATAATGCTTAAGGATGCAAAGACGTTTGTTCCAAAAATATGAAAGTTATTAAACAATTTGGAATCACTGATCATAATAAGATGCTGAATTTTGGCTTACAGCCCAAATATTGGTTTGTAATTTATTTGTGTTTTATGCTTTGTCGAATGTAGTCGTTACCTTTCTGTTGCTTTTTTCTGTGTACATATGAACGGGTGTGAATGTGTATCTTGTTTTAAATAAAAGATGGAGGCTTATCTTACAAGCTCTTCTGAGGAAATTAAAAATACTAATTAATAAAGCCTAATAAAGGAGCTTTGTTAGGTTTGCTTGTTGGTTCTTTGTTTCAATTAATAGGCTTTAATAAATTAGTCAAGTATCATTTTGAAATAAATGTCTTAAAACACCTTAAGAGAAAAATCCAATTAATATCCAGAAATGTAAACTTTATTCAATTGTAGAGTTTTAAATTAAAATTTGGACTGGATCTCAGTGATGATACAAAATTCATTTATGTCAATGGATAAGAAAAATTGTCTTTGCAGTCTTTGCAGCCATTCAACATCGTGAGGTCTGGGAATGTGACCATTAAAAGGGACAAGTCATTTTTAACTGGAAGAAACAAGTTTCTACCAGGCTCTATGAACATACATCTGCCACGAGGGATGAAGTTGAGTGAGCAGAGTATCCATTGTCTTATTGCTGGGTCACTGTTGTCTTCCATTGATTAGATTTTTTTCTTGTTTTGCGACTTTCTGAAATGTATTTAAACTAATGACATTAACAGCTGTCTCTGTTTCATCAGATTTGAAATCTACACTTACATCTATATTGTCAGACAACTTTACAGTCTGGAAACAGCCATCATCTTGTGTCTCCGAGTTGATTTACCTTCATACTGACGAAGTTTTAACAGTTGAAACACTTTCGCTATGTGGATTGTTCATATGTTTTCATTTTAAATGCAGTTTCCAGAGCACATGATTCATTTTATGCTGGATCTAAAAATACTACTCTTAATGTTAATGATACGGGTTTGCTAAATTGACCTAACATGCAGATTTGATGAGCAAAATGTGAATTTGTTTGCGTCAGTGGTGAACAATGTCCACCAGATGGCGGTAGAGTAACAACTTCAGGTCAACATCAGTTACAGATGAAATATTTGTGTCTTATTGCGTGATCAGAATAAATAAAAGTAAAAAAAACTCAAATTGTATAATGGTTGTATAATTGTAATAGTCTGGTATTAAAGACAATCTCGCGCTGAATAGTCTAATATAAACTTATTTTATTGCGAAAATATGATTTACTGAGAGCGGAAGTGGTTTTCTATTATCAGTGATTGAACTGTTAGCCCTGGTGGAGCTAAAGCTGCTAACAGCATGGAGATAATCGGTGTGAAAACATGTAGAAGTGGATGGTTTTAGCGCTGCAACAAGTTCCTACGAGACTCTGTGGAAAGACCTGATCATCTGTGGACATCTCCTCTAATCTTTCTGTCCATCTGAGGACATAGAGACCGGGGACAGGTCCAGGTAGGACTCCCAACTACTGACTAAGGAATCAGACTCTGCAGCAGCAACTCATGTCTACTATGTTTTATATCTACATCAACAAAACATGATTATTTGTGTCTGATTCCAGTTCTAGAAGAAGAAAAAAAGAAGATCCAGGCTTCATGGAAGAATCCTGGATCTACCAGAACATGTGAAGACTGTAAACAAGGGTAATAAACAGAATAATCCCGGGTTGTGTGAGGATGACTGAGATGATGAAGGTTGAAGCAGAGGAGCCTGGAGGGTCCAGCTTGGAGCCCTGCACACCTGCAGCATCCACACCAGAACTGGAGGAGATACAAGACAGCAAAGATCTCAGTAAGTGATGGATAGTCGTTTGACTGAATCATAAGTAAGAGATGACCTCAAACAATATCAGTTCCAAGACAAAATAAAGCTTAATTTGTTTAGACGCATATTTCAAGTGTTTTACCACCCTCTCCATTATCCTGTCTCCCCTCTACTGTCATGTTCCTCTTTTCTTTTAAACCCCTTGCATACCTCTCCCCCTCTCATTTCCCCTTTAATGTCAGTCTCTGTGTCCGTTACGTTTAAATTGAATACAACGCAAAAAAACTTGTGAAAGTCAATCTGTTGGGCTTCACATTGGCACTCAGACAACAAAGGTGCCACACAGGAAACCATAAGAAAGAGCAAAGCTTAGTTTTTATTGAAACAAGTGGGTGAACTAAACAGAAGAACCTGAATAAGTACAATTAAATTGTGACAGTGGACGAGCAATGACATTTCCGGTCAGTTTTCAGTAGTCGGTGATTAGAACTGCAGCATTAAACGCAGCTTTTATTGTGTTAAAGGAAAGCATGGGTCACCACATCACATATCTCAGTAACACTTTCTGCTGTGTAGTTACTCTGCTAAGGTTTTTCTATTTTAGGTTTTTTGTCACATCTTCATTCTTCAACAAATCAAAAACAAAACAAAGAGAAAATCAAAGCAACATTAAACAGAGTAAACACAAAAGCCCAGGTTCAAATATTTTCACTTAAAGGATGATAAAAATGTTTCCACTCCAATGAGCAAAACTTTGTAACATTTAGCATTACACATGCTAAATGTAACAATGTTTCTTTACTGTATTTTGCGTGCACTGCAAACATCTGTGTAACCAAAAACCAATTCCTTGTATGTGTGAGTATACTTGGCCAATAAAGCCTGATTCTGATTCTGCCCTATGTGGAAAAGTGATTGTCCTCCAAATTCATGAAAAAAATGTGACCACATTGTTTGGAAAGCTTGAGTTTGGTTTCAGTAACCACACCCAGGGCCTGAATACTGCCAAGTTTGCAGGATTGAGAAATCTCTTTGTTGTCTGACAACATGAAGCACAATCGTGGAGCTTGAAACGTAACTTATTATTATGCTTTTTGGTGTTTTTTTCACTTTTGCTTGGGTGTTTAGATTAGGATATCTTTATAAATTATTAAGCAGCTGTAATTTATTGTATCTTTTTTTCCCTTCCTACATGTCATTTTATCTCCTATGTAGTCTCTTTATCTGTTTCTTTTACTTCATCTAGTCAACTTAAAAGCACCGGGCTCAAAAAAACGGTACTACTTGTGAGATTAACTGTAGATCGTTCCACATTCCTATTTTAGTTGAATGCATTTATTTCTTCTGTAAAATAATAAAAATAATAATACTACAATAATAATGATAATGATAACATGATTTGCTTCTTTCCCACATCTCTTCCTTCCTCCTTTGTTTTTGCTTTATCTCTTTACAAAATCTATTTCTCTACAAATAGGTCTTTAGATGCTCCGTTCTTCTTATGGAAGATGCTCCCTGACAGAACGAACAAAAGGAACATAAATAAATAAATGGCCTAATAAAGCAGTTTTTGTGGCAAATATTGCATCCAGAAAATAAACGACAAGGACCTTCCTAACCTCCTAAGAGTCGGAAGGAAAAACTGAGGCAAAACATGAAAAAAAAAAGACAAAGAACAAGTTACAGAAAAAATCAAAATATACAAATGAGTAATTTATTAAAGAAAAAAATATGAAACAAAATGTTTTAACTTTTAATAAAACAAGATTGGAAATAAAATGCAACATTCGTAATAATAAAGTGGGAAACAGATGCTGTTGAAAATGATGAACGGATCTTACTGTTTATTTTTCAATAGTTTTTTGTCATGATCAAGCCTTCATATATTTCTTCTTCACACATTTTCTTTTTACAGCTGCTGAATAAGAAACAAAATCCGGGCTGCGGCGTTTGCTAGTGAGAGATACTGGTAGACTGGAGGGAACCCATACTTTAAAAGTAGAGTGTGGCAGAATTCTTCTGTATTTTAGTTAGTAAGCATTAAACATCACCATCGGAGTATTTGTGAATACTCAACACTATACAAAATAGCGTTGATCGATTACATATTGTGTAATACCCACAATCCTGCTGTAAATTTCAGGTCCTGCAATCCATCAAGGAATTCAGGAACAGATAAACTCAAACCCACCGACATCTTTGAGTCTGGAAAGAATTAACAGACCATTCGTAACTAGTTTGGGACTGCAGGGAACCAAAGAAAAAACATGGAAAACCGGTTAATCTTTCAGTTAGAGACCAGCCGAGCATAATTACGAGCATAATTACTTCAAGACCACATCGATCAGTCATCGAACGGGTCATATAGGAACCAAGGAGAGGCGATTAAACACTGCAGGCCTTCCTCCGCTTAATGTAATGAGACCGACTGGGCAACTCTGGCATCTATGACAGAAGTCCAAGGAGAAAAAAACATTGCTGACCAAAGACCGGTTTAAAACAAAGTCTGTTTCAGATTTTTTTTCCAGATGTTAAAAGAAAAGCATAAACAGCCAATCTTTCAAGAGGCCAAATTATTTCGTTTCAGCATGTAGTCTGTCAGTAAAATGCTGCTCATAGGTCATAAAGGTATTTTTTGACCCTTTCTGAATAAGCTTTGCTCTTTTTGCCCAGCAGTGATGTTTGCGTTTACATTTACATTTCTACATTTAGCAGACGCTTTTATCCAAAGCGACTTACAGAAAGAGGGTTTAACATTGAACTACGACGCAATTTACCTGCAATATGCTAGGAGAAGATTTAACATTAATGATGACACTCATTTACAGCATTTAGGTAAACACAGACGTAAGGGCGGACAGTGACGTAAGGCTTTAAGAGGATCCATCAAACACTCTGCATTAGTGGTTTTAATTTGATCCGTGCAGCTAAGGGAAGCCAATGGACTTCAGTGAGAAGGGGTGTGACATGCGATCGCTTTGGCAAGTTGAAAACCAGGCGAGCTGCAGCATTCTGGATCATCTGTAGCGGTCTCACAGCACAGGCTGGAAGACCTGTTAGGAGGGCGTTGCAGCATTCAAGGCGGGAAATAACCAAGGTCTGAACTAGTAGCTGTGTCGCATGTTGAGTTAGATATGGCCTAATCCTCCTGATGTTGAATAGAGATGTTTGCTTTGCTGCTCTGCATTGGAGGCGAGTTGTTAATAAATCACCAGGACTGACTTTAGCTGAAGCAACTGAGGCCTTCAGTGTTTTAGACGTTTTTCTGGCCTCATGCCTGAGTTAACTCTCTGCTTTCGGAGCTCACTGTTGTTATATGTTTGTTTCTCGTGTGTTTCAGGGTTTTATTAAAGCTCCATTTTCATGATGTGCTGCTTTTACATAAGTTATAGCCTAAATCAGGTCATCAAACTTGTTTTTTAGGTTTTTGATTCTACACATCTGGCGGTTATCATGGCTGGTAAAACTGATCTCACAGATTAATTGTTTTTCTTTTACTGGGGGTGGGCAGCTTTGTTTAGAAATAGATCTTGATCCTCCTGGAAAAGGGTTTTAAAGGAGAATGATTTTCACAGCTGATAAACTGAGAAAGAACAAATTAAAGTGTCTTTGTTTAAACTACGATAGTAAAGTCTTGATAATACCAGTATAACTGGTATTTAGTTTTGGTTAAGGCAAATATTAGGATGTTTAGATCATCATATGACATTGTTTCACCACAATTAGATTAATTACCTGATCGCTATTCATGTTTCACACAGTCACTGGAAACAGAAATATACTTCAATCCCACTGCAGGTGACCGGGAGATCAGGAGTTTACCACGCTATGCCCTGCTCCTCATGGGAAAGGCAGACTTCCTTCAGACTAAAAACTACTGCTTTTGTCCACAGTGGCCACCAAAATCGACCAAAACAGAAACACCTTTAGTGTTGCTTTAAAATCTGATTTATTCCTAGAAACCGTATATCAAAAGATTATCCCTTATGAGAGATCTTAACTGATAAGAAATAAAAAAAGAATAATTAAAATTATTCTGATAGAAATGAAATATTCTGATGTTTTATTAACTATGTTGGATGCCCATTTAGAGTAGATACAGAAACCAATGATTAAAAAAACAACATTTTGGAAAGTAATTCACAACATTCCTGAGAAAAATCATCTTAATTGATAGTAGCAGATATTTCTCCCCATTATCTCATTGTTTGCAAGCAGAGGATATCAGTGTGTGTTTCTTTGTTCCCAGTCCAGATGTTGGTGATTAAAGAAGAGCTTGTCCACAACTGGAGCTCCTGTTCTGATCAACAGGATTCAGAGCCTCTTGACATAAAGGAGGAGGAGGAGGAACTGTGGATCAGTCAGGAAGAAATGCAGCTTGCTGTTAAGATGAAGGAAGAAGAAAAATCTCGGTTGTCTGAACTTGATGAAATCAAAATGAATGACTACGGTGGCACGGACGCTCCAAGCAGCAGCTTTGCCGTACATTTGGAAACAGAACCTGATGGACAGGACTGCGGCGGACCGGTGAGAGACTGGAGCCCAGATGTGTTTTGTTCTTTTCAGCAAAGTGACACGACTGTTCGCAAAAGAGGCAGAAGATCTAAACTGTGTTCTGGCCTTATGGCTCAGATTGAAGTCCATGCGGGAGAGAAGCCATACGGTTGCGTTTTTTGCGACAAAAGGTTCAAGCATAAAACGTCGGTTAAGCTCCATATGATGACTCACACGGGAATAAGAGAGCACTGCTGCGACCTTTGTGGTAAAGGATTTAAGGAAAAGCGCTTTCTTCAGACGCACATGAGACTCCACACCGGGGAGAAACCGTTTGCCTGTAATGTCTGTGATAGGAGGTTTCATGCTAAGAAATTTCTTAAAACTCACCTGGTGGTTCACTCAGAAGAAAAGCCCTTTTCCTGTGATATCTGTGGTATGAGGTTTAAGATAAAGGAGTGTCTTAAAAAGCACACAAGAATCCACACAACGGACAGACCATTTGTTTGTGATGCTTGCAATAAGTGCTTTTCCCTGCAAGAGACTTTGAAGAGTCACATGCGTGTTCACACTGGAGAGAGACCGTTTATTTGTAGCGTTTGCAGCAAGGGCTTTTCCCGAAAGGAGAGTCTAAAGGGTCACATGCGAGTTCACACGGGAGAGAAACCGTTTATATGTTCTGTTTGTGATAAAGGATTTTCACGGCAGGTCTACCTGAGAAAGCACACGATGGTTCACACTGCGCCGTTCAGCTGCAGCGAATGCGGTAAGCTTTTCATTGACGAACTACAGTTGAAGCGACACGTGAGACTCCACACCGAGGAGAGACCGTTTGGCTGTGACGTCTGTAAGAGCAGGTTTAATCAGAAGCGTCACCTTGAAAATCACATGAAAGGCCATTCGGGGGAGAAGCCGTTTGCTTGTGAGGTTTGCAACAAAGCTTTTTCGCAACAGGTCTCTCTGAATAGGCACATGCGCGTTCACACAAAGGAGAAACCGTTTGTGTGTAGCGTTTGCACCAAAGCATTTTCGCAGCAAGGAAACTTGAAGAGACACATGAGTGTCCATGAGGGCACCGACTTGATTGCAACATGATTATTTGTTCATGATTAATTACTCTGTGAGGATTTTCCTTTTCTTTTTATCGCCAGAACATACTATAGACAGCTTAAAAAGAATTTCAAATTACTTATGAAACTAGAACACGATAGGAACATTTTTTTTCTTGCTATATTTCAACACCTAAATTCCAAATGACAGATAAAACTGATATTGAATTGTGCTCTTGCAAATACATTTAAAGATGTACTATACTGACTAATAAAAATGTTGTGTTGGAGTGTATAGGAAAGGAAAATATTTAGGCCGTGTGTCCCAAGGATATAATTCTGGTTTACAATGAATTGGCGTTTTATAAATAAACTGAATTAATGTCTCTATTTGCATTTACACTTAATTATTAGGCTTTAATCGAGGTTCTGCTCCATCCGGGAAATGTTTAAACCATTATGCCTTAATTGGGGATGTGTCCGTATATATTACTTTGTATGTTTCAGGAATGGGCGAACCTCTACAAAGCTTAAATTATGAATCAGATTAATGATTCGTTATCAGGCCTTTGCCATGCTTGATGTCGATTAAGTCATTGATTATGCTGTGTTGGAGCAGGGAATGAATGTAAAGGCTGAAGGATTGTAGCTCTGTAGTACTGGAGTCGGAGAAGTCTGTTGTAAATATGGGATAAATGTAGCATTTCTGAAATGTTTTTATGTTGGTAATATTTTCCCAATATTTTTAAATAGAACAAAGCACCTTTAAAGTAATGGATGTAAATAAATATTTTAAAAACCTTGTACAAAACCAAGAGTTTGGCTGTGTTTTCTGACTTGTTGGGTGATTTTGTTTTGTCAATTTAATACAACCTTACAGAACCATCCTCTGTAAATGATTTTAAATTAAAAAAATATATATATCTACGTCGTAACTATTATGTACCTGCGTATTTTTTTAATCTGTTAATTTTAGCTTAATGTTCTCTCTTCTGTCTTTACTTTTGCCAAAATTAAAAACTTCTTAACTTCTGTCACCACAAGCTGGATCAGCCTCTGATGTTTGAAGTGATAACATTTTTTGAATTGGTATAGTTTTATAAAGGAGTTTGTTTCTGACAAGTTACTGTAAAACACATACCACTACACCATGTACATTATCTTTACCAAAGTATGTGAAACTATATAAAAACACTTGTAATAACGATACGATAAAATTATTTTAAAGCTGTTTGAAACTGAATGGAATTATCGATCAAGCCCATTATTTTAAAACACATTTAAATAGCATAAGATTGCAAGACAGCTATTTTGAAAATATACTACTCATAAGACAACTAAAAGATAAATCAAAATATCTGTATAAAAATATCTAAAATTTAAAATTGAGTTGGACCCTTTTTCTAAATTAGTGTCCTTTTTAGTGCTTTCTTAATAATCAATGTTGAATAAATGACAAGTCATCGAATAAATATAACTTGAATAATAAAACGTGTGATTATTAAGATTCAGGCTTTGGTTCAGCAAGTTTTATTCTGAAAACCCCAAAGTTCGTAAGCGGAAGTAGCTGTTGGATTCGGAGCTTTACTCGTCACTTATTGGCCAGTGGCGAGAAAGTACCCGGATAAAGGAGCGTCACATTAACAGAAAAGGTGTTGATCCCTGACTCTACCATTTTCATGAGGATTTCTCTGCTATATATAAACACTGTGTGTTTAAACCGACCTTTGACAGCAGAGATCTGTTTATTCGTTGTTTTTTTCTGGTCGCTGAAGCCTTTAAAGGTTTATTTTTATCAGATTGGACCCAGAACTACTGACCAGGGTATCAAACTCTCTGCTGTTTATTCCCATTACACTATTTTATGTGATCAGAGGCAGTTTTTTCTTTCTGATTCCCGTTTCAGGTCACACAAAGAACAGCAGATCCTGGTTAATGGCTAAAACAATGATCTACAAAAACCCATGATTGTTGTAAACAAGGATTGTGAAAAAGAGACTCACAAGTGAGTAAGGGTTGACGTTACCGTTCTTCTGCACATGGGATGTGTTTTAAGGTCATGGTGCATTAAAGCATTTACTTTTCTACAGTTAAACTGTTCATTTATCTTCAAATATCTAGAAAAAAGATATTGGTCCATCTATGCTTCAGGTTAATCCTACATAAATATATTAATCTGAGCAACAACACAACTTTTCCCACCTCTACATCATCCCTCTTCCATTTTAACAATTTAAACTTCCAAGAATTCCCATTAAACCTTTAAATCAAGAAAAAAAAAAGTTTGAAATCTAATTACCTAAAACATAGTGGAAAAAAATGCTGTTTTTTGGTATATCTCAGTTTTAAACTTTTGTATTATGTCACATATTAAATGTACTACTGCTAGGAATATAAAGGGCAGATATAATTATTTACATTATTATTTGGCAATTTAGTTGTATTAGAAATAATGCTACAGAATGCTTAAACATGCTAATAACTCAGAAGTTAGTTCCGTTTGATTATTCTTTACCTGAGTTACAAATCTTTGTTTTTGTTGTTTTTTAGGAGATAAGATTTGAACGCAGTTATCATTACAAAGTTATAAAAAATGTATGCCATATAGCAAAAGAATATGTTCTCAGTTCAACTGAAACAGTCTGAGTCTAAGAAAAATGTCATCCGGTACACCCTGCCATCTTGTGCATGCAGAGACTTTGCTTATATTTTTTGTTTTAACATTAAACCAAACCAAAGCAATAACCTATTAAATCTATTAAAACAATAGACCTGACGTAACTATTAACACAAGGTTGTGGATATAAGCCATTTTAGTTGTTTAACTTCTTACTCAGTCTTTTTGGTAAGGGCATGACCTTAAAGCACATTGCACAACAGTATATTACTACATTCAAAACGAGAATATACAATCATGACAATGCTTGAAAGTCATGTTTTGTTCCTTCTTCTCTCCGAAAAGGCTGCACTAAATTATGGCCAAAAATTGATTTTGTACATACTTAAGATATTGTTCAGATATCTTGTGCAGTTGCAGTTTTTGCGAACCAAAGCGATATTACTGTTTTTTTTAAAGCAAATAACCGTTTCTTTTAACTCTTCCAAACCAACTGTATGCATTCATCTATGTAAGTATCGGAGGATGAGCTCTTGGTGGCTTTTTATGACCTAACGTTGAAAATGGTCACCATTCCTTGTAATAATTTTGGTTGTCTTTAATGTTTTTTTTTAATGTATTTGTAAAATGGTGGAGAAATCTTTAATGTGTAAAGAGATCTCTTGTCATGTTGTTTTTCCACAACAGTTCTTACAAAGCATACAACTTTAACCTACAAAACCGCAGTATGAGCAGAAAATATTGTTTGTTTATTGTAGCAGTTCTTAAGCCTACGTATTACCAGTCAATATATTGTATTTACCAGCTTAGAAAATTTATTGCATTAAATTGTTGAATCTTTTCTCCACACTTTGGGGATCGCTGCTTCAGGGTCTGATGTATTTTCCTTATGGCTTTAGGTTAATACAGACCTGAATGCTCCATAGCAGCAAACTGCTTAAACTCCTGCTTCTCTAGAGGTAACCAGTCTGATATTTCTCTCTTAAATGCAGTGGGAACAGCACAGCTGCAAACACAGCTTTATAATGTTACAATTTGACATATAAAATGCTCTAAATGAAATACAAAACTCAGTTTTTCAACTAAAGACAATCCAAGGAAGAGACAAAATCTTCTTGACCAATTTCAGAGAACAGTAATACAACATTTTAAACTCAATTGCTTTAATGTACCATCCTGCTAACTAAAAAGTGTCATGTCATCTGAAATGTACATTTGTTTCTAATGACAAATATATCTCTACAATGTGACATGTCTAAAAAATATGTTTTTTTTATTTTCCTTTTTTTGAAAATACTCCTTTTTTGTGACATTTTACTTGTTTTTTTAGTGTTACCCATCCACCGGAACTTCAATTCAGACCAACAGAGACAAGTCTCTCTCCAGATAAAGGAGGAAGAGAATGAACTATCTATCACCCATACGGGAGAGCAACCTCTTGTAAAGAAGGAAGATGAAGAGATACCTCAATTGTCAAACCTTCTTCACATTAAAACTGAGGACAACGGAGAGACAGAGGCTTTAGCCAGTAGCTCAGCTGAACCTGGCAAAGAGGACAGTGGTGGACTAGAACCATATTTGAAATACTGCCATAATCTAAATACTAATGAAATTGCTCCAGATTCTTCCACGACTGAAGTCAGTGAGGGTGATAATGATTGGAAATGTCCCTTGTCGGGTTCTGACCCAAAAACCATCTAAACAATCTGGAGAGCGCTAAACCACAGTCAGAATCTGGTTTACAAATTGTTTCAGAGCGATCTCTTCAGACAAGAAAAACCTCCTCCATCGGCTTAGGTAAAAAGAAATGTCTCGGACTCTTAGAAAATCTGGATTCCCCTTCAGGTAAGGACAAATGTATTGGTTGTGATATCTGTGGGAAAGTTTTTAAGCGAAAGTGTGATTTTGAGAAACACATGATGGGTCACAAACAAGCAAAAACATTTACCTGTAAACAATGTGGTAAACATTTTAAAGGACATTTACAGCTTACTGTTCACCTTAAAATTCAACGCGGTGAGAAGCCTTTTGGTTGCGATTTCTGTGGTAAAGGATTTACGTTAAACAGTGCTCTGCAGGCACACAAGAAACTACACTTAGGAGAGAAGCCGTTTGGTTGTGACATTTGTAGTAAAATGTTTCATTTAAAGAGGATCCTGAAAATGCACATGAAGGTCCACTCGGTAGAGAAACCATTTCATTGTACAGTGTGTGAAAAACGGTTCAAATGTCCATATATTCTTAAAAAACACATGAGCCTCCACTCAGGCCTGAAGCCTTTCGTTTATGGTGTTTGCAGTAAAGCATTTTCCCTAGAGGAAACTCTAAAGACACACATGGTTGTTCACACTACAGAAAAACCCTTTGTGTGCAATGTTTGTGGTAAAAATTTCAAGTACATGTCGTACGCTCGAAAACACCAACTCTTTCACAGTGGTGAGAGAAGACAGAACTGTGAGGTTTGTGGCAAAACGTTTATATTAAAGCCTGCGCTCAGGGAACACATGAGGAGTCACACCGGAGAGAAACTATTTTCTTGTGATGATTGTGGAAGAAAGTTTCATGTTAAAGCAAACCTGAAACAGCACATGAGGGTCCACTCTGGCGAGAGGCCATTTTCCTGTGAAGTTTGCGATAAAACATTCAGTAGGAAGACCCATCTTACCGTCCACACCAGGATACACTCTGGAGAAAAACCTTTCTCCTGCAACATCTGTGAAGAAAATTTCAGATTTCAGCACAATGTCAAAACACACATGAGGGTCCACACAGGAGAAAGGCCATATGTTTGTAACTTTTGTTGCAGGGGATTTTCCCGACAAGAGCATCTGAACAAACACATTGCTGTTCACACAGCAGAATAAGTTTCCAGTTTTTATTCGTCGTGGTCAAATCTTGATGTTTTCAAAATGGTTTCTTAAGATGGAGGTTAGAAATGTAGAAAGTGTTACCTGATACTGAAATCAAGCTGATCAACTTGACTTGTACAGTACAAAAAGGTTTATGATAAAGACTTATTTTCAGAAAAGTTCATTGTATCAATGTAAATATTTACATCCTTACAAACATCGTTTTTTCTAATAGGACAATTTTCTAATTTTTATCTTTGCTTTTAACTAGAAAAAAATAAAATCTAGGTTAAACAGCTTATATATAATT
>JAVLVB010000001.1:7272411-7289669 GCA_032876305.1 Orestias chungarensis | reverse complement strand
GGCTTAAAAACAGGTGGTGAATACAAGAAACAACTAAAACATCTTACAGCTAAAAGTGAAAAGTGGAGAAAGCTTTTCTCAGATTGATATAAGATCATGTTAAATGGCTACAATAAGCAGCTTACTTAAGTTATTGTGACCAAAGAGAATAGAACTACTTTAAGGGGTAAGGTGTCCTAAACCGTTCCTCGGCTTGACAAACATTGTTTATTGTGTAAAACAAGGCTATGTTTTTGTATTTATTTGTAATTAAACAGCTTTGTACTCCAGAAGTAAATAAGACGTTGATATGTGTACTTCTGTTTGTAGAGACATTACCATTTAATTTGCTTCATGTCTCATTATTTTTACAACTACATATTCACATACAACTACATATTATTGTTCACTTCGATTTTTCTCTGAGAAAATAAACAAATGTGAACTGAATGAGCTTGTTAATGCTTTCATCTAAAAATGGCATTTTATATTAGTCTCTACTTATTGCTATAAGATATGAATCCAGCCTGCAGGTGATCAGGATACACCGACCTGTGGGTTATGAATTATTTTCTTCTTTAACACCTTAAGTTTAAGTCTTCTTTTTGTGAAGAGATTCTGTTGAAGTAAATTATTTCTTTGAATCAGATGTGTTTTAACAGGAACATATTAAAATCTCTCTCTCTCTCTCTCTCTCTCTCTCTCTCTTAATTTGCATATTAGACTGAACAGTTTAATAAGCATTAAAATGTACCGGTTGTATCTCTAAATTACCTCTAAGTTTGTTTATTATTTCAGTACAATAAGTTGTTACTTCACTCTACAGAATTTCAAATATTTGACAGGGTTACACAACAAGGTAGAACAGTTTTATGTACTACGTGTTTTTCAGCAACACAAACATCAGCCTGAGAAACAGAAAGTTTTTTTACTTTTTACAAACAGGAATCACATTACCAGGTCAACCACAGTGATATGCTGTGCAAGCCAAAAAAACCCACCTCAAAATAAAGAGAATTGACAGGAAGTGCAATTAATTAAAAAAAGCTAAATTAGCAAAATTGGCCTGTAAAACATGTAATTTATGTTTGGAAGGGTAGATATATTCTATTTAGTTTTTTCTCAGAGAATAAACATTCATATGAGGTTTGTATTCTTAATACTTAGGATAGTATTTCTTGTACATTTAACATCCGAATATGACTGTCCAGTCATAGATGATTTAGTACAGAGTTTGAGCATAAAGATGAACTCAAAGAACATTTTATATGTCTATGTTGAATACACACCTGGATCACACTTTGAACAAAAAAAATGCAAAAGTATTTGAGAAATGCATGCATTGATCTAAAGCAACATGACATGGATTCGCTGTTCTGTTTGTTAAGTACAGAACATATCATCATATAAAAAAAAAACTCAGGCTAATTGATCATGGCAGGTTTTTTTTTCATCCCTCATCACCCAGAATGAACTTTAAGATTAAAAAAAGTAATTAATTAATTAAACATTGACTTCTGAATTAAAAACACGCTATGTGTGCTTTTAAAAACATTGTTTACGTAATTAGGAGTTACCTGAAGGTAAAAACCACCTCCAGTCTGTGGAAAAGGAGCACAGAGAGCTGCTGCTCATCATAGAAATAACCTCCATTTTCAAAAGAGAGACTGTTGTTTATGATTAAAAGTATCAGAAATTAATACACCAAACCAGGCGGTGGCGCTAATGAGCCATTACGCTGTTTACCTACCAAACCAACGAAGAAGAAGGACCAGAGCTTCATTTTCATTGGTTGGCAATGACGAAGTATTTTGATTTAACTGTTAGCTTGACTGGCTAGGTCCCGAGAATAACATCAGTTAAAGTTTGTTAACATTATTTATGTTGGTAAAATCTGAGACTACTAAAAAAACCTTCGTGATTTTGTATAAATTGTTTTTGTTTTCTTGGTTAGAGTTGACACAGTTAACGGTCCGACTTCAGTAATACCTTATTAGCAGAGTTAGCTACTGTGGAGCTAAAGCAGCTAACAAGAGACGTTTTTAAACAGGTTTGAGGATTTATTGTTGTGTATCTGGGGACAGAGAAATGTGGGACATATCCGGGTTAAACCCAGAACTACTAACCAATGTATTGCACTCTGCTTTGCAGCATCAC
This sequence comes from Orestias chungarensis, assembly GCA_032876305.1. Taxonomy (NCBI): domain Eukaryota; kingdom Metazoa; phylum Chordata; class Actinopteri; order Cyprinodontiformes; family Cyprinodontidae; genus Orestias; species Orestias chungarensis. Next base: position 7,287,533 of record JAVLVB010000001.1, on the reverse strand, counting down.
TTCATCTATGCTATGGTTTACATAGTCTGTTAAGGAAAATCATGATTTTTTTGTCTGATTTCAGTTTTAAGAGAAGAAACCAGAAGATCCAGGTCATGTAGCTGACAACTCGATCTACCAGAACATCTGAAGTAATATAAACCGGAGAATCTCAGGTTGTGTGAGGATGATTGAGATGATGAAGGTTGAAGCAGAGGAGCCTGGAAAGTTCAGCTTGGAGCCCTGCACACCTGCAGCACCCACAACAGAACTGGAGGAGAACCAAGACAGAAAAGATCCCAGTAAGTTACTAATTTTAGCCTGTTTTGTTTGGAGCAAATTAACTCTGAAATGTCTAAAGTAAATGTTGGACTGCTGAAATAATGAAAGAAATGCATTTATGCGTAATTATACCTGCAGTGATTAGAGCAGAGACGACCCCTATATTTTGCCATAACCGAGTTTCTGCAGAGGATCAAAAACGATGAGAACTCATCGTCATCTAAGCATAATAGAAAGTTAAATCCGCCACCTGTGAGTAATAATAATCTCACTACATCCATCTGTCATGGTACAGGAAATCTAGTCCTAATTTAAATTCAGTCCCCCTAACTTGAATTTTTTCTCCAAGTAATGTGAAAAACCAAAAAGGAGGCAGACTGTGCATAATTTACAATGAAAATATACTGGAACACAAATTATCATTTGGTCTTCCATTCTTTCTACCACTGTCTACAAACCAACGAAGAACTGTTTTATTGAGCATTTTACTGAATTACGTCCAGGTGTTTGCACTGACTTTGACTGTTTCTTCTTTACATGGGACACCTGGATGGTGTTTAGGGCTGCAACTACCGATTAATTTAATAGTCGACTAGTTGGGGATTATTTTTCTAAATACGATGATTAAAGTATTATTTTATTACTAAAAATAAAACAAGCTGCAATTTGAACTTGAATTGTGTCTTTTATTTTACTATACACAAAGTATCATATCAAAGTGCCTAGGATCTAACTGAATGTGTAAGTAATCGTAATCAGAATTATTTTTGTGAAATGCCTTGAGATAACATGCATTGGAAATTGGAACAATATGAATAAACTACATTGAATTAAATTAAACAACCAGTCATAGTTCCTTTTACGTTTCATGTGTTCATGCATAACCATTGTGAAATACTAGTTCTCCTTTGTAGCCCTTAGAAGTTTTGGAAATTTTCATAAACCATGAATTTTAATTTCTTATTGTGTTGATAAATGCCAAATCCTTATCACAAACTTCCTTATCATGATAGGCAACATTGCCGTTGCCTATTAGAGGTAAAGGTGTTTATTATTTATTGATTACTTTCAAATGTCATCTTCAGAAAAAGAGGGCATCCTGCTGATGGTATTAGCTCCAAGTTATGTAAGTCCACTAACTACCCCAGGAAAGTATTTCTTTACTTAAAGAAGAAGAAAAACAGAATAATTAAAATGATTCAGAAACCCTTGTGCCAGTAAAAGAAAAAGAAAATCGAAAATATCTGTGACTTGGGAAGAAAAGAATGTAAAAACAGAACGAATTGAAAGCTAGTAAGGCAGCAGGAGTATCCAGAGACATGTCCTTGAGCAGAAGCAGAGTTTTACTTCGATTAAATCAATGCTAAAGTCAAAAGATGTTTTAGATTTTACATTTATTTTGTTTTTCAGTGATAGCTTCCGATCAGAAGTTGGTGATTAGAGAAGAGGTTGCCCATGTCAGGAAGTCCAATTTGGACCAACAAAATCTACAACCTCAATGCATTAAGGAGGAAGAAGAGGAACTAAGGATTGATCAGGAGAATGAACACCTTTCTGTCAAGATTGAAGATGATGAGAAACCGCAATTATCAGAGATTCATCACATTAAAATTGAAACTAGAAAGACAGAACCTAAAACCAGCTTAACTGAACAGATGGGAACACAATCTAAAGCAGAGGACGATGGAGAACCGGAGTCAGACGGGAACTCAGATCCAGTATGTTCTTCAAAAGAAAGGAAAGTAACAGTTCACAAAATAGGTAAAAGATCTAAAATATGTTCTACATTCATGTCTCACATTGAAGTCCATGGTGGTGAGAAGCCATTCGGTTGCAGGATATGTGGCAAAAGGTTTAAAATTAAGAATTGTGTTAGGCTACACATCATGACACACACTGGAAGTACAAAATATAGCTGTGATCTTTGTGGTAAAGGATTTCTAGTAAAGGGTTATCTTCAGGCTCATTTGAGACTCCACACCGGGGAAAGTCCATTCACCTGTGATGTTTGTGGTAAACGATTTCGAGCAAAGACAAATCTTAAAGCTCACATGAAGGTTCACTCTAGAGAAAAACCCTTTTCTTGTGAGATTTGCGGAACAAAATTTAAAAGAAAAGAAACCCTTAAGAAGCACACATCGATCCACACAACAGAAAAGCTATTTGTCTGTATCGTTTGTACTAAAGGATTTTTACGACAAAAGAGTCTAAAGAATCACATGTATCTTCACACGGGAGAGAAACCGTTTATTTGTGGTATTTGTAGTAAGGGATATACATTACAAGAGAATCTGAAGAGTCACATGCATGTTCACACAAGTGATAAACCATTTATTTGTGGGGTTTGTAGTAAAGGATTTCATCGACACGGAGATCTAAAGAGACACAGGCGTGTGCATACAGGAGAGAAACCATTTGTTTGTAACCTTTGCAGTAAAGGATTTTCACAACAAATTCACTTAAAGAGTCACATGCTTGTTCACACTGGAGAGAAACTATCTGTTTGTAGTTTATGCAGTAAAGGATTTTCACATCCGGAAACCTTAAGGAGACACATGCGTGTTCACACAGGAGAGAAAAACTTTATTTGTAATGTTTGTGGTAAAGGGTTTTCTCAGAAACAACATCTAAAAAACCACTTGGAGGTTCACACCGCACCGTTTAGCTGCAGCGATTGTGGAAATTTTTTTGTTAAGGACATCCAATTACAGCGCCACATTAGACTCCACTCGGACAAGAGGCCTTTTGGCTGTGAAGTCTGTAAAAGCAGATTTAACCACAAGTGTCAACTTGATAATCACATGAGAGTCCATTCAGGTGAGAAACCGTTTGTGTGCGACGTTTGCAGCAAAGCTTTTTCACAACAAGGCAATCTGAAAAAACACCTGGAGGGTCATGAAGGCTGTAAATGATGGTCTTTGACTATTCTCCTATTATTTTTTTAGATAATATTAAGACAGTTATTATCATCTGTTTGCACTTTTATCTGGATTTTTTGTCTTCTGTTCTCTGTATTTGTACCTGCTGCCATGGCAATGTGGTATTTTATCAAAGGTTATAACAGTGTTAAACATCCTAAATTGACTGTTTTTTTGTTGTTGTTTTTTTAAGTATTTCCATTTAAAAGCAATGAAAAATATCCTTAAGTGCTGGATTGTAAGTCAACGTTAGCTTGGTCGAATACATTAATGTATTGCTCCTCAAGCTTTAGTGAACAAATGTATTAGCTCATATATTAGTGCCTTGTTCATTTCACTTATTGTTTTTCATGATCTGTGTAAAAAATTTTTTGACTGCAGTCAATGTTTAACAGCATTATATACAGAATGTATAAGCCTCATAAACAGTTGTTCACAATTTAAATTGAAGAGATTTATGTCTAGCAAACAATGCATATAAAGGGGGATTCTTATATTTAGTGAGTTACCCCTATATTCAAGCTTTAAATAAAAGAGTTGGAGAAATATATAAAAATAAACAGAATAAATTTTAGATCAAATTATTAAATTGTATGTAATATTTTTTAACATATTTTTATTATATGTTTCAGAGATTGATTAAAGCCATTAAAAATGTTGTAATGTTTCTGATTAAGCTCCTTTGTTACATTAGATGTACTTTCCAAAAATAATGTCTAAGCATGTATTAATCGTAGTTTTCATTTTGCCCACTATTCATTTTTTGCATTTTAGATTGATTGTTCCATTGTAATATTCTTACATTAATTGTTTGTGTTTAGTTGTTTGAGTTATGGAAATAAACTCTTCAATTTCATTGAATGTGTCAGTAAAGAATTAAGAAAACTCAATGCTGACAAATTTTCTATATGGATCTAAAATTGATCATTTTCATCAAAGTTAATCTCTTTGTCAGGGCGATTCTCTGAAAGATTGTTACATTGGGTTGACTTAGGGCTGAGAAAGGGGTAAATGTAAAACTGGAAAATATGGAGAAAGGAAGACCTTTATTGCTTTAGTTGCTCTCTGATGTTAGAAAAAGCCTTAGAAAAACGAATAAGACCGTCAACCATGTGTTGAATGCCTTGACTCTTGGATCAGTTGATGAAGCCGTGAAGCAGTCCCTCCATAAAACCTGTTTGACCCACGTTTAAGGAGGAAGCAGTCATTCAGATCTGGTACAACAGCTATGTGTCTCTGTAGGGGGGGCAACTTATGGGATGAGTTTGCCTCATCATTGAACACTTAATGGAGGAACCTTATGAAACCTCAGCTCTCATAAGTGCCTCAGATAGAGGTGAAATGCTGTCTTTGAAGAGGAAAAGAAAAGAACAATCAGTCCCCCTATGAGATGTCAGAGGACATAAATTCACCAGTGCTCAAGTTGCTTTATCATATCGAGGTCAAGAAAGAAGCTACTGGTCTTCTCTTTAACTTTGTTGTTAAACGACGAGTTTGAAAACAAGAATTTAACTGGCTTCACTTCTTCAAGGTCACAAACTCACAACTTTATAAGAGATTGCAGCAGACGATTTAATAGTTTAAAGATCATTGTTTGACATGAAATACTCCTAAATGAAATGTACAGCCTCAGCCATGAAGATTGCTTTTTAACATGTTTGAACTTTTACAGGTTGGTTATCCACAGGACAGAAGATTATTACAATTGATCAAATTTAAAGATGAAGAACTTTTTAACAGTCCGGGTTGCCTGCCCACAAAGTTTAGGACCTCTTTCAGTCCTGCCTATTACTTTGAAATGTTTTGAAATATGTTCCTTATGACTCTTACGTGTATATGTAAGCTAAAGACATGTCGATTAAATTTTTTTAAAACATGTTGGACTAACTAGTGTCCACAAAATACATCAATAGCATAAAAATTGAACATTAAAAAAAAATTATTCATCAATATTCTAGGTAGAAACCACTTTTGTAAAACTACTAGGTAGGAATATAAAATTAAAGTCCCTTTAAAAAAAACTAAAAGCTTCACAGTTCCGTTTAAATTATTATAAGTACATTAGAATTAGTTTATTAAACTGCAGTGATTAATTGTCACTATGGCTGAGTTATTTTAATAATGTGTGAACATTTGAATAAACTGTCTCTCTTTTGCTTGTTTACTGTTATTAAAACCTTGTCCAATATTGTCTAGTTTAGTCACTCACTAACAAATCGGTCAGCCTCCTAAAACTCCTGGAAACATCTGTGGCAGTTTACGCAGGTCTTGCAGTTTCGCTGTCTGCCAGTAGAGGCGCTGCAACTCACAACACTATCAGTGCCTGTCTAATTTCTGAGTTTTTTTAATATAATTTTTATATATTGGCGCTGTTTGAATAAAATTGAATTCATGCAGTAATTGTAGTGCAACATATGTAAACATTTTTAAACTTAAGTTTATTTTCTGTCTGCGTTTTATTCGGTCAACCTAACAAGAGGAAGTAGCTTCCGGACTCGGAGCTTTCCTTGCCGTTCATTGGTCAGTAATCCGGAAGCTACCGGCCGGATAAAACCGGATGTAGCTTAAATGGCTAAGTCTCGAGACATAGAACCTCTTGATGATTAAGGATACCCATGATTTACGTCTCGGATTCGCTGCGTGTGTTGCTTCCGGGTGTTTTTCTTTGATTTGATGTGTTATTTATTCATTTATGAGGGCTGTCTCATTAGCAGAAAGAACGCACTCTTAGTCTTTGCAGAGCTATAGAAGCTAACCCGTTTTTTTACAGGTGGAATCCTTCACAAAGTTGATAGTTTAGGGTTACAGGTGAAGTCTACAATCCAATCTTGGGGAAGTCCACCTCGTCTGTGGATATCCGACCTTGTTGCTAAGGTCGTAGAGACATCGCTTCAACTCTGCTACGGTTTACATTTTCTGTTGAGCCACTTCGTGAGATGCTAATTTGTGTCGAATTACATTTTTAGGCAGCAAAAGATCAAGGTTATGTGACTGAAACATCTGGAGGTTGAAAGGAAGGATTGTTTGAAGGGGAAACCCCGGGTTGTGTGAGGATGACCGAGATGATGAAGGTTGAAGCAGAGGAGCCTGGAGGGTCCAGCTTGGAGCCCCCCATACCTGCAGCATCCACACCAGAACTGGAGGAGAACCAAGACAGGAAAGATTTCAGTAAGTGAGATATGTTTTTGTCAGGATTGAAGCAAATTAACTCAGTAGTTAAATAGAGGAAAATAATATAAATTAATAATATATGTGTTAATATGTGTTTATACATTTCAGCTACCATATATCCCAACGGCACTAATAACAGTATAAATTTAAGTTTAATATATATTGAAAAACACACACAAAAAATTTACTTTAAAGAAGGGAAGCTTGGTGACAAAGGATCAAAGAAAAAGTAATAACAGGCAAGCAGGAAAAAGTAAATGACAGTAGCTGAAAGATTAGGGTGCACTATGTTAATACTCATCAGAGAGTTAATACTATGTGTTTTAGTTGTTCTTAAAGCTAAAATCAAACATGGTCCACAATTTCTTTTTCATTGATCAAAATCCATAATATACTGCATGGACTTTGTTGACGAAGTGACATGAGCAAATATGACCAAAAAAACTGGGTTTGCAGCAGATAATTCAATATAGATTCTTTAGCCACATTTGTCTTTGTTTCCAACCTAACAAACTATTGCAAGAATAATAATTTTTTTAGTTGTTTTTTTTAATATAAACTGCATGTCTAAAACTCACTTACTGGAACCACAAAACGATTAGATTATGGGTCAAATTATGAACATTGCTACAGCTTCCAGATATTAAAGGTGACATCTGGGGTTTTCAAAACAGAGACAGATTTAGGAAAGCAAGAAGAAGACATTATTTATCATGCAGTATCATAAGAATAAAAACACACAGAACCAATGGTCAAGCATAAATATTAAACTAATGTCCCTTTCTATAGGGTTTATATAATAAAGTACAATAAAAAACGATGTAAAGACCAAAAACATAAAAAATGTACTAACTTCTAGTTACACAGTTAAAATTCCTTAAGCTCATTAACTATTTAACTTTGATTAAAGATAAGTTATCCCTCATGAGTTTAACAAAAGCAGCTAATCTACTTATCGTATTGCTAATTCAAGGAAAAGCTCAAATTTTCAGAACCACTTTAACAGGTAAATTTTCCAGCACCGTAAGATTCCTTAGAAGCAGAACAAGAATGCCTCACTGTGGTTCAGATCTTGTTGTGTCAGTAAACAGAACTGGGTTTTTCTTGTCCTGTCCTAGGTTGACTGATGGGATATGATTTGTTCATCCAGACGTTGGGATGTTTGGAAGTTTACTGCTTTATATTCAAAACTGAGCCAAAAGCAAAACAAAAAAAATATTGCAGGAATTTAATATATATTGCAGGCAACAAGTTAATGAGTCGGTCAGAGGTGACATTTAATTTGATGTATTTACAATTTCTTTAAACAGTTATTTATGTTTGTTTTAATTTTCCCAGTCCATCAGATGTTGGTGATTAAAGTGGTTCCTGATGACTGGAGCCCCAATTTGGAAGAGGAGGTCCCAGAAGCCCCATGCATAAAAGAGGAAGAGGAGGAGCAAAGGATCAGTCAGGAGGAAGAGCTGGTGATAGTAAAGATTGAAGATGAAGAGAAACCTCAGTTATCAGAGCTTCATCAGTTCAGAGGTGAAGACAACACAGAGATGAACACTGTAGCCAGCAGCTCAGCTGAAAAGCTAAAAACGACCTTTGATGGAGATGACCACGTAGGACCTGAAAGAGACAGAAGCAAAGGTCCAGTGTGTTCTTATCAACATAATAAGATAACAGTTCACAAAAGAGGTAAAACCTCTAAACCGTGTTCTAAAATGATCACTAAGACAGCATTACATGCCGGGGAGAAGCCCTTCGGTTGCAATGTTTGTGGCAAAAGATTCAAACATAGGACCAATTTTAAACTCCACATGAATTTTCACATTAAAAATAAAGAACTTAACTGTAAACTTTGTGGTAAGGGATTTCAAGCGAAGCACTTTCTGCGGACACATATGAGACTTCACACCGGGGAGAGGCCATTTGTCTGCAATGATTGTGGCAGACAGTTCCATGCTAAAGGTGTTCTTAAAAGTCACATGGAGGTCCACTCAGGAGAAAAGGCTTTTTCCTGCGATGTTTGTGGCTCAAGATACAAAAGGAAGGAAACTCTGAAGAAACACATGTGGATCCACACTGCAGAGAAACCTTATGTTTGTAGCATTTGTAGTAGAGGATTTTACCATCAAAACAGTCTCAGGATTCACATGAACGTCCACAGTGGCCAGAAACGATTCATATGCAGCGTTTGTAGCAAAGGATTTTCAGAACAAGAGACCCTGAAGAGACACATGCGAATTCACACAGGAGAGAAACCGTTCATATGCGGCTTCTGCTGTAAAGGATTTACACAGCAAATCCATCTGAAGAGACACATGCGTGTTCACACAGGGGAGAAGCAGTTCATCTGCAGTGTTTGTAGTAAAGAGTTTTCCCAACAGCATCATCTGAAAAACCACATGGGGGTTCACACCGCATCATTCAGCTGCGGTGATTGCAATAAACGTTTCGTGAAGGAAATCCAGTTACAGCGACACGCGAGAGTCCACACAGAAGAGAGACCGTTCGGTTGCGACGTCTGTAAGAGCAGGTTTAATCAAAAGTGCCAACTTGAGAATCACATGAGAGTCCATTCAGGAGAGAAGCCGTTTGTTTGTGAAGTTTGCAGTAAAGGATTTTCCCAACAAGGAAATCTAAAGAGACACATGGTTGTTCACAAGCCCTACAACCAATGATCATTTGCCTTGATTCCTGTACATTTACATCCTTATTTATCATTAAACTAAAATTGACTTGTGAAACCTGAAATAGACAAAAAAAAAAATTGTTAGATCAGCTGTAGATCAAGATATTCTATTCTAAAAAAAAAAGTAAATTCTGATTGTTCTTTTTTTACATATCACTAAGAGAGATTAATAAAAAGCTGGAATATTTCTAACTGAACGTTTGATTGACAGCATTTTGTGTACATAAAATTCTTCCAAATTAGTTGTACATTAATTACATTTTTAGAAGATATACATGAAAGATTTGCACTTTGAAGCACTAACTGTGTGTATGAAGCTCTCCAGTATAACAAAATTCTTTGTGTATTTCTAAATAAAAAAAGCCAGAGTATTTTGAATATCAATTAAGGACAGTGAACTGCAAAACAACCAAAATAAAACACCAGTTAAAACATGATCAAAACGAAACTATTTATCACACACAAGCATTAATTATCTATGTATTATAAGCGTAACTAATTTTTGGATTTGATTCATATATATATTAACGATCCTTGCTGTCGTAAGGTGCTTCTTGTGTTTAATGATTGTTGAGGTGTTCTGATGGTTATCCGTAATTAGGCAAGGTTATTTGTAAATCACATTCCAGCAGCAAAGCAGTTCAAAGTGCTGTTTTCTGCAGAAAAAAACAATTATAAAAGGTCTTCTGATCAGAAGATGTTGATTCTTTGGGGTTGTTGTCATTCACCCTCTGTACATCTAAAACAGACACACACGACAGCAAAGTGCCTTGGGTTAAACAGAAAAGTTTTATAGATAACTGATCGTAAGGGTGAACAACCCTTTTATTTTCATCACTTATTTTGCGTAAATACATTCTCAAATGAATTGCTCGTTATTTGTTTGGAGTTTATGTTGTGGTTTTGTCCAACCAACACTACAGAAATGTGAACACATTCCTCATACTAACGCATGAGCACATTCAAGGATTCTTTATTGTCATTCAACATACATGATGGTACAAGAAGTGGAACGAAATTATGTACTCACGGTACTATTCTACCCAAGAGCTAATATTAAAATAGATAAAATAAGTTAAAAAATTAAATTAAATTAAAATAAATAAAATCGAAGTAAAGTAAGTAAAATAAATAAAATAGGAATATACGGTATTAAAGTGCGGGTATAGTAAAAATTTGTAGTCCGTGCAGTGGTTTGTTCAGGATGAGTTCAAGAGTCTTAACAGCTTCAGGAATGAAGCTGTTTCTGAGACGGGTTGTTCTACACTTGATGATCCGCAGCCTCCTGCCTGAGGGGAGCAGAACAAAAAGTGAGTGTGCTGGGTGGGTAGGATCCTTCCTGATGCAGGTGGCCCTCTTTCTGCATCTGGAGGTGTAGATTTCTGTGATGCTGGGGAGGCTGACTCCAACAATCCTCTGTGCGATCTTCACCACCCTCTGCAGAGCTTTCCTGTCTGCAGCAGAGCAGCTTCCATGCCACACGTTGATGCTGGAGCACAAGACGCTCTCCACCATACATCTGTAGAAGGAGGTGAGGACTGAGCTCCCGAGTCCAGCTCGACTGAGCCTCCTCAAGAAGTAGAGCCTCTGGTGCGCCTTCCTGACCAGAATGGAAGTGTTGTTGCTCCAGTAGAGGTTGTTACTCAGGTGTACACCCAAGTACCTGTAGCTGTTGACCACTTCCACCGCAGATCCTCCCATGTGCAGGGGGAGGTGGGCATGCTTGCCCCTTCTGAAGTCCACAATCATCTCCTTGGTTTTCTTTTCGTTAATACAGAGGTTGTTCTCTCTGCACCAGCCCTCCAGGTGTTCCACCTCCTGCCTGTAGCTGGATTCTTTAAACCAACATGTATCTGAATGTTTGCCTAAAAACTCATGCAGGTAAGAAGATGGCATATAGTTAATGTGTACAATGTCTTAGATTAAAGTTAGATTTTTTTTTTATTCCCTACTCCTTCTCGGCCATTGGCTTCCAGCTGCTTTCGTTCTGCCCTAAAACTTCCATCTAAACCAGGGATTTCCAATTCCTGTCTTTTGGGGCTGCTGTCCTGCTGCTTTCAGGTGCATTCATGTTTCAAGACACCTGTATCTGGTTCGGCATACATAAAATGGAATTAAAGTATTTAATTCAGCTGTTTAAGCAGGGATGCATCTCAGTGTTGCATGATGGTAGCTCTTCAGGATTGGACATGATCATCCCTGCCCTGCATCTTTTTCAAATTTTTCCTGCTTTAGCAAATCTAACAGCTCCGACTGCAGCTCAGAAAAAGCGTATTTACCCTCTACTCATTTCAATTAGCTGTGCTGATGCAGGAGAACTTCTGAAACATTCAGAGCAATGTGCTTTTGAGGAGGAAACACTACTTTTGACATCGCAGACCATCCGAAAATTACATTATCTTGGTGGCAAGCAAGTAATGCTGCAGACCGCTGCTCACAAACATGCTTATTTCAGGGGGGAACATTTGATTAATTAAATACACATATTGTTTAATTTTCTCATTTACAAAACATGCTGATGTCGATAGACTGACTAACAAGAAAAAATAAACAATAAACAAATGACTGCAGATATAAAATGTTTGTACTAATTTGCATATTTTTTACCCACCTTTTTTTTATTTACAGTTTCCTTTACAAATCCTTCATAGAGAATACATGGCTGGTTCTAAAGATTTGTATATAGTGGGATCATAACTCAGTGGGAGTCTCTATAATTGCTTCTAAATTTGACATGTTCTTTCTGTAAAAGGTCTTTTTGTGAGTTTTTGATGAATCAAACTACAATATTTCATTAACATGTTTGGAATTATTTTAAACATTTCTAACAGCTTTATTCGCTCCTTTGCAGTACCATTCTTTTACTTTGAAAAAGTTAATACGTGAAAGAGGAAGTAGTTTATTTAGCCGCAAGATTACTCGACGTTCATTGGTCAGTTAGCAGGATGTAGCCATATTTAGCAGCGTTAGCTTTACTGGTAAATCTTTAAAACAAAACAAAACACGTCATAATGTTTATGTAAAAGCATGTGAGTAACAGAATAAATAAAAACATGCCAAATATATTATTAACAATTATTCCTGATGACGTTTTATCTATTAATTAGCCGTTGTTAGCACCGTTGTTGGCTAACCGTCAGCTAAAGCAGCTAACAGCAAAGACTTCAGTGTTTTTTAAGCTTTGACAAGTTCCTGCTTTGAGACAACACGCCGTCGTCTCGGAGCACCTCCTCATCTGAGGACAGAGAGACTTGAGATCCAGGTTAAATCAGCTGACCGAGGCATCTGACTCTGCAGCATCACTTCAGCTCTGCTATAGTTTACATCTATACTAAGAAAATATGATGATTTGTGTCTGATTCCAGTTTTAGGAGAAGGAAAAGAAAGATAAAGGACTTAAACTTTGATGTAGCAGAACAGGTGAAGGTTGTAAACAAGGATTATAAACAGGCGAATCTCAGGTTGTGTGAGGATGACTGAGAGGAGGAAGGTTGAAGCAGAGGAGCCTGGAGGGTTCAGCTTGAAGTCCCCCATACCTGCAGCATCCACCCCAGAACTGGAGGAGAACCAAGACAGGAAAGATCTCAGTAAGTGATAAACATTAGTTTGAGAGAGAACAGTAACTCTAGTTGGACATTATAATGTAAAAGCACTGCTCTGCAATGTCGACTCATTTTTTAAGTATTTCATAAGACCTTGTGGGAAAAAATGTACATTTTGGGTTGATTGACTTTGGGTAGAATAGTGGTGGTGCAGGTTCTGTTCCAGCTTATCACTTGTGGATGTGCACACTTAACTCCACGTTTCCTATGAACATGGCTAGTTTAAAGGGCCTTTAGTAGGGGTATATAAATATAGTCAGTTTTCTGGATGTTCCTTATAACACAAGCAGTCACAATGTTAAATTAATAAAAATGTATGTTTTTATCTTTGTTCTTTTGGTGACTGTGATGCTGTTGCCAAACTCCAGTAAGTAAATAAAAACAAAACAAAAACGGGGAGATAAATGGAGATACCAAATTATTAATTAATATTATGCATTTATTGCTGATAACAAACAAAGCTGCTGTAAATGTTGTATGGTGATATTTAGCACCCTGTTTTTCATGCAGCCGGGGCTTTTGAGTGCAACGCATGGTGCAGATGGCTCTCGTTTTGTTGAGCGAATGTTTTGGTCTGCCTTGTTTTCCAGAATAGTTTGCTGGTGAGATCTGATTAAAAAATAATTTATTAAAACAGCTTTAACATTTAACCGGTTATCCCTACTTAATAGATAATGTTTTGCTTATTTGATTTTAAGGGTATTAATGCAAACTGTCAGATTTTTTTATTGAAATTTTTAAAATCATTTTAATTAAGTCATTAAGGTTCATCGGATTTTCAGCGATTGGGGACATGTGGATGGTGGTGGCTAAAGAAGAGGTTCCCAATGACTGGAGCTTAGACGAGAAGTACTCTGAGACTCATTACATAAAGGAGGAACTGTAGACCAGTCGGGAGGAAGAGCAGCTTACTATAAAGATTGAAGATGAAGAGAAGCCTCAAATCAAAACTGAAGAAGAATATAAGACGGTTGGTCCAAACAACAGTATAGCTGAGAAGAGAAACTCAAAACCTGATGAAGAACAAGACAGGACCGCAAATTTATAATGCATTTCTCAACAAAGTGACATGACGGTTCACAAAAGAAGCAAAAGGTTCCAATTGCACTCTGAATCCCCATCTCATGGCGGAGTCCATTTAGGACAGAGGCCGTTTGGTTGCAGTATGTGCAGCAAAAGTTTCAAAAGTAAGAAATGTGTTGGGTTACACATGATGGTTCATGCCAAAAACAGGGAACATGGCTGTGACCTTTGTGGAAAAAGCTTTAAAAAGAAGAATTATCTTCAGACACACATGAGAGTTCACACCGGAGAGAAACCGTTCGCCTGTGATGATTGTGGGAGAATGTTCCATTCAAAGACAATTCTTAGAGATCACCTAAAGGTCCATTCAGGCGACAAACCATTTTCCTGTGATGTTTGCGGTACAGAATTTAAAAGAAATATCTGTCTTAAGAAGAACCTGAGGATCCACACGGCAGAGAGACCGTTCGTATGTAGCGTTTGCAGCAAAGGGTTTTTACACCAAAACAATTTCCAAAGACACATGCGCGTGCACACAGGAGAGAAACCTTTAATTTGCTGTGTTTGTAGTAAAGGGTTTTCACTACAAAATCGTCTCAAGAATCACATGCGCGTTCACACAGGGGAGAGACCATATATTTGTATCGTGTGCAGTAAAGCATTCTCGCGACAAGAGACTCTAAAGCGACACATGCTTGTCCATTCTGGAGAGAAACCGTTCATCTGTGCTGTCTGCAGTAGAAGATTTTCACAGCATAGTGTCCTAAAAACCCACATGCGCGTTCACACAGGTGAGAAGCCGTTCGTCTGCAAGGTTTGTGCTAGACGATTCTCGCAACGGAAATATCTTAACGGTCACATGTGTGTTCACGCTGGCGAGACGCCGTTCGTCTGCAGCGTTTGCAGTCGAGGGTTCTCACTGCAAAAATACCTTGATGGTTGCATGCGTGTTCATAAAAAATAGAGGCTGTTTTGTCGTTTGGAGTCAAGGATTTTCACTACAAGCAGGTGGAAGAAAAGCACATTGATGTTTAAAATGCACAATTTAGCCTGTTTGTAGTTCCGGTTTTTAAAAGAACTACAAACAAGCAGCACTTAAAGCTGCATGTGTAAGTCCTTTCGGAGGGGAGGTTTTTAAAGGTAGATTTTAATGAAACTATCATCTTTAAAACATAACTGGGTGCAGAAAAAATTAGAGGTGGAGGCATTAACATTTTTTCCGTGGGTGGGGCGTTGGGGGGGGCATACCTACATTTCATTTGTCTCAAGCCTAACAGTGGCTCTGTGGCTATTCCTACAGTAGGGAAAAATAAAATTTTTCTCATTAAATCCAGCAGTTTATCCAAAAATATAATGTATTTTAAAAAAAAATCAAATACAGTACCGTAGTTCTACGCTTCTTTAATCAACTCAAAAGTTAAGCATTTATGACAACAGGCAACAGGAGCTGGGGTGTACAGAGAGCTG
>JAVLVB010000001.1:7258095-7272311 GCA_032876305.1 Orestias chungarensis | reverse complement strand
GTGTGTGTGTGTGTGTGTGTGTGTGTGTGTGTGTGTGTGTGTGTGTGTGTGTGTGTGTGTGTGTGTGTGTGTGTACTGGTTGAGGCATTCTATTTAGGACCATCTTTGGCATATTCACTAACCTTTTGAAGACTGATGGGCCTTATAGGGGCCCGAAGCTTAGTCCTTATTTGGTGGACCCCTCTTTTAGGTTGAAAGCTCAGATTTGGTGTGAATTTAACTTTGGTTAAGGCTAGGATCATGAGTATATTGCTAATGGGTAGGCTTAGGGTAAATGTTCAGGTTAGGTGTAAAAGCAGTTGTTTAATTGAATGGAAGTCAATACAAGGTAGCAAGGTTTAACTACTCAATACAGTGGCAGGCGACGTTTGTGGCTTGTTTGAGATCTTTTTAAAACCATGTCCTTCCTCTTATTCCTAAATTTCCGAGTCAAGTACTTCTCAAATGCCAAATGAATGAAATTTTCCTTGCACTGATGAAGCATGGTAAGACGATGTTTATTCATTCTTAATGAGCCATGTAGCTTTTTAAGGGTTTGAATATATATTAAAAATATATATATTAAAAATTATGAACCATTTTCCTAGCAACTATGCCTACCAAGTAATCACCTGTTTCATTGTCTACTTCACCTCATCCAGTGGAGATGACTTTCATATGATGCTGATTCCTGCTTGCTCCAGTCCACATCATCACTTTTACCTTCATATATTTTTTTGTAAATAATTTTGGATGTCAATGTTTTACATTTTTAATTTACCGACCGTCACCCAAATAAAATAATCAGGACTGGGGCGGCCCCAAAATGTCCCACCCATGCCACCGGAACTGCTTGAAAATGAACTTAAGCTTCCTCTGAATTTCATGAATGGCCATAATATTAATTATGATTGAGGAAGTTGGAGGCTGCCATGCAACCTTAATATAGCTATATATTTATGGAATCCAGTAAAAGTTAATAATTGGGACTATTATATTTTAGCAATGTGTGTCTCATCTATTTAATAGTTCTCACAGTGCACCAAAATTTCTTGTATGTCCGTAAAATGTTTGTGAATATGTTCATTTTGTTTCAAAGTATAAAATACAGAGATATTAAAATATGTGAAACTTTTTTCTTATTATTTGTCATGTCTTGGTTCTTGATGGCTCTCCAACTTGTTTGAGAGGAAAGAAGCTCAAATTCCTCCCTCTAAGCCTTGGAAATGTTAGGCAGTTGCACACACACATTCATCTGTGTAGACATGCACTATTATATCTTCGAGCGTTTTTCAGTTGATGCTGCTGTGTCACATAGTTGTCAAACAACAGTAAATGTAAGGAGACGGGTTCCTATCCATCAGATCACATAGCTGTTGAACCAGATAACAAATGGTCTTTACATCTTTTTAAGAAGGCTGAAACCCAAACATCTGTTGGCCGTACATTTGAACTTGTGACAGAAAATAGGTGAGGAAAACAATAAACCCAAGATCTGTTTAGCTAGTTAAAGAATGTTGTCCTGAGGAAGCTGTTCAGAGGAGATAACTATTATAACCTTACATAATCTAATCTAGTCATACATCTAAACATAGAACATTCAAAACCCATCAAATCAACATATGTATTTACATTACGATGATATAATGAATATTTCCAACTCAGAATCGTAATGAAGATTTTTGTTCTACATGTCTACCAGGCAGATAGCATAACCTCTGACCTTTGTTGTTTCAAAGAAAAGTACATCAGATACAGAGTGCAGCAGCGAGCAGCTAGGAGAGGGTATAGCATGGGAAGGCTAGAGAACACCCAGGCCTAGACCCATCCACATTCATACACAAACATCCATACTCACTCACTGACTCACTCAGCAGCACAGCGGCTGGTCCCCAGGGCAAGAAGCACCCCCACGGGCACATCCACTACTGCCCCAAGTTTTTGTATGTGATGAAGTGTGATCTTCATACAATTGATGAACAAAAGAATCAAAGCATTGATCATGGTCTAATCTCATAGTCAAATCTTAACAAGTAACAGTTGCTCGGTCAAACATTTACTTAAGTACTGAGGTGTTTACTTTAAAAAAATACTCAAGTTTTTTAAGCACAAACTATATTTTCTAGTATCAGCAAATTAATTTGTTTTCTGAGTAAATATGAATTTTCTGAAATCAAAAAGTCTATATTATCTGAAATAAAACTCCAGCTTTGAAATGCAATAAAAACTAAATTAGTTGGAAATAACTAACTTGTTGCTTGCAGAATTCTAACCAAAGTCTGTTTTTTTCAAGCTTGCAGATGATTTAATATTCCCAAAATATATTTCTTCCATTTCCAAGCTGACAAGCTTGGAAATGGAAGATTTGTCTTTAAAATGTGGTCAATTAAAAGTCCTAACTTTCCAAAAAACACAAATACTAAAGGATTTCACCAATACTTGAGTACAGATATGCAAGTAATGTACTTTACCCTGTCCACCACTGTGCACAGGGTAAAGTACGTAGAAAGTTTAGCAAGAAAGTTTAATTTAGCAGTCTTAATAGTTATTGATTGTGTTTTGTCTCATCTCATCTTGCTGTTTCAGAACACGTCAATGCATCTGTTAGTATTGTACATATTTGGGGTTCAAGATTATAATACAAAAATGTAAAATCTTCAACAAAGCTTTGTTTGTTCTTTTTTCTATTTGGAAAAAATAAAATTAAAAACAATTTGTTTTATGCAGAATTAACCACTCAAAAGACTCTTTTTGAAACACAACAAGAGTCTTTCTCAGAAAGCATTAAAAATTATCCGTATTATTATTTTCTTACTTTTTTATATTTTTATTTTTTAAGAAAAGCCTCCAAATACACACAGTATGCTGCAATACTTAGTGGTTACTAAATAAAAGCTATCATATTTGGAAAGATTAACAGAGGAACCAACAATCAACATAAATAGCTGCAGTCTGTGTTAGCCTCTGTTTGTCTCTTTAGATGTTCCCACAGTGAAAAGGCTTCACTGCAAATGCTTTCTTTCAAATGTGAACACACGTGACTCTTTAGAGTGTCTTGTCGTGAAAATTCTTTACTACAAACATATGGTTTCTCTCCTGCATGAACAGGCGTGTGTTTTCCTATAATCTCATGTCTTGAAAATCCTTTATTACAAATACTACAAATGAACGGGTTCTCTCCCGTGTGCATGCGCATGTGAACCTTTACTGCAAGCAGAACAAATTAATGGTTTCTCCTTTGTGTGAACTCATGTGACTCTCTAGGTGTCCTTTCTGTACAAATCTTTTGCTACAAACACCAGAACTAAACGGTTTAGCTGTGGAGTGGATCTGTATGTGCTGTTTAAGAGCTCCTTTAACCAAAATCTTAAACCATAATCATCACAGAAAATAAAATTTGTCACAGATCACAGGTAAGCTCTCTGTTTTCACTGTGCATCTTTGTGTGTAATTCAACAGAATATTTATGCCCACATCTTTTGCCACAAATGTCACAACCAAATAATTTCTCTCCACCTGGTATCTTTATGTGTTAGTCTTCTACAACAAGTTCAGCTGAACTGCTGGTTGGAGCATCAATCTCGTGGTTGTCTTTAGTTTTTGTTTCATGAAGCTCTGATAACTGAGGCTTCTCATCTTCTTCAATCCTCACAGTGGACTGCTCTCTTTCTCCTGACTCATCCATAGTTCTTATTCTTCTTCTTTTATTTGGGAGGGTTCTGGATCCTGCTGGTTCAAACTGAGACTCCAGTCACGGGGAAACCACAAACATCTGATGGACTGAAAACAAAGAAACACATAAAAAGAAATATATAAACAAAAAGTAATAATTTGTTATTTAGTTTTACATTATCCATTCTATAAAGCATATATGCATTATTTGATGAAGGATCTCCTTTCATGCAGTTGTGATGTGTCCTAAATAAACTGGCTGGGTAGAAAAGTATTTTTGTTATCTGTTCCCATGATAAACAAACATCCAGTTTTTCATACTTAATAGTAAATAAAATTCAAAAGCGGCATTGGTTTTATTGAAATCTAGCAAACCAAAGTGTATGAAGTATTCAAAACAGATTCAAAGTTCCTCAATTTATTTATCAAGTCTATCGAGTCTATTATCGAGTCTACAGCAAAAAGCCCGGCACAAAATTTTGATTTATTTTAGCAAGAAAAGAAAATACTTCA
This sequence comes from Orestias chungarensis, assembly GCA_032876305.1. Taxonomy (NCBI): domain Eukaryota; kingdom Metazoa; phylum Chordata; class Actinopteri; order Cyprinodontiformes; family Cyprinodontidae; genus Orestias; species Orestias chungarensis. Next base: position 7,268,147 of record JAVLVB010000001.1, on the reverse strand, counting down.
CTGATCAAAAAATACAATTGCTGATTTATCCAAAAATTTAAAATAAATGGTAGTTGCAGCCCTAACCAAGATTTGAGCAGAGTTTGCCAAAAACTATATATTCAAGTGGTAAAAAGTTCTTATGTCTTTATTTGGTTAAATAAAATGTATAAAAACTGTAGGGGAAATTAATTATTATGTTGCATAATTATCCACAAAAATGCAACACTAATGAAGCTGTAATCAATTCTATTTATCTTGTCACACATCAATGCAAAAGTATAATGTCTAACCAGATGTGCTTTTCTCTCTCAAACTAATACTTTTAACTTAAGGAGATCTTTTCTGTCCTTCTGTTCTCGGTTCTCCTCCAGTTCTGCTATGGATGCTGCGGGTATAGGGAGCTCCAAGCTGAACCCTCCAGGCTCCTCAAACCTTCATTATCTCAGTGATCCTCACACAACCAGGGATTCGCCAGTTCACAATCCTTGTTTGAAACCTTCAGATGTTCTGGTAGTTCAAAGTTTCAGCTAAAGGACCTGGATCTTCTGTTTTCTGCTCCCAAAACTGGAACCAGACACAAGTCAACCTATTTTCCTAATATAAATACAAACTATCGCAGAGGTGAAGTGATGACACTACGACAGAAGCAGTACAAAAATACATGCAAGGATTATGGCAATAATGAAGACATTCGATTAGTCAAAGGAACTCTAAGTAAGAAACATCTTAAAATATTAACATTTTAGTAGCACAGTGACAAGTACTGTACTTGTTCTGCATTCAAACTCAAGGGTTAACATTTTGATGTTAAAGTGTTCCCAAATGCTCAAATTTGATATCTCATAGAGTTAATCTTCTTAACAAAAGGTACTTAGGGTGGATTCATACAAATATGGGAGGTGAAGGAGATAAATTACCTGTTAAATGTGTGAAAATATAAGAGGCAAAGATGTAATAAGAATAAACATACCAATTGAGTAAAAGAATACTCTAGTACAAAAGTATAGTTAAGTTGTAAGTTAAGAAAAAATGGCAAGGTCAGTGGGATGAAGAAGTCAAAATGTGATATACTATTTAAAAAAATGTGGGAGAGGTAAGAGAAAGTCATAGAATTAAAATAAGAAAGAGTTGTTTTATTATATTTTTCAATTTGCGTGACACAGGCTAATATGAGTATTGCAGGCAACTAGAAGTAGAAGAAGATGCATTCTTAGCAAATACTAAATATGCAAATAAATTTGAAATATGGCTTAGAAATGGTCCAAACAATGAGAGTAAGATAATAAATATACAATAATTAATGGACTCTTGGCTGAGAATATGTTTCAGAGATCCCTTGCATCAAAGTAGCAAGTAGCAATTCTTTCATTAGGGTGACAAGCTATAGTCAACATTTTAAACACAAGAAAATCCAAACCACAGATTATCAGCTGCTTATTTAATGTTTATAAATAGTTTTTCCTCACAAAAATCAGCTATAAATTACAAGTTAAACTTCAGTGTGTAATGCTGGAGTTTTAAATCACTAAAACTGTAGGTCTATGCAGCAGGAAAGTGTAGCAGAAAACGAGAAAACTGGTTTAAGCAAACGGGATGTTGATAAAACACCTTTGGCGAAAGAGTTGCTTTGTTTTGAAAAGCCACCGTTTGTAAGCGGAAGTAGTATGTTCAATTACAACTTTACTTCTCATTCATTGGTCTGCAAGGAGGAAGTAACCAGATGTAGTGACGCTAGCTTTGTTGGATGTTTCTTCTTCTAATTTGCTTTAGCAAACTCGTTTTGAACAGGTGGGGATATTTATAGATACAGCTTGCTTGAGTGTTAGCCATCATTTAGCTATAGCAGCTAACAAAAAAAAGTTAAAGTCTTTTAAGTGCTTCGCGTTTCTGAGAATGTGTAGAAAAGACCACATAGTTTGTTGACAAAATCTTTAATCATTTTCTTTTCCTGCTGGGGACCCACAGAGCGGGGAAGTTAGCACACTGGACCCAGAACCATTGACCAAGCTACCAGGGCTCTGTTTACATTTGATCCTGTTGGACTTCCGTAGATACGTGTCCTTCAGACTGGAGAGTTGGAGCGAGGATGACTGAGATGATGAAGGTAAAAGCAGAGGAGCCTGGAGGGTCCAGCTTGGAGATGATGAAGGTAGAAGCAGAGGAGCCTGGAGGGTCCAGCTTGGAGCCCCCCATACCTGCAGCATCCACACCAGAAATGGAGGAGGACCAAGACAGGAAAGATCTCAGTAAGTGAGAAATGTTGGTTTGAGAGAGAAAAGTACCTCTGGTTGGACATTATACTGCGGCAGTGTTGTGTAAAAACATAAAACTTTAAATTAGATATAGATTGAACGTAAATGTGTAGGGATTAATTGTGCAGACCAAAAGAAGCAGCAGCATAATGATGGCTGTATAGATGCACTACTTTTATTTCATGCATAATAAAACTTGTCCACTTATAACTTCCTCCTGATGATCATCTTCTGTCTTAATTCTCATTGGTAACAAACACTGATCGTTCTCTAGAATGAAAACCATGAAGACGTCCTTACTTCCTGATCTTAATCAGTTGAAGATTTCCCATTTTTAGGCTTGCTACTGACCCATTATATCTGACTGTTTCAAACGCTGAGTTGCATATTTTTCTTAGGAAAACCAAAAGTGAAGAACGTGTAAAGAAGGTGGTGTAAAAAATGTGCATAACAGACTTTAAAAAATAAACAAAAAAAAACACTGTAGTACTCAGATCGAATATTTCACAATTGGCCTTGTTGGGTGAAGTTTGATTTTAGTTCCATCTACCTTTTAATGTAAAGATATTAAGATGTATATATATCCGGTTCATTGTTCAGTTGTGATAATAGAAGGACTCTCATCATTTACCAGAGACAGAATCTTAAAGCTGCTAAAGTACAGGTTCACACTTTATCAAAAAATAGTATGACTTTGTCTGAAATCATCAATGGTTGTATTTGTGTTTTTGTTTTTTAGTCCATCAGATGTTTGTGATTAAAGCAGTTCCCCATGACTGGAGCATCAGTTCGGGCCTTCAGGACCCAAAGCTCTCACACATAAAGGAGGAAGAAGAGGGACTGTGGATCAGCCAAGAGAGAGAGCAGCTTTCTGTAAAGATTGAAGAAGAAGAGAAGCCTCAGTTATCAGATCTTCATCAAATGAAAAGCGAGGACAACCGAGAAACTGAAGCCCCAACCAGCAGTTCAACTGAACCTAGTGTAGAAGACTGTAGAAGAGCCGAACCTGAAAGAAACCCAGAACCTGTATGTCCTTTTCAATATAGTAAGACAGCAGAGGAAAAAAATTCATTTGGTTGTGATGTTTGCGGAACAACATTCAGGCGCAAGCATTCTGTAAAGATACACATGATGAATCACACAGGAAAGAGAGAGCATAGCTGTGAGCTGTGTGGTAAAGAATTCGTTGAAAAGCGTTCTCTTCAAACACACATGAACGTCCACACTGGAGAGAAGCCGTTTGCCTGCGGTGTCTGTTGTAAGAGGTTTAAGTCGAAGCCAAATCTTAGAGCTCATGTCAGGATTCACATGACGGAGAAACCGTATGCATGCAGTGTTTGCAACAAAGGATTTTCGGCAAAAAACAACTTAAACATCCACATGCTCGTTCACACTGGAGAGAAACCGTTCATGTGCGGCGTCTGTAATAAAAGATTTGCCATACAGACGTATCTGCAGCGTCACATGTGTGTTCACACAGGGGAGAAACCTTTCATATGTAACGTTTGTAGCAAAGGGTTTTCAGAGAAAAACAAATTGAACATTCACATGCTTGTCCACACAGGAGAGAAACAATTTACATGTGATATTTGCAATAAAAGTTTTGCACGACAGGACTGTCTGCAGCGTCACATGTGCGTTCATACGGGAGAAAAGCCGTTTATTTGCAGTGTTTGCGGCAAAGGATTTTTACAGCCGGCCCTCCTCCGGAGTCACATGTGCGTTCACACGGGAGAGAAACCGTTCAGCTGCGCTTTTTGCAGCAAAGGCTTTCTATCGAAAAAGACTCTAAATAGACACACGGTTGTTCACACAGTAGAAAAACCATTTGCTTGTGGTGTTTGCAGTAAAGCATTTGCCCAACAGCAACCACTTAAGGTTCACATGTTTGTGCACACTGGAGAGAAACCGTTTAGTTGTGTTATTTGTAAGAAAGGATTTTCATCAAAAAAGTCTCTAAGTCGCCACATAGTTGTTCACACAGTTGGAGAAACGTTTTAGTTGCAGTGTTTGCAGCGAAGAGTTTTTATTGAAAAACTCTGTAAATGCTCACAGTTGTTCATACCAGAGAGAAGCCATTTAGTTTGTGTTTGCAGAAGCTCAATCTACAAAAGTATCTCTTACAAAAATATGGAAACTAAATTTCACACGTTTAAATTTAGTCCAAATTATTTTTAATTTTTCTGTAATATTTAGCTAGTTTTACAGTGTCTCACTGGAGCAGATGCTCACATCAGACCCTCAAATAGATAAAAATGCTAAAAGTCACAGTGTGATGGAAATGCATATGAGAAAAAGAGGAAGTAGACTAATAGGCACATATGGCGACTCTGTACCGGCCTTGCAACATCCACCAATATTATATCCAGTGCAAGATTTTCTTAAATCTAGTAGGGTTGAGCCTCATCATGTCGTTTAACATTATCATGATACATTATTGTAAGTTTAATGTATCGGTAATTGTAACCTATTATAACAATGATAAATTAAGAAACTTATTCCTGTTTTTAATATCTTTGGTTTTCAATAGCAGCATTTCTTTTTATATCATTACATTTATCGGTTTCAGGATAGTACCGCATAATTTCACGATAAAATTTCACATTCATGTCGTCCACCAATTATATCTGACAGGCCTAACAAGAGGAATAACTTTCAAGTACAGACAAAAACCATATCCGTAACATTTCCCAAAAGAGGTTTCCGTGCAGGTTAACTGTGAACCAGATTGCCGCTGTGCCGCATAACCTTAAGGTAGCTTTCAAGCCATTTGTTGAGTGTTTAGATGAAAAAAAAAAATCCTTTTAGTGTTCATCAAATGTTGTGTAGCCAAGTTTCTGACTTATAGCGACCTCCTTTTGAACGAGCAGCAGCAGCAGAACTGGGTTGCATTGAGTCATATATATGAAGTGTAAACATAGCAAACGTTGAGCATAGTTAATACTACCATAAGATTGTTTCTTATAAGCTGTCTACCTTTAGGTTTATAAAATAGTTAACTGATTGGTTTAAGCACTTTCACCACGCTTGAGGTTTATATTTTAAAGAAAAGTGTTGTCTTATTGACTTGTCTGGGTGACATCCATTAATTTTTGAAACATTATTTTATACTCAAATGGGAAAAAAAAGGTTCTGATTCAGAAAACAAGAGCGTACCTTAAACATCTGAAATTAAAGGTTTCAGAATTTCAGAGTTATCATAGCAGTAAAAAACTAATTTCGATCGGATGTTAATGTAAGCTGTGATTTTCTTTTTTAAACATTGCCTACTGCATGCATTATGTGAAAGCTAAACTATTAAGACTTAATACTAAAGTTTAAAGGTTGTTTGTTGCATTCTATATATTTGAAGTAAAAACTGTATCATCTCTATTGAAATAAAGCTTTACATACATATGACTTTAAAAGCCTGAACTGCTGTCTATTTTCTGTTTGTTGAGTGGGTAGAGCAGTATTTAAACTTTTTATATAATTTTGCATGAATTCTGTTTTAATGTCCATCGTTAAGGAGCTGCTGCGATCAGCCTTATGCCTGTTTTTTCCTTTCCTTTAATAATTAGACACACATAACTAAACTATTATATCAGCAACCATAAAGTGTCAATACTTCGGGGGCAATTAATAATATCCCTTCTAACAAATGCATAATTTTAGGTGTAACCTTACAACTTGTTCCAAACTTCCACGAAGCATCATTTGACTTAAACTTATTCCCTCCTTTTTTCAATTGCTGTATTTCCTTATTATACATCCGCTGTAAATATCTTTGTCCGCTCAAAACATGAAGTAGAGACTAAGGGCCTGTTTGATGAGATGTTTAAATTGTGCTTATGGATGGACACACATTTTAATCTAAAGTGTTATTAAACAATCAAGCTCTTTGGGGTTTCCACTGATGTTATTTAACCAGATTGTAACCATTTGGAGAGCTTTTTTCTTCAGATCACAGAAAGGAATCAGTACTGAAAAGATGCCCTGGTGGCGCATGATACCTTTGATGCAGGTATGTTGGTGCAGGGTTGCATCTTAAAACTTACAGGATAGTAGCAGCTCCAACGGTCGGTACGTTACCATCTGATGTGTCGCTGATGCCAAAACTTACCTCACAAGCGCACATTTGTATCTCAGAGACATGAGTTTCTTTATATACCAACAATATACATACGTAATCGAAACACAGGCCAAATTATACTGAATCATACGGCAAAATTTTAACATTTAAGAAGTTTAGCAAAACAATTTAGGTGAACTTTACATCTAAGAACCTTTTGAAATGATTAATAAAAGAACTCAAATACTTTCAAGTTAGAATCAAGATATTTCAATGTTTAACTAACAAACTATTCATTCCATTATACAGTTTCCTACAACAATTCTCATCACAGAAGCTTGATTTTAGATGTTGCAGCCAAATCTGCGAGCTGTTAAATAATACAACTCTGGTCACAATGTATTTAGCGAGCACTGCTGGTTGGCAGAAATACACGGTTTTGTCATTTTCAGAGCTCCACTGTTAATGCACTGCATCCAGATAATTAAACAATATTTGTCCTAGTTGAAATTGACTACATATTTGTTACAGAACAATGTACAAATAAATAAAGACATTTTATCCATGATTTCAAAGGTATATCCATAGACTGAACACTGAAAACAATTAAAAAAAATTACATCATGGAGCCTATTTAAATAAAAAATATATAGAGAAATGGGGCAAACAAGATACATAACAACCTTTTATAGTTTTAATGGGATTTGTGAATGAAACATTTATTCAGACCGCCAAAAAAGAAAGTCTTGGGAGTGGGATAACTTTGCAAAAACAAATGGAATAAGACTTACTGTTTTGTAACAAGTAGATCACAGGAGTAATCGAATCAGGAATATCAAAACATAATTCTGTTGTCAGGAATGAGTTTATGAAGCAGCCGAGGAAGCAGAAAGAGCTTTACAAATAATACAATACATTTAGATTTTGACATCTGGTTACTTAATTACCAGTTACAAACCTTCTCTCAAAACGTCGTATATATAGTAAATATTTCAAATGTTTTAAACACTTCTATCTATATTAAAAATAGTATCTCCTTGCAAGAGACTGCGTTGTTCATTCATAATGGATCTGTTTGGATAAATCCTGCATCCAGACCTGAAAGCTTAAATTGTTATAGTAGTTTGCTTGTTTACAAGGCGCCACCATGTGGCGAGATTCATTCACTACAGTCAGAACTCTTAAAAAATACCAAAATGAAACAAGATGTTTATTAGAACTAATTTGGATATTCGATGTTTGTCCCGAGTTTTAGGTATTCCATAGTTTATCCCAGAAGTGATAAACGAAGTAGAAGATATTCAATTTGTAAAACATTTTCAGTTTGCAGGAAATGTACAAGAATTCAAAGATGCCGCCTCCCCCATTTAAATTCAAGTTAGTTGCCGGCCTGTAATTATGCAGACAGATTTCAAAACTATCAGCCAGTATCAGCAGCCCTTGTGAACACCCATGTGTCTGTTCAGATCTCCAGGTCGTGAAAAGGCTTTACTGCAAACACTGCAAACAAACGGTTTCTCTGCCGAATGCACCCTCATGTGACTTTCAAGATGAATCTTTTGATTAAACCTGCTTTTACAGACGTCGCAGCTAAATGGCCTCTCCTCCGAGTGAAACCTCACGTGCCGCTGTAGCTGCAGTTCGCTCATAAAACACTTGCTACACTGGCCGCAGCCAAACGGCGCTGTGTGAACCTTTATATGACTTTTCAGATAAACCTGCCGTGAAAAGCCTTTACCACAAACGCTACAGGTAAATGGTTTTTCTCCCGTGTGAACGTGCATGTGACTTTTTAGGTTCTGCTGTAGAGAAAATCCCTGACTGCAAATGCTGCAAATGAACGGTTTCTCTCCTGTGTGAACTCGCATGTGACTCTTCAGTGTCTCCTGCAGGGAAAATCCTTTACCGCAAAAGCTGCAGATGAACGGTTTCTCGCCCGTGTGAATTCGCGTGTGTCTTTTCAGGTTCTCGTGCCGGGAAAATCTTTTGCTGCAGACCGTGCACACAAATAGTTTCTCTCCCTTGTGAGCACGCATGTGAGTGTCGAGCCTCTGCTGCAGGGAAAATCCTTTACTACAAACGCTACAAACAAACGGCTTCTCTGGTGTGTGGATCCACATGTGCCTCTTTAGATTTTCGTTTCTTATGAATCTCGAGCCGCACACGTCGCAGGAAAAGGGTTTGTCTTCTGAGTGGACCTTAAGGTGACTAGTGAGATTACTCTTTGCGTGGAAGCTTTTACCACAGACGTTGCATGCAAACGGCCTCTCTCCGGTGTGCCGTCTCATGTGCGTCTGAAGGGAACGCTTCACTTTAAATCCTTTACTACAAAGATTACAGATATGTTCTTTCTTTTCGTTGTGAATCATCATGTGTAACCTAAAATTTGTCTCGCGTTTAAATCTCTTGCCACAAACGTTGCAATTAAATGATTTCTCCTTTGTACAGACATGGACCTGAGCTTTAGGTTTGGAAAGTTTATGTCTTTTGGCTCTTCTGTGAGCTTTAGTCTTACTTTTCAGATAGAAACATACTGGATCTGTGTTTCTGTCTGGTTCTGGTCCTCTAGTGTCCACTCCATCAGGCTGCGTTTCCATCTGTAAAGTGTAATTGTTGCTTAGACTTTCAGTCTCCTGGTTGTCTTCAGTTTTGATCCGATGGAGATCTAACTGAGGTTTCTCTTCATCTTCAGTCTTGACAGCAAGTTGCTCTTCCTTCTGACTGATCCACAGTTCCTCCTCTTCCTCCTTTACGTAGGGGGACTCTGCGTCCTGCTGGTCCGAACTGGAGCTCCAGTCATGAGGAAACTCTTGTTTGATCGCCAACATTGGATGAACTGGGAATACAGAGTTTATGAAACCATTTTAATTTGTTTTTTTAATATACCATGTTCAGAAAATGTGTTTTTTGTAAGTTTCACTAAAAACTTAACAGAAAACTAAGAGAAACAAATCAAATCAAATCCCGTTCAGTCATTATAGTTTCAGTACAATAAAAGTAGACCGGCAACTGCGTAGTCTTATTTAACACTGAGAGGAAGATCAGATTTTAGGTGCATAGTAAAAAAAAAAAAGGATTGGAAAATGCATTTTATTTAGCAAATTGTATTCATTAGAAAACAGATTAGGGTAAAAAAAAATCACTCTTTTCACACCAGGAAAACAGAGTAACTATCCTGTACTATTTGGTCTAACAGCAAAAAAGTCTTTTTTGCTCTTGTATTATTTAAGGGGTGTCAGGGATGGACTACTTTTGCTTCAATGACTTATAAGGTATTAACAGATACTGCTTGATTCCCTCCAGCTGGCATCCTTTTATTAACAACCAGATGTAAGTAATTTCCCTCTAACCCATAAACTAATGTGTTTCACTTACTGAGACCTTTCCTGTCTTGGTTCTCCTCCAGTGCTGGTGTGGATGCTGCAGGTATGGGGGGCTCCAAGCTGGACCCTCCAGGCTCCTCTGCTTCAACCTTCATCATCTCAGTCATCCTCAAACAACCTGGGATTTTCTTTTTTGATAACCCTTCTAGATTTCGTGGACTCCCTTAGTTGCTGCTTTAGCTCTACAGTGGCTAACAGTCCATTCTCTGTGCAAACGAGGGTTACTACCCTAATGTACCTGTTTAAAGCAAACAAGTAAAATTGAGCTCTTTATGGAGACTGTGGAGCAGAGAGTCTGAGAGATCAACTATGGACTTATTTTTACATAAACTTTAAGCCGCCGCCCAGATCTCACCAACTCAAGCTAACACGATTCTTCTTCTT
>JAVLVB010000001.1:7117589-7257995 GCA_032876305.1 Orestias chungarensis | reverse complement strand
ACACACACACACACACACACACACACACACACACACACACACACACACACACACACACACACACACACACACACACACACACACACACACACACACACACACACACACACACACACACTTATACATAACTACTTATTCTACCCCTCTATATCTATATATATATACTTATTCTACCCCTCTGTATCATCCACACATTCACACACACATCTATTATAATCAAATCCTATGAAATAATTTAGTCCTAAATATCTAATAACTATTTGTATCTGTTTACTACCCAAGTCCTTCCTCCATATATCTAATAAATTAACCTTTTCTTTAATATAATCAAATTCCCTCTTCATATAACTTCCCTCTCTTTCATACTTATGACATTCTAACATAACATGTTCAACTGTCTCCAATCTTCCATAGTAATCACACCTGCCAGTATTATGTTTTTGTATTTTAAATTGTTTATAATTTAGCGCTGTATGACCAAACTTTAACCGTGTTATAACTCTTTCCTCCTTTCTATTTCTTCAACCACTTCTTTTTTCTCCTACTCTCTTCTGAATCTTATAAAACCATCTTCCTGTTTTTTCTTCATCCCACCTTTTTTGCCATTTTTCCATCAGTTTTTCTTTATCAATACTCTTTGCCTCAGATTTACTTGTTTTAACTGTAAAACTAATAGGATATTGAATTGCCCTCTTTGCTATTTTATCTGCCCTCTTGTTTCCTTCTACTCCAATATGTGCTGGAATCCACACAAATATAACTATTAAACCTATATTTTGTATTCTAAATAATGTATGAAATATTTCTAATAAAATGTCCATCCTACTATCTGATTTATTATATTTTAAACTTAATAATGCGGAACTTGAGTCTGAACATATTATTGTTTTTAACGGTTTTTTGTCTTCTAACCATTGTAAAGCTAATAATATTGCCAACATTTCTCCTGTGTATACTGATAATCCGTCTGTAATTCGTTTTCCTATTTTTATATTAAATTCTGGTACTACAAAACCTATTCCTATTTTTTCAGTTATTTTTGATGCATCTGTATAAATTTGAATATATTGATAATAATTATTTGAATGTATCTGTACTGAATAACTATCTACATTGTAAGATTTATCTTGTCTCTTTTCCAATATTGACATATCTACTGTTGCTTCTGGTAGAATCCATGGTGGTATAATTGATGTTGGTATTGTCTGAGTAATTTCTAAATCATTCATTTTAAATTCTTTTAATTTCTTTTTAATTGTCCATCCAAAACTCCTCATTTCTTTTTTTTTTTTCCCAACATGGATTTAAAATTTCCCAAGTTGGATTAACAAATGTATTGCTTTGCAAATTTAACCAATCATTTCTTTCTAGTATCTTCTTAAATCTAACGGCATTTCTCCCATTTCTATTTCTATTGCTGCTTTTGGTGTGGTTTTAAATGCTCCAGTACATAATCTTAGTGCCTGATGTTGGATAATGTCTAATTTAACCAAATGTGTTTAAGCTGCTTAACCGTAAACAATACACCCAAAGTCTAAGTTAGATCTGATCATGCCTGTGTAAACCTGTTTTAGTGATTTTCTATCTGCTCCCCAGTCACTGCCAGCCAAGCATCTCAAAATATTTAATACTTTTTTACATTTATCAATAGGTTTTTGAATATATATATTCCATTTTAGTTTTTCATCAAACCATAGTCCTAAAAATTTTATACACTTTACTTGCTCTAATTGTTGGTTATATAATTGTAATTTTATTTCCTTGTTTATTTTTTTCTGATTAAATATCATTACTTTTGTTTTTGCAACTGAGAACTTAAATCCCCATTGCAACGCCCATTTCTCTATTTTAATAATAACGTCTGGTAATTTCTTTACAATGAAATCTACATTTTTCCCTCTTTTCCAAACAGCTCCATCATTTGCAAACAGTGGACATCCCATTTCTTTTCCAATATCTTTAAATACATCATTCATCATAATTGAAAACAATAATGGACTTATGATACTCCCCTGTGGAGTTCCATTTTCTACTATATATTTTCCTGAGATTACTTCACCAATTCTTGTTTGTATTTTTCTATTTGTTAAAAAGTCTTTAATCCATTTAAATGTTTTACCATTAATGCCCAAAATGTATAATTTAATTAATAATCCCTTCACCCCCATTATATCGTATGCTTTTTTTTTGTCAAAAAATACCGCCACCACACTTTCTTTATTTACTTGTGCTCTTCTAATTTCATGCTCTAAACATAGCGTTGGATCATTAGTACTCATCCCTTTTAGAAAACCACTATGATATCTTGACATATATCTTTTATCATTTAAATAATATAATAGTCTATTATTGATCTTTTTTTCCCCATTATTTTACATAGATTTGATGTTAAAGCTATTGGTCTTTAATTTTCTGGGTTTGAGTTATGTTTTCCTGGTTTAGCGATTGGTACTATAATTGAATATTTCCAATTAACGGTAATTTTCCCTCCTCCCAAATTTTATTATTTAATTGCAATATTATTTCTTTCAATTTTTCACTGAGTTGTCTTATCCTTCTATACCAAATTTGATCTTTATCTGGTGCTGTATTTGTTGTCTCCTTAAGTGCATAATTCAATTTGGATTTTCTAAACTCAATATTTAACAAATTATTTGTCTCTTCAACACTCTGCAATGCATCTTTATGTTTAAGTTTTGTATTTTCTCTTCCTTTTCTTCCCTCTTCACTAATATTTGAACTGCGAATTTTAAAAAAATTTCTTGCCAGAATTTCAGCTTTATCTTCATCTTTTAATATATTTATATTATCTATTTTTAATATAGGACATTCAAACTGTCTCTTTATGCCATTCATTCTTTTAATTATTTTCCAATTATTTTTCTATTTTTGTTTCTTTCCCTATTGTGCTCCAAAAATTTCTCCAATATTCTCTTTTTGCATTCTTAATTGTTCTCCTTACCATTGCTTGCTTTCTTATAATTCTTATAAATTGTATTACCTTTTAGTACTTTAAATGCTTTATTTCTTAATTTTATTGCTTTACACTCATTTGTCCACCATAGTACCATTTTCTTATCATTTTTACACCCTTCTTTCTTCCATAATTATCTTACAAATTTTTGAATTTACATCATTTATTTCTATTAATATATACACTTTTTCTAAGCTTATTTGACTCAAGTACCTAAATTTAATCCGGTCGGCTTTATTAAAATTCAGTTTTTTATTGACTTTTATATTCGTTTTATTTAAAGTTAATCCTACTCTTATTGTAATGGGATAATGATCACTGTTGAATTTTTATCAATAAACCACTAACAAATACCAGCTAAAATATTTGATTGTTAAATTGTTAAATCAATAACCAATTACATCCCTGTTCTTACATTGATTGTTGTTCCCCTCCCATCATTAATACATACAAGATTTTTTATTTCCATTAATTCTTCTATAATTTGTCCATTTTTATCATTACATTTACCACACAATGTACTATTTGCATTAAAATCCCCACACCAAATTACTTATTTACCTTTGTTCCTATATTTCAATTACTATATATTCTCTCCCTTTCCCTAATACCTGATATTGTATCCCTTGCTTTATAAATATTCCACATCCTCCTCCAGTTCCCTCCTGTCGATCTCTTCTTGTATGTGACCTATATGTAAAGTAAAAAAAATATGTTTTATAATGAAATTCTTACTTTTTAAACCGGAAGTAGAATTTCAAATTTGAGCTTTACTTGTCACTCATTGGACAGTGAGGAGGAAGTAACCGGATGTCACGATGTTAGCTTGACTAGCTAATTCCCAATAGAAAACCGTCTTATTTAGATACAATTATAAAAATGTCTAATTCAAATCTTAAAATCTACTCGACAGTCTTCGTGTATTTTTTCTAAATGTTTTTTTTCGAGACCTTTCTACCTTATGTGTCACGTACAGAAGATAAGGAGCCTTCATTACTAAAGTAATTGGACTCCTAGCCTTCGCGGATCTACAGCTGCTAACCTCAGAGGTTTGATGTCTTCTTTTAGGGTAACACTTTTAAATGTTGTGATCTAAAGCTGCAAGTCTTGCTTTTTAGCTAAACACTGACAAACTGGACAGATCCAGGGTGAAACCAGGACCTACTGACATGTTCTGCTAATTCTACTAGAACATCTACATTTTTTAAACAAGGATTAGAAAGAGGAGAATCCCGGGTTGTGTGAGGATGACTGAGATGATGAAGGTTGAAGCAGAGGAGCCTGGAGGGTTCAGCTTGGAGCCCCCCATACCTGCAGCATCCACACCAGAACTGGAGGAGAACCAAGGCAGGAAAGACATCAGTAGGTGACAAAAACTAGTTTATGTGGTTAAAAGCAAACTAACTCTGACTGTAAATTTTAAAACACATGATTACTTCTGATTTTGATTAGCAGGTTTAAAAAATTGCTCTGCAGAATGTGACAATAATTCCTAAATTATTTAATGTTTGTCATAATCCCCTTTAGGTCTGGGGCCAGTGGATCTGTTTGGCAGCTAAACAATAATAACATTAATAACAAGATCAAATTTTGGTATATTCAGAGACTTTAATTAAAAAAGGCTGCATTATGAAATTAAAATCTAAGGCTCTTGTATTCAGTAATAGTTTTAATACTTCATTCTTGGTAGTTTAAGAATGTGTTGAACTAGAAAACCGGATTTTAAGGGGTTTGTTAGTTAAACTGCAAAGGATAGTTTTATTTAATTTTTAAAAAGGTCTTAAATTTGTTTATTTGTGACATTTATGTTGTTGTCTTAAAGCTGGATATTTTAACAGAGCCACCTGAAATATAATAATTGATGAGTTGTCATCAAACAGACCAATAGCACTGATATGGCTTGGAGTTGTCCAACAGTGCCTTGGTGAAAGTATTTTCTGTTTCGTCTAAATTGGCTGTTAAGACAACGTCTTCAAAGAGGAGCCAAACAATCTACTGTTTTTCGTGGTTGTTGTTTTTTATTATTTCCTCTGATTTTTCAAAATTGCCTTCAGGGGATGCATTAAAATGAGCAGTATTCTAGTTATTCAAATGTAAGACACCCAAGATTTATATTATTAATAATGATAATATTTCGGATAGTAGAGTCCAACTATATATGTCTAGAATAAGGGCTGCCTGATATTGGGAAAACATGTAATGTGCAACAATAAAGGTAATAAACAACCCAATTTATTGATAATGATAGAACCTAAGTTGGAAAAATTATTTCAGAGCTTTAACGTTCTGCTCATTTGGGTTTATAGCAAACATAGACCACCTGATCTGTTAAGTAGGAAAAGATGTTGTTATCCCAATAGATGCCTAAGGCACAGACGAGACACTATGGCCGTCAAGTGAGTGATGACATCCTTTGGGTTCTCAAGTGGGCGCCCTCCTTCTTGGGTGTTTCGCTTATAGGCCCACGACACCTCCAGAGGATTCAGCAGTGAATCCCAGCGTCCCATGTTCACTCCCATCAACCATCACACCCTTGGAGCCTCAGGCCAGGTCCTTCCTCCTGGTCCACAGCCACTGGCTCCCCTTTTCAGCGGCCTTGGAGAGGTCCTTGATTACCTGCCTATGGGCCTCCCCTCGCACCCCCATCTCCCTGAGTAGCCTAGAAGTTACGATGGCTACAAATCCCCTGCAGCCTACTTCCACCGGACGTACCTTCACGTTCCATTCTTGTTGTTGGGCGTCTGCTGCGAGATTTGTGTATCTCAGCTTCTTCCGCTCAAAGGCTTCCTCAACGGCATCCTCCCAGGGTACCGTGAGCTCAATGATGTACACCAGGTTGAGTGAGGAAGACCACAGAACAAGGTCTGGACGCAGGTTGGTGGATGCGATTTCCGGTGGAAAGCACAGCTTTTTGTCCAGGTCTGCCAGCATTTTCCAGTCCTGTGCTCTGCCCAGCTGCCCAATGTCAGCCCTACTGGTGATGGTAAAGCTGGCTTGATCCTCTCGGACAAAAAGTGTTGGCTCCTGGTGGGAGGAAAGGGGTGGGGGGCGCATTTGCACTCATCCGTTGGTATTCCAGCACTGCTGCAAGACTTCTGAGCACCTGGTTTTGTCGCCAGGTGTAGCGAAGTTGTGTAAGGCTGCTCTTGCATCCCACTAAGATGTGCTTTAGTGTTGCTAGACTTGGGCACAAGGAGCATGTGGGATCGTCATCATACCATTGGCTTAGGTTTGCAGGTGAAGGTAAGAAATCGTAAGCAGCTCTGATGGTAAAGCTTGCCCTGAATGCCTCCATCTCCCATAGATCTTTCCAGGAGAGCTTTCTTTTCTCAACTCCTTCCCATGCCATCCACTCCCCTTGCTTCGCCTGTGCCACGGCTTGTGTGTGCCCTGCTGCTTCCTCTTCCTGCCGTACCTCTTGGACCACCAGCTAGCGCTTCTGAGCTGGATTGGGCTTGCTCCAAGTTGGTCTGCTAGTCCCAAGGCCAAGACCACTCCTCCCCTCCTGAACATGTCCCACGATGTCCCGGTGTCGGAGTGCTGCCTTTGCCTGCTCTGTTGCAGCCAGCGGGGTCCACTTCCTCCCAGTGGCCAAGATGGGTGCTGCATGGGACACAAGTGGGTCACAGGAGTCTTGACGCGTCATCTCCAATCTGACCTTAGCACACTTGTACTCCTCTGCCAGGCTAGTGATGGGAATTTCCAGCATCCCTCCGCCATAAAGCCCAATGCTACTGAGGCACCTGGGAAGACCAAGCCACTTCCTAGCATAGGCGTTGACCAGCCTCTCCAGTTTTTCCACCTTTGAGAGTGGAACCTCGTAGAGGGTTAGTGGCCAGAGGAGATGTGGCAGGAGTTCATACTGCATGCACCAGAGCTTGAGCTTGCCAGGAAGCAAAGTTTTATCAATGTTCTCTAAGGCGCTGGCTATATCCTTGCTGAGCTGCTCTACTTGCTCTTTGTCTTTGAGGGAGGTAATCATACCAGTGCCCCAGGCTCTTCACAGGCTTCTCGGTGACCGTTGGAATGGGTTCATCGCCAATGTGGAAGCAGTGGTCTGACAGCCTCCCCTTGACGATGGAGATGCTTCTGGACTTGCTTGGCTTGATCTTCATGCGAGCCCGCTCGATTTTCTCTTGGAGTTTTCCCATTAGCCGTACTGTGCAAGCTTTGGTCACAGTCAGTGTGGTAAGGTCATCCCTATAAGCCCTGATTGGGGGCAGCCTCAGCCCACGTCTTATTTGCTGTCCGCCTACCACCCATCGAGATGCCCGTATTATGACCTCCATGGCCAAGGTGAACGCCAGGGGGGAGATGGTGCAACCGGCCATGATTCCCACTTCCAGATGTTGCCATGCTGCTGTCACACAGAGCTGGACGTCCTGGAAGTAGGTCTTGACCAGGGTTGTAAGAGCTGATAGAATTCTGAATTAGTCAAAGGCTGTCCACAGGAGGTCGTGAGGGACTGAGCCAAAGGCGTTTGCAAGGTCCAGGAATACTACGTGGAGATCTTTCCCCTCCTTCCTGGCAAGCTGGATTTGATGCCAGATTAGGCTAGTGTGTTCCACACATCCTGGGAAGCCTGAGATCCCTGCTTTCTGAATTGATGTACCAATCAGGTAGTTTCTTTGCAGGTAACTTGCCAACCGAAGAGCAACCACGCTGAAGAAGATTTTCCCCTCGACATTCAGAACGCTTATCTGGCGGAACTGGCCAATTTCTGAGGAGTCCTTTTCCTTGGTGATAAGGATCTCTCTAGTTCTCCGCCAGTATGTTGGAATCTCCTTCTTTATCGACACAATCTTCATCAGCTTCCAGAGGAATTGAAGGACTCCTGTTGCATTTTTGTAGAGTCTGTATGGAACACCTTATGAGACTTGAATTAAGACAATCTGAAACCTGTCCTCATCAGTTCCATACATGACCGATTTTCATTAATGTAGCATCTGGATGAAAGAAATGAAAATATCCTTATGTCCATATTTAAACCGACTGTGTCACAAAGAGAAACATCCCAAACAGTACATGCTGTCAGGTAATTAAAATATCCAGAGTCAGGTTAGTACAGCTTCATCAAGCTTCCACTGAAAGGGCTGCAGACGTGACCAGAATAATAATGATGATGTATATTAATATTTACATCCTCAGCTAACATTACCTTTATAACTTAAGGACATAATGTTCTTCCGATTTTACTCTCTTTCGTCTCCCTTAAGATGCACATCCTTTTCTTTAAAAGCAGCTAAGATGAAATGTTTTCATTTTCTCTATGAGCGTTGAGTGAACAAAGATGTACATTTTGTTAAATAGAAATCTTTTTTTATCCCAGGACACAGAATAAAAAATAGAATGAGCAACATTTTCACCATGGTTTCTGCCTCACTCAGGTGAAAACTTAAATGTGATTGATTTAGGAGCAGTTAATATAACAAGTGATAAGGAGTTATTACTTGTGTTTGAGCGAAATAAAATAAATATAATGGTTAAACAGTTATTTTGAATGAAGACCTGACAACAAATGCAGATTTTTGAAACCAGATAAGTATAATATTCAGAATAACTTTTTTTGAAATATCGACCAAAACTAATAAAGATAATAAAAAAAATCCATAACTGATCAGCCTCGGTACAGAGACTTCAATCAAAGCGTTTCATCAAATAAATGTACGTAAAACTTTCATCAGTTCTGCTGTTCCACTGTTTCGACCCGAACCAGAAACTTAAGACACTCTTTTCATGCACGTCCTTAGATATATTTTCACCATATCTGCTGAAACAAAGTTGGCTATCAGAGAAAACAAACGCAGGTTTCTTTAACACAATCCAAACAAGTCTGGAACGAAAGAGCTCCATTTATTTATTTTGTTTTTTATGTATTCAGTGAATTTCTTTAGTTTTTGTGCCTAATTATGTAGATATGTCGATGCAAAAATATTTTTCTATAGATTCTAAATAGTGTTACTTTTTTCCAATATTGCTTTTCCAATATTGCAAGTTTTAATTAAAAACTATTTCAGTGTATAAATCAGTCTTCTAATCTTGTTATTGTTCATTAATGTCCATTTTCAGTTTTCCCGGACCTTCATATTGTGGTGGTTAAACAAGAAAAGTGTGATTTATGGAGCCCCAGTCTGGACCAGCAGGAACTAGAACCCTACCACATAAAGGAGGAGGACGAGGAACAGAGGATCGGTCAGGAGGAAGAGCAACTTATAGTAAAGATTGAAGATGAAAAGCAACATGAATTATTGGATCTTTGTCAGTTCAAAACTGAAAACAGAAAGACCGAAGCCCTAACCAGAATTTCAGCTAAACAGACAGAAACAGAAATCGACAGCAAGCACCACAGGGGACCAGAACCAGAGCAGAACCCAAATCCAGAGTGTTATTCTCAAAAAAGTATGCAAACTGTTCGAAAAAGGGGTCAAAAATCAAAAATGAGTCCCAAGCTTACCAATCAAAGTACTGTCGAAACGGGAAAAATGCCGTTCGGCTGTGATGTTTGCGGCAAAAGGTTTAAATGTAGGGTTCATGTTGACTTCCACATGAAGACTCACACCGCGAAGAGGGAGCACAACTGCGATGTCTGCGGTAAAACATTCCAAGACGACCATTCCCTACAGACACACGTCCGAGTCCACACTGGGGAAAAGCCGTTCGCTTGTGACGACTGCGGCAAAAGGTTTCACGCGAAGAACATCCTCAATAGTCACATGAAGGTCCACTCGGAGGAAACGTTCTCCTGCAACGTTTGCGCTGCGGTATTTAAAAGAAAAGAGAGTCTTAAAAAGCACATGTGGACCCACACGTCGGAGAGGCCGTTCGTTTGTGCCGTTTGCACCAAAGGCTTTTTGAAACAAGATCATCTAAAGGGCCACATGCGCGTTCACACAGGAGAGAAGTCGTTCATTTGTAGCTTCTGCAGCAAAGGGTTTTCCCTGCAACACAATCTGAAGAGGCACATGCTTGTCCACACAGGAGAGAAACCGTTGGTCTGCACTGTTTGCAATAAGGGGTTTTCCCAACATTTGGACCTGAAAAGACACATGCGCGTTCACACAGGCGAGAAACCCTTCGTTTGTAGCCTTTGCGGTAAAGAGTTCTCAAATCCCGGCGGTCTGAAAAAGCACATGAGCTTTCACACGGCACCGTTCAGCTGCAGCGACTGCAACAAGCCCTTTGTGGACGAAATGCTGTTGGAGCGACACGCGAGGGTTCACGTAGTCGAGCGGCCGTTCGCTTGTGACATATGTAAGAGCAGGTTCAATCACAAGTGTCATCTCAGAAAACACATGAGAGTCCATTCAGGAGAGAAGCCATTCGTTTGTGAAGTTTGCAGTAAGGGGTTTACATTACAAGAGAACCTAAAGAGACACATGCGCACTCACACGAGGGAACAACCGTTTGTTTGTAGCGTTTGCGACAAGGCTTTTTCACAGCACGGAAATCTGAAAAGACACATGGGACTTCACGAGGGGTCCAACTCGTAATTATTTTTGTGGTTTCTCAGTGCGTTCCAACAGATTGGCTCTACAGCCAAGCTGCCAAACCTCGGTCCTCAAGGTGCTGCCTGTATTTTTGGATGATTTCCCTGCTCCAACACCAAGGATCACTCTCATCAGCATCATTCGGGTCAGTTGCAGAAGAGATTCATCCAAAAGCTGTAAGAGCTCTTCAGGACTGAAACTGGATACCAATGATATAGATTATTACACTAAGTTAAAGCCGGTTGGAAAAAAACTAAAGACAATATTTTTTCCTATCTAGCTGTTGTAGGTAAAATCTATATTTGACGCTATGAAGCTTTCATTAAAAACTGTCGTTATACTATTAGAGATCACAATCAGAGGTGGAGGTGTTTGTAGAGAATACAAATGGAAACTGAATGTGTCTTAGAATGTGTTGTGTCCTGAAAAACCTAACCTTAATTTTTTTCACTCACTCCATTTCTTGTTCAGGTCACCAGTAATGATGCTGAAGCTCAATCATAACAGTCCTATTCCATTTTATTTTCTTTATTTGCTTAATTGTATTTATTTAGAAAGACGAATATTGGCAAGGCTCAACCAAAGAGAAATATTTCATGCTTAATCGCGTCAAAGCTCCACCCTGAAGGTTAATCCTAGTTTTAAATGTTGCACCTTTTTTATCAGGTTTTTTCCAGAAACTACCAACTGCACTTTGTAGATTTCTACCAACATAATTTGTTTTCATCAATAGAAAACAGTCAAAAAAATTCAAATCAGCTCTGAAACAAGGAATATTCAATAAAGATGCTCCAATGAGCATGGTTCCCAATACTGTTATTTTGCCATGAGATAAAATGATCCCAAACAGAAACTTTAAAAAAAAAGTAAATGGTAGACACCAGAGACTTGCCTTAAATATTTATGGTTAGCTGTTATACATTTTTTTTTGACCCATCTCTCTGTTGAATATTACCTTTTTTTGTTATCTTGTACAAAGATATGTGTTGTAATGGAGTTTATGTAGAGTACTGTTGCTGAACACGTGTGTTTGATATGAAAAATAACTGAATTATGTTAAAAATATGTTATGTGAAATGCTCTGTTCTGTAAAATGCCTTGGGAGAACTGTTTTGGTAAAGTGGCATAAAATATTACACTTAATTGTGTTTGGATTACAACAAAAGCACAGCATGACTAAAACCATTAAAAATATGTTCTGGTCAGGGTTGTTATCAGATTAAAACAGATTTTAGAAATATTTATTTAGCAATAAATACAAATGTTTATTTTTAAAGCCTTGTTGAGGTTTTTCATTGGTAAAAATGAAGAAGCTCACTAAAATATTTTTTTTTTCTGAAACGATTTTCAGGTAAAGTGCCTTGAGATGACATGTGTTGTATATCGGCGCTGTATAAATAAGCTGAATGTTAAGAAGTGCTACGTTCTTTAATGTTTTACGTTGGTTCCAGAGTGTGGGACGTGTCCTGAACGTTGCGTGATAATATACAATTGTTTGCTTGTTACCATGTGGGTGTGTTCTTCTGTGGTGGGCATTTTGTGTTTCAGCTAAAGAGGAGGCCCGCCGCTTACTTGATTGGTTACAATTGTGAAATTCTAATTAATTGTATACATGCTATGTTTAGTAAATATTTCTTTGTTGATAACGAATTGTTCATGTTTTCATTGTTTATATCAAAGTGAACTTTGTTTGTTTTCTCACTCTGGAAGACAGATGATCAGCTGACTTTAATTAAGAAGATGGAGTCTGGAGGATACATAGGAGGACTGATGGAGGTAGAGAGACTGACAGATTGCCATTTTGAGAAATCCTGTGTGATGGATGGACAATCAATAAAGTAGCTCCACAGAAAAGTCAGAATGTTTCCTTTTCACACCACACCTCTTAGTGTAACACTGAGTCTTGAGTCTTATCAGGGAAAGATTTAATGGCATTTAAATGTATATGATATCACAGCATGATATTTTCAGCCACAGAAAAAGAAAATGAGTGAGAACGTCACCATGGGAATCTAGGCTCTGGAGGCTTATAGACTTTGATCCTGGTAATCAACTGTGCTGCTTTAAGAACCAACAGGTATCAGGTTTTTACACAGGAAACTGACAATTGGGGCATCCTTGTCTGGAGCACCTTATAAATGTTTGACAACTCTCGTCTTGAGAAGGAAAGTGATGACAAAAACAATTTGATTAGTGCAAAATGATGTATGTATAAAGCGGTTTATTGAGAGAGAGAGAATGGTTCTACCATTTTGTTCTGTTGGAGCTTTAAATCACAAGCAATTTAGTATTTACTGAACAATTTTAATCTATGGATTTTTTTTTATATATTAATGTTTTATCTTAGTCAAAGGCTGCTATAATCTAGGCTTTTTGCTTCCATCATATGTAAGGATGAATGTTCATGCATAAAATTTTCACCAGGCATGTTGAAAACAACTAAGCATAATCATCTTGACAAATGTAGGTATATTAAAGAATACCAGCACATCAGCGGATCGAGACATGATCCACGTCTTCTGGTCAAAGAAGTTAACTTCTCTCCATGAGTGCCGAGCGGCATATATAAACCAACTCCTGAAGAATGAACCAGCCCCAGAATGACTGACCCTTAGGGCCAAACGATGATGTGACCCCCAGAAGGAAACACCTTGGAATAAAAGAGCAAGTTCTGAGGTATAGTGTTCACACTGAATTCTGTAATAATAATTACAATAATACTTTATTTTCAGACAGTATTGTATCTGAAACTATATCCTTTCAAATTCTTTATTTTTTATTTATTTATTTTAATTTGAATGCTTTATAGAAATGTTTCTTGTGAACTTGTTGACTAAATGAGGTACACTTTCTTTAATTATTTCAAGTTTTCTTCCATCTTGTCACCTTTACTTTGGGTTTAAACCCCAGTTAAAATAAACTTACTAGCAAAATCTTAATATATATGGTAACAAATATATCTAAGAAGATAAAGGGGTTTATCATTTTTTTGTTTTATGTTCATTGCCCTTGTTACTTGTATAGGTAAAACCTAATAGGAAAATCATCTCAGACTCTCTGGCTTGGTCTTCCCAGGTGCCTCAGTAACATTGGGCTTTATGGCGGAGTGATACATCAATTCAGAAAGCAGGGATCTCAGGCTTCTCAGGATGTGTGGAACACACTAGCCTAATCTGGCATCAAATCCAGCTTGCCAGGAAGGAGGGGAAAGATCTCCACGTAGTATTCCTGGAACTTGCAAACGCTTTTGGCTCAGTCCCTCACGACCTCCTGTGGACAGCCTTTGACTAATTCAGAATTCTATCAGCTCTTACAACCCTGGTCAAGACCTACTTCCAGGACGTTCAGCTCTGTGTGACGACAGCAGAGTACACTACAACATGGCAACATCTGGAAGTGGGAATCATGGCCGGTTGCACCATCTCCCCCCTGGCGTTCACCCTGGCCATGGAGGTCATAATACGGGCATCTCGATGGGTGGAAGGCGGACAGCAAATAAGACCTGGGCTGAGGCTGCCCCCAATCAGGGCTTATAGGGATGACCTTAGTGGGATGCAAGAGCAGCCTTACACAACTTCGCTACACCTGGCGACAAAACCAGGTGCTCAGAAGTCTTGCAACAGTGCTGGAATACCAACGGATGAGTGCAATTCCCTTATTCTTCGAGTATTTTCCTATGGAAAATCAGGACAAAGCCAAGTGTTAGACATTATAAGTGTTTATATCGCTGCTATTTATGGAAACGTCAAAGTATTTTTTGCTGCCATTGTTGCTCTTATTGTATAGAATTTCGTTCTTTATTCTGTTTTTCTGTTTTTTTATATATTATATATTTGCCTGTGAATGCTGCTGTTGTAGAAGACTCCCCCAGTATTGGGACAAAAAGGGAGTATATTGTATTTTGATCTGCCTAAAACAGGCTAAATAAAAGATAACATCAGTCTGTTGATTCCTGGGATGTTTGACCTACAAATTATATAAACATTTTATGTGTCGAGCTGAGATTTTGCGCTCTGCACAAACCCGGAAGTTGTTTTTCCACATCTAAGCTTTACTTGGTTCTTATTGGTCAATAAATAGGAATAAACCGGATGTAGTAATTTCATGCGTTAGCTATGTCCCGCTAGTAAAAATACGTATTAAAGTTTATGCTAAAAAAAGTGTAAATAATATTTTTATCAGTCTGCGTGACAGCATTCATTAGAAACCCGGAATTCAACGTTTTTTTTAATACTTTCTGGTCGATGTTTGCGGGACGGAATGTTGTTAGCCGTTATTAGCCACCTGAATGTACCGTTAGCCAGCGTGAAGCTAAAGCAGCTAACAGCAAAGCTTCGAGGCTGATTACTCTAACGGTCAGTATTTAGTACGTTAAGAAAAGTCCAGATTGTGAGTTTGTGAGACCTCGTGGGTTCAGCTGAGGACAGAGAGACCGGGGACAGATCCAGATTAAACCAGAACTACTGATCAAGGCATCAGACTCTGCTCTGCAGCATCACTTTAGCTTTGCAACCGTTTACATTTTTTTCTAAATATACTTTATTCGATCATAAACTTCTCACTCGATCCCAGTTTCGGTGGAAGGAAAACAAAAGGTCGTGGTTATATAACTAAAACCATGATCTACAAGAACACGTGAAGTTTGTTTACAAGGATTTTGTAAAGGGGAATCACGGGTAGTGTGAGGATGACTGAGATGATGAAGGTTGAAGCAGAGGAGCCTGGAGGGTTCATCTTGGAGCCCCCCATACCTGCAGCATCCACACCAGCACTGGAGGAGATACAAGACAGCAAAGATCTCAGTAAGTTTGAAACATTAGTGTATCTAAATTAGAGCAAATAAACTTTGGTTGGAGGTTATAAAATGGATCCTTGACTGTGGAGAGACTCAGATAAGATACATGTGTGTAAACCCCACCGTCATTCATAGCAGCAATGGCAGAGTTTACCTTAGATAGGTCAGCAGTCTGAGACAAAAATCAATTCAGATAAGTTCTAAACCAACCGGAGATAAGGAAACCAAAAGCATGATCAAGAACATACAGGGAGCGACAAACTACAGGCACAGATGGCTTTCATTCCAAGGAAAGGGATGTTATGGGGACAGAAATGTTGCAAAAAGCTAAAAGACTGCAGAGTATGGCATACTCTCCGCTCGTTGGTTACTCCTTAAAAACCCTGACTGAACGGCGGTAGTCTTTGCGACAGCTACTAAAGTTTAACATGTTTTAACTTTCTTGCGTCATATCGCTAGATGATTTGAGCAGGTCTACGTGTAAACTCTCAAAGGTTCACATGCACGAACTTTACTCCAGCAGGGCAAGTTATTGTTCAATTGTTCATCATGCAGGTTCAACTGAAAAATGAATGGAGAGGGATCAACATTGCCTCCTGTTTGTCAAGCCCATAAGGGCTAATTTTAATCTGTAGTCATGACAGTTTGATAGATAAAAATAAAACGGGTTAGAGTTAGGGGTTTAACCCCAACCTTAACAAATAACCCACATGGACCAACATATAGACGACATACACTCACCGGCCAGTTTATTAGGAACACCTTGCTAGTGCCGGTTTGCACCCCCTTTGCCTTTAGAACTGCCGTAATCCTTCGTGGCATTGATTCAACAAGGTACTGGAAACATTCCTCAGAGAGTTTGATCCATATTGACATGATAGCATCATGCAGTTGCTGCAGATTTGTGGTGCTCTATGGGATTGAGATCTGGTGACTGTGGAGGCCGCTTGAGTACAGTGAATTCATTGTCATGTTCAAGAAACCAGTCTGAGAGGATTTGAGCTCCATGACACGGCGCGTTATCCTGCTGGAAGTAGCTATCACAAGATGGGTACATTGTGGTCATAAAGAGATGGACATGGTCAGCAACAATACTTAGGTAGGCTGTGGCATTGCAGCTATGCTCAATATGTACTAAGGGGCTCAAAGAGTGCCAAGAAAATATACCCCACACCATTACACCACCACCATAAGCTGGAACCGTTGATACAAGGCAGGATGGATCCATTTTTTCATGTTGTTGACGCCAGGTTGTGACCATGCGAATGTGGCAGCAAAAATCGAGACTCATCACACCAGGCAACGTATTTCATTCTTCTATTGTCCAATTTCGGTGAGCCTGTGCAAATTGTAGCCTCAGTTTCCTGTTCTTAGCTGACAGGAGTGGCACCCGGTGTAGTTTTCTGCATCTGCAACCCATCTGCCTCAAGGTTGCACATGTTGTGCGTTCAGAGATGCATACCTCGGTTGTAAATGAGTGGTTATTTGAGTTACTGTTGCCTTTCTATTAGCTCAAACCAATCGGATCCTTCTCTTTTGACCGCTTTCATCAACAAGACATTTTCGCCCCAGGACTGCCACTCACTGGATATTTTCTCTTATTCGGACCATTCTCTGTAAACCCTAGAGATGGTTGGGCATGAAAATCCCAGCAGACTAGCAGTTTCTGAAATACTCAGACCAGCCCGTCTGACACCAACAACCTTACCACGTTCAAAGTCACTTAAATCACCTTTCTTCCCCATTCTGAAGCTCGGTTTCAACTGCAGCAGATCGTCTTGACCATGTCTACATGCCTAAATACATTGAGATGTGATTGTGATTGGCTAATTAGGAATTTGCGTTAACGAGCAGTTGCGCATGTGTACCTAATAAAGTGGCCAGTGAGTGTATATTTTAATGTAAAAAAAAAAAACGAGCTGGTTGCTGTATTGTTACAGATTGGCGAATATAAAGAACATATTTTAAAATCCACAAAAAAAAGCAAATAATAAATAACATGATGTAAGCAATTTTGAGGTCATTGAAATGTTACACATGAGTGTTGTTAAGAACCACTGTTGATATTATATTACATTAATTTACAATTTTTTTATTCCTGATTTATGGGTTTATTAGCTGGAATTATGTAAAAATAATCAAATAAATACTCTGTAATCTGTAATGTATTAAAGTTTCATTTCTTTGAATGGAAAATACAGAAATTAAGCTACTTTGGAAAGCTAAGCTTTGGAAATGATCTTTATATAATGGGGTTAAAGATTTAATGGGGTTAAAATTGTAGACGAATGTCATAAATAATGTGTTTAAGAGTCTCTGTGCTCCCAGTCCAACAGGTTGTTATTAAAGAAGAGGTTCCTAATGACTGGAGCCCCAAGTTGGACCAACAGGGCACAGAACCCTCAACAATGACGAAGGAAGAGGACAAACCCTGGGTCAATAATGACGAGGAGCTGCAGTTATCAGAAGCTCCAACCAGCAGCTCAGCTAAAGAGATGGAAACAGAACCTAATGGAGAGGACCGTGAAGGACCAGAAGCGGACACAAACCCAGACCCAACTGGGTCTGATCAACAAAGTAAGACACTGGCTCCCAAAAGAGGTAAAACATCTAAACTCAATTCAACACTCATGGCTCAGATCGGCGTCCATGCTGGAGAGAAGCCGTTTGGTTGCAAAGTCTGTGGCAAACGATTGAAACACTTGACCTCGATTAAACTACACCTGATGACGCACAATGGAAACATAGAACACATCTGTGATTTTTGCGGTAAAGGCTTTAAAGAAAAGAGCACTCTTCGGACACACATAAGACTCCACACCGGAGAGAAACCGTTTGCGTGTGACAACTGCGGCCGAAGGTTTCACGAAAAAGCAAAGCTTAAGACACACCTGAAAGTCCATTCAGTGGAGCAGCCGTTTTCCTGTGATGTTTGCGGCACCAGATTCAAACGAAAGGAAAACATAAAGAAACACATGAGGATCCACACGGCAGAGAAACCCTTCGTGTGTAGCGTATGTCGGAAAAGATTTTCACGACAGGAGACTCTGAAGAGACACATGCACGTTCACACAGGTGAGAAACAGTTCATGTGTAATGTGTGCAACAAAGGATTCGCTCTCAAACATCATCTCAAAAATCACATGGAGGTTCACACCGCTCCGTTCAGCTGCGGCGACTGCGGCAAATGCTTTGTGAAGGAACTGCATTTGGAGCGGCACGTGAAGGTCCACTCGCAGGAGAGGCCGTTCGGCTGCGACGTCTGTAAGACCAGGTTTTACCAAAAGTGTCAGCTCGAAAATCACATGAGGGTCCATTCTGGGGAGAAACCGTTTGTGTGCACCGTTTGCAGTAAAGCCTTCTCCCGACTTGGAAATCTGAAGAAGCACATGGAGGTCCACAGATGCTACAAGCGATGATTGTTTTGATCGTAATCCAACCTCTCAGTATTGTTCTCATCAGTCCATGGTTGATGTTATCCATCTCTGCTTTCTGGGGCGGCTGCACAGAGCTAAATTACACTATTTTGCATATTCTTTTTAATAAACACATTCCAAGCTGATTTTAGTATGTTTTATGATTTTAGTCGAGGCGTTTACTTTGATTTTACTGTCATGTTCTGGAAACGTGTTCGAACTGAAAGTTGAGCAATCTCCTTTAGGGTTTCTGACAGAGAGTTCCTGGTTCCATCAATTAAGCCGAGTCAGCCCCCTGCCATCACACTACCACCACCATGTTTTTACTGTCATTATGAGTTTTAGTTTTCTTACAAGTAATTCATAACATTTTTCTGCACAGATTAGATACTAAAAGCAGCAGTGCTAAAACGATAGTCGCTTCCAAGCAGGTTATTATTCTTTCTTGTCGGCCAATAGACTTAAAGCTAGAGGATTTATATTGCCTCGGTCTAACTCTCTGTCAGCAGTCCAGTAGGTAGTCCTACATCGATCTCATGCTGGGACTGTACAAGATTTCTGCGTGAACTCCTTGATAATGGGTTTTTCTGTTCTAGGAAAGACAGTTTGACACTTGACTATTTCTTGTCTAAGTGCGTTTTTGGTGGCGGGAAGGACTGATAACAGCATCAACCATAAAGGATCTCTGCAGATGCTTTAAACCTGCCTCCTAATTTGGGTTCTGCTGAATATCCTGCAACACGGACAATCGGATCTCTGTTTTTAAAAGTCACGCAAAGAGAGAAGTTTTCAGTTGTTTTAGGTTTGTTCATGTCAGTGCTTGTCTTTCCACTGAAGCAGAAGGCTTTTCCAGCGTTCCGCCTTTTAATTAAGTAAGGAAACAGTATTAAGATCCGGTCTACATTAAGATACATTATTTTGTTAGGCTCTGAAAACGAACACCAATAAAGGAAACTTTCACTATGTTTTGCATGTAATTATCCGCCGCTTTTATTCTGGCAGGCATGCACATACAGAAAAAATTATAAACGGACGTTTACGTACATTTTAAATGTTCAAAGAGGCATTTGACATTAAATACATTTGATGAGTCCATTATTTTATGCTGTATTAATTTTTTTATTTTGTATAAGCTTGTAAATAATGTAAATATGTTTGTTTGTTTCGCTTGTCCTGAAGAAAAGTGTTTCCCCAACTTGTTTCTGTTTAAACAGTTTGTGTCAGATATTCAAAGAAATTTGATTGAGTTTTATTCAATTTAAAATGTATAAAGGTTAAAAAAACGGGGCAAAAAATGCAAAAAGGTTTGTTTTTCCAAAATTAAATACAAAGTCAGAAATGTAAAAGAGGCTTAGTATAACTATTATAATCCTGTAATTCTCACCAATTTTGTACAAATTACACATGCAAGCGTATTGTTAAAACCAAGTGAGTTCTTTAAAGGTAAAATATAATCAGTTGTTTCAAAATTACTGTATCAATGATTGTCACTTTAATAAACCTATAAGAAACTGCCTCTTTTGTATTTGCATTGTATTCATTTTAGAATTCATGCCTTTTTATCCTAAGTTTGTTGATGCCGTTGGAACTGTGATTACTCCCTCCTGGGATGCCTTCAGTATCTCTGTAAATTAGGTTGATTAGAAAATGTATTGTTACTGTCGTAGCTCTAAAATGTGCCTGAATTCTTTTATCTGTGATCATTCAAATAAAATATCTCTTCTCTCTACAGCTTTGTGCTGTTTGAAGATTTTTTTTTTAATGTAGCTTTAATGACTCACCGGTTGATGAATCTTGTGGCGTAATCTAGAAGGTGATTGGCTGTGACCTCCGACCTCTACAGGAACAGGCCATGACCTGTTTAACCCCCTCCCATCAGGCAGGAGACTACAGACCATCCAGAGCAGATTGTTCTTCCGTAAGAACAACTTCTTAAACCATCATTCTCATAATCAATACATAATTGACAGCTTTACAAAACAGTCACTGAAAGCATTTTCTACCTTTTGCACATGTGCAATAATTCCTCTATTGCTCTGTCTACTTTTTATTTTTACTTTTTGTTTTATGTGCAGCATTAAATCCGAACAAGTTCCTAGTCTGAGAACTTGTTTTTATTAAAGATGCCAATAAAGTGACTTCGACTCTTATTCTGAAACGCAATTTGGCGGAACAGGAAGTAGTTTATCTAAATACATTTTGGCTCGTCACTGATTGGTCCGTGAGCAGGAAGTAACAGGATGTAGCAATGCTAGCTTGACTGGCTAAATCAAGAAATAACAAAAAACGTTTTAAAGTTTGTATAGTTACGTTTTTTTTTTCTTCTTACACCACAGATGCCTTGTTGAATATACGTGGTCTACAAGCTCTGTCTGAACCACCGTAAACAGAGAGTGTAATATTATTTAATAAAGCGAATGAACTGCTAGCCACCGTGGAGCCACAGTGTTTTCTAGATTGAGGCTGATAAAAACACACTCTTAACTGTGTGAGACTATATTGGGAAGACCTCACTGTCTGTACACATCTCCTCTAAGCTTGCTGTCCATCTGAGGACAGAGACACCGGTGGACAGATCCAGATTAAACCAGAACTACTGACCAAGGTATCAGTCTCTGCTCTGCAACATGTATATTTTTAATTGGGGCTTAACATTGGAGCATCTCAGCATAGTTGCCTTGCACCAAAAAGGTCCTATGTTCTTTATGCATGTAGTTTGCATGTTCTCCCCTATGCTTGCATAAGTTCTCTTTGTTTTCTTCCACAGTCCTAGTAATTGTTAGGTGACTTTTCCTCTTTAAATTGTCCTTTAGGTGTGAGTGTGCATGGTTATTTGTCCTGTGTGTCTCTGTGTTGCGGTGCGATGGATGAACAACCTGTCAGTGGGCAGCAGAGTCAGGTACATAGTGGACAGATGGTTGCTTTTTTTGGTCTGATGTTCATTTGTGTCTATTTTTAGTATGACGAATAAAAGTTACAGGTACAGTGATTGAAACCTTGATCTACTAGAACATGTACAGGTTTTAAACAAGGAATATAAAAAGGGGAATCCCAGGTTGTGTGAGGATGACTGAGATGATGAAGGTTGAAACAGAGGAGCCTGGAGGGTTCAACTTGGAGCTCTGCACACCTGCAGCATCCACACCTGAACTTGGGGAGAACCAAGACAGGAAAGATCTCAGTAAGTGACTTACAGTTGTTTCTGTATATTTAAGCGAACTTTTTTTTAAAGCCGCAAAGGGCTGCTGGACTGTAAAGAAGATCATTTGGATAAACGTGTGTGAATATCCCAGCAGTCTTTGCAACAGCGCTAATGGTTCAAGAACTATTCCAGCTGCTAAACAAATCCACAGAGTATTGTTGCACAAACTATGCTGATATCAAACCATCAGACTAAGCTGACAGCATAAAACAGCAAAAATGACACAGAGGTGGTGAAATTCAAGGATGGATCACTCTCAAACATTTTCCATTGTCTGTTTTAATATAATTTTCAATGTTGGACTTCCAAGTCTCATTAAGGTTAGGGTTAGGGCCATTTTAAAATCTCACATTTATACCCGATCTATGTCGTATTGCTCTTCAGAAGGCCCTATCAGAAGCTAAAACAACTGGGTGCTTAAACCTCTCCACCAATCTTCAACCTCTAAATCTGTTATTTTTCTGTTTAGCTTGTTATGATTATCTTAAGGCATTTCTGTAATCAGAAAATCAGCAAAAAATTACCTTTCTTACTACAAGATAGTATCTAGTTTCTTACACTTTCGGTAATGATGGTGATTGTTATTACAATCGATAATTATATTATTATTATTACTACTACAAACAATTAATGTTCTTGTATGTTTTATTGTTCACAGACCATCAGATGTTTGTGATTAAAGAGGAGCTTCCTCTTGACTTGAGCTCCACATTTGACCACCAGAGCCCCGAAATAAAGGAGGAAGCAGAGGAAATGTGGATCAGTCATGAGACAGAGAAGCTCATCGTAAAGATTGAAGATGAAGCGAAACCTCAAGTATCAGATCTTCGTCAGATCAAAACTGAAGCTAACAGAGAGACTGACTCTTCAACAGGCAGCACTTTTGTGCAAAAGGAAACAGACCCTCGTAAAGAGGACAGTAGAGAACCAGAACCGGGAAGGAACTCAGATTCATTGTTTTCTTCTCAACAAAGTAAGTTGATGGTTCATAAAAGAGGTAAAAGATCTAAACTCTGTTCCAAACTTACTGCTCAGATTAGAGTCTATGTGGGGGAAAGGCCATTTGGTTGCAATGTTTGTGGCAAAAGGTTCAAAAACAAGACTCATGTTAGATTACACCTGATGATTCACACCGGAAAGAGAGACTACAGCTGTGATCTTTGTGGCAAAGGATTTAAAGAAAAGCATTGCCTTCAGATTCATATGAGACTGCACACCGGAGAGAGGCCATTTGCATGTGATGATTGTGGCAGGCGGTTTCATGCCAAAACAAATCTTAAAACTCACATGAAGGTCCATTCAGAAGAAAAGCCCTTTTCCTGCGACGTTTGTAGTACGAGATTCAAAAGGAAGGAGACCCTCAAGAAGCACACGATGATCCACACCGCGGAGAAAACCTTCTTTTGCGGTATTTGCGGGAAAGGATTTTCACTGCAGAAAAGCCTGAAGACTCACATGTGTCTTCACACGGGAGAGAAACCGTTTGTTTGCAGCGTTTGCAGTAAAGGATTTGCGTTACAGGAGAATCTGAAAAGACACATGTGTTCTCACACCGGAGAAAAACCATTTATCTGTAGTGTTTGCACTAAAGGGTTTTCATTACGGCAAAATCTTAAGAGCCACATGCACGTTCACACAGGGGAGAAAGCATTTATTTGCAGCTTTTGTAGTAAAGGGTTTTATAGACACGGAGATCTACGGAGACACATGAGTGTTCATACAGGGGAGAAGGCGTTTGTTTGTAGTGTTTGCAGTAAAGGATTTTCACAGCAGATTCATTTGAAAAACCACATGCGTGTACACACGGGAGAGACGCCTTTTGTATGTAATGTTTGCACTAAAGGATTCTCACTGCAAGAGAATCTGAAGAGACACATGCATGTTCACACAGGAGAGAAGCAGTTCATTTGTTATATCTGCAGTAAAGGATTTTCACAACAGGGGACCTTGAAGAGACACATGAGTGTTCACACAGGGGAAAAACAGTTCATTTGCAGCTTTTGCAATAAAGGTTTCTCAAAGCAGAATTATCTTAAGAGCCATATGGAGGTCCACACTGCGCCGTTTAGCTGCAGCGATTGCAGTAAGCGCTTCGTGGACGAAGTACAGTTGGAGCGACACCTAAGGGTCCACACCGAGGAGAGGCCGTACGGGTGCGACGTGTGTAAGAGCAGGTTTAATCAGAAGTGTCAGCTTCAGAATCACATGAGAGTCCATTCAGGGGAGAAGCCGTTTGTGTGCACTGTGTGCCGTAAGGGGTTTTCACAACATGGAAATCTGAAGAGACACATGAGCATCCACGAGGGCTGCAAGAAACGATTATAATTAGCGCCAACTGATTTAACTAATGAATGTGTTAGTTAGTGAATAATTTATATTTATTTCTGTCTGTACGCAGTGTGATATAAAAGCATTAGCTGTAGCTTAGTATTCAAAATACTCAAAGAAGTCCGAATGAGTTTTAGAAGCATCTGGATGTAGATTATCTTGATTTTAATTGCTAGCCCAACTTTGAGGGACCCAAAAATGAAACTACA
This sequence comes from Orestias chungarensis, assembly GCA_032876305.1. Classification (NCBI taxonomy): domain Eukaryota; kingdom Metazoa; phylum Chordata; class Actinopteri; order Cyprinodontiformes; family Cyprinodontidae; genus Orestias; species Orestias chungarensis. The sequence goes on along the minus strand of JAVLVB010000001.1, from coordinate 7,233,584 downwards.
GTTTTGCCAGCGTAGCACCCGAACAATTTACCGGTATGTTTAATGTTTAAAGAGAGCCTCACCAAATACAAGCATCAGGAAAATAAAAATGAAAACATTGAAAAAGTATTAGACTTGATAAACCATAATAACTATATTAAACTATGCTAAAAGAAAAAGGCAAATCTTCTTTGCTTCATGATCAATCATAAAGAAAGAACATTTTAATCTGACCCATAAATTTACAAAGTTTTCCCTTTTTCTCCCTGGCTATGCAACAGAGATATTTCCCTGAGTCAGTGATACCCTTATTCCACAGTCACACAACAACAAAAATAATTGGACCGCTACACGTTTTTACTCGGGTTGCATCGAATAACGTTTTAAAATAGATTTATTGTTTATACTTCGAACTACACATTTTAAATGTATCCGGGATTCTCTCATTCATGATCCATGAGTCACATCCACCTGTTTATAGTGCCTTTATGGACACCATTGGATCACTATGGCTGGCTTATGTTTAGAACCTAATGAAATAGATTCTTTATTGTTCCACAGTGGGAGAAATTCAGGTGTAGAATCAAGTTAAAGGTAACCAGAAAGATGCATATTTATACTGGGCAAGATTTTCTCTTCACTCATAAGCAGGATAACTATTGTAATCATTGATTGATGGTGTTTATATTATAGTCGTGGTTTTGTTCCTGTTATACGTGATGAGAAGATTTTATTGACTTTTTTGGCAATTAGTGATAAATCGAAACTTTGATCCCATTGTTTGCTTCAGATGATTTATGTTTCTGGTTTATTCATAATAAATTGGAATCTAGAGGGATTTTAAACCTCTGCTTCGTTTGTTTCAATTTTTAATGTAAATAGTTAAACAGAATGGAAATAATATATTATTTCAAACTAGTCTGGAAATATGATCTATTGATCTATAGACGCATGGTATTTATATAAAGATCCCCTCTCTATACAAACATTATTTATTTTGACTTGAGAGAAATCAAATCTTTGCATTAAGATCAATATAAACTGTTCCTTTTTTATCCCTTTGGTCATAATAAAAATACTCTTTTGTGACAAATTGCACTACAACTTAATGTATTAAATGTATAACCTCATTTATGCATAACATTCAATCAATCATTCAGCTACCTATTGAAACATGACAACCAAATGGTTTCACTTCAATTTTCTCTTTTTTTCCCGTAAAGCATCAATGCAGTAAACTTGCCTAAATTTAAATTCACCTTTTGTTGTCCTAAAAAAACAAAGCATTTTCTTTAGTTTTTCATCTCACCTAATACAACACTTGTGGGGACTGAAAATGTGTAAAGAAATGTTGCACAACTCCAATGCTTTTGAACCTTGATTTGTATCTATATGCTATTTATGAAATTGATCTCAATGTCTAGGATGTTTTACTGCTCCATCACACTTCAGGAAAATGCATGGGGAATTAAATTAGTTGTATTGAACTTCACCTGCTGTAAAATACAAGAAAATTAGATTTTCTATGAGCCAGACAATTTTTTTATAATGTAGTTTATTATTTATAAATATGGAATTTATCAAGTGTGCTTATAAATAAAGTCAGTTAATTCGCTTTCATGTGGCCATATTCTGAAAGCTGGTGCCGTTTGTCGAGTCATAGGTTTACTTTGCATTGAGGACCAAACAAAGATGATGATATTCACTAAAAAGAGGATCAGGGTTGATTTGACACTGGGATTATTAGGCAAAGAATCAGAAAGGGTTGAGTCTTTTAAAAATTTAGGACTATAATTTGATGGGAGGTTGACATGGACATGAATGTACATAATAAAAAGATTATTGACAAATGTAAAAAAGTATTGAATGTTATGAGGTGTTTTTGTGGAGTGGATTGGGGAGCAGATAGAACAGTTCTAAAAACCATATATACAAGCCTCATCAGATCAGTATTTGATTATGGGTGCATGGGTGTATGGATCAGCTTCTAATACGTCACTATTACAACTTGATGTAGTGCAAAACCGAGCCCTCGGGCTCTGCTGTGGAGCAAAGAAAAGTATGGCTGTAGCAGCAACACAAGTTGAGATGGGGGAGATGCCCTTCATCTCCGGAGAGAACAACTGGCAGTTGTGTACTGGGCGAATCTAAAAGGCCATAATGACGGTCACATTACACAGTCTTTTTTATGCAATGTCAAGAGAGAGAAAGTGAGCGCATTGACGGCTTCGGATGGACATTGCCTAATAAAATAAAATAAATAAAATTGAGTACAGTTAGAATAACCCCCAATGTTGTATATCCTGTAATCCCTCCATGGTTGTTTTTAGATCTCAACATTGATCTAGGTTTATTGGCAGTAAAAGAAGAGGGTTGGGAATTAGATAACAAAGTAAAGACATATATAAACACATATATACACAGCAAACTGACTGAACTCAGTTTACCAGCCCCCACCTGCCAGTGGATAACTGACTTTCTTACTGGCAGAAAACAGCAGGTGAGGCTGGGAAAGTGTACTTCAGTGACCCGAACCATCAGCACGGGCGCCGCACAGGGTTGTGTACTCTCCCCACTGCTCTTCTCGCTGTACACAAATGACTGTACCTCCATAGACTCCTCTGTTAAAATCCTGAAGTTTGCAAATGACACACCAGTCATTGGTCTCATCAAGGTCAGTGATGAGTCTGCTTACAGACGGGTGGTTGATCAGGTTGTCCTCTGGAGCAGTCAGAACAATCTGGAGCTGAACACAGCAAAAACAGTGGAGATGACCGTGGACTTCAGGAGGAGCCACCCAACCCTGCCAGCACTCACCATCCTACACAGGACTGTGATGGCTGTGGAGTCCTACAAGTTCCTGGGCACAACGATCTCCAAGGACCGGAAGTGGGACAGCAACATCAACTCCATCATCAAGAGGGCTCAACAGAGGATGTACTTTCTGTACCAGCTGAGGAAGTTCAACCTAGCCCAAGAGCTGATGGTGCAGTTCTACACAGCCATCATAGAGTCCATCATCACCACATCCATCACAGTGTGGGGCAGTGCTATCAGAAAACACGACACCAAGAGACTGCAGCGCATTATCAAGTCTGCAGAGAGGACCATCGGTGTAAAGCTGCCCGCACTGCTGGACCTGCATGCCTCCAGAACCAGGAAGCGTGCGGAGAAAATCATCACCGACCCGTCTCACCCTGGCCGTCACCTGTTTCGGTGCCTTCCATCAGGCCAACGCTTCAGTCACACGAAGACCCGTGCAATCAGGGTACAGAGAAGCTTTTTTCCAACTTCCATTATTCTCATGAACAATTGAACAGTTCATTTATATATTTTTATAACCTCTATAGTTTTTTTACTGCACAAAACTGCACTTTAAAAAATATATAAATTACACATACTAAATGTTACAAATGTTTCTTTACTGTATTTTGTGTGCCTTTACTGTATTTTTCATGCACTGCAAGCATCTGTGTAACTAAAAACAAATTCCTTGTATGTGTGAGCATACTTGGCCAATAAAGCCTGATTATGATTATGATTCTAAAGGGAAAGTATACTGATAATCTTTAGATGTTTACAGATGCATCTAGATCAGATAAAAGGGTGGGAGAAGCATAGCTTGGGCGTACAGCACTCAACACCTCGCTGTATTTGTTAAAAAAACCTGTTGATGAAACTTGTGAGTGTAGTAACAGCCAGGAGACCATAGTAAATGTGCTCATACAGTGTCCTAAATACAATCGGGAAAGCCAAACACTGGCTGTGCAGTGGGAGGAAAAGCAAATATAGTTGAGTCCGCAGAGGATACTGCAATTAAGTTCAAGTGAAGTCTGTTTCAATTACGTAGTTTTCTAAGGGACACGGGTCAAATGAACATAATTTAGTTTGGGTAAGGGTTTATTTATCTATTTTCTGTTATTATAAATGACTCACACTCCAGTCCTGATGGTGGCGGTAATCCTCCAAGTAAGTTGGCTGACAGCCGCCATAAAACTAGAAGAAGAAGTGACCGGATGTACTGATGCTAATGTTAGCTTAGCGCGCTATGTTCTCAGTAAAACGTCTTAAAGTTTGTGTAAGACATGTTTAAAAGTGTCACTGGTGAGGATGTCGCTTCTCGGTGTTTGTTTATGAACCCATGTAATAATTTATTGTGTAAGTTTAGAGCAGAACATTTAAATAGCCGTGATCAGTGAAGTTAATGGACTGTTAGCCACCGCGGTGCTAAAGTAGCTAACAGCAGAGCCTTAATCAGTGTTTTGAACGTTTAAGATTTTAATTGTTTGTTTCTGTAAATGCATGATCCGAAGGATAACTAATCCTAATTAAAGAATTACTGATCAAGGTATCAGACTCAGCTCTGCAGCAACACTTCAGCTCTGCTGTGTTTTACTTTACTTTCTATAACAAATAGTGTATCTGAACACAGTTTTATGAGAGGAAAAACAGAAGATCCAGCCTCTATGGTTGAAATATTGATCTACCAGAACACGTGAAGGTTGTAAACAAGGATTATAAACAGAATAATCCCAGGTTGTTTGAGGATGACTGGGATGATGAAGGTTGAAGCAGAGGAGCCTGGAGGGTTCAGCTTGGAGCCCCCCATACCTGCAGCATCCACACCAGCACTGGAGGAGATACAAGATGGGAAAGATCTCAGTAAGTGAGAAAAATGTATTTTGTGTGAAGCACAATAAAATAAGGCAGGTGCTCCTGGAATGACTCAAGCTTTCCCTGAGTTTATCTTAAGTGACATTGCTCTGTTTACTCTAGTGAAGAACGTTAACTATCAAGCACCCTAGTGAAAACTGCATTTTTGTTTTTCTGACAAGTCTTTGCGTCTGTCCTGCTTTCTTTCTCTGGCAGCAGGAGTTCTGCTGAGAGATTATATTTATCCAGTTATACCATACTTAGTTGACTCCCAGCTTCAATTTTAATATATTTTCTTCCAATTAAATATAAATTAATCTGATTAATAATCAATATTCATCATATATCTGATTGTTCTATATGTCCTGGGCTATCTCTGTAGTTATGTGTTTGTACGCCTAGCCTATTTGACGACATACTAAAGACTTTTCCTGCCACCACCTTTTCCTACTACTCCCCTGTTTTGGATTATCTGCATTTATTGCTGCTGTTCATTTTATGTTCTCATTGCTCAACCGAGATTGCTGCTAATTTGTTTTGCCGTGTCTTCTTGCCCATCCATGTCCTCCCTCACTGTACGACACACTAGGCCCTTTCTTTCCATGTTTAATCCTTTCTCTCTCCTTAGAGCTACACCTGAGTTTAAACTTTATTTATAGTTATCTCCGCACCTCTGTTAGATAAAGTCACTGAAAAATCGACACCCTCTAATACCTCTTTAATGTTTAGCAGACAGAACATCGCTACCAGGGCGTCTCTGTTTTATTGTTTTGTGTGGATCTCCTTCCTGTACTCTGAGTCGCAGTGTGATCCAGGATCTGCTGCACTTTTGTTCCTGTTAAAGGAACAGTCTCGCTGTCTCCACATAATTATTCTGAAGCAGGGATTGCTAAAAAGTCAGTGACTCAGGGCACTTAGTTTATTTACTAAACTTTACATTTTTCGAAACACTGTGGGGTCTTGAGGGTCTCCTGGTGCCTTTCTCCAGTGGTTATTTTAACAAATACCAAATTAAAATATACGTAGTTTAATTGCTTTTTATAGTGGGTGGGTAGCACTGAATTTATTTATTTATATACCTAAAATTGTTTTGCTTTGAGGTGACAGTTGTTATAAAGTATTATTCTAAATATAAATTAGAATGCAAAGTAATTATTTTTCCTTCAGTGTGAGTTAAATGATTTGATGCATTTATTAATGTTTTTTTTTTGGTTTTTTTTCAGATCGTCAGATGTTTGTGATCAAAAACGAAGTTCCCCAAGATTGGAGCCCAAGTTTGGACCATCAGGACCCAGAACCCAACCTTACAAAAGAGGAAGTGGAGGAACTATGGATTCACCAGAAGGAAGAGCAGCATACAATAAAGACTGAAGAGAAACCTCAGTTATCAGAGTTTGATCACATTAAAAGGAAAGACGAAAGAAAGACAGAACCTAAAGGAGAGAATTATGGAAAACCAGAATCTGGCAGAAAAGCAGCATTAGTAGGTTCTTCACAACAAAGTAAAGTGATGGTGAACAAAAGAGCTAAAAGGTCTAAACTGCATTCCAAACAAAGCTCTTATATAAGCGTACACACTGTAGAGAAACCATTTTGTTGCAACATTTGTGGCAAAAGATTCAGACATGCGTCTTACGTTAAGCTACACATGATGATTCACACTGGAATAAGAGAACATGGCTGCGACTTTTGTGGCAAAGGCTTCAAAGAAAAACGCTGTCTTCAGACGCACATGAGACTTCACACTGGAGAGAAGCCGTTTGCCTGTGAAGATTGTGGCCGAAGGTTTCACGCAAAGACGAGTCTGAGGAGTCACCTGGAGGTCCACTCCGGGGAAAATCCATTTTCCTGCGATGTTTGTGGGACGAGGTTTAAAAGGAATGGAAATCTTAAAAAACACATTAGGATCCACACAGCAGAAAGACCTTTTGTTTGTAGTGTTTGTAGTAAAGGATTTTCACAGCAGATTCATCTAAAGAGCCACATGACTGTTCACACCGGAGAGAAACCGTTCACCTGTAGGGTTTGTAGTAAGGAATTTTCACGACAAGGAAATCTGAAGAGACACATGAGGGTTCACACGGGAGAGAAACAGTTTATCTGTGGCATTTGTGGGAAAGGGTTCTCAAAGCAAAATTACCTCAAAACTCACATAGAGACTCATACGACACCGTTCAGCTGCAGCGATTGCGGTAAATGTTTTGTGGAGGACGCGCAGTTGAAGCAACACATGAGACTTCACACAGAGGAGAGGCCGTTTGGTTGCGACGTGTGCAAAATCCGCTTTAACAAAAAGTATAATCTGAAGAGTCACATGAGAGTCCATTTAGGAGAGAAACCGTTCGTCTGTAGGGTTTGTTGTAAAGGATTTTCACGACATGGAGATCTAAAGAAACACATGTGTGTTCACAAGGGCTTCAGCTGAAGGTCATGTCTGATTGTTAAATCACACAACAGTATTTTCCTGATAAGTCAGTGATTCAGGAAGTAAGAGTTTGCCGGTTCGACATGTCTGTCTCAGTTGTTACGTCCTTGGACCAAGACGCATCACAGTGACGTTGATTGTTCAGTCAGTTTTGCCACAAGGAAGCAAAGGCTACACTGCATTTTACAATCATTGGCAATGAATGAATAAATGTTGCATCAAAGTGTTCTGGACTTGATTAAATGCTTTAGAGGCAATTGACGTGCTTAATTTCTGTGAATTTCACTTAAACATCGACCTATGAAACGATAATCGGTTAATCATTAAACCTGTATCTGTGTGATGATGCGGACATGAGTAACAAGTGGATCAGTTGAGCTCTATCGTCAATTACATTGCACTTAATGTGAAAAGAAAGAATTTAAATTCTCACACCGAAAAACAGAAGATATGGGGAATAAATTTTCTTAAAAGACAATAAAACCTGTTACACAAATGTGTTGAATATACCGAGCAGTTCTCAAGTGGACCAGGTGGGGGCGACAGATCTCGTTGAACCAGAACCAATCTTTATTTATAGTTTTCCCTTTATTTAAATAAAGATCAGCTAACTTTCACACTTGCATCAAAGAACTAAATACTGATTTTCCTGCTCTTTTATTTCTGTTTATTTTTGGGGGATGTTGACAAATAAAAAAGTATTTAAAAAAATTTGTGTTACTTTTATTTTAACTTCACTGTACAAATATGTATTTTTGCAGGCTATGTTCACAGTTCACTAATCTTTTTTAAGATTTTTACTCTAATAAATTGCACTCTGTTTTTATTTGTAGTTCAGATTCACTGAATCTCGGTCCTAAAATGTATATAAAACTAGATTAAGGGAGAAATATCTATAGGTCTTACAAATAGAGTTGTGCTGGAATTAAAACACAAAACATTGGTTTATGGTAAGCAAAAATCAGCAATATTGAATAAATTAAAATGTACCAAAATGGATAAAAAAACAAAAACTTTACAGGTTAATTGGCTGCAATCTATATGTTTAGGTAACGTTGTAACTGATGGATTTCAGATACAGTAAATGTGGTTTACCCTCCTTGTCTCATATATACAACTCATGCTGTACGGGCAGCTGAAAATCAACCTGTTTTTTAACAATAAAACCAAAATTAATGGTTCAGTTCACAGTGGTTACAAAAAATATTTGTCTGTCCATCCTTAATTTTTTTGCTGGCCTAAAACTACTAATGGTGCTTGCCTGCCGCCCCACCTGAAGGGGAGTCAGTCACCCTTCATACAGTCACAACCTTTTTGTTCGCTTGACTTATGTATCTATGCGTTTAATGTCTAAAACATAACTCGTTATTGTAAAGATGAAAAAAGAAATGATAACACTGAGATTAAATCAAGGATGAAAGTTGGCCCCCAAATGAAATTCTGCTCAGGGTCTGCTTTACATCAACATTGGCAAAGTAATTCAGAGCAAATCTAACAAGAAAGTCAAGTCCAGCATATGAATCTTGTATTTTATGTTATTTTTTTCAGCTCATTAAAGTAGAGAGGATCTGGGCATGCCCAGGAGGAGGAGGAGGAGGAGGAGGCTGCGATCCGAGCAGCCGTGCTGGAGTTTTCTCACAGTAAACCGAGCTGCCTGTTTCACTGCATCAAGTCTGTTTTCACTTGACAGAAAGCGGACCCGAACCCCTTTACCCCAGCCCACCCTCCTCAATGCAACACACACCCAAACACGCGTGGCGGCGCGCACACACCCTGACCGAGGCGGATAAATGTGGACCGCAGTGGTTCTGGTTCTGACAGCCTGAAGCCCTGCAGCAGAGCGCGATGCAACAGCATCCCCTCATCTGTGGCGCCGGGTAGCTGCTGATGCTGATGCTGCAGCAGAGACGCGCACATCCACCAGTCTGGTAAGTCAAGTCTGCATCCTTCACCAGCTGTGGATGTTTGTAATGCCCATGTTTGTTTATTCGCGGCGCTGCATTCACTGAAAGTACCGAAACGGACCTGCAGGACTCACAGCTGGCCCGTGGAAAAGGTCACGCAAGCATGCCGCGTCTGTGACGCATCTTGTGCAGAGAGCCACTCAAGTTTTGTCCTTGGCTGGCAAACTTGACGCGGCGTGGGTTGTCTTATCTAAGGTGACGGCGTACGTGAGGAGATTGCAGATAACACAGGAAGACGCATGCAGAAGGAATTAATTTCGAAAAGAGTTTTTTTGATTTATTTTAAAGGATTTATGAGCCTTTTTGGAATCATATGGTCTTAAAAAAAGTATTGACCCTGTTCTGCAATGCAACAATTACCTGATCTCCAATCAGACTTCTGACACCAAACATAGACAATCCTACCAACTTGTAATCAAATCAAATAAAAAATACTTTATTTATCCCAAAGGGAAACTAAATACATTTTAATTGAATAATATTGTTAAAACAAACACAGAGATTAATCCAAATAAGGGAGCTGCAAGGCTGTCCTGATTCAAACACAGGTGAACTTTATAGTTTCCTCTATTTAAGGCCAATATATTATAAAGATTTATAATTGATCACAATCATCATTTTAGTGATTGTGGCTTACAACTAGTGCAAAGATGTATTTATTAGAAATGTAGAGCTTTGGCCATCAGGACGTATGCTGGTTTTGTTTTTCAGTAGGACGTGGTAGCTCACTAAAAAAGCTAACAGTGCTTGGTCTAGGAATCCTTGTATGTGAGTGATTGATTGACCAGGAAACTAAGCCCCATATAACTGATTTAAACCCACCTGTAGTGGTGTCTGTTAGGTTGGTTGGTGGTAGTAAATTTGCTCCACAGGCAGCATACTTTACTCCCAAACACTGCCTGAGGTCTGTCAGATCTGGTTCCTCCTGCCTGCTGTGGCATTGTTAACACTGTAATGTTGTGTTGGCAGCATATGGATTTATTGAACTGGAGAGCTAGATGAAGATACAGACCTGAAAGAAGATATTAAACACGGCTGAGCACACAACTTTGTGGTACTTTTGTGTCCATGATCCTGTTGGATGACGCCCAGGTTCCTCATCCTGAAACTCTGACATCTGTTGGTGAGAACATCTTATCCCTGTGAAATGTCCTGGTGTGTGCATGTTTGATTTGAATCAGGGCAGACAGAGCTGTAAGAAGTGCCATGGTGATATAACCCTCCATGGATTTGTTACCAGGACTGCAGGGAAGATGTTCCTTTTGAATAAGATCTTCCTTTAAGAGCACTTTGTAATCACAGAGTGGAGGCCAAATCATTGTGGTCAGCAGGAGACAGCAGGTCAGTTATTAAAGAGGAAAAACTGCGCTGGCTTTGAGGGCGCTGGGGACAGATGTTGATCCTCTTCACCGGTGATCCCACGTGATGCTGCAGGAGCTTGCAAGTCTCTATCATCGCGCAATTTTTCCCTACATGCTTCGATCTTTATTAACAAATATGCCTCAGTTTAATCTGTTTAGTGAAATGATCAAAAACATGACCTCCTGTCATATGTAACTGAATATTATTGTATCTGGTGGTTATATAACTGCACTGAGATCATAATTATGTAGAAAATTAGGGTTATTTCTTGCAGCTGGAGATACAGCTGTAGTTGTATTTTGGCACTTGTTGTTTCCTCATGATACGTTGGTTTGTTGGAACAAACAGCATAGCGGCATGACTGGGGGAAGACTTTTTTGAATGTCTCCCCCAGCTTTTTTTTCTGAACCCAAAGTAAGCTGAAATGATTTTGTCTTAATTTGTTGCCGATTACGGTTCCTTATTTGGGGCTCAGTCTAAACCTGGGCTCAGGAGGGGGTTAGAAAATTGTTCCTCTTTTTTCACCTCCCCACAACTGAACTTATACATCCAGGCTTTCCGTCATGTCTGCTGGTTACTGCAACTCCCCAAATGAAGCTGGAACTACTGCTGCATTTGATGTTGTGATCACATTTAAAAGAAATGCTGTAAACAGCTAACAGCAGTTTTTTTTATTCACCAAAATGAACAAACTAGACCCAGCTTTGAGTACTTAAAATAACACAAGAATACTGTCATTTATTTTTATAGGTGGACCTGCTAATTCTTAAGGGATGTACTAGAAATTGTGGATTTGGCCTCAGTTTTAAAATGTTTTTATCTGAAAACATTAAACAAAGAAAACTTTTCTACTATGAGTCTCTCAGATCATTATGGTTTCATTCTTAATTTCAGCATTACTTAACTACTTGCATGAATCTGCTAATGCCAACTTGCGCAAAGGTCAAATGGATCATCACCCCTCCACCACTCTGCCTTAAAGTTGGTATGAGTTTTTTAAATTTTTTATCTATATGCTGTTGTTCTTTTTTCTTTACATTTTATGCTGTGGATTATGTAACAAAAATCTCTGCTTTGGTCTTATCATTCTAAAGGGCTTTTTTCTTGCAATCCTTAGTCAATGACTTTATCCTTCAACTGTTTTAAAGGAGTGATATATGGTCAGCACTTTTCTAATTGTCCTTTTATGAACTTTAACATTAAACATGCTGACTGAGGAGTCTTAGATGGATCTTTTCAACGCTTTGCATTTGCTCGAGGTACAGTAGAAAGATTTCTTCCTGCCTTCCTCAATATTTTTAGTTTTCAATAACTGTTTTCTCTTTAAATTAACGAAGTATGCTTTATACACTTTTTGTGTGACCTCAGTTGCTTTTATAAGGTCATTGCTAAAATCTGTCAGTCTCAGAATTAATGAATTAAATAACTCTATGGTCCAATGTGGGGAGAATGTTTTTCCAGTTCTAGTAATTTATGCTCCATCTATACGTCTATTCATCCATCCATGTTTAAGTTACTCTGATCCTATTGTCCAGCTATCAGAAGTTGGTTATTATCATATCAAACATGTTCTTCCCCCTCTATATATAGGCACTTATCTATAACACATAAAAATTGTGGTTGAAATGTTTATTTGCTGCCTAAGACATTCCAACCACTCACTGGTGAATCAAGCAAGGCAAAATCAGCTGAATTTACAGTGGTTGTATTTGATTTGTGTATTTCCTGTTATCTAATAACCAACAAATTTCACTTCATAAGTTAATTTCGAATTCCAAAAGCAGATTTTCTAAAAGCAAAAACTACATAAAGACATAGAGTAAGTAAATACATTTGATTGAGGGTTAAATCTGCTTATTATAAGAAAAAGCAGAGGGCTCACAGATGCAGAGATGCCTTGATGGCCTGATTTAATGCTGAAGAAGCAACACATCCACCCCTAACAATGTTTGGGTTTCCATTAGTTGTTATTGATCCATTGATATGCTAAGCCATCCTTCTCTGCAGAGAAACAGCATTAGTAACCAGAGAAGTCTTGAATTGTTGTTTTATTTCTCTCCTTCCCACGTCGGATTTCATTTCTCCCTACACTCACCCACTCTTTACTTCCTCCCACCAGTTCATGGTTTATCTTTTTCATCTCTCTCTCTCAACCTAAGGTGTCTTTCTTTAGCCAGCCTAAAGTAGTCAGTAAGGAACTGTGTGATGTGTGTTCTCCTCAGTATCGCTCTTATAGCAGTGATATTAGGAGCATTGAGATGGTGAGAGTCCTGGCAGCGGACAGGGGCCCATTTAGAGTTTGTAGATACAGCGACAATATCAGAGGCGATGGCGATGAATTAGCATTTGACAATCCTGCTGTTTCCCTGTAATGACTGGCTAGCCGCCACAGGCAGCTCCAATCTGTGAGGTTCTCACTGTGTGCTGGCTGCGGTGCAGATGGAGCACTTTGCAGGAGCCTGGATCATGTGTGATTAATGAAACCCAAATCTGTTGTAGAGGCGCTTTATTCCTCGTTTCGTGCTGAAAACGCCTTCTCGTTTTGTCACTTTGGTCTCTCTGTATCAGTCTGCTGTTGGTGTGGGAATCATTCTTGTAACATTTCGGTGCCAGAAATGTTTTTATTTCTCCTCTTGCTCAATAAAACTGCATCCTGTAAGATGTCCAACAGCAAGGGATTTCGTACTTGATCTAAAGCTGGAGTTGCATAATTCCCTTCAAAATAAATAGATATACTTTTAACAGACATTTAGAAAATGATTGACTGATAAAATTATGATTCAACGACAAACTGATTCAATTTCAGGTTGTTTGGTGAAGAGCTGCTATGAGATACACACAGTCTCTATCGATCAAGCTTTACCCAGAGCTATTAAAACAACTCAATTTAATTTTTTATATAGAACAAGGAGTTGAGGAAAGAGAACAATGTGGCGAGGAAACTCAAATTTTATTAAAAAAATTATAAACAGATTAAAAATGTTTAATAAACAACACAAATCAAATGGATATGGTAACATATCTGGTTAATTTATTAAATAGGAAAAACAAATTAAACATTAAGACTCCTCCTAACTCGGTTGCTTCCCACACCTGCCTCCATTTCACCTGGCCCTTCGTTAATTGTTATATCATTTATCGCCTTCACTGTGTCCATTTGTCCTCTCTGGGGTCTCACCTTTGTTCCTTCTGTCTTGCTCCCCTATCTTGACAATCTTCCTTCAAATGTCTTTAAAATCAACTCCCAATGCATCGGTATCCAGACTACAAAAATGGTTTGTCGTTCTTATCAGTACTTTTCATGCTAAATTTTGAAGTACCAGTAGCTTAGCAATGGTTCTTTCATGAAGACTAGAAAGGAAAGCATCACAAAGCAAAAACTATATTAACTGTACATTTAAAAAAAGGCAGGAATTGAAGCCTCCGCATTGACTTGAGAGTAAAAGGTTTTGATGCTGCCAAGTTTCTTCTTGATCATTGAATTCATTCTTTTGTAAGCTCTTAAATATAAAAAAAATAATTCAGTTTTGATGATCTAAGATGGAATGATTGGTGGGTTTATTTCCAGGACTCAAAGGTGTGCTGTGAGGTTTTAACCTATATTTGTCGCCATCCACGGCTTTATATCTATAGTACAATTAAAATCTTTATACTACGACAAAGAAATATGGAAACGTGTCTCATCAATGTAGCAGTCACAATTTCTACCTTTTCTATGTTCTTCCTCCACTTTCTTGCTACTCCTCATCTTAACCACCTGCACCTCAATCCTTTCTAGAGCAAACGTAAACTAACATAGTCAAACAAAGTCCTCAGTTTGTGGCAGTCTAGCCTTCTTTGGATCTGTTTGTATTTAAACCAAGTGAAGCCTCTCGGGAGCTGAAAGATCTGAGAGAGCAGCTGTCACGAGGCACTGATGGGTAAATTAGAAGCTGATTGTGATGCATCTATGGCAACTAACTAGGAGGGATGTTTACAGCATTACACCCCCCCACCAGCCAACCGTAAAGCAAAAAGATCAGAGCAGGAATATTTTCACGCATACAATTAAGAACCAGATAATTTTAATTATTTATCTGCACAAACCCGTGTGTACGTTTTTTCCGCCAGCTAAACATTTAATTGTGTGATACTCAAAAGACAAAAACTGCCAGTGTATCAAACGTTGAAAAGTTTTTAACATTTGTTTGGTGCAGAATTTGCAAAAATATTGTCTGAGTTTTGTGTGTTACATTTTGCATTCATGTAAATCCAAGAGCTTTGTAGGCTTGATTGTAAGTCCTGGTCTTTTTCTTCGTCTACTAAATTAACAGCCTGTTGATACACTCTCCACCCCAATTCAGAAATAATTTTAAAATGTTTCGGTATTTCTCTTTAGACGTATGGAGATGAAGATAATTCAGCCTCAGTTCTTCTCTTGTCACACTGCCAAGTTTATTTTTAGAACCTCATGCATCAATGACCTCCATTGTTTTTCTCTCTTGGACTCAAGTTCACCTACAAATATATCGTAACTAACAGAGTGAATCAATGCTAATTCAATTTTCCGTAACGTTATCTGCCTGAAATAGAGCCGCAGAGCTGTTGTCCTCTTGCAAGCTGATGAAAGCGGCGCAGCTTTAGGAAACTCTCGACTGCGTCTGCAGTAGGACTGCTGACTTGGCTAAAAAGCAAAGCCTGGCTTGATATGACTTGGTGCAGCCTGCAGAGAGGCGGGCTGCTGCTGCTAAACTGATTCATCTAGTGTGTGATGCTGGTTTCTTAGTGACAGACTGCTAAACATGAAGAGATGGAACCTTCATATGTTTTAACTAAACTTCTTACATAACCTTAAATGAACAAAACCATTTTTTACTGTCTGACTTTTACTTTGATTGAACTCTTTCCTGATTTCTTTCAGTTAGAATTACCCAAAGTATTTCCAAAGCCTTTATGCTGGAAGAAACATGCAAAAAGCAGTTTACCTTTAAATTTACTGTAACTCTGACTTAACTGAAAATGGATAACTAATAACTTAAATAAAAATGCAATTATTCAAAGCACAATAACAGATAATACCTTTTATCTAATAGAAATCCGCAGCCCCTTTTCTTGTCAACAAACGTTTTTCTTCAACTTTTTTATTTTGAGAAAAAGAAAAAGTTTAAAAGCCCGAGAACATGATCGGTCCTAATAGGTTCAGAGGAGGCAGCTGCATGTCTCAAGCGACTTTGCTGCAGGGGGGACGGTTGCAGTTCGCGAAGCATGGTAAAAGAAGGGGAAAGAACATCTAATGACAGCAACCTGGAAGTAAATCTTAAACATAAATAGGTCTTCCTAATAGTGTGATGTAGCATTAAGTTAGATAATTTAGTCAGAAAATTAAGCACAACAAAGCAAAGGTTTTGGATTCTTCGTCACAATCATTGATCTCTGATTTTCTCTCTGATTAATCTGAACAACGTAATGGTTTCAAACACTCATAAGAACTGAAAATTAGAATACATAAAGAAGGTTAGTTTTGAGTTTTGTACCTGATAAGTGGTTATTAAAGAAATATTAGTGGCTTTTTGCATTTAATCTGAGCCTGTACAAATTGGAAAATAAATGTAAGTTGTGAACCAAATTGTTGTTTTCACTATTTTATTTACTAACCCAAACCCTAGCCCTGCCCAAAACCAAAACATTACCAGTGAATACAATCATAACTAAATATACATCATAGTCATACAGCTAACTTCTAACACACACCCACACACACGCAAGAATATATATAAATAAAATATATGCTTGCAACAGCAAAGCCAAATTTAGTTTCACATCCATTACTGAATTGTTTTTAAAAAGGATTTCACACATGCAGATCAGACCACATGTCTCATTTCCATCCTCTTACATCTACTGGTGATTTTATTTTATCCTATTCTGTTATTTCTACACCGCATCCTCTATTGGAGAGTGGGCTACAAACTAAGCCGCTTCTTCTTTAAACACTTCTCATCACCGCTGCCTTGCATACTCCCTCCTGTGTAAAACAACTCCACACTGACTCAGCATGTATGGGAAAGGGAGAGGGAATGGGAAAACGGTGGGGTTGGGTGGATAGGGGCATCCTAACAGGCTGAGCTTCTCAGCAGAAGTGGTTGATTAGAGAAAAAGATGGAGGAGAGGGGGAGTTATTCTTGGCAGTTCATCCCCGAATGGGAGGAAGATGAGAGGAAAGGAAGAAGGGACGACAGCATGGATGAGGCTAAATAAACCACGTGGGAGGTGTAAATCTCATATAGATTGAGTCGCTGCAAGAGGAGGAGAGGTGAGAGTGAGGCTGAGATGGGACCTACAGGAGGAAGGCAGAGAGATAATTTGAGTGTCTGTAGTAGAAATGTAGCAGTGAGAGTGCCTGGTTTGTGCTGACAGCGCAGAGTGAGTAAACAACAACAACCTGAGACGGTCAACAGCTTTGCACCATCAGACACATGATCCAGATGTGTGTGTCCTATTCGAAGATGCACAGACCGCTGAGTCCCACACAGGAAGACAGGGAGCACTTGGTGCTGGTTTATGTATATAAGGGGGTAGGTGTGATTTGTTTCCCACAAGCAAACGTGATATCATTACATGTGATAGAAAGTGTGAGAAAAGATGGTATTTTTGTATAATCAGTCTTACAAGGCTTGTCAATGCAAGTCCATATGTACTCACAGACTGTATCGCGGGCATTTAACGACCTCTGGTCCACATCCGTTGATTTAATAGTCAGTAGGGATTCCAAAATCAAAATTCAACATGTGTAATATGAGACTTTGATTCAGGAAACCTAGCTTTTTACTATGAAGGAAACTGATGTAATTTCTCTGACTGGAAAGTTACATTAGCCTTTCATGTGCAGCAGTGTCACCTCTTGCTAAAAAAGTGAACAAATTTCTAAGTCAGGCAGCAGCAAAAGTCACCATCACTGTGTCAATATAAGTATTTATAACATTTAAAATAAATTTTTGGGATGGGATATTTCCAAGTGTCAGAAATTACCAGTTTGCATGCTAATTTCAAATTGAGCTCCTCGGATGGTGAAGACGCTGACACTTGAAAAACAAAATAGAGGCAATCATAATCCAGTAATCACGATGCTTTGAGATTATATATTTAGCTACAATGCCGTCACCAGCAGCCAACCTAGATTAACTCAGGATCAATCCTCCCCCTCACAACAACAATCACAGTTACTCATGTGGCCCTTTGGTAAAGTTGCCCACCCCATTTTAAGATGCCCCAAAAGCAGTATTGACTTTGCATTCATGAGAAAATACAAAATCAAGCTGCTGTGCATTACATTTTGTGACCTAAGATGCTTTAGTTGAGTTAATTTCCTCTGGTCAAGCACTGTTACATGTAAAGCACTGATTGAATCATGAGAAATATCAACTCTTACACTCTAACTGTAATAATATACTTATAAGAACACCTAAATAATTTTAAAACTACTAGGATGGCATAAGGAAATCCCTACTATCCTACAGAAAAAGATACACTGATTGCAATTTCACTTTGAGTGGATGTTGAATCCAACAGCTGAGTATTGTCAGATTAAAGGTAGTCATGGCCAGACTAGCTTCACAGGAACATGTTTGTAACTATGTGACTGTGAAAGTTCCCTACAAATGAAAACATTTCTAAATCTTACCACACCTGTGGCTATCCTACTGAAAGCCAAGGGTTTTACAGCATCCTTGCAATGAATAAGACTTGTAAGTTTGTTTTTATTAAAGCAGGCCAACGTGTTATTGAGTGTTTAATTTATTTGCATCATTACAATAAAGGTGTGTGTCTATCCTCTTATTACTATGGCTTATAACAATGCCACCTCTATGTTATTAACAAGTAGGGAGGATGTCATTGAGAGTAGGTAACACAATGAAATTATCGCATGACTGTGTTTCTTACCACTGATGAATTTTGTGTGTTTCATCTTGCTGCTTGTACTTCATGACCTCTTTCAGTCTTTTGAACTCAGTAGATGTGTAGTGAGCTCTAATTTACAGCATATTCTTAGCAAGGAGAGTTTAGATGCAGGCCTAAGGCACATTATAAACAACCAATTAGAAAATTTTATTAAAGTATTTGCCTCTTTACCCATTTCTTCTATTTTTGTCCTTTCCTGTCACAATTACATGCTTCAGGCAAAACACATTTCACTACCAAATAAGATTACACCTTACAGAAAAAACAACAACCCCAATACAGACTTTAAACGGTGGTTTAAATTATTACGGGAAAACGGTATCCAAACTATCTTGGTTAAAAGTGAAAATGCAAAAGCTCTGAAAACCCTTTAACAGTTTGACTTCTGGCAACAGCATCTGCTATGAAACATTTGTGACTATGGAGGATCTTTTACCCTCTTTTATTTGCAGGATTGTTTTGAGCTCATACATTTCAGAGAGTTTTCAAGCATGCATTTCCTGTTTTTATGTTATAATACAGTATCTCTATCTTAATTGGACTTGTGTCTGGTTTGGAGTAGGCCAATCCAAAAGCTTCATTTAAACTTGTACCATTTAGATGTGGACTGGTTTTTTTTTCTGAACAATTTTGGTGGTTTCATTAACTACAGCAGATTATCCACAATCAACAGGAGTCAACATCTGACCATCACACTACCACCGAGTTTAACTCTCGGTATGATGTATTTGTTTTCTAAAAGAAGTAAAGGAAGTAAAGCGTATTTTTTAAATGTGACATTTGGCTTTTTAAACTTTTTCCTTTGTTGTTTTTGCTCGTGAACTCTCATGGATGCACTTTTTTCCCCAGTTTCTTTTTAGTTATGTATATCTGTGCTTGGCATGAGGCTAGTGAGGTCTGCAGGGCTTTAGATATTTTGGTTTCTTTTCTGAACTCATGCTTTGACGTAAAGTTAATTTGGTCGGCTGGTGGAGGTTCATCACTGTTCCATATTTTCTCATTAACTGTTCTGACGGCAGCCTCGTCAAAACACACCATGTTTTAGATCTTTTAGCCCTTTATTTTTATACATAATTCGGTGAAAAATTATTTGACAACTAGTTTGTGGATTTTATGTGATTATCAGGTTATCTATTACAGTTTACGATCATTCTAAATAATCTTAGGGGGTTGCAATTATATCTTTGATGAGACAAAAAATGTTTTCAACATTTGTTCCCTTAAAAAATAGCATTTGATTTGACTTTAGCCATTCCCAGAGTTCATTAACTTTTCCAATCGGTTGTTTAAAGCAAACTTTACTCACAGATTTTTATATCAAAACCATAAGAAGTCAAGCTGTTTGCTTAGGCCAATGTATTAAACTAAATATTTCAATGATTACATAGCCACAAATCGTTTACTATCCTATATCCCCTGTGTTAAATATTTCATTTGGTAAGTGTGGTGACTAGAGTCTGAAGGCAGCAAAACCATAAGAAGTCAAGCTGTTTGCTTAGGCCGATGTATTAAACTAAATATTTCAATGATTACATAGCCACAAATCCTTTACTATCCTATATCCCCTATGTTAAATTTTTAATTTGGTAAGTGTGGTGACTAGAGTCTGAAGGCAGCAAGTACACGACTTCTGTGGTGCTGATTGAATATCTTTCTCTTCTTATTTTCATCAATAATACTCCCTGCATCTTTCTCTAGTCACACTTCCTGCTGCCTCTGCGTGAGTCAGAGGACACATAGCTTTTGTCTGTTTCTGTTTTTGAAGGCATCAACAGGAGAAGTCACTTCTTTTGTTCCACTCAGTCTGCTTAAGCTGCTGCTCGGGTAATCTTAATTCAGCACTCTACAGTAGATGTTAAAATATTAAAATGCTTTTTTCTGCAGTGTATTCTAATCAGATCTTTCATTTTATTGTTTGGAGAAGTCAGTCGATGCTCTTTGCAGTGTAACATAATGATTAGTCATACTATTGTGTCCCTGAATGGTTGTTGTTGTCCATGCTGTTAGAAAAAGCCTTCTTGATCTCCTCAGAGCTCTGTGCTTTCATGCAGAACATGTCATGTCCATGAAATTGTAGTGCACAGCATCAGCCACCGCCAAGCTGGGAGCTAATACTAGCACAGGCCCCCAGTTGACAGCATCGCATCAAGGGAGCTAATATTAGAGCTGCATTTGCTGCCTGGGGTTTAATTACCTGTGTGATGAGTCTCATAAATGCATCCTCCAAGGATCCAAGGAGTTCATCCTCACATGTGAGTGTGTGCGTCCTTTTGTATCTCTGGGGCACAACACGAGGATGAGTCATCAGTTTTCAGCAGCTGTGACTTTTTGTTTGTTCAAGGTTAGTTGGGACAGTTTGTGGTTTATTTTTTTGTTCGTCATACATCAGGTACATCCCCCACTGGGTCTGTCACTGCTGGCATGTTGGCCAAGTGTGAAATATTATTTGTCCAAAAAAAGGGTTTCCATTAAACCTGGTGGAATTGTAGATGCCCTTTAAGGCCAAGAAACATGGATTGTAAGATATGTTAGAAAGGAAGATATGAAAAGTGTTGTTTACGTTTAGCTTATTCCCCCTTCAGTCTGTAATAGATATTTTTATCCCTTACCACACATTCTCTATTGGATGTAGACCTTGACTTGGCTTATCCGGCACATCTATATGGTTGGATCTAGACCCATGACTTCTACTGTAGTACATGGATAAAACAAGTACAGGTGGTGAAGTACAGCAAGTGGAAAAAGTCCAACTGCTGTTGTGATCTTTACAACTAACTTTATATTTAGGGTGCTGCTACTTGTTCTAACTCTGATCTTCTTCCTCCAAATGTCTGATGTGTCCGCTACTTGATTTATTTATTTATTTTGCTAAACTGCAACCAGAGCTTTTAAAGGATTTCATTTACCTACAGCTTTATTTTTAGTACTTCTCAGATCTAGTCCAGATCTATGAAGTGCATAATGAGTGATATAAACAATGTCATGTGAAGAGATTCCACCTAAGCTGTGGTTCTTGGATAGATGGTGATATTTTGGTATGGTTGTAGTGGTGCCATCCTCTGATTGATGATGAGATGATAGATTGAAAAAGCTCCTAAAATTGAGGGAGATGTTTTATTGCAGAGGATCGAGGCCGCTGCCATTTTACTGCTTTTACCTTGTAGGTTCCTGTAACTTTATAATCCCCTCTGGCTGACTGCGGTCAGAGCTCTCTCCTTCACACACAAATCTGTCATACTCACCCTGCCTTAGCTTTCTCTGACGCTCTTTCTCTCGATGTCCAACATCACCTGTCTCACTCCCATCACAGTGTCTAACTCAGACAGAGTATGACTTAATGGATGAAGGAGCAGAAATGGAGTTCAGGCTCATCCGGTCTATGCAGAATCAATACCTGCCAGGGTATTACTGCAGACTTCATCTGTCGGTGAGAAAATGTCCTGGATTGAAGATATTTTTATCTAGAACATGATCTGTTTTATGTGTCATAATTCAGTACATAACTAAGTCATTAAATATGTTTTAGATGATTATTGAATAAATATTCAAAATTTGTTTTTATAGAATAACTAAATGTAAAAGACATTTACTGAAAAAATCCTTTCATGTATTTAACTTGTTTGGCAACATTTTCCATTAAAACCTATAGGCCAGGCTAATACGTGGCTGGTCTGCAATTTCCATTTCCAACAAAATAATGACAATTCAATATAAATATTTAACATGAAATAATAGGTGATTGCACACATGTTAACTGGCCTGAAGTCAGTATTTAGCTGATGCACGTCTAGCTGCATTCACAGGATTACACCCTGTGTAGGTAGGTGTTAAATCTTTTTCTCTTTAGCTACACTGTTTCAGCTCTGTCAGGTAATTTGGGGATTGCCTGTAAACCGATATTTTCAAGCCCTGCTACAAATTCTCTGTAAATTCAGCTTATAGGACTAGGTATTACAATCCCTTAACTAATCAGCACTTGGTGAGGGGTTAGGGCTAGAGGGGTAGAAGCTACACAGGGGTCTTCAGGTGGGCTCCCTCCATCTGTGGTGTTTCGTTGATAGGCCCACAACACCTTCAGAGGGCTCAACGGCAACATCTGGCGTCCCAGATTTGCCCCCCTCTGCTTTTACCCCTCGGTGGTCATTTTACAGCCCAGTTGCAGTCCTTTCTTTTAATCCAGATCCAGTTTCTGGTTCGTTCAGACGCTCCTGATTGTGACTTGACAGCTTCTTGTAATGCTTGTCCTCTCACTCCCATTACCTTAAGCAGCTTGGTTGTAGATGTGGCAACAAACCCTCTACAGCCAACCTCGACAGGAAACACCTCGGCACGCCAACCGCGTTGTTCGGCGTCTGCTATTAAGTCGGAGTACTTCAGTCGTTTCCACTCATATGCTACACCAACTGCACCTTCCCAGGGCACAGTTAACTCCACTATGAAAGCAGACTTCTGTGAGGTTAACCATAAGACCAGATCTGGCCGGAGACTAGTTGAGACAATCTCAGGCGGGAAAAGTCTCTGGTCCAAGTCAACCTGCATTTTCCGATCACGGGCACTGTCTAAGAGGGTTTGCGGTTCCACATTCGTTGCAGGCTTTGCTGGAAGTTGTCCTGCTCTTACAAATGTTGTGGTGGATATGCGTCCAGGCTCTGTTGGAGGGAGGGCGTTGATGTGGTTCTCCTTCTTTCCAGAGAGATGGCCAGTAACTGGTTGTGCCTCCAAGTATAGTGGCCCTGGGCTAAGCTGGTTTTACAGCCAGTGAGGATGTGCCTCAGAGTTGCAGGGGTTTGACAGAGCACACAAGAGGGCTCCTCACCAAACCACTGGTTGAGGTTTGTGGGTGTTGGAAGAACGTCATCGGTGGCTCTGACGATGAAGCTGAATTGGGTCCCTTCCATTTCCCAGAGATCCCTCCAGTTGAGCTTTCTTTGTTCCAAGCTTTCCCAGCTAGTCCACTGGCCCTGTTTGGACTGCGAAACTGCCTTTGTGGGTTTGTCTGCCTCCTCTTGGTTTCGCACCTCAGCCACTACCAGCTTTCTCTTCTCTGTTGATGTTGCGTTGTGCCACAAGGGTCGGCTTGTCCCAAACCCTACACCACCTCTCCCACGCTGTACCTGGCCAACGATGTCTCCAGGCCTGAGAGCAGATTTCGCTTGCTCTACAGCCTCAGATGGGATCCATTTCCTCCCAGTTGCCAGTCTGGGAGGGGCCAATTAAATCCGATCGTCTTGGGAGTTGGTCGGGATCATGTTTAGCCTCACTTTGGTGCATTTAAACTCCTCTGTGAGGCTAGAGACAGGCAATTCCAGGGCACCATGTCCAAATAAGTTGATGTTGCTGAGGCACAGTGAGAGACCAAGCCACTTCTTTATGTATGAACTGACAGCTTCTCAACTTTGGTCATGGGGATCTCATGTACCGTCATGGGCCACATCAGGCGCGGCAGTAGGCACCACTGTAGGCACCACAGTTTTAATTTCACAGGAAGTAAGGTTTTATCTATGCTGGCCACGCCTTTGATGGTTTCTTTCCTCATCTGGTCAGTCTGGTCACAGTCTTTGAGGCTGGCATTATACCAGCGTCCCAGGCTCTTCACCAGCAGTTCTGATACCAGCGGAATGGGTGTCTCATTGATGTGAAATCTCTGGCCCACTAGTTTTCCCTTTATGATGGAAAGGCTTCTGGATTTGCCTGGTTTAAACTTCATCCGTGCCCAGTCAATGTTGGTCTGAAGCTTTCCCAGCAGGTGTTTTGTACATGCTACGGTCGAGGTCAGGGTGGTCAAATCATCCATGTACGCATGAATGGGGGGGGGGGGGGGTAGAAGGTCCAGATTGCAGACGTTCTCCTCCCACAACCCACTTGGAGGCTCGAATGATCACCTCCATTGCCATGGTGAAGGCTAGAGGGGAGATGGTACAGCCAGCCATTATTCCCACTTCCAAAGATTGCCATGATGTTGTGTATTCTGTTGTTTGAATACAGAATTGCAAATTAATTGAATTGAGAATTGAGATTAAGGTCTGGACTTTGACTAAGACTTTCTGTCTTTAAGCAGTTTCTGTCTGGCCTTAGCTCGATACTTCTGTTTTTTTCCTGACATTTCTGGAAAGTAAATGTCCTCTGAAACCGTAGATCTCCTGCAGATGAAATCTAATTGTTCCTGAGGATTTTCAGGTATTTTGTTGCATTAGTTTTACCTTTAAAATTCCCAAGCCTTCCAGGGCCGTCTGCCGAGAAGTATGAAGCATGATGCAGCCACCACCGTGCTCCAAAGTAGGGATGGTGTGTTTGTGGTGATGTGCAGTGTTGGGTGTCCACAAAACAAGAACCTTCTTTTCCTTGCTCATGAAGCAGAACCTGATGGCCACTCGCACTTGTCTCCTTCTTGCACGCTCAGCCAGTTTGTAAGAAAATATGGAACTAGTTAGATTTACACATGTGGTTTAGTCATTTCGTTTTTGATAATTATTTTAACTAAACCTCAGATAATGTTCAGGACCATAGAGACTTTTAATATGCATCCCCTGACTAATACTTTACAATATTTTTCCTCATGTTGTAATCACAACCAGGAATAATGATTAACCAGTGAATGGACCCTCCAGACAATAGAGTCTATTTACTTCAATCACTAGAGAAACACTCACTTTGCCCAGGTGATCTTCTTTTCACTCATGGTGAGACTACAGGCGCGAACTGACGTGACACCAACTGTCAGTCAATCCTTTAAGTTTGTCAGAAAATAATAAATACAGTTTGTACACAAAGTCAAATATATGAAAAAAAAAAAAAAAACTAAAGACATAACCGCTGAATGTGACCAGCTCAGACTAATGCAATAAACTAGTAGATGAGGAGAATCTTAATAAGGTTATTTCAGCCAAAGGGGCTTAGACCAACTATTGGGAGGAAGGGTGTTAGGTATCTTCTTATGAAAAGGCACTTTTAAATGTTTTTATTTAATAATACAATGTAAATTTTTGCTGTTTGTGTGTAATCAAAACTGCACTTTTATGTGTGAATACTCTTATTTTACATGGTAGTAAACAGGGAGAAAGCTGAGACAGACTCTTTTTCAAGTCAGGGCAGAAACAGCAGTTAGGTTTAAAAGGGATGATGGGAGGGGACCAGTGGGTCCACCCTGTTTGCCAAATGCTCACATGTTTCCACTGTCCTTACCTTGCCAGTTCCAACGTGGATGATGTTTCAAACCGCCAGCATACGGCAGCTCCAATCTGCTGCTGCTGGCAGGATGTTGGAGATCACTAGCTGTGACTGAGTTGCTTTAATTTTACCGCACAGTTCGGGTGTCTACTGAAACCTTGACATGAAAAACCGCTCTGCATGAAGCTTAACTGTCAATGGTGACAGCTAAAATGGATTCAACTTGGATGTTTTCAACCAAAAATAAATAGATTATTGTAAAGTGGATCAGAAAATGTCATACTCTCCTCCACAAATTTGAAGTTGTACCATCAAGTTTATATACAGAACCAATAAAGAACCAACAATACTTTTATAAATGTCACTCAGCAAGAAGTACATAATTTCCTAATCTAGCAACAGTTTTCTCTGTTGGAACTTGACTATTCTTGTCTTTGCTAACCAACTTAACTATGGTGGCAAGCACATGTTTGATAGAGCTGAGGTGGGATCAGCGTTGGGCACTTACATTAATCCTCTAAAAGTGAAGCTAGATTTTTGTTTAGCATTTAGAGTGACATTTACTGTCAATGACATGTGCTGTGTATTGTTGATTTCACCATTTTATGGAACTGAAGCTTTTTAGTGTCTTTGGTGACTCAAAGTTTATGTTTCTATTTGTCTTTCCTTATTTATAAAGGTTAAGCTACATAATTAAGCTTACACAAAATTTTGTAACACCAGAAAAATTCAGCTCTGTTTTAAACTAACTAGTTTACTTCTAATAGTTATGAGCAGTAGTTGATGTGACCGATTATATCAGAGATGGAACAGAAACATCATGTCATGTTGCTGCTCTGCTGGATTAAGTCTAACCTCCAGCAGAAAATGTTTAAAACTCCAGTAAACTGTGAACTAAAAATCATTGGGTGTGCCTTTATTGTTGCCATAGGTTTTTGTGTGACCTCTTTGTTGTAAGTCCAGGTTTAGGAAAATGACTGTTTTGACCATTGCATAACTAAGCTAGACCAAGATGACCTTAAACCCTAATCAAAAACATCAAATTATGTCGGGGAAATGTGTTCACTTCTTTATTTTGCTAAACAATACAATAGAGGCAGTATCCAACTCAGAGTCGGATAAAACATGCTAGAAATATTTATCCTTCTACAAAGATGTTTTCATTTAGTCTGTTTTTGGGTTATTTTTAATTGTTTCAAAATTTAAATAGCCAACACTGTATAAAGTATATCATGCATGTCTCTTTCATCATCTGAGCATTAATGAAATCTCCGCTCATTCACAGATATGACGAGTTGGGAGCTATTGGAGGCGTCCCCTTGGCATGTTTGTGCTCTGGCCATTAGGCGTATGTGTCCCTGCTTTATATTCAGATAGTCTGAGAGGCAAAAGAAACACAGTTTAAAAATAAACTGTCAACCACAAGCAGCAGAACAACCTGAATCCAATCCCCTCCGGGCAGAAGAAGACCTCTCTTTCACCCTGTCTGAATCTTTCCCTGCTCTTTTTCTGTTTCCTCATTAAGAGCTGAGGGGAGGTCATGTCTCAGTCTGGAAAAGTTCTTCATCTTTATGTGGAAGTGAGGTCTGCCCCAGATAAGAACAGAGAAAGTGAAGAAGGGATTGCTCAGAGGATTCCAGTGGAGGACAGTCCTGCTGAGCTCCTCTCCCAGCTAACGAGCCAGATTGACACAGGAAAAACCGCCACAAGTCCCCAACAAGTTCTGAACCAGAATCACAGTCAGTCTCCGTCTCAACGCACAGTTAACTTTCAAGTCCATTCAGCCGGCAGCTCACCATCAGTCACCAACAAGCATTGCGCTTCACCTCTTCACTCGTCCCCCTTCTCTAAAAGAGTCGGCTTCACTCACACTCCTCCCGATGGCCAGCGGTCCGTGGTTAGCTTTAGTTACGTTGAAAAGTCCAACGTGAAAAAGGTGGACGGTTCACACAATTCAGTTTACGAGAGACGAGCGAGAGATGAGCAATCTGCTCCATCCCGCTTTCAAAAGCGCCTCAGTGACCAACTGTTGTTCGAAAGTCCCGGTTCATCGTGCAGCTCAAGCCCCAAATTGAGTTTAAGATCTCCAGAAAGTCACCAGCAGACTTTGTTTTCCGGTCTTCGACAGCCGCGTTTGGATCCGATCGGGAGAGCAGCTACTCAGAGGGCTGTAGAAGAGTTTGGTTCCCCGTTACTAAGGATTAAACTTGCCCACGCACTCGACCAAGCCTCTTCTTCCCGCTACAACCAACAGCAGCGCTGCCAGTCCTGGGTCGGGTCTCCTGTACAGCATCAGAACATCCGTGTGAATCCCAAAGAGGTCACAGACAGCGATCAGGCCATTCATAGGTTGCCAAACATCCCTGGAACAGACCAGACCAGAAAGTCTTTAGAGTCAAGATCCTCTGCTGACCTTTACAGTTCTCTTCACAGTTCACAAGATGATGGGACTATGGCACAAAATCCAGCTACCAAAAGACACAATAAAACCTCTCTGCAGGAATGCATTCTCATACCAGGCAATAATGGAGTCGAAGGTTTGAACCAGTTAAGCGGCAGCAAATGTTCGTCTCCAGCTCACAGTCCTGAAGTTGCCCGCAGGCTAGCAGAGGAAGCTTCCAAAGTATCCTCAATCTTCACAAAGGCCAGGAAGTCCTCGTTGCACAAACCTTCAGGCATGAGCAGCTCAAACTCCGGAGAATCGTCTCCAAACGCACAGCACTTTAAGCAAATGCTGACGATGAACATCCCTTTAAATGATCAACACATGCCAGCAGCAGAATACAAGGACTCTCACCAGCCGGAAAGCTCCAACATGTATCATGGCACACATCGAGAGGACTGCTTTCAAGAAGCCCAGCATCATAACTCAGTTTTATCAGCACATCAGAGCTCCCCAGCCCTCCCCTCGCGAGTCCTACGTCCCTCTCATCCTCCCACTGAGATCAGCTCTCCCATCAGAGACCCAAGGCTTTTCCAAGCCGAGCTTCGGGCACCAAACAGCCCCACCCTGCATCGCTGTCAACCTCCTCAGTACACCGGAGACTCCTGGTCCCCAAGCCTGGACAGGATAGTAGACCTGAGTGGTTTTGAGAAGGCGGACTGCACAGAGCTCTCACGCAGGCTCTGCGTCAATCAAAGCGTTGAGGAAGGGCCGGTCAGCTGGACATCCAGGCAGCAGTGGAGGAACCATTTGGAGAACTGCCCCGAGTCTGTGTTCGAGTCCACCAACCACCAACCAACCAACCGACTGAGGCGGCCGCTCAGCCCCACGGCCCAGCGGAAACGGGCCGAGCAGAGAAGGAGAGAGATTCTCCTGCTTGGACCTGTGGAGCTGGACTCTGATGAGGAGGATGGGAGCTGTGAAGACGAAGGGCATGGCGACAAAGCCCAGGCAAGCAATTCCAGGAGGGCAGGAGAATCTCCAGAGGTGGAGCAGAACGGTGTGATGACTGGTTCTTCCTCGCGGAGCTCCAGTGGAGTGACTGGGAGCTTCGGGGACAGAGACTGCTTGTCTCCAGAGTCTAGTCAGTCCAGCCACCAGAGCATTGATACCGGGGCTGCAACTTCAGGAATACAGGTACGCTCTGGATTTGCAAAGTCCAATACGGTTTCAAATACACTACAGATCCAAAATAACCCTTTTTTATTATTGATAGGTTTTTTTCATGAAATTTAAAAGAATAAAAAAACTAGTAAACCCACAATAACTTAATAAAGGCTAATAGCGCAGGAATGTAATTTATTAAGATCTAGATCTTTTTGACCTTAAGTGCACCAAAAACTAAAGTTTGTAAAAAAAAAAAGAAACTTGAATATTTCTTTCAACCAATAAAAAAAAACATATTTGTTAACACAGAAACATCTTTTCACATCATTGTTGTCAGATTAATGGATAAAACAGCTTTACTGAGACTTCTCCAGCACATAGTCATTGACTCCCTCCTCAGGGATGGTCAGCTGTAAAAGGTCATTGCTAAAAGAAGCCAGCTGTTAACGTAGTGCCATAGCTAATCATATAAGCGGAAAGATAAGTGAGAGGAAACAAAGTGCTAGGAAAACTTTCCTACACAACAGGAATAACTGGAGCTTTACATTGTTAAGCAATTAATACATATAAAAATAGCCCAAATCCAGGCATTGAGGGACTTATGTTATACAGTTGATGGGAAAAGCTTTTGCTCATCTTTGTGTATTACAAATCTTAACCTTCTTTATTGCAATTATGTAATATTTTCATATCTTAAAAGACAAAATTTGTTTTGTTAGCTTTAACCCGTAGTCGTTAAAATAAACATAAAAGAACACTTGTAATATGTTAATCTGTGTAATGAAATAGTTTAAATACAGTGTTTTAATTATTGACCTGAAACACCTAAACCAACTTTAAAATATATTTAAATTTATGGAAAGGTTATGTTATAAGATGGCTCAAAATGTGTCTATTTTGTAGTTGTGATTGTAGTTTGTAGCGGTGATCTTATGCTGGATACTGTTGTTGCTTTCGAATGTCCTGAATGCCTCTTGTTGCATTCATTCTTTAATATTTTTAGGACATTTGTAAGTTGTACTCAGACTGCTGGCAAAACATAAACATCTAAAAAAATGTATAAATTGAAACCCTCATAAAACCTACTGTTTTCTTTTTTTTAACTCTAAAGGCTTTTTTCCTTAATTACATGTAAAAACAGCTACAATTAAAAATATTATTAAAAATATATCAATATTAATTGAAATCATATTATTAAATCTTATTATATTTTTTTATTTAGACATAATTTTCGAACTTTAGTTGTGCAGTATATATATATTTTTGGTACATTTAAGGGAGCAAACAATCAATTCTTACTGCTTCTGCAGAACTTTATGAAAATGTTGTGGAAAAAGTTGGGTGCAGCATATTATTATTTATCATCATGTAGTTTTTTAGTTGTGTACTGATCCAGAACGTCCAGATGTGTGTTGTAATCCCGGGATGTCACCATTTAGTCTTGAAGGAAAGATCAAGAAAGGCATTTACAGCAATACATATTAAACATCAATGTAAGAAAGATCTAAACTTAATAAATTTTCAGGATTTTTTTCCTAATTTTTACCAGGAAGAGCAGATTGGGAACAATCGTTTAACTCTCCCCTGCAGATTAACCTTTGGATTGTCTCCGTGTTTTGTTTACAGACCGATAGTGGAAGTGCAGCTCCTGTTCCTTCACTGCACTGTCAGAAGATTGCTCGGGCTAAATGGGAGTTCCTATTCGGGACCTCTGCAGACGAGACAACTGGCAAAAGGGATAAAAGTAATGAATACACCTTTTGAACAGCATTACTTTCTCTTTAAAGTTGTATGTATTAGCAGGTAATATGTGATCTTGAGCAGACTCTAAAGTTATTTATACCTACCCTTAAGTGTGCAGAACCATTTTAAGTGTTAATTCATCAGCTTTCCCTTACGGTTCATCACAACGGTCTCACAAAGGTCTTAAGCATTATTCACTTTAAATTTCTGAAACCACAAGTGTGAATTTAAAAAGTGTAAAGCTGTGTCTAGAAGAGTTTCATATAATTTTTTTTACACGTTTTAAGCGTAAACATATCAAACCAGGTAATGCTGATCAGATGATGCTTTCAACAGATCTTTGGCAGCATGCTGGTTTAGGTCATAGAAGTGTGTGTTTACATAATGCCATGACGGAGATACATCAGGAATCACCTTAAAGAAGCCATATTTGCTGCTTTTAAAAGTGAAAAATGATTTAAAAGGTGACTTCCAAACTATTTAAAATGATTCAACCCATCGTATTAGAAATATATAGAAAACTTAGTGTTCAGTTTGAAACAAGTACGAATTGTTTAATTTGAACATGGCAAAGACATAAACATTGTCAACAAGCTTATATTCTTCCCACAACTGTATGAATAAATTCAAAACTGAGTGACATTTCCTCGCTTAAATTTTTGTTATTTATTCATATTTTTTGTTAGATTCATTAGACGCCTCCACAGCTCCTCCCAGCGGTAACTCCAGTGAGTCTCCCACGCCGACTCCTCCATCCTCCCTGCCTCTGTTGTCAGCCAATCACGATGTTCAGCACGTGGAGGTAGATCTGGTGACTCCTCCCCCTGCTGCCGTCGGGACGTCCCCCAAAACCGGCATCATTCGCCGGACGCTAAAGTATTCCGAAACTGACCTGGATGCCGTCCCGCTCCGCTGCTACCGCGAGACGGACATCGACGAAGTGCTGCTGGCGGAGCAGGACGACGCAGACTCAGCCTTCGGTAGCAACCGCAGTGTGCAGGTCACATCTGGGACAGGAAGCAGTCCTCTGAGGGGGCGGGCAGAAGGGGAGGAGGAAGAGGAGAGAGGAGGGGGGAGTGAGGATGGAGAAGACAAGGATAGAGATGGTGATGATGAGGAGGAAGAAATTGTGAGCTGGGCAAGCGTGAGGATGCAAGGCGACAGCAGAAAGCAGCGGGATGCAGCCGAGGAGGAGCCAGAGGTGTTTGGACACCTAATGAGGTGAACAAGTTACCCTCCGACTCAAAACAACTGCATTAGGCACACCTTGCTGGTACTAAGTTGGTTACCTTAACAAGTGACCTCATGTTAAACATTCCCAAGGTTTTGGTCAATATCACCACGATTACGTCATGCATTCTCACCCACAAGATGCTCTACCAGATAGAGATCTGATGACCATGTGAACTGTTAGCGTACTGTACAGTAGTTGCATTTTTATGTTTACTAAACTAGTCAAAGATGATTTGAGCTTTGACTTGTTGCACTATTCTGCAGGAAATATGGAAATTGGCCTTCAGAGGACGGATGCAAGGCATGCCAAGAAAGTCATGCCATTATATAACCACCATTGTAGAAACCTTTCAATTCTGGCCCTGCCGTCTAAATGTTGTGTCAGAAATCTCGACTCCTCCGATATTTATTCAGTCTTATTTAAAAATGTTGGTGAGGCTGTGTTATTTTCAGCCTCAAGTTTCTATTGTTAGCTGACAGGAGTAGGACCCAGTGTGATATTCTGCTTTACAGCATCTCTTTGAAGGTTCAACATAGTGTGTTTGTGATGAACTTGAGCTACTGTTGGTCTTTCAGTGATCACAACATAGTCATGAACATTTCTAAATTCTCATATTAACGCAGATTTTTAGGCATGGACCTGCTGCTAACCACATATTTTGACTAAACCCCTTTCTTCTCTATTATGTTTTCACTTCAACTAGTTTTCTTAAGTAAGGGTAGATGGATAAATGCACTGAAGTGCTCCCATGTGATTGGCTAGTTAGCCGTTTTTTATGCTAAAAGCAAGTAAACAGGTGTTCCTAATAAACTTCTCTGCTTCTTCTATGACCTAATTTTCAGCTTGATCATAAACAGACATTTTCACATTAATTATTAAAGATTTGTAGCCAAAAGTAGATTTCATCCTGGCAACATCCAACTTGTTCCATTAACATAAAAACCCCTTTCCTGTTTAGACCAATGAAAACTTTTTTCGACAACTACAATCCGGCCCTGAAATCCCCCATCCTGGTCTCTGGTCCCCGCTGCGCAGCTGAGGACACCTTCAGCAGCCACTTTGAGAGCATCATGGAGTCCCATCGAGCCAAAGGGACGTCTTATAACAGCCTGGACAGCGAGGAGCTGTTGACCTCCAGCACCCAAACTGTTCTGAGCTTCGATCTGCCCACGCTGACCCCCGCCATCCACGGGCCGGTGTGCCAGAGTGCCCGTCAGATTGTGCAGCTCAGCTTCGCGCCGTTGGCGCACCACGAGAGGCCCAGTCTCTCTGATTCTTTCTTTACAGTGACGGGGGACTCGGACGCTACACGGGCTCCCTCCAGTGAGAGGCTGAGCAGTGGCTCAGAGGATGTGATGCCAAGAGGGCGAGAGTGTGCAGAGCTGGGGAGCAGCTGGTACATCAACCCGTCTTTCTCTTTGTCCAGGTGGGTTCAAATAGCTGAAAGTCTCCACCATGGGTAGTTCACCTGTTGTAAACACTAAAATGTTTAGCATGTTTTCAATTAAAAAAAAACATTAAATCAGATACCATCAACATCATTAACTCAGTCAGTCTATTAATGTTATTAATCCCTACAAGGGCGGACAGTTTGTAGTTGATTGTTTTGAGTTTTGAACAGGAGTGGATTTCTACCTTTAAGTTATGGTGAATACATTTCTAATTTCTTGACAGTCTAACTGTGGGACATTACGTTTTTTTGTAGGTAGGCTACTGTATTTGTATTAGCAGGAAAGAGTCTTATAAGTAAACTCATCAGCTTATGGTTTATCTGGGTCCTGATGCCCAGCTGACCTATGTGTCAGACAGGAAGTCATTCAAGAGGTTTCCCAACGGCAGAGGTTTATCAAGTTTAGGAGTAAAATAAAATGAAGTAATAATTAGATTCGGAATAATTATAAGTGAATTTAAATGATTTTGATTAATTCTGAAAAAAGGCTTAATATGTCCCTCATTTACGGCCCACCAGTTTCAATGATGTACTCACTCCTGCCCAGTAGGTGGGGGTAACAACCTAAATACATAAAGACTGGAGCA
The DNA here is from genome assembly GCA_032876305.1 of Orestias chungarensis. Classification (NCBI taxonomy): domain Eukaryota; kingdom Metazoa; phylum Chordata; class Actinopteri; order Cyprinodontiformes; family Cyprinodontidae; genus Orestias; species Orestias chungarensis. Next base: position 7,199,532 of record JAVLVB010000001.1, on the reverse strand, counting down.
CCGGTATAGTCCCAGTTCTACATGTTTCAAAGAGAGCAGAAATATTTTAATATTAGCTTTAACAGATTCAGGGTCAAAATAAGTGAGTCGGCTATGTGTGATTTGACTATCAACCAAATCTTTTTTGTACAAAAAAAAGTTATTGTTGCACTGGGTTTAGTTAATTGCAACTAATTGATTTATTGGTACCTACATAATGCATAGCATAGGAGGCCTCCATTGCAATGCAATGCAGGCATCTATTATTATTCTCCTCGAAATTTCTATCAGAATTAATGCGGCCCGAACGGTAGCGTGCACCCCCACAAACAATATATCAAAACGTGCGGACCGATCCCGGGAGGTGTGCTATTACCTTTCTTTTACAGATGAGAATTCGTTGCGAAGTAATTTAAAAAACTACTACGAAAAACCCCATAGAAAAGTCACACATTTTTGAGCATTAACTGTTTCAACATACGTTTGTCAAGAAACGTAATTTGGGTACATCTGTGTTCTGTCAACAAGTGAAGACGGTATGTCTATATCTATCACTGTTTTTTTACAACGCGCCTCTAAGCGACACAAAGTTTTGCAAAAATCATCAAATCTTCACTAAATCTTCAGTGATGACATCGTCAGCTAGAGTGTGGAAGATCCTTTTTTTAAAGACACTTACTTTGTGCTTAACTCGCCCTCATGACTACATTTTTAGTACTACCAGCCTGATTTTCAGGTATTTTATATAACCGGGCGTTGACTGCGGTAGAATGTCTTCAGAATTTTTCTAGAGCAGACGGTTCTTTTGAAAGACATCCCCAAGCAAAAAAAGTCAGAGCAAAAATGGCCAGCTTCACCATAGACATGCACTGATTTGAATCTGCGATTTTGTTTTGATGCAGTCGATGCTTAACTCGTCACAGTTCAGGCTTTGAAGTACGAAGAGATCTGAGCTGTGGCACAGCTGTACACGAGAGACGTGAAGCGCTCCCGCTTTTGGAATTTTATCGATACCTATTACACTTTTCAAATGGGAAGGGTTTGTTCGAAAGACTGTGGCGTGAAAGTGGGTGACAGTTAGAGATGCAGCACCTGTATGATCATTAATTACCATAGTAACAGAACACAACTGTGTCAATGACCTCAAGTTACATCAGCCAGAGGTTTTTATACTATATATATATATATATATATATATATATGGTACACCACAAAATTGTACACTTTTGTATTAAAAGTAATTTAAGTTATTTCATTACTTAATGCATTCTTTGGAAGAATGTGAGTTGAGCAGCACTAAGTGGAACGTTTGACACAGTGGCAGCTGAGTTCCATGTTATTTTTGCAAGGGTGCACGTCCGCCCACCTTTCAGACTTAGCCTGGATGACAACCGGTGTTGTGCCGAAAAAAGCACCCCCGTCTTTATTCAGAAGATGAATAATCGTAATTTTAGTGTAATTTGTCATTCACTCTGTTCATTGTAGTGTAATTGCATTGCTTTCGCTTTGATAAGAGTTAAATGCGTGTTCCCGTGGCTGGGGGTGCTTTTGATGGCGGGGGTGCTTTTTTCGGCACAACACAGGAGTGTGTGCCACTTACCTCTGTTTTACAAGGTCAGTAGTTGTTGAAAACTGGTAATGTTGTCCCATTGAATCATATTCTATGTTAGAGACTTTTTTATAAGCACATAAACAGTATGATACTACCATTGTATTATCAGTCATCATACTAGTACGAGTCCATGTATTAATGATAGCATTTAAACTAATATTAGCATTCTAGCTTCTGCTACCTTATACACTAACATGTGCATACTAGATGACGTATGTTTGTGTAAGTGAACATGCTGATGACAACCTACATGTTAACGTTAGTTTCATAGCTACAATTAGCATTTAAGCTAATGTTAGCATTTTAGCAAAAATTGAATATACACTACCACGTGCATACTATTTGAATCACTTTATTTTATGTGGACATGCTAATGAGAACTTACATGCTAATGTTAGCATTACAGCTAACATCAGCATATAAGCTAATTTTGATGTATGAGCTAAACTTTACATACTGAGTGCTGACATTAGGTGTCAGGCAACGTCTGATTAAGACCGCACATGGTAGTTATAGCTTTTAAGCTACTGTTACTATTTTAGCTAAAATTTGTTTGTATACTACAGTGTGAGTAATAAATTAACTATATTAGGATATGTTAACATGCTGATGAAAACCAACCCGCTAATGTTAGCATTATTGCTAACATTAGCATTTAAGCAAATATTGATGTATAAGCTAAACTTTCCACACTGAGTGCTGACATTAGGTGTCAGTCAACATGTAATTAAGACCCCACATAGTAATTGTAGCAACTAAGCTAGTGTTAGCATTTCAGCTAAAATTTGTTGATATACTACCGTGTGCGTAATAAATCAACCATATTAGTAATAATAATAATAATGTATACTTTATTGATCCCGTAGGAAATTGTTTTTGGTGTAAACCACACCGAGGCAGCCATTTTGCAGGCGCCAGGTAGGCAGTTGCGCAAAGGGTCTTGCCTAAGGACCCACACTGGATTTGAACCCCTGACCTTCCAATTGGAAGTCAGGCAATATACCACTTGAGCTATCCAGCCGCTCAGGTTAAGTTAACATGCTGATGACAAACTACTTGTTAACATTAGCTGTCAAACTTGTGTTACCATTTTAGCTAATACTTGCTAATAGACTATTGTGTGCGCCATATATCAACTACATTAGCCTAAGTTAACATGCTGATGACAACCTACATGCTAATGTTAGCATTACAGCTAACATTAGCATTTTAGATAATTTTGATGTGTAAGCTAAACTTTACATACTGAATGTACACATTAGGTGACCGTCAACATGTAATTAAGACCCCACATGGTAATGTGGGGTCTTAAAGCTAATGTTAGCATTTAAGCTAATACTTGCTTATAGACTACCTTGTGCTTCATATATCAACTATATTAGGATAAGTGAACATGCTAAGTATAACGTACATGCTAACATTAGCATTATAGCTAACATTTGCATTTCAGCTCATTTTGATTTATAAGCTGAACTTTACATACTGAAAGCAGACATTAGGTGTCAGTCAACATGTAATTAAGACCCCACATAGTAATTATAGCATTTCAGCTAATGTTAGCATTTTTAGCTAATACTTACTTATAGAGTACCATGTGCTTCATACATCAACTATATTAGGATAAGTTAACATGCAGATGACAACCTACATGCTTACATTAGCTTTGTAGCTAAAGATAGCATTTAAGCTAATGTTAGCATTTTACCTATTTACTTAAACACTACAGTGTGCATAACACATGAACGATATTAGGATAAGTTAACATGCTGATAACAACCCACACGCTAACGTTAGCATTATAGCTAACTTTAGCATCTAAGCTAATTTTGATGTATTAGCGAAAGTTTACAGACATGAGGTGTCATTTAACATGTAATTAAGATACCTCATAGTAATTTTAGCATTTAAGCTAATATTAGGTGACAATACAAATGTATAGAATGCTTAGAAAAAACATCTTTCAGAACTGCCTTATAAAAGGGAATTTAACTTCCTTAATTGTTTTTGGGACTTGGGTCAGAGTATGGTGCTTTTAGCAACATTTAACTACAAAAAATAATTAATAAAAATAAAAGCAAACCAAGTCTTAAAGCAGAAATTGTTGATTCTTATTAGATAATAGACTTTCCATTTTGTACTAAACATTTATTTTTTCCTTTTAAGAAGAGGTTATCAGTGAAAACCTCCCCATGCCAGACTGACTCTGTTCTTTAGTTATGGTCACGAGCCATACCTCTGGGCCAAACTTTACAGTTTGGACACCCCTGATGTATTAATTAGATTAATACCTCAATTGCTTCCAACCAGTTTTTGACCTTGACTGCAAGGCAACATTTCAGAGTGCTTGATTTGTTAGAGTTCAAAGCGCTTAAGGAATTAAACTTATTTTCTGTCTGAGAAAAGTAAGCCAACAAAGAAGAAATATAAGCAAAGTCAAATATTAACAGGAAAATAATTCAATAAAAACAAATTAGAGGAATGTTTTTATTCGACCCAGATAGATAAATTTCAGTTTCAGTTGGTTTATGCGCTGCCAACACACAATAGATTTTGTCCAAGGGTTCTCCTCACAAATTCAGCCGAATTCAGTTGTACAAAGTCAAGAATATACATTACCGTTATGATCATTAATCTTTCAAATTGATTAACAGGTTTTCTCTCCAATCAACCAGATTGCGTTGAGGGACTGACTTTGCAGCAATCCCTCCTAATTTACATGTCAAGCATGTTCCCTCTTCGAGATAAGACCTGTTATCATTATGTTTAGAGAGAAAGAATCATCTTCTGGAGATAAAACTGAAGATGAGCCTAACCATTTCCACAAGCATCTACTTTATAATAAGATGCTTTTTTCATAAACCTTTTTATTACCTGTAACACTAAAAATACAAACCTAAAAATGACACTTTAATATTGAATTATTTTCACTACTTGCAAAGCCATGTTTATGAGCGAATTCAGGAGTTTTTTAATCCAACATAATCAGGACAAACCATGAGCCAAAACATCAAAGAGAGTTCACAGTTGTTTCTGGGACTGAATGGGAGCAAATCCCTGCAGCTGGGATCCAAAATCTCCCCTAAAGCCGGAAACCCGTTGAGTAGCAGCATTTAAAGCTGCAGATTAGCGCTGATCACTCTGGAGAGAAGTTTTCAGGGTGTAATTGCACACGCATCATATGAGGCCATCAAATATAAAGCTATAACAGGAAAAAAGCCTAAGCAAGTTATATTGACAAAATAATTTGGATTTCCTCATGATTTCTGTTATAGTCTTTACTTTAACGTTCACAAAAAAGTAAATTATAATTAAAGGGAAGAAACACAGTTAAGCTCCATGGTATTGATATGCCTAAAAACATTCCAGTCACAAAACAGCTAAGACAATTCACAAAGATAACTTAAAAGTAAGTGCAACAAAAGTAAAAGTACATCAAACAATTTTTGTGAAACAATCTTCTGTGTTTTTATATACATTTTACTAAAAAACAGTTGAGGTGAGACGAGATCCTTTCTGGTAATGGAACAAACAAAAAAATGTCTGAAATCTGTTGACATGTTGCACTTCTGACTTTCTAAAACAAAGACCTGCACATGTCTAGTTTTATGACTGAGTGCAGTGTGTTCAGAATCTATGCTTACTGCTCCTTGTTTTGTTTGTCTTCTTCGTTTTAACAACTAACTATATATCCTCCTGAAGTATCGACAGGTAGTTCTTAAAAGAGCAGATTGGTTGATTTCTAGCCTAGAGTTCAGATCGACGTTTGCAAACTTCGTATCTCTTGCCTCTACGCATGCAGTAGAAACAAACAAAAAAAGCATTGTTGAAAACAAACAAAAACAAAACATTTCTCCAGCAACAACAAATACCCCAGTTTTAACAACATGGTGTAAGAAAGTAAAGTTTTAGACACAGTGGGTACACAAATAAACATTTGTGCCTAACTATCAATGATAGTTTTGTTTTGTCAGAGTCCTAAGAGAGAATATATCCATGAATATTCTTCTTACCGCTGCTAATATGCTGTTTCCACTGACTGTAGAGCATCTGTGTGTGTCACTCTCTTTGAACAGAGCAGTGCTGCAGTGGCCTAACGTTGAGGTCACTAAATCTGCATATGGGCCCATGCTGTCTCCTACACAGATTGTAAAGGATTTTTTAAAAATTCATCTTGGAGTATTTCCTTGTTTGTATGTGTTTTTCATGCTCCCACGTTTGCAGGTAGTCGTTGGTAAGAGTCTAGGTCAATTTCACACATTGCGTGAATGCACAAAGTTGTTATTTTGTGAATGCAGGCATGTCGGGACAGATAGAAAGCTGTTGCTGTGGTCAAAAGAGGCTCAACTTGATTCTTGATTCCCATGTGCCGATGGAAAGGTTTTTATTTTTAACCAACCTAATATAACATGAAACAATGAACGTTATCCCCACATGTTATATGCGAGCTTCAATGAAGAATTAAAACTAAAATACGGCTGTTTACTGTTGGGCTTGGTTTTCATTGTCACTATGATTTTCTAACTCACCGCACTGCAGAGGCAGGAAAGACTCATGCTTGTCCACTAGAGGGCACCAAAAGACAGGATTCATCTTTATTAAGGTCTTTTCAACAGGAGTTTTTTTTTTGTATTTGTGCTGTTCTGAGTTTGTATGTATGTGTGTGTACTTGTATATACTACCTATAGAGAGCAAGCATCACAATTCTTACCAGCACACAGTTCCCTTTATGTTTTTTCACTTGTACTGAGCTCTACAAGTTGGATGTAAGGCTATGGTGTGAATCATGTTTTGTTGAAGGTTCAGAATAAACTAGTAATGGTTAAGGTTTGGGGAAAATTCTGGGTTGAATGTATTAAAATTATTTGAAGTTGGTACAAAATTCTCAGTTGGATGTAAGGATTTGTGTGTTTCGTAGGGAGGTAAGAAATCCAATCTGGAGGTTCAGCAGATACATTCCTGAATTATTACGGTTAAAAAGACAGTCAAAATTTTACCCTATTTTTTTAAAGACTTGTTACACAAGAACAGGAATGAGAAGGCAAATGTTTGCTCTGCGCTGACTTTTTCACACTTTCGTGAGCTTTGCCTAACGCTCTGGAATCCTAGACGGAGACGATTGGGATCATTTAACCCCTTGTCCTTCTTTCCACCTCACAACTATTCATACTTTGTGTCGGTCTAATAAAGGCCTTATAAGACATATTCATGTTAGCAGTTCAAGGGGCCTGAATACTTTTGTATGGGCTGTAAAAGTAGGAGCTTGGCTCCCTTTTGCCTCTCATTCTATCCTTGGAGCCACCCTCTTCAGATGGTCTATATCGCTAGACAGTGGCTCATTGTGTGGAGCTGCCAGGCTGACTGAAAGAGGCTGACACTGGCAATTCTCTCAGGACCTCTCGTCTTTGTGTCGTCTCTCGATGACTCATTGCTTACAGGTGGTGTGGCCCAGACTGCAGTGGTGGCGGGTAACCCTGTGGTTGGGGAAACTTTTGCAGGCCCTCATGACGTGCATGCTGTAAACAGACTGAATTCTCAGAAATTAGCAAAGAAAAACGCTTCGGCCCAGGCTGTAACAGACACAGAATGGTTTCAGAGCCACATAGCTCGCGTTTAAACCCGACACCTTCAATCTTTTGTTTGATCTGCAGGTGTGTGAAAAGCTCTCTCACACACACAAAAAAAAAAAAATTGCTGAGCGCTCAGAATCGACAGGCTGTACGTAATTGGAGACGCAGCAAGTGAAAGACTTAAGTAGACATTAGACGCATGGAGAGTTTTTGAGATGTTGAAGCCAAGTTTCATTCCATGCTCTGAATGCAAGGTCAGCAGGAGACACAGGGAATGTTTACACAGGGAAGCAGGGAGGGACAGGGAGAGGGAAGAAGAAGGAGGAGTAAAACGAGGGAAGAGAACAAAAAAAAACTGACTGGGAAAAGATAGAGCGGGACAAACAGCTCTTTTTGCTTTAATTGGGTCTGGAGGCTTGCTGTGAGGATCGGATGACGGCAAACTAAGAGGGAATGTGAGAAAGTGGAGAAACACCCATGCAGTCTCAGCCGGTGTCAGGCCTGGACAGAGGGAATGGCCAGCGCTGGTCTCGAGGGAGTCAGCACAGGTGTTTCTCTGCGTTAGGTCTGTGGACTAGATGGTGATGCATTCAGGGTACGATGCAAGGGGGACAAGAGGGGTCAGTCGAAGGAGAGATGGTGGTGACGCTTCCCCAGCGAAGTCACACTCTGAGCGGTGCTTTCAAAGTTCATCTGCGGCCGGAGACAACCTGCACCCTTCACAAAGGAGATCCAGCCACAGGTAGGCCTGGAGCCAGAAACTCGTTTTACCTGTCGTCTTGCTCATCAGTCAGGCATAACATTATGACCAATTCCAGTAAGATGATAAACATTTATCATGTTTTATTGTGGCACAATGCGGTCAGTCGATTTATTATGTTAGGCAGCTCTTATCATATTTATCAGTTTTTTAATACCAAAAGTGAAACTTAATAGAGTTGTTACACAAAGTTGTTCAACTCAGGTGTTTCTTTCTGTTACAAATCGCCACAGACTGTTAGACATGGTTCACTAGAACAAAAGAAAACAGAAATTACATGTTGCAAGCTTCACAAGTATGATGCGGACTGCTGACTCGTCAGTTACAGAGCAGAGAGTAAATTACATCCTCGACTCCAAGCTGTAAGCTTAGTAATTAGGGAACTGGCTATTCTAGTCTATTTATATGAAGTTCAGTGGAAGGAAAACATTCAATGTAAAAGGTCCATTCAAGACTCTAGGGCTCTATTGTCAAGAGCAAGAAAGGAGACACCACAACCAGCAATGCAATGCTAGAGGAATAAAAAAGATCATCCTTAAATCTGCAGCTCTCACGCAGAATTTCTGGTCTGTTGGGTTTCTAGTCACATCACTACTTCATGGATAATCATCTCATCCTCATGCAGGTGCTGTGATTTTGAGGTTGAAGGCTGATCTAACACATGAGCTGAAAAATGCTCTTTCAGTTCTGATGGAAGATGTTATCATGCTCTCTGCATCTTGGTTCGCTGAGTTGAGAGCTGCAGACTAATCAATGTGCTCGAGCAGACTTATGCCCTCAGACAAAGGTGCAAACAGTTTTCAACAGAGCATCTGAGCTGGACCAAGTTGCAATGGAAGAAGGGGACATAATGTGATGAATCGTGTAGATGTCTGTCCTGCCTGTGGAACATGAGACCCCAGGATTCAGAAGAAGGTCTGGGTATCCCTGTGATGGGAAAGTTTGGGTCATGCTACCAACGTGGATGTCACTTTGAAACGCATCTTTGAAGATGATCTACGTCCTTTCATAGAAACAATATTCTCTATGAGTGTAGCCTCTTTCAGATGATTAATCCTCACTTCGACAACACAAAGATAGTTCAGGAAATATTTTAGGAGCAGAACATTTAACATTTAACAGTTTTTGCCTTGTTCTTAAAATTCCCCAGAACTCAATCGAATCGTCAAACGGGGCACAGTTTTCAAATTTGTAGTGTTTAAAGGTGTGAAATACAGTTTTGTGCTGATATAAATTTTCAATTTGAGGACAAAGGTTTTTCAATCTTTTAAAATGCAAACATTACGTTACTACAGGTATGCTCATGTTTGGTATGAAGTCAGTTTTATTAGAAAAGTACCAATAATTTCCTTCATTCAAAGTATTAGCTTGTTTCCTCTGGCCGGCGCCTCAATGGTTCTGCATACAGACATATCCTCTACAAGCACTCCTTTGTTCCAGTGTGTTAAAATGTATTACTATGTATTGTTATTTCAGTTCAGTTTATTTACATATATATATATAGTTATATAGCTCCAGGCACTTCCAAAAATCATGTCATTCCAAGCATTGATACATTCATACAGTACATGTTAAACAAACATGTGTCCAATCTTAGGAAACTGTGCAGATCACATCGAGTCATTGATTTGGATAATTCACTTTTCATGACGCATCTACTAAGAAAGTGGTTTTATGTGTGAGTCTAACGTGACAGTTACAGATTTTGGATTAGGCAGCAGCTGGTGTCAAAAGACAAATTTCCTTCAGACTATATAGCTTTTCTTATATGTTAAAGGAAATCTGACTTAGCTAACCCAGTTATAGACAACATGAGTTTAGTTAAACAGCACTAGATAATCCCCAACCATGTTTATACTGTTTGCACAACAAAAACATAAAATGTTGTCAAGTGTTTTTGTCTATTTTCTGGTACAAACATCTTAGCGATGTTGGATAGAGTAGTCGTCTTGCAATCAGGCAAGTTGCAGGTTCAACTCCACCTGCACCCTGGCCAAGGCACTTAACCCAAAGCTGCCTACCGATGCCTGTATCGGTGGTCAATGTTGCTTCAGTGTAAAGTGTTTTCAGTGATCATTTGATTAGAACAGTGCTATATAAGCAAAGACCATTCAAAGAGGCTCACCCTCCAGTACAGCCAGAGCTAAATAAAACTATATTCATGTGTTATAATGGCCTAGTCAAAGGCCAGACCTAAAACAGAACTTTAACTATTTTGCAGACGGGTACTCTGGCTTCCTCCTACAGCTGTTAGGCTGATTGGGCACCTTAATTGTCCGTAGGTGTGAGTGTGTGCATTAGTGGTTGTTTGTCCTGTATGTCTCTATGTTGCCCTGAAATGGACTGGCAACCTGTCCAGGGTGTACCCCTGCCTCAGGCACCAGTAGACCCCTGCAACTCCATCAGGAGGTTAGATAATGGATGGATGAATGGATGGAATACTTTGTATCATCTTCTGATTATTCTCTAATATATGCTGGTCGATTATATACAATCAAATAGAGCCATTGAAGTGTGTTTTTGTAGGGACAAAATGTAAAACTGCTTAAGGTAAAAATATTTTTGCTCAATTGGCTGCAGTAATTTTAGTAAAAATCTATCTGATTATTCATTTATTAATTTGAATTTTGACATTTAATTGTGAATTTTTTCGTCTACACGCACTTTTTGTGCCCCCTAATTAAAATTGTTTAGGTGGAGTTGTTTCCTCTGGCCACAGCTCTTGATAACTGCAATGGAAACTCTACGTCATCCTTATTTCTTCTAAATCAGCTCAAAGACCCCATTTTCTGATCCACACTTTAGCCAAAGCTGTAAATGTAATACTCTTTCATCTGTGACTTACATAACATACCAGAACTATTAGTACACTCGGATCCATATTTAATGACTTTGCACTAATCAAAAAGCCAATGCTTTTGAAAGAGGTGGAGAAAAACTGCAAGACAGCACATTGTAATGCAGTTAAGACACTTCTTTACTTTTATTTTTCAAACATTTATCTTAACTTATGTTCCTTCATCTTGTGTTTGTATTGCTGTTTCACATTATTAATTAAATCTACAAAGGCTTGTTAAATGCATTATTTGTATGTTATATTATACATTTAAACATGTTTTCACTTCCTTCTGCAACCAGTAGAAAAAAAATCTCCATTATCTTTAGATCTTTTAAACGCTTCCTATAAGAGTCTGAATTGAAATATTTTGCATCCACCCTCATTCCTCCATTTCACGTGTAAATAGTTGGGTTCTGTGTACAAAATCCTAAAATAGTTTAATGGCTCTCAGAGTAGCCTCCATATAAACTACTTTGAATCCTTTTGGGCTGGTGTTGCTCTGTGACGGTAGATATCCGGTTTGTTTTTGTTCCTTTTCAGACCAACTCCCATTTTCAGCTTCGAGGACAGATTTGTCGAGATTTTGGTTAACTCAGGGTCTATAACCTGCAGCTGTGGAGTCGCATGTGTCTCTTTAGACTCTGTGGCTTTTAATATATGTTGCTGTAAAACTAAGCAGTATTTTAAAACGTAAATATAATCAAAAGATATTCTAACTTTAGGGGCCAATTATGTTAAATGTAAAAACATAATATTTCACCAAAAAATGAATCTGAAAATGTAAGAAATATTCTTTTTGATAAAGTTATTTTTGCTTTTTTAAATCATTTGGAAAAAATTAATCTTTAGTCCTCATTAAAGAAAATGTATTAAACCTATAAACAAAAATGAGATAGTAGTTCCTTAATTTAGAAATCTAAACAAATTTCATACTGTAGCTAATATAAGTCATTTCATTTTAAAGACTGATGTTGCTTTTGTAACATTAAACAAATTTTGCTGAACTAAAAGCAAAAAATCGGTTTTGAGAATCACAAAATTTTGCTGAGCTTATGGCGTAAATGTTAAAATCAGAAGAGATATCAATATTGATCTGAATGGATAAAAAACCTTTTAAACAGAAGCTTGCTTCTAAATCAATTCATACCCCTTTAAGTGGAAAATGTTGACTTTAAGTGACGAGTTTGCTAAAATTAGTTTTAATTGCCATCTATTCTGTTTTTGTTTTTTACTCACAACTATCTACCACTTTCTTTTCATCTGCTTTCTTGTCTTAAATCATAATCAGCTTAATTTTTCTGTTTGGTCCAGTGCCTCATTGTAATCATTCCTCATCTCTCCCCATCCCCTTCCCACACGCCCCTTCAGCAGAGAGAAGGTCCGTCTTGCGACGGACTCAGAGCTGGAGCAGGACCTCAGTGACCGGCTGGGTCTGGGCAATAGTGACACCCTCACCAACGGCAGCAGGCGTGGCGATGTGGCAGCTGCCAAACGACTCGCCAAGCGTCTGTTTCACTTGGACGGATTCAGGAAGTCGGATCTGTCGCGCCACCTCAGCAAGAAGTGAGCTGTGCTGATAAAGTTTGCCCCACTGGTCTTAATGAATAGATTCTCCAGGGTTTCTGAGGTTTTTCTCTTTGTTTTTTCCCCCACAAAGTTTTCAATACCTGATTACTGCAAATGATCAATAAAAATGTTGAAAACCCTACTGAGGATTAAATCTAAAAGTAATGTCTGAAAGAAATGAGACATTTAAATCAACTCTAAGCCCTGTGTTATATTCTTACACACTTTTTCACCTCTGAATGTTTACTATTGATGTTCAACAGATTAATTAATACGTCAGAGTTGAGTGGGTTAGAAATAAAGTTTAATCAAGTTAATTTATTGGATTGGTTAATTGGCTCCAAACAAAAAGAGATTGCGACAGTGTGGTAAATACGTATCTGCAGGTTTAACCCCAAAGTATGAAAGAATGTCTTTATTTGAAGTGGTTTCACACATATAGCTTCCTTCATTAATAGAAACTAGATTTGTCAGCAGACTTTAAAAAAAATATTTAAATGTATTACTGAAGCATCTACATTTTTTATTTTAATACCAACATTTAAAATTAATAAATTGGTTCACTGGGGAAAATATATTGAAATATCTATGCTGCAAATATTGGCATAACTTAAAATGTCCTAAATAATTTATGTATTTTTTTTAATCATAACTATTTCTTTGTTATGTCAATTAGTAATCGAGGGGTGATGGGAAAGTTAGTTTCTCTTCAAAATGGGAAAGACAAGATTTAAACAAAGTAGATGACTTTATAAGTCAGTTATGAATCTTGTTACTGAATCTTGTCAATGTAAACATGCTACCCCTATCAATTTTTGTCCATCACAGTCCCAGTCCTCAGATCTACAGCCTCTAGGGTTTCTACAACAACATTATTTCCCCTTACATAGCAGAAAATTGTCATACAAAGGCTATTGATCCCTATTAATGCGATGTCAACAGTTATTTACAACTAATCCCTAATAAAGCCGGTCATCTAAATCAAATTTAAGTACAAACCAAGTCAAACATATTACTAGTTAAAAAAAAGCATTGACATTTCCTTTGTTTTATGATGATATTTAAAGATTTATGTAGGAAAGGTAGAATAGAGCAAAATGTACCCATAAAGAGTTAAACTGCAAAGATAAACGGCTCACATTCTTGGCTGATATTGCATTTTGCCTGCTCAGCTGTTCGGGGCCTCTTCTGTGTGTTTTTAAAACTACAGGCGGCTGACTTTATCACCTGGAGTCTTTTCCTGCAGAGCTGGAGTGTTACTGTATATCCCTTGCAGATTGTGAAAAGTGGAATGCAGCAGGTCTCACTACAAAACTTGGCCTAATGGGCAGCTGATGTGCAAAGATTTCCATCCCACATGCACTGTTGCAGCCTTTAATAATTTACCATTAGAAAATATTTGTACATGCATGCATATCTGTATTAGAATTTTATGCAGTAATAATTCAATAGTAATTTTCTGAAAATGTTCCAGAACATCAACAAGCTAGAAGTTATTTACATAATTGAACTGCTTAAACACATTGATTGTAAACTTCTAATTGAAACAGTCTTTATTAATGGCGTCAGCTAAAATGTTAGTAAAGCTGTAATACGTACATAGATGCATTCAGTAGACAAAGCTCTTGCATAGTTCTGAAGTGGAAGTTAAATTAGATGTGGATTTCAAAATATTGTACAAATGAAAAGTATATTTCTACTAACCTTGAACATCTAGACAACTAAGAAACCTATTTTCAATCTTTCAGCTGTTTTCAGGTCTTTACTTTATCCGGAGAATTTTAACGCATGAAAATGCTCTGATTTAAACCTGTGCTCCAGTGTCCAGGTTTCTTCTAGGATTGTTCCGTATTTAGTCTCATCCATCTTCTCACCAACTTTGACCACCTTCTTTGTGCCTCCTGACAAAAATCAAAAAACATTTACACAGCTTGCTGCAGACAACACCATGTGTTTTTCTGGGGTTTCAATGTGTTAGTTATTTTGGCCACACACACTGTTTTACATAAGGACAAAACAAAGTTCAATCATGCTCTAATCATTTCACTTATGAGATTCATTCAGAGTTTCCAAAGACCCCCCAGCTGCTTCCCTGGTTAAAGCCTCCTTACCTGGCCTGTCAGTTCAGGTGGCTGCCTTCTTAAGCTGACTGATGGCTTAGACTGAGACTTTTTATCAAACACGAGAAGCTTGAACTGTATGAACTCTCAGCAGTTTTTTGCTTTCATGTACTTTTGTACCTAAATTTAGTTTCTTTGTCTGTCTATCTTGTAGCAACGACTTCAGCCACATGGTTGCGGAAGAGTATCTAAGTTTCTTCCGTTTCACTGGCCTCACTCTTGACCAAGCTCTGCGGTAAGAAAGCCTGTCACATCTTTTTAGCACAAACCACGAAGTCCTTTGATTAAAAATGAATGCACACTATAAATATTTCAAGCCTGGCTGTAGTTAAAACTTCATTGTGTTCATCGTCTTCTTACAAAGTCATTTTATGTGCCTCACAATATTTTGAGTATGGCATCAGTAAGAATAAAACCTGCACTTTTGATGTTTTTGTTATGTTTTATGGGCCTCCAGGTGATATTCCTTTACGGTAAACAGCGCCCTCTGGAGTGAGGCTTTGGTATTGCATAAATAATTACATGAATTAGTGTGCAGAGTATTTAGACGTCACTACTTCTCATTATTTAATTTTATTATGCACATTAGGCATGCATCATGCATTCCTTAGACACCTTTGCAAACTTCTAGTTCTTTCAAACTGTTGCACTCATGAAAATGCCAAAAACTGATCAGCTGTCCAAAGAAGTAAAGAGTAAAACAAATCTGCAGTGCACACTGATGCTTGTGTAGATACAAATTAGGTCACATTTTGATGTGCAACTAGTTCTGTGTTCGTTAACCATGTAATGAATAAATCTTGTTTGTGCTGCAGGACTTTCCTCAGGCAGTTTGCTCTGATGGGGGAGACTCAGGAGAGGGAGAGGGTGCTGTCACACTTTTCCAGGCGCTACTTGGAGTGCAATCCAAAAGTCCTGCCATCTGAGGGTGAGTGCTGAGGGGAATACACTCAGAGAGCCTTGAAGGCTGAACTTTTACTTTTTAATACTATATAAATATAGGAGGAGAATTTTTTTACTTAATAAACAAATCATAAACAGTGTTTCACCTTTGAGCCAGTGTAATGATAGAAATAATTACTATTTGGAATCAACTAATATACCCACAAACAAACACTTGTTGTGCATACTTGTGAAATGGGTAAAACAGCCATAAACATAAAACCAGACCTACAAAGGTATAGTTTAGATAAGGGGTGGGATATTCCAGTTCTTGAGGGCAGAGAAGTTGTAGATGTTTCTCTGCTTCAACACACCTGAGCCAAACAAGCAGATCATTAGCAGGAGAATTTGACTTATACTGGGGAAGTGCTTCAGCCATCTGATTCAGGTGTGTTGGACCAAGCATATATATAAAACTTGTAGGTCACCAGCCCTTAAGGACTGGAGTTGAACACCCCTGGTTTAGATAGAAGGATGCTGATCAAGCAGCTCTTAGAGTTTTAGTCTTAAACATTTCATTGAATCTACAAAAATTGTGCAGATTTTGTCTCCAAATGCACAAAACTGGTAGACTCGGTTGACTCGAAGGTCAGCATACATTAGCAACCCGCACTTTTCAGATTTGTATCTGTAGACTATTTTGAAAGCACTTTTTTACAATTATCTTCCATTATTCCACAGTGTACTTCTAGGTGTTTATCTATAATAAGATCCAAACCGGTTTACACAAACTAATGTTTGTGCAAAATATGAAGGTTGTTTTTTAATTAGTAATTGAGTAAATTAAGTTTAAATTCAGGACTTTTTAAATATTCAGAGTATTTAGTTGTTTTGATTATTTCAAATATTCTTTTATTCTTATTTGTTTTATTCCTTTTAAACGCTATAAACCATTTATGTCCCGTTTGTTTTTTAGAGCTGGTGTCCAAGAAATGTTTCTAATGTTTGACGCACTTACATCCAATGCATGTTTTTGGCATTGGCCTGCATAGCTTAACATTAATGGTGGGAAGGTGGGTATCATTTAAATCTGCTGTCTGCCGTAAAGACAGACCTAAAGCATGCATGAGTTGGACACTGGTATAAAATGTGTGTCTGGTAGTTACAGTTTTATACCATCTATTGAGAAAACAATGTTTTGATCCTGCAGATGCAGCGCACACCCTCACCTGTGCCCTGATGCTGCTAAACACAGATCTACATGGCCAGGTAGGTACAGGTCAACATTTCTTTGCATTAACCAGTGTAAATGTGGATTAGAACAACTGCAGGTGATTTAAAAAGAGGATTTGACTGACATAAAAGCCGTAGTTTAAACACGGAAGCGTTTAATTAACCGTGGGTTTTTAAAAGCTATGAACTCAAGGCGATCAACGTCTGATCCGGGTCTGGGTTTTTCTTCTTTTGACACTCTTTCTCTTTTATTAATCTCTTCATTTTACTGTCGCAACCTTCTTTTAAAAATCTGGGTCATTGGCAGCTCTGCTCAGTGATGTCGCAGAGCTGTGGAAGAATGATTAATTAAAGAGGTGGGATTGGAAATCAGCTCTTAAAGAAAGTTTCTGCACATTTATACCGTTTTAATTTTGACCTAAGTGCACACCTCAGAAAGACAGCTATGGAAAACAGGCGGTGACGGTGCACACATAACCAGAGCAGATTATTTGTTAATAATGTGTTCATAGCCTCAGAGAAAACAGAAAATTTGAGCTGACGTCTTAATAGCTTCTGATCTGCATATTATAGTAAAAATTAGGTAAAATCATCAAATATTAGTTGAAGTTATACAAGGTATAGTTCTATAAGGGTTTCTTTCAGTTAATACAGACGATCCATCCACCCATCTGTTAATTTTTCATATTAAAACTATTAAGTTTATGTTTAAAAAATCGACAGAAAATTGTCAATTTTTACATGAAAACAATTTCAGAGACCTTGTTCATCCTTTATCTTATTGCGGAGTATCTAAGTAAAATAAGGTGCAAGTTGTAAATCGTATTGAAAAGTCTAACATTTGTATGTGATGAAAAAGATTGTATAACAAACTGAATACTTACCGTACAATGTTAAATACATTGAATGAAAATCGTGCCTAAGCCATAAGTTCTACTAGTTTTAATTAGTCTTATGTAGATATAACTACCTACATCTATAAGCTTGCTTAATGACCCAATAACATTACATACTGTAGGCACCAAATAATCAGTTAAACATTCATCATAAAGTTTCGGGAAAAATGGTCCTTGTGTGGAGATGGTCCCTGTAATTCCCTGACATACCTACAAATTGTAGAACCCTCTTTGTTGTTATTGTTCTTCCCATCCTGAACTTTTTAAGGAACTAAAACACCATAATTCCTACAGCTGTGTGATTTTGAGAAGCTGTGCTTACTCCATGTTTTCATTGGAAGTAAGGATTGCAGCTCTGACATGATAATGACATTATTTAACTCGATCCAATAGCGTTTTCTATGCTTATGTTAAACTTATTCTCGCTCCTATTGGCTCATTATTTTGGAAAATTGAATTTTTTTACTACATTTTTAGCTTCCAATAATATAATAATATAAATCTGAACAGTTTAAGGCACCCATAAAGCATTACGATATTCTCCCCATTAATTTGTTTAGCCTTTAAATACCAAGAAGATTCTTGCAGAGTAACATACCTCCTCCTAACACAGCTGGAGGCAACTCCACACCCTTCTCTATTCCTTCTCCATTCAAACTTTAGGCACATCAACTGATGTTTGAACCTGCATACTATGTTTTTTTAGTGCATCCGAAAACATGTTACAAGATATAAGCTGGAGCCTTTCCTGGGTTCCTTACCTGTGCTTATGTCAAAACCTGTGGCGTTGATTGTAGTTTGCCTGCGTAATAAATACTAAGAAAGATATTATGAAGAACGAGCTGTTTATTATTAGGAAGATGTTATCCTCTAAATTGATAAACGTTTGTCCACAAACTGGCTAACAAGCAATAAAAGGGAAGTTCATGCCTAAAAAAGACTGCGTGTTAGCATGTGTTGTGCTAAAGATAATGAGAAATTTCTTCATATGAATTCATTTTATGTCTATTTATTCCCCAGAATATTGGCAAGAGGATGTCATGCACACAGTTTATTGACAACCTGGGAGGACTGAACAACGGGCAAGATTTTCCCAAAGACCTGCTCAAAGTAAGTCCTTTTTATTGTCCAAAGCGGTGAGCATACATATTGGCATTCAGTGAGCGCAGGGTGCCTGTGTGTGCCAGCAGTGCATTGTTCCTCAGATCTGTGCGGCTGACTGCCTGTTCGGTCCACGCTGGCCGCCATCTGGCATCTACAGCCTCTCCAGAGGAAACCAATCAAAGGTCTGCCTGGCCTCACAACTTCTATATTGAGCTACAGGAGATTAATTATAGTTTGATTTGAATACCGGGGTTGTTGTACAAAACAACCCGCGGTATATCTGTGTAATTACTTTAACAGTGATACAATATTTTATTTTCTTGAGACCTTGTTGCGCTGAATAGATTATAACCCAGCAGACAAGGTTCAACCAGAGGCCTTCGGCGTGCTGCGGTAATATAACCGAATCAGTTTAGGGCTCATGGTAATGATACTGTAGATATTATCTGCAGAGTGGTCCATCAACATGTCACAGGCCCCCAGAGAGCCGACCAACAGGTTCTAATGGAGTATTTATAATGCATGAGGGAGAGAGAGAGAGGCTGCGTCCTTCTGCTGCCATGACTGGACCGAAATGAAAAGCTGTGCCGGTTATTAAGGGCAGATGGGAGCCCGCCTGGTGGCCACGAGCAGATGGATGTAGAGACAAGAATGATTCCTGCATCACTTCTTTAATTTGGGCTTGTATAAATCAAATACCAGTCTTTTAATCATCACATGGTCCTTTATTCTTGCTCAGCGAGACTCCCTTCTTCTCTGTCCTCGAGCCAAACTCTTTTCTCCCTTTGTCCGGCTTATTCTCGCTCCTGCTGGCTCCTTATCTCGGCTGCTTAGCTGCAATACACTTTTTTCTCGGCCTCGCTGCCACCTTCCTCAGATCATTTTCACCTCCCCCTGGGATTTTCTTCTCCTTTCCATTTTTTTCCATTCTTAGCTTGTCCTTTCCTAGATTGTGTAGCATCAGTTGTCTTCATATGCTGTTTTCTTTATGTTTTTCTGAAACAGCTGCTCCTTCCTCGTGCTAACAGGCACTGTGAGTGAGGTTAGGGATCAATGGCCTCCAGGTGTGGGCTATGAAAACAAAGATATTGCAAAACATAATCTAGGTCAACTTTTCTGTTTTTAAACAAAAATCCAGCAAATGTGCAAAAATCTGAGGGGGTTTGAGTTGCACAGGCTGGTTTAAGGTAAGATAGTGCTAACAGGCTTAGGCTTTAGTTTTGGGTGAATGCAACACAGGAAGTCTGGCAGAGAGCTTTTGTTTATAGTTTTCATGAGATGAGTCTGTAAATTAACCACAGCTCTGTTTTTCATTTTATTTATTTATATGAAAAATCATTTATTTCATATTTAAGACGTTACAAAACAAAAATGTATAAAGGAAATCTTTAAGAAAAATATATTTTATTTGAATTTTAAGCAACACATCCTTGTTTCAATTTCCATACAAAAACCCTCAATGACAAAATAAATCCCCAAAATCTGAACCTCAGCGTATCTTATAGTAGAGATGTGTTTCTTTTTCTAATTCACTCTAACTTGTACCTCAGTTGTGTTTTCTCTAAATGTTGTTAAATGTCTAAACAGCCTCTCTTGTTTGTTCCTCTCCTCTTTTTTCCCCCCTGTTATCGCTTCATAATTTCCTGCTTTAAAAAGACTTCCTTCCCCGCCATCTTCAGCATCAATGTTTTCCTCATTTCCTCAACTCAATTACCTACTTTCCCATTTCCCTTTTGTCCCAGGTGTTTGTTTGTACTAGGATTAGGCCAGATAAATGCTTTTCTCTGTCCTGCTATACATAAACACATCCTACCCGTTTTACATGTTTCAGATTACTTGCAAATAAATTTCCTCCATTCCTACATCATTAAATACAAATATTAATTATTTATTGCACTGAATTGAACAGCTTTGTTGTATTTACTTAGAGGTAACAAATGCTGAAGTAAAAACATATTTTCTGCAGCTTTGTTTTTTATAACTGTAAAAATAACAGGCTGGAAATGAAGCCAAAGAAAAAAAGCCCTGTTCATTATTTTAGTTCATTTAAAGTAAATAGGAGTTGTTTTGTGTACTGTCAAAAAAACATACACAGAAGACAACATGAAACAAAACAAACCTACATACAAAACATTTTTATTAATTTTGGTGAAATATGCTTTTTACATACAAATCTTCTTTAAGACTGAGATATCTATATATGGTAAAACTACTGATAAATATAATAACTATGCTTGTTATTAGTTATTTTAGGATGGAATTGCCCCAAATGTGCCTTTTAGCACTTATTTAGGGATAAATAATCATATTTATTTATTACATTCATAGCATGTATTCCCCAATTTTACATTTGAAGGCTTCAGGAAACAAAATACGTAAGCTGCTATATGAGAACATTTTTGTTCTCATTTAGTCTTTAAAGATTTATTCAACAAGAGAAAATTAGATGCATTTTTAGGTTCAGATTTGAGCTTCATAAATATTTTACACTAAAAACTACAGGTGTTCATAACTGCAGTCCATTTTTTGTTGGCATAGATAGTGGGAGCTTCTTTATCTCCTCTGTCACTGTTTATTTTTACTCAGAAATTGTTCTAATGTGACCGAGTGTTTTCAACGTACCCAGCAAATAAGTCTGAATCAGTTGACTCTGTAGCACAACTACTCAAAAACTACTCAGTGCCTTCCTTTAAAGCAGGAGTCTTTAGCAGTGGCTAGAGGTATTGATCTGTATCTTCACACTCTTCTGCAAACACCTTAAGTAAAAGCTGGAGATCATGGTCTGATAAAGCCAACAGGAACACATTTTCTGCACCTTTACCACTCCTAGAACATCAAGAGCAACTCTGCATCCCATCATATTTAATACAAACTTTTCCCATTGGTAGACCCCGCTCTCGTTTAGCAACTAATCTCTCCTCTTTTTCTTTTTTACAGTTTTATCGTCTTTGCCAATTCTTTTTTAAATGTTTGCCATAACTGTCATAAAAAGGCTCAGAGTGGAGTTATGTCCTGCAGCAAGTTTATTTGGCACTTTAAAGGACATGCAGAGAAACCTGCTTGAAGTGTTTTACTGCATTCATTATGGAAAAAAAGGTTATAAAGACAGAAATAAAAATCATAGCCTTGCCTTTATGCAGCCAAAGTTTAATTATGTGTAAGTAGTTGAGTTGTGCCCCAGTGTTGATTTCTTCTTCCTTAATATAAACTCAGGAACCAGCTCTCTCTATGAGAATTTTGTTTGTTGGTCCATGCAGCTCTGTGCAGAACAATACTGATTCGTGTATTGGGATCGAGTTCAAAGATTTCTGCAACTTTAACAGAGAGTTTAGCAGAGTAACAAATTGCCTTCAATTTAATGAAAGTCGGTCAATCTGAGATAATGTTACCATATTGACTGGTGTTAAAAATTTGTTATCCGATCTCACATCAATGTTTCCCTTTTTCTATGACACACCCATCTTCACACCATGCTCAGTTTGGGCCAAATATGTTCTCTGGTGGCCAAATATTCACATATTCACTCATCAGGCCTAAGAAAATGTTCTGGTAATACAACCCAGCGTTAAAGTTACGTTTCTGCTGTTTCTGCACAGATGTACAGTTTCATTTGTTTTCATGAAAGTAGCAAGAGATTGCTGTATGTACTGGGAGTTTTATTTATTTTATTTATTTTTTACAGTTTTTGGTGACTTCTTTTAGTAACTTGTGCTCTGCTCTTAGGGTAAACTTATTTGAATGGCAAGTGAAAATATCTCCACTTGTCAGCCTCATCTTGTTATTTTGCCGCATCTCCAATTATTTTGGTGCCCTTTTTAGTCTCTCAACAGACTTAGACGTAGGTACTTCAATCTTATTCATCATCTTCCTATGAAAGTCTTCCTTTTTTTCACCAAAATAGGTGTCTGAGCTTTAAATAGGGCAAAGCTATTAGACTAATCATGTTCTAATCATGTGCACCTGATGTGACAAGCCTGTGTACTTTTTGCTGTTTTCTGAGTAGGAATAATTGTGAATGTGTCCTATTTTATCCTTGTTGGATAATAAAACGATTTGAAAGGTATAATTATAACTCTAAAAATACGACTTTCATTTCTCTGTTTTGTTAAAACTGACTTTAGAAATCCATGATGTTGGTCAGAGACCTTACTCTATACGTTAGATATGCTCACTTCAGTGGTAGAAATCATTAAGACTTGCTGTGCCAGTGTTCTAAATAAGCTTTCTTTCAACATCATTGTTCCTTTACTCCTCCGTAGCAGTCCTTATGATAAACAAAGCTGCCGTTCAGCTACAGCAGTGAGGCTCCCTGCAGGATTTGAAGCTCTGGCTTCAGGCCCAAGCTTGTGCTTTAGTGAAAACTTTATTGTCCAGCTTAGAGATGCATAGGTTTGCACTCCCTCTCACTCTCTCCTCTCTGCACTGCTCAGGGCTCAAAGCTTCAAGTGGGAGCTAATGATGCTCTGAAGTAGGTTACCAGCCCACTGTGGAGAAGGACAACATATTCTGCTGCAGGCAAACTGTACTACAGCTCAATAAGACGCTGAACCGCTCTTTTCAAACAGTAATTAGGCGGATTGATGCTATCGAACGCGTAGCAGGATTGGTTATGACAGAAAAGACTGATGACTTATGTCTTCTTGGTGACAGGAGAGAGAACGTGTATTTGAAATTTGCACAGAAAACATACGGCTGCGGCTCCTGTGCTAATACGAAACGTCCCTTCCTGACAATACAGGAGTGCTGTTAGCAGGCACAGCTAAACGTGATACATGTTAAAAAATAAAGTCTTTGTCTGTGTACCATGTTTAATTTCACTGCTAACAGCTTTTTTAGCAAGTAGTGCACATTTATTAGAAGAATTTATTCTTGGACTCTTGACTGAATAGACTTGAGAATAGGGTCACTTTCTAGCCGGAGTGTGAACCTGAACATACAGCCAGAGATACTATGGAAGAGTCTAGATCATCATTTGTAATGGCATAGTCAAAATGTAAACAAAATCTTTACAAAATACATTTCAGTTTGTTACTGCAATGTGTCAAAATCTTACAGTAGGTTAGTGTGATGACTTTTCAGAGGCAATGTATGAAAATATACCAAAATTTGCTCTCTGCTATGATATCTGTGCAGGGCATTTGTCCCTGGAATCATCATTTTATCTACTCATACCATTGTGATTCCTTCCACTTGTGGTTTAACAAAACAGAACAGGGATTATAAACATTCAGTGCCATGTTCAGGGAGCGAGAGGTTTATTGGCTTGTTTTTTTAGTTTTACAAGAAGCTTAATAGTCTGACACGCTCAGAGCTCCCAATGTGAAAGTAACCTTCAGCCAGTATAAGAACACCATCTATTTTTTGTCAATCCAGACCTTTCCTGTTATTGTTTACCGGCATACAGAATCTTCAGTCTGTCTGCATTGTTTTAATATCTGTTTTTACGTTTGCACATAATTGCTTGTTTCAGGAAACGTCGTCTGGTTTCTCTGACCTGTTTTGATTTAAAATGTTCCAGCTTATAGCTATTATCCAGTGAGGTTTATTTTTATTTTTGAATTTCTTTGACACCCACCTGTGTTAAACTGCCTTTTTTTGGTTTAAGTAGCTCAGTTTCTTCAGTTTTAACCTTCATGATTTTTGCGTGTGCGAAACATTCTGACCTCCAGTCGTTTCAGTCTACAGCACGCAGGTTTACCGTCTCGTTAAAAGAAAGCCAGTAAAAAAGGCTTCTTGTTGCCCTAACCCTGGGTTCACGCTTGTTTGTTTGCATTTCACTGCAGAAAAAATAAACTTTGAATAAACCATGATGGCTGTCTGTTTCTAGACTGTAAACACACATCTGTGAGTGCTACACTGAGGCCAAATCAGTCATCAAGCCACTCCTATCCTTCAGCACAAATGAAATGCCTCTTTCACATCCATGTTTTTGCCCGCGGGGGGAAAACACTGCAGCGAGAGAGAAATTGATCGGTATCAATCTTACACTGTTTCCCTCTAAAAATAGATATTTAGCACTATTAGAGTGTGAAGAGGAGACAGCTGCTTCGGTCAGCATTGCCCTTCACTCCGGAGTGAGAATATTTTTTCTGTCGGAGTGAGAATATTTTTTTTAAATTAGGTTATTTAGAGAAAATTAATAACATATAAATTATTTTATTTTATTTTAACGTAATTTATTGATGAAGGTCAAGGTTTAAACTGAGTTTGTGTTTTTCTCAGAAACGTAAGGACGGTGGATTTTTAGGAAGTTCAGTCCTGTAAACTCTTTTGTAAGATTGGAAATTATTCAAATACAAATAAAACTGAAAGGATTTAAGGTATTTAAACTATCCTTTATCCTCAGGTTTTAAAACCAACATCATCAGGGATAGGATTGGAAAAGGGAGCAAAAGATACAGTTTATTTTCTCAGAACAAACTTGATGTTCTGCTCCAGATTTCGTGACACCTATCTCTACCTTAACTGGGACGTTTGTCAGCGTTCTTGCTCATTAGTCAGTTTTGTCTGTACGGAGGTCGCTTGGAGAAATATTACCAGGACAGAAAAGAAAATTTGCTGAGTTGAGCTAGAGGTAGATTAAGTTCAGGAACAAGATAATATGAAAACTCTCAAAATCACACTGTGATTTTAGGTAAAACTCTGGGCTTTCTGTAACAACAACAGGGCTAAAACAACTCTAAATAAATCAGCATGGTAACTTTGTAAAGGAGATGGTTCCGTTTAAACCACGTATCTGTTGATTCTTGTCCAGGTGAAATGCAAGGTTTCCATTCTTTACTTCTGATATATGCTGGAAGCACAATTATGTGTTTTCTGTTTTTTTGAATCAGTTTTTCTTCTTAATGTGAAGTTCTCCAAATCATGATGCATGTATTTGTTGTTTCAATGGTATCCGTTTTCTAATTCTCCTATTTGATTTAAAAGGTTTTGGATGCACATAATCCTACAGCAACAACCTGTTCTCACATCAAAGCATATGGTACATTGCTTTTATGTAATTCTTTAATTTAGTAAGATGCAGGAACCCAACAAGATGTTTGTTTAGTGAGCATCTGGGTGGACTCACCGACTGTTAATTTAAAAAAGATGACCTTTTCCAACTATTCTCATTGAAGGATGCACTTATGTATATTGAACTAACATTGATTACATATAAAGTGGTTTGCATTGATCTAAGTCTTAGCGGGGTGAAACTGTTTAATTTTAGGATAGCTTTAAACTCTACCTGCAGTTCGGTCTGTGTCTGGCTGCAGGTTGTTTGGACATGTCTGTCACAGGGGAGCTCTGCTCCCCTGGCTCAGTGATGTTCCTTTCATTTTCCTCTTTGCCAAAAAGTAACCCTGATGTAGGAAGACAGACGCTGGTCCTGGGGGGATTTTATTTCTTCCTTTTTCAGGATCTTGCTGGACGCACCAGCGGAAGCAATCTCAGTGGAACGTAAACATTTTATACTAAGAAAGAAAACAGGAAACGGATGTTATGTATTCATGAAAAGGACATTTAAACTCATAACCAGGTCTCAACATGAGGCTCAGAAATACATTAATAAAAGCTTTGGTCTAAAGCTATAATCAGTTAACCTTGACTGCAGCTGTATCAATTGAATGAGTTCAAGCACTAAAACAATTAGTGTGTTGTCTGTAATTTAGCTCTGGTTAGCTTAGCATGACTCTGAGTAGTTTAGCCTGTAAAGCCTTTATGTCAGGGTGAGAAGCTGTTAATTGACTCTAAGAATAAAATTAAACATTTTTCCCTTGACTAGTGGATGAATCTATTTTAATAGGCGACAGAATGTTTTAATTTATTTTAGATCATATTAATCTGCTCCAGTTATCTGAACTGAATGTTCGGAGTTAAAAACATTTTCAGCAGCAGTTAGTACCTTGTGTTGTTTTTAAATGTGAAAAATTAGCTGTCGTTAGAAATTGTGTCTGAGGAAGTAAAAATTATAAATAAGCCATGTATGCCAACCAGAAATATTAATTTCTGTTAAAATACGGTTAAACTTAGGTTAAAATGGATTTCCAAATAGGGTTTGTTTCATGTTTTCTTGTTACGCCAGGATTTCCCACAGCTTCTAACTACATTGAAATCTCCTTAAAAAGTATAATTTGTAAAAAAGCATCTACGTACATGGGGTCTGTATGTGTTCAGGCGAGAAAGTGATTGGTTGGTGATGACTGAGGGAGGGAGGGAGCTGCACATTGATGAAGTCAAAGGAAGAGAGAGAGAGGGAGGGAGGTGAGAGAGAAAGAGAGCACTCTCTCCATCAGCTTCTTTTTGCTTGCTGCGACTCAGGCAACCAGCTCTCCTCTCGTCCTCCTCCTCATCTTTTTCCTCCTCCTCCTCCTCCTCCTCCTCCTCATCCTCAAGAAGCAGTGACAATGAACAACGGGGAGAAAAAAAAAACTGGATTAAAAAGGATTTTTTTTTTATAGATACAAATCAACAAAGACTAGAAAAGCCATGAGAGACAAACTCCTTCTCCTTCAACCACCTACAGCAAATGTGTGATCAGATACAACGAGAGCGTGGAGGATAAAAGGATGTCAGTGGACCTGTACTTGTGGATAGAGAGCAGGAGGAAGAAGTGAAGCAGATAATACGAGAGTCGAGTCCATGGAGCTGGGGAGGATCCATTTTACAGTGGGAGCAACAGGAAAGATCACCTCTATCTCTCTTGGCTTTGAGGACAATTAATTTTTCCTATATTTATTTGTTTGTATCCGTGAGCTTGTGATGAAATCCTGTGCACTCTTTGGACTCCAAGCTCTGAAGTAAGAGGGTTAACATCCGTCCCTCCCACCCTCTGTTTGACCCCCTTTTCTATCTTTTTTTTTACCACACATTTACATTTTTTTTTTCCTTTTACATTTTTTTGCCTTTCGTTTCTGCATTTCCCACCCATCTGTTTCATACTGGCTGTCCGTTCACACCTCTGCCATCTGTGAGAGTGTTAGCTTCGCTCTTCTTTGGGAGTGCTTGCAGTGTTTTGTCCTCTTTCCTGTGGAGAACCGCGTAAAGGGACAGATTTGTCCATCAGCCTGATTTTATTTCAGTCTTGCTTAAAGAAAAAGAAGACCAAAGTTTTGACTGGTTCTCAGCTGCAAGAACCAAGGTCTTGCCCACTCAGAGGATGTATAATACATGGGTGTCTCATTAATAATCCAGCATCAGGTGACTACCCACTGTGTTGCCTGACATCCAGAGATGACACTCTTGTGGTTTGATCCCTGCTGATAGTGTGGTCTGTTCAACAGCAGCTCGATGATGTGTCACCTCCCTCTTCCCTCTCCACTGATCACCGGCTGCTCTCTGTGATCATCTTTATCATCTATTATCATCTACCCTGATTTTTAAAGCTTTCTGTGGGACAATTAAAGACAATATCACGAGATTTTTGTTTCAAACCTCCAGTGAACTGTGAACACTCTTAGGTGCGTAACCTGTGAACATGATTGGTGTTAACAGCCTGCACTCATCAGGGCGCCTACGTTCACGCTCCCTTTGCACTGTGCGCTATGGACGGGACTTCCGGATGATGGACCCGTTCCGCTATCCCAGAACGCCGCGCTCACGGTCCCTTAAACCTCTGGTGTTTCCCGACCTACTGGGTAAAGCTCAGGATGGGCACAACCACCCACAGGCCAGGAAGAGGAGAATGGTACAGAAAACTGTCTTGTTTTTCAAGCTCTGGTTTAGGCAGGGGGATCTTGGTACATTACAACGTTAGATATTTCATCCAAAATCACAGTCGATAAAAGCTCAAAGTTCAATATCCTCTAACAAATTAATTTAAAAAGTGTATTTTTTTTTATTTGAGTAATGTTCGGGTATACTTTATGCAATCATGGAATATTCTGCTGACTTGATTTTAACTGCGTGTCATGTCAAAGTTAATAAAAGTTGAGTGGAAGGGAAAATGTTAAGAACAGTTTCCGAGTGCATCCAGGTCTTAGACATGCACTTACACTGTCCCTTTCTTGTTTAAGACTTTTTCTGAACCAGATTTAAATGCATCATCTGGACCAAGGAGAAAAAGGACTAGAGTTGCTTGGTGACCCAAAATCGAAACGTCACACTAAATCTTAAATAACTCAGAGTCTGGGACTCTTTCTTAAGACTCTTGTGCCATGATTTCCAATTTTTTTAATTTTGGGTTACCACATATTTTGCTTCCACTAAACCTTCCATTACCATGCTTGGAGACAGCAGTATATGAATAACCAGCTTGTTTTGCATTGGCCTTTTGTTGCTTACTCTTCATATGAAAGGTTTGTGACAGATACTGTCAGGTGAACAACTCTCAAGTCAGCATTTGTTTCCCATAAAAGTGAAAAAATCTTGCTATAGGATAAATCTTTCTATCTAAAACAACTTTTTAAAATTCGTCTCAGTTCTATTTAAAGTTTCTGAGGAACCAAGTTTCAGTGTTATGTTAGTTTACGCAATGATCATTTAAAATGAACAGAAATAAACCCCTAAAATGTGTTCCTATAGGAAAAGAACCTATGAAAACTAGACAACGCTAGATTAGCTTTTTTAACAATGATCACATTTATCAGGATGTGCCTCTAAAATTTAATATGCCTGAATCTTTATTCCCCACAATGGAAAACTGTTGCTCATTTGTTACAACTTGATGACGATGATAAAGCAGCTAGATGAAGGTGACGTGGATCCATTCTGGTCTCATAGAAAGGCCCCTAAATCAATGGAAACTCACTGATTTATATTGAAACCTAATTTACTGAATCTTTCCGCTCTTAGGGTTTACAAAGGTGTTTTCATTTTCATTTGCTTATGACGGTATTAAAGTTAATTCTGGGTGAATATTTAAACAGATAATTTCAGCTGGGTCTGTGTATGTATTGCTGATGACGGAAGGATGTGTTTCTGCATCGTTAACACCTTAAACCTCAGGGAAACATGTTGATGGAAACATCCTGGTAAGGAGGTTGCTTCCCCCCTCCAACAACAGTATTTATGAGAATTAAGGTGAATTTGTATTTGTAAATGAGATTGTTCAGCCTAATCCCAATAGCACAAGGCTTAATAAGAGAGGAAATTGCATAATTATTAATTAAACATCTTTAAAAAATGTCTCCTAAGTTTTATGGGGATGTGCTACTGCAACAATTCAGTAATACAAATTATTAAAAGATTACATAAATATGTGCTTTAATTGAATGCATGTACATAAAAAATATATAGTTAATTTAATACATCACGAATACAAGATGCATTTGCAGTATAAAATAATAACATTCCACCGAATCGTAGATTAGTTTTATTTTAGTAGGTGGGAGAAAAGCTGTCCTAGTCAATCTGCTTCGTCTAAAGTGATCGTGCTTTGTAGGTTAACCAATCAGATGCAAGGTTGTGTTTGACATGACACAATACCCTTTTTAATTTTTCATTGAAGTAATTAAGGACCTTCATTGACTTAAATGCAGCAACGGTTCTATGTATCTTTAGAACAGAATGCCCAACATTTTAGTTAATCATGTTATCAGACACCTCTAAATAACTATGGATACATTTATTTATTGAAATGTACACATCCAATTTTATTTTTAACTATGACATGTAAAAATGGCGGTTCAGACAAGTTCAATATTGAAAGCAGGCAGATTTGTTGTGAGAAAATTATCGATACTTCCCCAGACGTCAATCTTGTGAATAATTATCCTCACTTCTTGTAACGATTCACCTGCCCTCCAAGCCAAAGATTCAATTCTAGTTTTTTTAGGTGTTATTTAAATAAGCTGCACCTAGAGTCTAGTAGTTTGTTTTTTTTTTGTAAAATATTCGTTTTCAAAGGAGTTTGCATAATAGTAGTATATAAAGTGTAGTAGAGTAGAAATGTTACAATCATATGAATGGTTGAGATCTTATGGACAGTTGATGCATCTGGTACACCGTTTCAACCAGTTAGCAAATATCTTGGACGCAGATGATGCTTTAGATGGATAAAACAGAAAAGATATAAAGAAATTAGATTGTATTTAATATTGCATGTATTATACTAGGTATATGTCATCCATCCCTTTCATATGATGTCAGACACACAAAGTGTTACATGAAGAGTATGTTCTATTCTATACCACTAACAAAATGCAAATCCACAATGAGACTTCTATTCGCTCTATATCCATTATTGTAAAGGTGTCTAACGTGTCTGGAAGGAATTACTTGTTTCTATTGGGTGTCAGGTCTGAGTTTTGACTGTTTCACTGCCCTAGAAATAAAGGATCACAACGCTGCTTCACTTTGTGCCCTGTAGTATCCGATTTACTCCAGCGAGTTGAGCTGAGGTTAATATTTGGGGAAGCATGGATGCTCTGGAGTTGGATATAAAAATATTAATTCGAAAACCGAGGCTTATATTTTAGTTTTTAACTTAGTTAAACAATAACTTGATATATGATCTTATACGTGATCTTGTCTTTATTTATTTATGAAGTCCCTGCATCTATTTTCGGACCCTCTGTTTTCAGAGAAGTCTTTAATTTTCCTTTCATTTTTAAAAGTGTAGCTTCTTCAACTGGGATGATTGCAGAGGTGGACAGTAGCTATAGGGTTTGTGGCTGTGGGTTAATCACAAACATCTTGTAGAGAGAAAGTGAAAATCTTGGCTCCTAGTTTTATTATAGCGACTATTTATTGAGCAATTAATCAATACTTTTGGTTTCCAGTTTATTTTTCATTAAACTGCTACCACACTGTTTACTACCTAGCTTTGTGTGTTAGGGTCAACTAAAAGCGTATTGAAACATAACATGAGAAACTAGCTGAAGGTGCTAAATTACTAAAAACAAGTCTTGTACTGACATTGGTCAAACTGTCGTCTGATGGACGTAGTAATGAAAAGGTTTGACCTTAATGATCATTTTTATTTTGAAAACCTGAGGCCCACGTCCCGGGTTCTAAAGTGGAAATAACATTGTTGAGGTGTTTTGCCGGCGAATAGACCAATGCACTTGACACAACAGGAACCATTATGCAGAAAAAAAACATTCCATGGAAATATTGAGGCA
Source organism: Orestias chungarensis (assembly GCA_032876305.1). Classification (NCBI taxonomy): domain Eukaryota; kingdom Metazoa; phylum Chordata; class Actinopteri; order Cyprinodontiformes; family Cyprinodontidae; genus Orestias; species Orestias chungarensis. Next base: position 7,167,931 of record JAVLVB010000001.1, on the reverse strand, counting down.
ACATTTTTAGAAATCAACAAAGGAGTTAAACCTTGGACAAAGTGACAATAACCGAGAGCAAACTGACAATTTTAGAAGAAAGCAATAAAAAAAAAACATCAATATTTTGACATTCAACAAATAGAAACAATTTGGGGGGTCTGAACAGTGATGCACTTGGTAGGATTGTTGTCTTGCAGCAAGAACAACTTGCTGAATGTTCATGAATGGATGGGTTCTTATCAGGTTCTTTCCTACAGTCCAAAAATATGACTGTGAATTAATCAAGTTGGTCTCTACAGTGTGTTTAGATGTGAGTGTCCCGTGTGATAGACATGTGGCCTGTCCATGATGTACCCTGCCTTCTCTCCAATAACCACTGGAGATAGGCACCAGCTCGTTTGTGACCTCTAATGGGTTACCATGTAGAGACAATTGATGGATGGGAAAATTTTGGTTAACTCAACTGATCTGAAAAAGGAAAAGTTTAGTCTAGGAGTGAAATTGTTTGCTATTACTAACCTTTTATTATAAATGTGTTTGCAGCTGTGTGTGGTAATGTTAATTTATTTCTATTTCAATTAAGTACACAATATTGTAATATAAATAAAATAATATTCAGGATCTCTGCAGAGGTTAACCTCAGCAAAGAGATATAACATCACTCATCCACTGCTAAACTCTTATTATTAAACTAAAATTAGAAACTTCAGATCTTTTAAAACACATGTCTGGAAACTAACTTCTGCCATTACGAGTTTACCATAACATTTCTGCTACTGGGGCTCTTTTGTTTTCCGGTATCCTGGACGAAATCCAAGACAAACGCTGCGTTTGTAATGTTCTACCCTGGGTGAACAAATGATATTCATTTATCTCTGGATGGGTCTCTGATTAGACCCAGTTTCAAAGCAAAATCCTTGGAGTCAAAAAATGCTATGAATTATGTTTCATTTTACTAAAAGTCACGATAGAGCGAAATTATTCTCAAAAGCTTCAACAGTTGTGGTTCCTAAATCCAACATGGTCAGTTAAATTTCTTTCCCAGTAGGAACTTAGGAGAAGTGTCAATGCTAAAGGCTAAGCAATGAGGTGATGAGCTGCTAATAAGTGTCTTTTACATCACGTCAGCTGTCAAATCCGTCCATCAGCTGCCTCGGTTTCAATCACTGCCATCACTCCTCATCGCTCTGCTGCAGATTGGCTGTGAAAACAGATTTTCTATATTGCGTTTGGCTGACACAGGCCAATGTCAATGTGAGCCGCGGAAGGAAAAACTGTCTAAATGTCTTTGTCTGTCCCTGCAGATCCATGGAAGCCTGAAGAAGAGAATCGTGCAGCAGCTGAGTTGCTCGATCATTAAAATCTCCCTTATCTCCACAGCTCTGTTGCTCTGTTGGTTTACTTGTTGTTCATGATGATGGTAATGAAAGGAAAGGAGCGGTTTCCTTTGACATAGGAAATAATCATTCAGAGATGATAACAACTGGTTTGTGTTGGATTTGGAGGAGAAAAAAGGAGCTAAAGTCAAACAAAGAGCTGCTTATGAATTTTCTGAACTGTGCTTTAAAACTGATTTAAGATATTTACTAACTCGTCATAAAACCCTAATTGTTGTTATATTTAGTTGCCGTAAAACTTTATTTTCTCCTTAAACGTTGATACTCTTTTCGCCCGATTTTCCAACCTGATCTATCGAACCCTTCAGTTCCTCTATAGTAAATTTGGTCATCCTGAGGCCAAATCAGAGTTTTCTGAGCTCCTTTACGCTTTGGATGTTGATTCTTACCCTAAAAATACTTTTAAAGTTCACCACACCTTTGTCTCTGACCTGTCTGCTGTGTTCTGTAATGTTCTAGATAGCATTATAACATTTAAACCTATGAACCCTTCTCAGCAGGCGTACCCACACTTTTCGAGCTTGTGAGCTATTTAAAAGATAACCAATCGTATCTACCTCCCCCCACCCTCCCCAAAAAAATGCACAACACCTATTTATCTTATATTATTTAAATCCTTTTTTATTGTATATTTTGTCCTTTTTGGATGAAGTCTCTTTTAATTGAATTAAAAACACATATTAGTTTGTCTTGTATAACTGCATTAACCCACTGTGGAATGTGTGTGTTTCTCCCCAAACACAGCACACGGACATGTCTATAAATAAATACATATATGTATGTATGTGGATGTCAGGGGGGTTTGGTGCTGCCACAGCCTGTAGCTCCTCTAGCTCCGCCTCTGTTAAAAGAGAGACTTGGAGACTCGCTACCCAACACAGTAGTTTGCTAAGGCGGCTAACGCAAAGCTAATGTAGAGTTAGTGTGTGCTTGCGTGCTTAAATGCGGGTCAGTTTGCTGCCGGTATGTGAATCAAAAGAAAAACAATTAACCCGCAATCTTCTCGACGTACTTGGCACCCCTGCTTCACAAACTTGCTGGATTTATACTGGAAATAAATTACACTCATCCAGACTCTTAGAAAACGTGTTGCAAATCATCCAGTTTTCCTTCCGCCTAGCATCTGTGGTGTTTTACATAACTTCAGTGGAGGAATTGTTTGTCTGTGACAGACTGCTGGTAAAAAAAGATCCAGTTTAAAAGTAGCTCTGTTGCTAAGTTAGGTTCCAACTCAACACTAGCTCCTTATTTTAGTTCATTCTACATTCATCTCTGGTTTGAAGAACAAATAACTAAAAAAATAAGCCTTCTGCAAACCTTCGAACCTGGAACGTAATTCTTCCTCGCCAAGCTGGTAATATAAGCTCAGATATTCTGCAGTTACAACTTGCTCTCCTCGATTTAGATCTGTGAGTGTTGGTGTAAATCTAAATTATGTATACCTTGATTGACTCACTTGTCTCGTCCAAGACATGCTCGTGTTTAACAGCTTTGTTGTTGTTCTGGCTCATTGGGTGATTGACGAGTTCAACTCAGGCTTGGGGGGGACTGAGCAGCATGATGGTTGTTTGAATGAAGCATCCTTGCTTACAATGCATCTTTCTCAGAAAACAACAAACAAAATGTCCCCACAGATACCTGATCAAATCTAGACTCATATCTTCCTGAAATACTGATCTGTCTTTTTTTTTCCTCCCACAGGCGCTCTATAACTCAATCAAGAATCAGAAGCTGCATTGGACGCTGTGAGTAGCTCATCATCATAATCATCAGTACACAGGTGAACCTCAATAAAGCAGCATCAATGCAAAGTTAGGTTATTACAGCAACTGGATTTAAAGTAATAAATTTATAAAATACACATGAACTCGTCAACATACATAGTCACATTTTTATGCTCTTGTTTCCTAATTTTTATATTCATAGCTGACAATAAATACATATTTAGTTTATAGCAGAACACTACAGAATAATAAAGCGCTTTTAATACAGAAATGTATACCTTTTTAGTCATTAAATGTGTGCTATACTGACAAAAATTGAATTGTTCCTCATTTGATTTGCATCTCAAGACCCCTGAGAGGTTTTAAAGTCGATAATAATTGGGGGTGATTATCTCCTGGTGTTCTATTCATTATGTTATATCAAGTCCAAATTCAGTTTTTCATCTGGACGGATCAAATCCCACATAGAATTTATAGAGTGGCGTACCTAAACACCCTCGACCTTAATATAAATTAGCCAAACATCTACAGAGCTTTTCTGGTCATTCTAACCATTCAAAGCACTTTGTTTTACACCAAAGCAACATTGACCTAGCTACAGATACTTTCATACAGAGAGCCATAGAGTAAGATTAAGTGCCTTGCCCAGGGGTACATCTTACCAGAAAGAACCTGGAATCAACCCCATATTTTCCAATTAAGCCGCGAGACGAAGCCAATAGATGGATTGCAGAGCCAACAGTGCAGCCGGAACTGCAACTTGAACAGCTTGAACTCCTCAGCAGAACCACAGGCTGATCTCCTTCATGTCTTGCTGCAATAATGCAGTAATTCACGCAGAAGGAGCCCCAACCAAGTATTAAGCATATATACTGTGTAGTAGATGGATGTACTTATAAATAGTTTATCAGTGGAGCCACATGTCTGTATAATTTAGATTTTTGTATATTTATTTGTTGACTGTTTAAATGTTTTTAATGTTCGGTTTCAGTTAGGTTTATTTTTTTACAGATATAACTCAGAGTGTAAAGGATGTATATTTGATATACAAATTTCCCTCCTTGAATTGACTTTATGAAATATTTTTGATGATATTCAAATGTATTGCAGTGCAGTATTCTCCTGGCATTGTTTCGTTTTATCCAGCTCTTTTGTGTTTCATACCAACGAACACACACAGTCACGCTTAGGGAAAACAACGGGGGGTATTGAATAACTTGTTTGCATCTAATAGTGACGTGTTTGTTGTCTGACATATGATGGATACATTACTGTGTGGATTGTTGCTATTCTGATCTCAGCTCCACAAATCACAGCACCTTGGAGATGCCAATTAAGTCACTAGCTTTCCAAGCTTTGTTGCTATAGTTACAACACCATGGCTACGACTCCATAGCTACCGCATCGCTCTTTCCTCCCCATGTTCCCTCACGAAGCAACAGATCAATGAGCTGCATGATAAATGCACACGGTCGGCCCCGCATGTGTTTGTGTGTGTGCGTACAGGCGCTGCTTTCGAAAATGCAGCAAAACGCACAATGGATGATGAGAAACTTCATCTCATACAGCAGTTCACCTGCATCCCATACAGAGGTGTGACTGCAGCCTCCCACTGCCGCTCCAGAAATAGCCTCAGCAGCAGCAGCAGTGCTCCCAGAGCTGTGGGATAAAAGTGGTCAGCTTAGTGGATCCGGCCAGAGGGCTGCGGAGAGGCCCGACTCAAAACCTCTCCGCTGACATTCAGACGACTTTTTTAAACACACAGGGAGATACAACGAATGTCAGTTTTAGATATGTAAGCAGTTACAAGCCAAGAAGAATCCACCTCCAAACACAAGCCGTCACAGATAAACAGATTCAGCCCACAGTCAAGATAACAGCAATAAAGGCTTTTGGTGCTGGAGCTTTGAAACGTTTTCACGATGTTTCTTTCCCATCCTGCTCACATACTATTACATATTTTATTATTAAACTTTTGATGGATTATCTCCATATATGCATCTTTTTTTTCTCCTGTGCTCACAACGGTTGATTCTACTGTATTTATAGATCATCACAGCATTGATTTGTTGATTTACTTCCACCTTTAGGTTTAAAAACCAACAAGTATGATAGAGGTGTAACACGCAGGCTAAAAAAAACTTTTTCTATCCTGAATCTCATTCCAGGTGCATCTTTGTGGGTTCTTTTTCTGTTCTGAGCCCCAACACGGACGATGTAATTTCACACCCACAAGGGGAAGTACACGCACGCACTGGGCGCCTGGATGCGCCCACATGTTCTTCCTTTGCGCACACATGCAGCGTAGACGCATACAGCGCATGCTGCTTCCGTGTTCAGGAGCAGGGGAGGAGGGCAGCAAGCTCTGAAACTGGGACGCAACAAGTCATGATGCTAACTTCTGGGTAAAAAATATCTGACAAGATGAGGAAAATGCTGGAAGAGGAAACTGGTGTCTGTCTCCAGGTTACCAGTCAATTATAAAAGACCAATTGACTTGAAAGACACGTCTTTGGGCTGCAGGTGGAATCCAGAAAAAAAGAAAAAAAAGCACATATTCACAAGAAGAATGTGCAGAAAATCCCTAGACTGGGATTCAAACCATGGACCATCTTGCTGCAGGACAACAACTTTGTCGATGTGCAGCCTGGTTTGACATATGATACGTCGCAAAAAGTTGTAACCCCCTTATGCTTTTATCAAATTTTGTCATGTTAAACCATGAATGTATGTTGGGATTTTATGTGGAAGACCAACACAAAATAATGCCTAACTTTGCAGTTAAAGGAAACTGTTTTGTTTAATGTCCTTTTATTCTGATAACCCAAATTAAAGTATATTGCAACCAACAGTGGATAAAGTACTCAGTCTTAGTAAAATGTTACTAAACTACAAGTAAAAGTTGCTCAGTCAAACTTTCACTCAAGCTAAAGCATTGAATACTCGTTTTTAAAAAGTACGTAGTATCTTCTTTAAAATCTGTAAAGTTGTGTATTGTTTTTGTGTGGAGTTCTTGGCTGAGCGCTTTTACAGAAACCGATAATGTTCTGGCATGTAAAATCACTCGGCTACAAAAAAAAATTATTCTACCTATAAAAACCTAAACATAAAAATGCAACAAAGCCAACATGATTTATACATCAATTAATCCAGTTTGTAGAGAGCATCATTTACAGGCTTGCAGAATCTCAGCAAAGGTCTGGTGTTGTCAAGGTTGGAGATGATAGGAACTATGTCTCATTCTCAAAATTTCAATCTCGTTCTCCACTTGAGTTTCTCTTACCGTCTCCACTTCAGAGCTCTGATTAAAGGAAGTCAGGAGAGCTCGCAAAACTGTATTTCCAAAGCCATCACGGGTGTGAACTGTGACTGTGGTCGGTTCCTTTCCTTTAAGCAGCACAGCTTGTTGCCAATCACATTTCATTGAAGAAAAACAGCAACAGATTACAAAGCTATGCAGAGTCTTAAAAGAACGAGCAAAGAAAAGCTTCTCATAAATTAAATTATTTGTCTGCAATGTTGTGGAGTCACTGTTATAAGTTTCCAAAAACACAAATGAACGTTGCTACTGCTCACTAAGGACTGCGACTTTCAGCAGATCCCTAATAAGTAAATAAAATAAAATGAGTTGTTCTGTGAAGGCTCTCTCAGAGGTTTGTTAGAGATCAATAGTGGACGAACATATTTTACACCTAGTATTTAACACAATAAACCACTTATTGGGAAAACTTTTAAAAGAAAAACCTTCATCTTTTCCTTTCCCACTCACAGTTTGGCCCTTTCTTTTTGACTTTCTGTCTTTGTAACCGTAACAAAATGTAAAGATTTTTAGGAAATATTATGTTTTTGTGGTCAATCTTTCTATTCATTCTTGCTGTAAAAATCTTAACTGCAGGCAGCAGCCAGAGTGATCCAAGTTTTGAACATCAGGAAGAAAATCTCAAGGGAAAACTGATAACCTCTTAAGAAAGAAAGTAACATTTTCTTACAGTTTCAGTTAATCTGTTTACTTTGGTAAATTAGCTGTTTGTTTTGTAGCTTTTTCCTTGGAGCATTGTTTGTGTTATGCTAGCCTCGTTTGCTGTAACTATCAGTACAAAGATGACTGTCTGAAGAAGAAGACGAGGTTATCTGGGCACACATGCGAGGCAAGGAGCTCTTCTACAGGATCTGCGCAGGTGGACATTAAAATTTCAGACACTTGTCTTATTTCATCAATCAAAAGTATGATGATGATGTTTTACAGATGATAATGCATCTGTCCGCTAATCTAAGAGGACGTCCTTTATGAAATGCACTCATGTGGATGGAAAACGCACAGAATTGCTATCCAACTAAAAATTAAAGGTGGTAATTATAAAATTAAAATAAATGTATAAATAACATTTGCATCCAGCAAATCATAATCAGCTTAATTGACAAGGTATGTGTGCACAAAAAAGCTATTTGATTTCAGCTTGACATACAGAAAATATGTAGAAATATGTGAACAATAAATGTAGAACCACTGTTAATCTGGCAGCGGCTATGCAAGGATGTTGTAACGCGATTGAGGACAATATTGTTTTCTTAAATGAAATAAAAAAAGGCAAATAAGGTTAAGCACAGTTATAACTGTGATCTTTTTTTCTGGTTTGTAATACTTCTGCATGAGGAAAGAATCTGTTTTATTGTATAACAATTTGAAGTATGGGTAAGAGTTTCAAAGTATTTTAACACAAAATAATGCTAACATGTAATTACCTCATATAAAACAGAAAAGACCAAATTTAGCAGATTTTTCCAGTCCCCAACGGAGCTCCTGGATAATATTCCCATTAATATCCCTAGTAGTTGCTATCTTCCAAACATTCTATTATATAATGAAGTTGCTCTGTACAATAAAATACATACAATGCTTCAAGGAACAGTTATAAGCAGCATCAATGCACGGCATGCTGGAAAGACTTAGAGAAACGGCTGTGATTTCGTACAGCTTCTCGGTACCACGTCAGAACTCTTGTTGCCTTCAAAGTTGCCCTGATTGATTGTGGCATAGAGTTAAAGGAGCTACAATGGCACCCAGGAATTTGTCAGCAGCTTTTCTCCAAACCATCATAGCACCACAACCAGCCTGAACTGTTGATTCAAGCCGGATGAGATCCCTGTTTTCAGGACTCATGACACCAAAGCACATTTGGAGGATTTGTTGTTGTACCTGAGAGTTAGAATTTGTGCAGGAACCTTTTTCCTCCGTGGCAGCTTGGAGCAACAGGTGAGGGAGGGGCTTTGCTATACCAGAAATTCAAGCCACTCTTTATCTCAAGTACCTTTGGCCGCGGAAATTATTTTAAGTAAGACTAAAATTAAGGGATTTTTCAAGTCAGAAAAAACATAATTCTCTCCTTGAAATGTAACAGTTTTGTTAAAGAAATGAATGGACGTCCTTTGTGTTGTTGTAGTATATTATGGGATGGATCCTTGATAAGGAAGCGGCCCTTGGGATGTGTTAAAGCGTGTGTGAATGAGGAAGGCGCTGCTGCGTACAGCAGACTGCGTATGGATGAGTTACTGTCCTCTTTCACTTGACTGTGTTTTGAGTGCCTCTGCCATTTGGTCAACTGACTCAGCGTCACAGGTGAAACACATCTGTTTCCCCTGGCAACCAAAGCACCACAAATTACCCACGATGCAATTCGTCCTACCTGTTTTCCCATACAGCATCTGCTTGCTTTAATTGCTGCTGTTTTTTTTCATATATACATATATTTCTACTTTTTTTTGGCATTTTGCTTTCAGTTGATTTTCTGTTTTCTTATTTTCTCCTTTTTATTTTTACTATTTCTAAACCATTTTAATGTTTTTCTGCCCTTGTATTATTTTTCCACTAAACCCTTCACCCCTTTTTGTTGTGTTTTTCATTTGTATTTATTGTTAATATGCTCTATTTTCCCCCCAAATATCCTATTTTATTTGTGTCATTTTAATTGTCTGTCATCTTTTGACTGTTTTCTTCAGTCTCACTTCAGGCTTTTCCACGTTCCCATTTTATTTTGTCTCCTTTCTCTCCAGCTTATTCTCTCGGACCGCTAACGTTTAACCATCTGACAATGCTAAGCTTTTTAATGTTTCCTCCCCTTGCTGTTGCTTCTTTGCTGTCAATTCTTTATCCATCTCCACTTCGCGTCTACGTGGAGATGGATAAATTCAGGAAAGGCCGGCAGTTACCAGGCAACAGGCTAGCTGCTCATTGGCTCAGTCTCTGCCTCTCTTTCTCCATCTCCCTCTCTCTGTGAGTCCTGCATGGGGGTTAGCTGCTGTTATGTACTGTTGGTTACTCATAGCGTGGTCCTAAGTGGGGTGTTTTTCTATTTTCGGGCTGAACCTTTGCAGGGGTGCCACCTGGTGAGGTAACAACTGGAGCTGCCATGTTCTCTGGCCGGGCGGGCGCAGAGGCACTTGATTGTTGCTGCCTTAAAGCCTCTGTCATCAGCTAATTAGACAAATCCTTTTAACAAGATACAGAGCGTTGTGGGATATTATTTAGAGGGGAAAGGGATTATCACTGCTGTTAAATCAAGCATGTCAGATTGTCTCCAGTGTGAGATTTTCACATAAATAAGTGAAATATTACTTTTTTAACAGGTCCCAAAGGTAAAGACGACCTTTTTTGTCATTTATAGGAAATAAAGATATTATATAGTCGGCTACACATTTCTGATTTAACTTCCCTTATAGGAATTGTATAATTTGTAAGACTTTAAACACTGTTTTTGAATTTGTGCTTTTGTTGCAACTTTAAGAGATTATTAATATTTTAACGTATGAAAAAAATGTAATTAACTATGAAACATTATTGGACAACTTTCTGGTTTTTCAGACTTTTTCCTTTTGGCATTTTCCAAAGGATGAAAATGAATGAATGAATTTTGTCTGTGGTTTTCTACGTCATTGAAGCAGAACCAGTATGATTGGAGTATTGTATTGAATGTTTTCACAACAAACGCTTGTTTTATTTGGTGTAAATCAAATCGGGAAGAAGTGAAACACAGAAAGGGTTTGCTCTGTTAAAAGACAGGCAAAAATTTCACTTATATGGGAGATTTTTTCATTTTGATTTGATTTGCAATTGTTTGGCAGTAAAAACATGATATTGATCAACTTTTTGTTTCCAAAAATCCTATCCTAGCCAAATTAAATAAAACAAGTAAAAGTCAGAGTTTGTGTACAATGTGGTTGGTTGTTTGTTGTCCTATACAAAACCAAAAACATAAAACGTAAGTAACAAAAGTCAATGCCTTCTGTCTTGCCTTTTTCCATTTAAGAATAATTTATGTCTGTGAAAACATTGACCTAAATTATATTATAAAAAACGTCCATCTGAGTCAGCTCATTCTAATCACATGGGCTGGCAGGCAACATTTGTAGCATGTCTGTGGCCCCACAAAAACCTTCCAAGGGCCACAAACGGCTCCCGGGCTACAATGTGATTAACCCTCAAAGCAGGGACTTTGCAAGGTTTGAGAGACAGCGATGGCTTAGCACCCAGAGGAGGTAATTTATGGCGCCAGCACAGCAAGCGCTGGCATTTTTACAGGGCACTTACCAAGGCTTTGTCAATCAATTCATTATTATGAGAGCATCACATCATAATAAATTCAGATGCCTGTTGAAAAAATACAAAACTTTGGTGGCAAGAACGTTCTAAAACTTTCCCAATAGTAGGCGACATTTGCAATGTCCTAAACTGGAGGAATGTTGCACAATGCTGCAGTCAAAGTACATGGTTGTTTGTTGACCATTAGTGACTTCAATCAAGACCTCCTCAGCATCAGCTTCTCCTTCGCCTCTCTCCTCTTGCTGCTGACTCGCTTAAAAAATCTTCATATATCCATCTAGCCAAGGAATAGACAGATTATAGACAGTTTATCTTTTGCAGTGCCAAAACTAATTCTAGTACGATATCATGTTTTCCCACACAGCTAACTTTGTTCACCATGGTAACGTCCCAAACTTACAGTTGAAATAGAAAGGCTACAATATTGTCTTTCCTCACTACCCGTAACTCAACATAGCCTTGGTAAAGTTAAGCAAATGCAACCCATTGACATCAAATTCCAATCTTACCGTGTGTATCTGCAAATGAAATCATAACTCTCTGCTACTCCAACTCGATAACTGTGCGGAGCGTCTAAGGAGGCGCTGCTTCTGCACTGCGCCTGCTATCCAACATAATAATAATAATAATAATAATAATAATAATAATGTATACTTTATTGATCCCGTAGGAAATTGTTTTTGGTGTAAACCACATGGTCCAGCTGCAGACGCCCGCGTGACGTGACGCTTGAAACGGAGCAAATGACGATTGTGAATCAATACGATACTAATAATTGCAATAAACAGTAAATAAGCGAACAGAAACTTGTGTTCAGATTGACCGCCGTTGTTAATAACTCGTGTTCAGTGCTTTACTGCATTTGAATTTTTGGAAAACAAAAAGAAAAAATATATATATATAAATAATTTTGGTAAAAAAAATTGGACTCTTAACGTCGATTCCTCAAAGTTTTTCAAAGAGATAAAATTAAGCAATTCTGAGGTTCTTTCCGTTTCGTTTTACATCTGCAATGTGGAAAGCAGGTGTTTTTACAAGAAAAGCAGTCCCATATCATGATGCTCCCACCACCATGCTTGGCCTACAGTAGAGAGATTGTATGTCTGAACATATTTGGAGTACTTTCTTGCCCCAAGTTGCCCAGGATACTGGTGTACTAGATATTTATTTTTTTTGTTTCTTGTTTTTTTTTTTTTTCAGTTGGGTGAATATTATCTGGATTTGCTAAAAAATGTCCCTTAAAGATTAATTTTTACATCAGTATAAAATGCAGGGCACCAATAAAGCATTTGGAGTCAATAAAAAAATAAAACTTGCAGTTTTAAAAGTTAAAGAATAATCACTGACGAGCATATTAAATAAAGTAAAAGTTGTAATGAAATAATTTTGAATCACATTCATTGATAAGGGAAGTGATACAAACATAATTACAGAAGATTTGTTAAAAACTAGAATAACTAGCTGAGGTCCAGCTTCTGTTGCTGGAAAGAAAAGGAAGAGTGATGTGTCAGTATATCTGAGCGGTCTTCAGGGTAAATATGCCTCTCTTTTTGACCTCAAAGACTAAACAACAAGGATAGTGTCACTGTTTGCGTGTTTTGATCCCAAGAACTGGACTGGGTTTAAAAAAATAAGGGAGGAAAACACACCCACGGAAAGCCTTGAAGTAGCTCCTCTGTCTGTTATTTCCGGTGCTGCTCTGTAAACGCTTTGAAGAGCTAAAGCTCTGCTGAGACATCGGCACTGAGCACTGATTTGACTCATGTGAAATCTCTGCTGGACCTCGTGTCCTGAGCCGTTCCTGGTGTGACAAGCACACAGTGCACGACAGAAAGAACAGGATGAATGATGATGTGTTTATTGCTAATGAGACAGTACACGTAAGTGTTGATCACCATGGAGCCTGTTTTTTTTTTATATACTTTGTCTCCATAGAGATGAGGAAGAAATGCGGAAGTCATTTTCAGAGCTTGGAGACAGCCTCCTGGACTCCGACGCCTCCAGGACGATGAAGAGGGTGGGCAGCAGTGGGAAGCCCCTTTCAGATGAGACGGAGCCGACGGGAATGGTGCTCTACAAAAACGGATTCCTGGTCCGAAAAGTCCATGCAGACACAGACGGAAAGAGAAGTACGAGTATTTATTTAATCAATTCAATTTGGTAAAAACTTATTTATTCATTAACTTATTTAATTTCCCTTTGGGATAAATCAATTATTTTTGATTAGATTTGACTGATTCAATGAGCCTTAGTGTTCAGATTTACTCCTCCGCAGTTTCTGTTTATAGTTTAAAAGGTTTCTGCTGATGAATTTCCCCTAATTAAAATAGATCCTATCCATCCCTCATAGAGTGCTTAACAGGATTTTTTATGGTATGCGTACAGCAAATTACAAAACTAAAAATCAGAAAAGCACCTAATGCACAAGCATTAGGCAGAAAGGCCTACAGTAACCCTCCATGGTTTGCCTAGGAGTCTGTCAAGGAGCTCCATCTCTGCAACAGTGTCAGGTATGGGATGGGATACAGCGTTTAAAAGTGATACTGTTTTAGACAGAGTCCTTGGGCCTCCCACAACCTTCACTGGGTTGAGAGGACAACCAAGGACAGAGCTGACCTTCTTGTTGAGCTTTTCTAACTGCGTCCTCTCAGTTGTTGATGAGCTGCTGCTCCAACAGACCAACATAGACATCGCTGATGCTATCATAGTGGCTCCTCAGTCCCGTCAGTGACAAGTCCAGTCCAGTTTATTGTTTAGGTGACTCAGTCCATGGGAGAGTGCTGGCTAAAGTGTCTGTGGAAATCCGCTACTAGCTTCTGGCTTTTCAAGAGGTGGTCTGCTAGAACCAGTCCACAAAGTCCTGGGTTCACTGTTTGTACTCAGAGTAATCTCACCTATGATAAGCCCGACAGGGTCATCAGACAATGTCTGAAAATTGCAGCATGGGGAGAATATGGAGAAGTCCGCCTTTTAGAGGATGAACAGAAACGGTCCTTGACACAGTCCTGTGTCTCCACATACTGTAGGTTTGCCAGTGAGTAAGACCAATATCCAGTCAGATATGTGGTGGTCCACAGGAGTCCCATTTGGATTGTTTTATAAGCACTGGAGAACCGTGCATCCTTACACTGCTTCCCTTAGTTTATCACATAACCACAATAAAATACAATGAAGTTTATGATCGTGAAATGATGAAATATTGAAAAAAAGAAGATTTAAGGAGTATGAATACTTATGTAAAAATGCAGTAATTAAATCTCCAAACAGGTCTCAATAAGATCAGGATTATCTGCTTTGCCTTTATGTTTCTGTCTTGTAAGAAGCTTTAACGTGTTTGTTTGTCTGTCTTTAAAGCTCCAAGAGGAAAGAGAGGCTGGAAGACTTTCTATGCCATCCTTAAAGGGCTAATTCTGTATCTCCAAAAAGTAAGATTCTCACATTAATAGGTGTTGTGTTTCTTATGCATATCTTCCCCTCTATTATGCTAATAGTCTAAAGGTGCAACAAGAAGCAGTTTGCACCAGCCACTGATTGATATTCATTATTCATCCTGTTAAAAAACGCTTGACTACTTCTCCATAAGCTTCCTGTTAGACTTTCATTCCAGCAGCAGATGCATAACAGAAGGTAAAGATGTGGCTTCTGTCAACATAGAGGAACATGAAGAACGTCCAAAGCACAGTAGCTGGTTTAAGATCTGCGCTTCTTATTTAAGTCTTATGGCATAATGGAGCCGGGTTCTGGCAGCAGGAAGGGGGCCCATACGGAATTAAAGAGTCTGGCTCCAGTAAGAGGCGACCTCTGTCAGTAGAACAGGCGACTGCTGCTGCTGTTGCTGCTGCTGCTGCTGCTGCTGCTGCTGCCAGACGGAGAGAAAACTGCACCTGCTTGAGTTCCGCTGTCCAAAAACATAAACTATAACATAATTTCACTCAAGATAAACGTTTCCTATTAGAAGTAGAATAAACATTTAAATCATTATTGGCAAAAAAAAAGATTATTTAAAAAAAAACTTGGGACATTACAACGTTATGATGAGAGTGAGTAGTAATTTAAAGTTGGCATTAGAATTGGACTCAGTTGGATTAAAGGAAATTATTTTGACTTTGATTATTTTAGTTTGTTTAGAAGCACAATAAAATATTTACATGTACTGAAGGTAATGTTTTAGTTGGAAAGGTAAACCAATCTAACGTAAAATTAACATCTATTTCCAGATTTTAGAACATAAATATTCAATGTGTAAAATAAAGAAACTTGGGTAGCCTGTTCACAGTATAACGCATTTATGGTTTGACACAGAAAAAGCGTTTGTAAATAATGTTTCACATTAAAACCCACATAAAAACTGTTAAAATAAATTCTGTTGCGCTTATTATTGAAAAACATTTCTTATTTCATTTCAAGGGCCACGGTCATTTAGCAAAAGAGCTACATCCTGCTAAAGCTTTTTAAGATAGTGAAATTTAATTAAGTCTTCAAATTTGACATTTTTCTCATTTTTAATTTCTTCTAATATTCTTCTTCAGACATAGAATAAATTGATTTTGTGCAAATCCATGTGTAAATGTTAGTATGCTGATTGATTTTCTTCATTCCTTGGCAAAATCCATCCTATTACACGTTCGGACATTGTTTTGCTGAAGTTTATTCCTAATCTGAGTTTTATAAAAATGTGACATTTGTTGACCAGTCAGCAAGTTTTTAATAGCAGAGGAAATAATTAGTGGTTTTAATATTATTTCCTGCTGATCCTTTTAATCTCAGGGGGAGTACCGGTCTGATAAGCAGCTCTCAGATGAAGACCTGAAGAACGCGGTGTCCATCCATCATTCTCTGGCAATGAAGGCATCAGACTACAGCAAGAGACCCAATGTCTTCTACCTACGGACAGCAGACTGGAGGGTTTATCTCTTCCAAGCACCGTAAGTCTCATTATGCCATGATTGTGTTGCTCAGTGAGAGGGAATGGACCAATAAATAATGCCATTAGAATAACACAATGGACAGATATACATTTTCACCTGCTCATGCAAACAGTAAACAAGCAGTTGTTGTCTTTTTTGGGTTTTTTTTATGTTGTGACCCGTGGCTACTTATTCGCTGTTACAAAAAAAGGGGTAAACAAGACAACACATAGTATCTCAATTATGTCTCCATGTTTGATATGTTTTTCTTGGACTGAATAAATAAATCCTCGAACTAAAAGTCATTGTGAAAAAACATGCAGAGGGGTGCAGATAACCATGGATGGCTAAGTAATAACGGTAAATACACCAGTTGAATTAATTGAGTATATAGGTACTGTGACCAACACAGCATCATTTAAACCAATTCATAGGAATTTCTTTTGTCTTCATTCAAGATAATATTTAGTTTTGGACCATGACTGGTTACAGCAAGATGATAACACAACAATATCATGGAGCTGACAGTGATGGGGAAAAAATGAATCGTCTGCCAAGTATTTTTTTATCATTTTCCAAGCACTGTCCAACAACTTCTAGCCACATGGTTCTGTGTAATAAACCATCTGGTCTTTCAGGTTAAAGCCAAGCATCATTCATGTAATCCCAGACTCCCTGGGTGATGATCCATTAGTGGGGTGTGGGTGTGGGGTGTTAAGCAATCTGTTGTAGGACATTTGTGGAGCTGCTGTTCAAGGATGCATTCAGGACTCATCATGAATATATATATATATATATATATATATATATTTCAAAATAACTTCCAAACTTGGACAGTTTGAAAATAAAGTGCACAAAGATACATCAGGTTCATGTGATTTTGTTTAGGTCTCCATAATCAGAATGCTTCTACACAATCTTCAGAAATGTGTGCGTGACAAACTGCTAAATTCAGACGAAGTAAGGTCCTGTTTGCACTTGAATTATATTTACTTTACAGAGTTGAGAATTCGTGATAAACCCTTTCTTAAAGATACTAAGAAAATTTAAAACGCTTAAAAAGTACAAGAAAGCAAGTATCAATTTTAAAATTGAAACTGTATAATCTGAACGATATACATAAATCTTCTTTTAAATGCGTTGGAGGTCACTAAATATTATAAATCCATTATAAAGAAATATGCCCTAATCAGGAAATTATCTTTATTCGCATTATTGTTTGACACAAACTAAGTTGCCTGTGCGGCAGGAGTGGAGGTGTTCTCAGCAGGATCCAGGAAGTGGATTGTGATTGGCTGCATGCTTTAGCCCCAGTAGAACAGGCTATTTGCTCCAGTTTGCAGCTTATATTTGTCCCAGATAACTGAACTCCTCTTTGCGTCTCTCTCTTTGTCTCTCCATCTTCTGTTCCTCTCTCCTGGGATTTTAAAGCTAGACTCTCTAATTCCTGCTGATGTTCTCACGAGTCCCTAATTGGTCTGTTAGTGTAATACAGAGAGCCTGTCCTCTCATGCATTAATTGGCTCCAAAATCTGTTCTTTGTCAACATCAGAGCTGCGTTTTCTGATCATTTATAATCCCTTTGATGCTGCAGCCCAGCCAAGTGCTGATGTTAGTACAAAAAACACATAGTGGGAGCAGTTTGTACCAGCTAACAGGCTTGTGAGTATTTTGTTTGAATAAGTACTGTGTGATTTATCCATGACAGGAACGCTGAGCAGATGCAGTCTTGGATCACACGTATAAACACGGTGGCCGCCATTTTTTCATCGCCTCCCTTCCCAGCAGCCATCGGCTCCCAGAAGAAGTTCAGCCGACCACTGCTACCAGGAACGATGTCCAAACTCTCTGAGGTACTGGTAACTTTTTCAGCCGTCTGCATCTCATGGGCTAACTTGAGCTGAACTGTTGATTCCCGTTTTATTTTTTTTATTTTTAACCTTTTTGATGTTTTATCACAAAAAAAAAAAAAAAACAATCTTGAAGGAGGGAGTGAATCATGTTTCTAAATACTTTCTAAATGAAAAGGTTAAGGTTTTTCTTGATTGTTTTTAGTATATCTTTCCTAATTAAAAATTGTTTTATTGTACAGAAATCAAAAGAATCAAATCCCCATGAGCCAAATCCAAGCCTCTTTTTTTACTTTAAACCTTATGGTTTTAATGTGGACATTAGACTTTTATAAGCATTTAACTGATTGAGTATCTCTTTGTAAATTATATTTTACATTATATTTTTAATACGTCTGACCTAAACAAACCAATTGCACTTTAGCAATATTATCCAACCTTTTATTTGCTAAATAAAAACTTGGACGGTGATGAAGGAGTCGGCCGATGGTCTGAAGCAGATTGATGTAACGGTGTAAGATTGAAAAGTGCTGGTACTGTGAATATATATCGTTTTGTGCCAAAACAACTGGCTTTTTTTCTGAGATTTACTTACTTAAAGCCCTGCTTTCTATCTGAAGCAGAATAAACTCTGAGTTTCTGAAGAAATTATAATAAATGAAAAGGAAAATATAAGGATGTTAAAGAGAAGTTGTGTCTTTTCTTCTCTTAGGAGGAGCAGATCAGGACCCACGAGTCTCGGTTCAGAGCCGTCTCCACTGAGCTTGGCGAGCTGCGCTCTTTTCCTCCGGACCGCAAAGTCAAAGGCCGGGAGCTGGAAGAGTACCGCCTGAGAGACGAGTACCTCGACTTTGAGGTGGGAAATGTTCTTGAGATGAGCATCAACAGCCAGAGAAAATTGCATTTGTTTTTATCAGATTACAGATGTTTTTAAATTACCTTAAGCTTTACACATTTTGCCTTTTGCTCACATTTCAAAGCGATTTTATGTGAGGGAGGAACACAAAGTATCACATTAATATAAAGTTGAATGAAAATATGCATTTGTGACATGAGTTTGGACTTTGATTGGACCATCCATGTAAAAAACACAAATCTTTATGGTTATTTTCTCTCCCATTTTGTGGTATACTTACAGCTTATACTTATTAGGTCACCTCTGAATGCAATTGGTTACTATAAATGGTTTTGTATAAACATTCAGTGTAATGTTTTGCATCCCTTTAAGTTCTCTGCATTTACACTTCCCCAGAAAACACGGTATGGGACATACATTGTGTTGCTGCGGGCCAAGATCCGGAGCGGCGAGGAGGACCTGTCCGTGTTCGAATCCCTGCTGCTTGAGGACAGCAGCCTGCAGAGGGCGCACTCCAGCCCCACGCTGCAGGACAGCAGCCTGGCCAGCCAGGCCAGCAGCAGCAGGGGAACCAGCAGCAAAGCCAGCGGCTGCAGCAGCAGCAAACCTCGACAGGAAGGCCAGAGAAATAGCTACAGACAGGCCGTCAAGAAGTGAGGCGTGGTGGGGGCGCCGGGAGCGGCATGATGTCGCACCCCCAGCGACAGGCTGTCTCCCAGCGAAGGCTTTTATTTGTGATCCAGGAGGGTTCGGAGCTCTGCTTAAAAGGGGAGTAGGGGTGAGGGTGTAACCCTTCGCCTTCCCGCAACCATGACGCCCCACCCCGGTCTCCTCGTGTAACGGAGGAGGCCCAGATCCAGCGAGGATGTTGGTGCAGGAGGTGGGGAGCAGCTGTGAGGTTGGGGTTGTGCAGAGAGGAGGTGTCTTTGACAACAAATTTTGGATGTTGCAGCAGTACACGCCACAGTTCCTTGAAAAGGATGCTTCCAGATCAAACGGGACACCACAGGGACCTACATCCAGCATCCTTTCCTTTCTCTCCCCTTTTCTTCTTTCAGAGCACCTCTCCAGCTGCATCCTCACACCCTCTTTATCTTTCACTCTGTTAGGGACCAAACATGTTTACACACTTTGAACAGTCACAACATTATAGATGACAAAACATTTGATTTTAGTGGAACCATTGCTGCCACTCCGATGTGAAGCTCTGTAATAGATTTTTTAACCATCACAAAGTTTTTGGAGCCTCAATATTCCAGCTCCTTATTTTTGTTAACACCACATCCTCTCGATGTGTTCACATTCCACACAAGAGTTGGGAATCGCAGCTTTTGGCTTCAGGAAGGGCATTGTGAAGTTCAGTCAGTGTTACTGCTGAAAAGACAACACGGCTGGCTCGATTGTTTTGGCCAGTTGCAGAAACTCTTGACGGGCGTGAAGTGCAACTACAAACTGCATCTTACGCAAACAGAGATTTTCTTTTTGCGCTCTACTTGAACACACATTTCCTGTTTGTTTTTGATTCTGTCCAGTGACGTGATTCAGTTCTCTCTCTTGGGTGAATGTTGTTTTATTTTTCTGCTGTGGCACGCATGGCTGCTCCCAGCACAGCTTCTCTTAGGGCTTTACTACTTAGACATAAAAAAGAAAGAAAGAAAAAATTGAGAGAGTCCAAATTTCTCTCTGGGGCTGTTCAGTCATTCTCCTGCCTGTGCCATATCCGACATGTGTAACCTCCTGTCTGTACCGCTCATTTCCAAGCCAACACTCACCGGGCAGACCTTGAATGTTAATATTTTTAGGTATTTTTTCGGTCGTCTGTTGTCGTTGAATCCCTTCCTCTCTGTGTATGAGCATATGATCGAATATGATAAAGGAAACATGTTATCCTGGATGTGTTGTATAGTAAATAATGCACTTGCTTATATTGTAGGATATATGACAGTATATTTGCAATATATTCAGTACACTATTGTGAAAATGCATTAGGAGAAAACACATGAAACTACTGGTAGTCCCAAAAGGGCTGAATGATAATCGTATGATTTTTTTTTCTTTTTCTGTTATAAAGTATTTAGCATAGCCTATTACAGGTTAGAAAGGTTAAACTACTTTAATCAGTTGTATTAGAAAGCTTTACAATGCTGAAACCTATTAGCATGATTTTGTTTGGATAGGGGCCGAGAATGTTGCAAAAGATGCATGAAGAGGGTACTGAACAGGAAAAAAACACATATAAAGTGAAAGAAAAAGAAGGAATATGTGTCTAAGAAGGATTAAAATAGCCCAGGTATTATTTAGTAGCCATAAACACCTCATAGCATACAGGTGTATCTCAAAGAAGTTAATTATCATCAAACAGTGGGCTTTTTTCAGTCATTTCAAGTTTATTTCTTATAGATAGAGTGATATATTTACATTTGTATGATTTTTGCTTGCAGTCAATGGAAAAATCCAGTTTCTCATTTCCAAATAGATGGAAGGAAACATACAAATGTCAGTCTACAAAACATCCATGTTTTGTAAAGTATATGCTCTCAGTAAGTGGTTAAATTATAATTTGGTGATAAAAAGTATTCTTGGAGCACTGGGTAAATTAAGGATTCCCAAGCACCTTTATTGTTACATCTGGTGTCTCTGATCTTTCATCCATAGGTTCTCTATCAGGTCAGTTTCTACCATGGTCATTGGTACTTTTGAGTACCTTTGGCGTTTTGGAAAGATGTTTAGTCTTGTTGAAAAATAATATAATGGAGGAAAACATTGATGTGTGAAGCACTCATAAATTTCCTGGATGGATAGCTTAACTGACTCTGGACCTAAAAAAGCTCAGTAGACTGACTGCAGAGGATGACAAGACTTCCAAAATCATCACTGGATCTTTAACATCTTGTATTCTGTGTCTACTTAAACATATTTCAACCACTCTCCCCTGGTTTGGATACATTAATTTAATCCCCCTGTTGATGGTTTCTGCTGAGCAACTACAAGTCAGTCGATCCATTTTGGTTTCATCCATAGCAGAAAATTTGTGTTGTAGAAACATTTTCTTTCCTGGTCTAGTGAAATATCTACTTTTGAGAAACTGAATTTTGAGTTTTCTTTGCCTGTAAGGCATAAATCATGAAAATAGCCAAAAGAATGTGCTCAAACTAAATCTTTCTGAGTGTAATGGGTTTATCCGACATTTAGTTTATTGAGTCTCTGAAACAAATAAACAATTTTTGATGATATTCTGATCACTGAGATACAGCCGTAGTTGATCCAAAGCCATTTTCTACTCAGGCTTTTGAGCAGCTGCAGTGCCAGCGTCCAACCAGCAGGGAGCGCTGTCTGCATTCACCTGTGATTCCTTTCAGCCATAATCACACCTACTGCACCTGCAGTGAATATGCACAGCATCTCCCACTCACCTGGGGAAGGGGGTGGGGACTGCAGGGCTACACAACACAGGACCTGTTTGTGTTAACCGTTCGTGAGCCTACAGTGCATGCTGGGACTGTGCTGGATGCTCTTAGGAGCTTCGAGACCCTTTGGTTTTGTTCGTCCAGCTTCCATCCAGCATAGGTTCCAATAAAGCATGAGTAAATTCATTGTACAGTTTCTAAAATGAATGATTTAGTATTCAGGCTTCAGTACTGCACGCTGTTAATGTGTCAGTCACGTTTCTGTTGCATTGTGCAGCTTTTTCACACCTGTAGTCTTTAGGCAACAATTCAAACATTTCCAAGTTTTGCTTTTGAAGGATTTTATCTTTGGCTTAAAGTGACATGAACTTGTGCTCCTTTGTTGTGGGCCTGATTGTCAGAAATGACAACAGGAATGTGTGAAGGCTGTTTTTACTGCCTGGTGTTTTGTTAGCCACACTAATTGCTCGGGGAAGAGATGTAGTGGAAAATGTTGGTAAATAATGTCATGCTCCATCATCACTTCATGTGTTTCATTTCAGGAGCTCACACAAATGATTTGAAATGTATTTTTTTGTCCGATCATTTAATTTTTTAACTGCAGTTGTGTTCAAGCTTTCAAAAATGAAAAAACACACACGTTTTTTCATTTTTAAAAGCTAATTTACCCAGGTATTGGATAAATAAAGATGTCAGAAGTACCAAGATTTACAGTACAATTTTAACATTTTTCTCTTGTGACAATGCAGCTGCAGTTTTATTTCTAGTCTTTTAATTGTAAAGGTTCACACAAGGCTAGACTGATCAAGACTTTGCTAGTAATCTATATAAGATAAAAATCCTGTCACGAATCATTAGTTGATTTCTGCTGATAGACACAAATTTTAAACCACTGTATTTTCTTAACATGTTTGACTTAAATAAATGCGCTTGTTGGGTAAAAGCTTAACCTACATTTACATACTGTACCTCCTAAATGTACAGTATCAGATTTAGTTGCCGTGTTCAGATTATTTTTACTGTACGATTTACAGTGCCTTGCAAAACCATTCAATCCTTTGAACGTCATATTTTGGCACATTAAAACCACAAACTTCGATGCATTTTATTGGATTTTGTTTAATAGACCAACACAAAATGGTGTAAAGTTGTAGAAGGATTGAACTGATGATGAGTTTCAGATTTTTTTTCAAAAACATGTTGCATATGATTATTAAATACTGGACAGTACTTGAAGAAAAACACGTTAAAAACTGCGGGGGGGGGGGTTTCTTCATTTTTTCAGTAGAACAAAGACCATAAACGTGTAGACACGGGAACAAAGAAATTGTTGAAAACAAAGCATATACATGTTTTAGAGTGGCATAATCGAGGTCTAGACAAAGATCCGAATGAAAATCTTAATTTTAAAGACATTAAAGAGAAACTGACAGTAGACGAGCAGCTGAAGTTGCTATAAAGTATCGATTAAAGTGGGCACTTTTTCGATTTAAAAACAATGTATCTTTCTATCTTGTTGTGGTCTATTATAAAAAAATGTCAATCAAATGCTTTTTTACTCTATTTATGACTTGAAAAATTTAAAAAGGCTTCAAAGCAAGGGACTGTTACTTTATGACATAAATACCTTTTACCTGATTAAGGGATCAAACCTTAAACGATTATATGACTGAAGCATTACTTCTGGTATGTCTGAGCTTGTTTGGCTGTTGCAGCAAATCAGATCAATTATACTAATTAAAACCATGCTAGGTGTCAGTTCTTGCTCCTAGACTCAAAAACAACTAAGATGTCACTCATATCCAACTTATCCAATGGCTAAAAATCAGTTTACCTTGAGCAATTAATACGAAAAACACAATTTGAATTGAAACAGCAATGAATGAAACAGCCAGCAGCTGCTGGAGACGGTTTGTGAAAGTCACAGTCTCTGTTAGAGCAGCACGGCTGCAGCTGCAGTATTTCTGGTGAGCTGTCTTACATATTTCCATCATCCTTTCTGAATGTAAATAAAGCATGATATCTTGTGGCCTGCTTTTGTTTATAATAGAGCATCAAATGAAGGTTTGGTGTATTATGTAGGTCACCATGATTTGCTGTCTTCAAACTCATGCTCATGTTTATTTTATTTTTTTCTATCGACAAAGAAAATGGTTATATTTATTGCTGTTCTACGCTATCGTGTTTTAGAGGCTCAGAAAAAAATCTTTTTACATGTAAAGTTCTGATGGGTCTCAGTGTGTTTTCAGACTGATTAAGGTAAGACGGCGGTACTTCGACGCTTAAACAGTGAGCTATGTGTGTCACTGCCTGGGTCAGTCTCACCGAGGAAACGTTGTCTGTGAGCTTCTCATTTTTGGGTGAAATCTAGAGGATAAAAATAAAAGTGTTTGTAAAGGTTGGCTCTGTCTTTTATTGTTTGTTTGTTTTATAACTATTAAGAATAGTTAACCTGTGATCTAAACTACATAGTTCATATACAGTCTTAAAAAGCATGAAAAACAATGTATCAAGTACGAAAAAAAAAATTTTTTCCTACTTTTTACAAAAAGTTAACAGTGAAACAAATATGCAGTAGTTTTTACAGTGACGCATTTAAGTTTTATGCTTTATCTTGATTTATTGCAGACTGATTTTTACATTTTACTATCTTAATTTTGTTATTAATGTCTGTATTGTCTGACTATACGCTTACACAAACAGAACACAATTACGCTAATTTTGTGGATTTATTTCATGTTGAACTGGACGTGTGTTTCTGATATTTCAATGAAGATAACGACATTCAAAAACTATGCTTTAAAGATCTGAATTTAGTCTCAATTCTCCGTTTCTGGTGTTAAACTGTTTTTGAGTTATGTGTTTTTAAATATAGTTTATCTGAGTGAGTCCGGATCCTCAAAAAACAAAGAAAAAGCAACGGAACCTAATTGATATGTGCCTTTTTTACTGCCCTAACCACTGATGAAATAAATAGGGAGAGGTCAAAGAAAGGAGCCTTGTGGTATTTAACAGGAGACATAGAGTTGTAAATGCTGACATAAGATATAAGCTTTTGTTGGTGAGCCTGGAGAGCTCAATCTGTGATGAAAACCCACTGCTCCAACTTTCTCACAATCAACAAGATACTGGGAGAGTCGAGACTGGATCCACTATCTCCAACTCTGGTCTTCCATATTTACTGTCCTGCAAGATGTAGATGCATCTCAGCTCCAACACAGCAGAGTCAAATGATTAAACTACGTCTTTAGCGTGCCGTGAAGTTTGGCAAAGGTCTGGTAATGAATTTTTTATTTGACTCAGGTTTTGTTGCAGCACTTTTCTCTTTCTTTTGCTTCTGGGAGCAGAACACATGATGTCAAGGAAGAATCGGTAGGACTTTCTAACTTGAGAATAAACCATTATTAGAGTGCACTGTAAAGAACACTACGAGGCATCTCCCTGAAACCTTTACTAACAGCCACGTTTGTCTTTATTATAATTGAATAAAACTTGTTCAGAGTCACAAATGTCCCCATAAACGTGACCTTTAAAAAAAATAAAAAAGACAGCCAACCATTATTGATACATTTCAGGAAACAATTTTTTATTCCTATTTCTTTCTGTTTTTAAGTTTTAAAATAAAGAAAAACATCACACATTTGTCAAAAACTGCATCGATTCATTTTCTCCTGTAGGATGATGAAATTAGTGATTTAATACATAGCATAGTGTTGCATCGTGGCCGAATAAATAACAACATCTCCAGTTTTATGGTTGTAGTTTTTACTTGAACTCGAAGTGCAGTACAGATACATGCATTTCACCACCATGAGGCAGGAAACTTATTCTCTCTGAACATGGAAGTCTCTATGGCAAGTCCTCCCTCTACTGGTGTGCTCCACTGTAACATTAATACTTAATTATTCAGAGTTGTTAGAAGCCATTGTGGAAGGTCCAAAGTGGTTGTAAATCACTGCTATGAGTGATAATTTGTTGCATTTAATGAGTAATATGTGCTTTTAGTCCTGTGTTGTACTATTTAATGTTGGTATTGTATGACACTGGAAAATGAGACCATGTGTTTCTGGCCCTTTTTTTGGTGGCCCAGCACAGCTGTGCACTCTAGATAAAATAAATAAACATATGTCGGCTGCTGAGAAATGCTTCTCTCCCTTCATTTGTTCCCACAAACAGCGAAGCATGAGCGCTCACCCACGATCCAAATCATGACTGCAAGAAAAATAAACACAATGTCTGATAAGGGTTTAATATCTAGAATCTCCTTGATGGTTAAAATGTGTGTAAATGCAAGAGCAATTTCACCAAATATTACTTCTGGTTCATGCATGTATTTGAGCTGTATATTATAATATAAGGATCCACAATTAAGTTAAAACTCCCACTTCCAGTTTGTGTTTTTAGAATTCTATAGATTTTTTTTACTGCATGAATATTTCACCCTGGAAACATAATGTAAACAATGTAAAAACTGCTTTACATGGTAACTCATTTTAATGTAGTTAAAAGGGGAAGACTACAGGTCCTGACTCTTATTATTCAGTAATTAAATTCCTTATTTGCAAATATTTCAAATAAGCATCGCCTGAAAACATAATTTCCTCGACCGTTCTCCATGTGGAAAAATATATTCCCCTTAATAATTTTTTTAATGTATTTGGCTAATTAAATAATGGAAAACTGTTATGTTTTTACTTAAGCAAGTGCTTACCAGCTTGCAAAATTGTAAATACCATGACAGAAAACCATTATAGTGACCATTATAGAGTTGAGGTCTGATCTTTACAATTTAATACATATATATTTTCCATTTATTTATTTATTCATTTATTTGGTCAGGAAAGTTAAGGCCATTGCTAAAGTTTTAAACACAAAAGTCTATCAGGTTGTGTTTTAGATTTCCATACATTTTGATCTAATATAAATAATAGTTTGTTTTCATTTTATGGTCTTTCCATTTGGCACCATTATGACACCACTCCTCTAAGGGTCTTATATTGATATTGGTACGATACCCATAAGAAAAAAAATCATATATTATCCTATGTAAAAAAAGAGTTATCCTATGTAAAAAAAGAAGAGATACTCCAACAACATTTAATTTCCCTTTGGGATAAATAAAGTATTTTTGATTTGATTGATTGATTGTAACCCCAAATCACTTAATCAATCCCTTTTAAAGATTTCACACTGCAGAAGTAATAAATGTTTGTATGATTCATGTCTATATCGTTATTTGACAATACTGAACAGTTAAACATCTGTATTGTACCGGACGTTAAATATAAATATTGATATATTACGTTGGTTTTCTCTCCATATAAGCAACACTGAACAATATATTTCAACTTTTTAGCCAACAAAATATGTAGATGTGGACCCTCTAAAGTAGATTAAAAAATGAATTACAAACCCAAAACTAAGAGGACATTCACACAGTTGTATTTACCTGAAGTAAAGGAGACATAGGGATCATGAGACTAAGCCAAAAACATTTTTTTACTATTTCCTTGTGTAAAGTTTTGGGGGTCTGCCTCACTTTCTGTTTTGAACACACTGATATCTTTGAACGCACCGCGGCTCGGTGGTTTTAGCCGCGCAGCCTGACCGGCGCTGCGCTTTCCGTGCTGTCTGTGAACGCACCGTGTCGCAGCCATACTGGCAGGTTGGGAAAGTCCACCGAGCGTTGATTCGCCGACCGCCGCTACAAACCGAACATTTCTACGCCCCGGCCGGCTCATGTCACCACTGTAGGAACCAGAGGTGAGGCTCTGTTCTCTTCCAGCTTGGTAACGTTTACTAACGCGGTTTTTGCGGGTTTGATTTAAATTTTTGGGAGCTTTCGGTTCTGATGTCAGAGAGCTGGTTGTGGGCTCCGGCTATTTCCTGGTGTTGACTGGGATTCTGTTGGCTTGCTAGCTAGCCGCTCGCTGGTTAGCTAATGTCAGGTAGCGTTTCTCTATCTGTTGCCGAATATTTCTGTTTTGCCCCAAACTACAAACATCATAGTCGGTACATTGACTCGTATGTTTCTGTTTTAATTGTATTGTTTTGACAGGAAAACGTCCCGACGTGCAGCCCCGTCCTTGTTTTTGGTAGCTTTGTTTAGCTAGGTGTGATTTGAGGGCTGCCGCCTCCTAACCTCAAAGTTTGTTGTTGTTGTCATTCCTCCATTGTTGTGTTTCCATTTTGCTGCAGCTCTCCCCTCAACAATGGAGAAAGCTCCCTTCAGGCAGACCCAGACCTTGGGGGACTGGGAACTGAAAGAGAGGCTTGGGATTGGAGGCTTTGCCCATGTTTACCTCTTCCAGCAATGCGTGAGTATTATCATCATATTTATCATCACCCCCTCTCCTTACGCACTGTTGTGGTACTTTATAATATTTAGGTGTTTTTTCTTCCTTTATTTACACAGC
This sequence comes from Orestias chungarensis, assembly GCA_032876305.1. NCBI lineage: Eukaryota > Metazoa > Chordata > Actinopteri > Cyprinodontiformes > Cyprinodontidae > Orestias > Orestias chungarensis. The sequence goes on along the minus strand of JAVLVB010000001.1, from coordinate 7,139,795 downwards.
TGCTCTCTAAAGGTGTAAAATCCACTGGCTCTCAGTAAAAATGAGGCCGTGGTTTTTCATTTAAAAGTTATATGTGGTGATAAATGCAGCAATTATGTAGACATAATTTTCGAGATAAGGCATATAAAAAATAAGTAATATATACATATATAAATAATAAAAATGTGGATTAAAAAAATCAACAAAAAAACATCTTTTAACTTATTTTGGGGGGAACTGAATGGTGTTTATAACTCCTACATTACATCTAGATTTAGACTCTGGAAAAGGAAATCTCTTCTCAGCCTTAGCTTTTTAAACTCAATCCTGAAGGTTTTGTGGTCATATCTAAGTGGCTTCAAGAGCCTTACAAAAAAAAATCTATATATATATATATATATAAAGTACAGTTCCTTCTGAAGAAAATCCATGCCAGATCATGATGCAGCCACCCCCATGTTTTACTGTGGATGTGTTTTTTTTGTTTGTTTGTTTTTTTATTATCTGATACGCGGAACAGTGGGAAGAATATTTAAGTTTTGTTTTCTTTAGACCATCTTTTTATCCAACAAGTTTTAAGAAGCTTTCGTTCTGGCCTAGAGGTATTCATTTGAAATAAAACCACATTAGTCTTTAATCCTACTCCTTTAGCCAGATATTTGAAGACTATAATTCTCTCACATGTAGACAAAAATCAATGCCAGTTTGTTTTTGCTTTTCTAGTTGTTTTTTTATCCAGTTCTAATGTTTTCTCCTATTATTAACGACTAGTGTTATTGTACCACAATGCTGATATTGTTGATGCTTTTGTACAAGGTGATTCTTTGTAACCCTCTCTGCAAACTTTGGCTTCAGCTAAATGAGTCAACATCAGGAAACATGTTGTGCACGTACACAAGAGACTGAAATCTAAACAATTGTGTAGATTGTTTTGGTTTGTATCAGGCAAATCTAATATTACTTTATCATCCCTGAAAAACGTCTCCCCACCAAGTCTACTCGGACACACAAAATCTCTTTTAGTCTCTCGAAATGGAAATACTTCATCTCTCAAGTCGATGAATCCTCTCTAAGGCGCTCTGCTGTTAAGAGTTTAGGGCAGCAAGTTATACAGTGTATTCCCCCTTATCTGTTTTCTATATATTTGTTTTTTAGGAAACAAATGAAAAAATAGCAGTGAAAATGTGCCGTCTGGACCTCACACCAAGGAACAGGGACCGATGGTGCAGAGAAATACAGATCATGAAAAAGTAAGTATCCAGTTTTGATGTTGTATAGCATTCAGGATGGATATCTGCTCATTTGCAGATGATGGTGCAGAATTACTATTTAAGTGTTTGTCTTTCTCTCTCTCAGGCTGCATCATAATAATGTTGTGACTGCAAAAGAAGTCCCAGAGGAAGTTAAGATGATTGCCTTAAATGATCTTCCACTCCTGGCAATGGAGTACTGCTCCAAAGGAGACCTGAGAAATGTGAGACTGGCTTATTTTCCTTTTATGTAACATTTAGCACCAGTTGGTGTTTAGTCAGTTGCTTGGATATGGCAGACCGGTATGTTACGACGTTCTCCCATCATCAAGATGGTTAAAGCACCATTAGTTTACTAGGATATTAGTGCCGATCTATAAGATATAAGTCAGAATGTTTTTACATTATGACATATCTTAGTTTAATGGCGTGCTTCTGGCTTTGTGGGTTTTAAATTGATAACATGGTGATTTAAAAAATTTGATAAAATCTTGGCTGAATGTTTAGTATTCAGTGGAAATTACCAGGATATTTACCACAAATGAACCAGAAACACAATTACATATCTCCAGTGACATATTCGAACGTTTTCTAGACGAGACAAATTTATTTGTTTGGGACATTTCATGTACAAGACAATTCGACGTGCTTCGCGTGAATATTATAAAGTCACAGTTTATTTTCTATGGTCGCTAAATACCTTTAAAGATATAGGAGAGGATCTGTAGTTCACTCTCATTTTCGCAACACTGCTCATGCGCCACCTCATCTCCAGTAACGCCCCCTGATATCGGGAGCGCGCACATCCTCAGCCCATGTAGTCGAACGCGGTTTTCTCTTGCGAGCTTCGATTTTCGCTGCCGTACGGGGAGAACCTCTCTTCAATGGTGAAAGATGGATCTTGTCCGTCCCGTTTTACTTCCTAAACAACAATCTACGCATGCGCGAATTCAGTCGGGTGGGTGGGGACATTAGTGAAATACGTCATTGCGTAAATTTTATTTCCGCATTGACAACCAGTTATTTTTCACCACCGGTCGTTTTTGATTGCCTGTCATTTTCAATGGGATTCTCCATTGAAATTTTTCTATTGAAAAGATCCTCTCCTATACTTTTAATAACAGCCTTGAGAGGTGGTTTTTACATTTTGTATAACTGAGCAGGACTGGAAAAGGAACTGCAGGAAGAGGGAAGGTCAAGAGAAAATGCTCTCATAGATAAACATGCTTGCCAAAATATGCTTTAAGAAAAAAATCACCCCTCACCCCATCCCTACTGTTCATCAAAGGCACAAGACTCCATAAGACTACAAACACATCAAAAGACGAGCATAATTGTTATTTCTTAATCATTTTTTGTTTTTATGTATTTGGAAGGTGGGGATAAGTGAAGAGAGAGGAAGAAAAGACTAATAGAAACACCCTAAACCATCTTTACTTACTATATTATCACATTGAGTCCATATTTGTTCCATGGTTCCAGGTTTTATGTAAATCTAAATGTAGTACTTGTAACAAGTGAAACACTTTTTATAGTTTTTTTTTTTGTTTTTGTTTGGCTGAGCTCACAAAATACAAGACTATTCACAAGAAAGGTCTTTGACCCGTTGACTCACTTCGAATAGCAGCACAGATTTAAGCATAAAATGGAGACTTTACACTTAATAAATTAGGTGAGCAGAACGTTTGGCTTGATTGTTGCGTAACTGCAAAGGGAACGCTTAAGGAAACTGAACAAAGTAAGGGAGGAACGTTGCGAGGAAATTCATGACTAGAGTTGGGTTTGAAATGCAAAAAAAGTGACGCACAATCACATATAAATCATCATTAGTGATGCAATAATCATTTGTGCCCATTTATAACCCCACTAACCGTTTGTTGCATCAGAAATGCTTATATTCTGTTTTATCCTTTGATACCTAAATACATTTAATTTTGAATAGAATAGAATAAAATAGAAGTACTTTATTCATCCCCGCAAGGAAATTACTTTGCAGTTGCAGCATACAGACAAGGTGTAATAATCGAAATTATCTAATTTTCTCTTGGCTTTACGTGGAAAAGCTTCAGATAATTGTTTTCAGATGTCCTTTGCCTTATCAGTGGATCAAAAGTAACGTAACGTAAATAGTTTAGGTAAGAAAAACTGAACTACATACAGTTAATCAGTTTGTACATAGGCTTTGTAGAACTATTAAAGTGAGCTCTTCGCTCTTTAGATTGGTCAGATTCCCATCAAAACAAAAACAAATGTTTCTGTTTTATTGAGCCCCAGCTGCTCATCCTGTTCACTTTGATAGAAAACTCAAAAATCATAAAAGAAACGTCCACAGCTACTGGAAAGTTCCTCCAGAGTCTGTCTAATCTGTTTTATCATGTCTAATCATGTTTCTATCGGCAGATTCAGATGCAGATGATAAAGTCGGAGGAGGATGATGCAGAACAACTTGTACTTGTGTTTAAAGCACTGAAAGGATTTGGTCAGCAGGCCTTGTCTGTGGAGCCCACACTGACTCCGCACTATATGCAGGATTTTCCACATGGGAAAATCCCACTCCTCTTACGCAGATGAGGACGGCTGATTGACCAGCTGTCTTTGGTTCTTAGATTTTATAACGTTCTAAAATAGGTTTTGGGTCTTGTTTTTCGGATTTTCCAGATGTGGAAAAGAAAATGTTTCCATAAAGAAACTTTGTATCATTGTCTAATGTTTGTCTACTTTTCTTTTGTTCCTTCTCAGGGTTTAGATTCATAATTTCTTCATTCCTTGTGTCCTTCTTTATCCTCGTTCATTTCCTCTGTTCATGCTTCCCTTTATCCTACCTCTCCTACTGTGTTTTTTTTTTTGCATGTTCCATTTTTAAAATATTGTCCTTAGAAGGTCTATGATAAGTCCGTACCAGTCTTTATTTATTTTGTTATCATAAAATGGTTGTACAAGACAGGGAACTCTGTTTTGGGCGATTCAATTCAGGATTTCTGCTTTAGTTATATTAAAGCTCCTCATTATCTACTCCAGTCTGCTCTACAGGTCAACCTAGGACTTCCTGGTAATTTTCTAGAACTCTCCAAATCGGTTGAATACTCTAGTTTTCTCTTTGTTTGCCTGTTTTCCTCTTTTAAAAGTGATATTGGGACATTTTATATCTATTCTGCATTGGAATAAATTAAAATCCTGATTTTTTTATGTAAATTGTTCGTTCTGAAACTAATGTGGGTTTTGACTGTCCTCTAAATACATGTTGACTAAAACGGTTGTGCAATTAAAAACATTCTTCTTTCTAACATACTTTGTGTTGTGATTTTGGCCGTAGGTGCTGAGCAAACCTGAAAACTGCTGCGGTCTGAAAGAAAGTGAAGTGCTCTCGTTGCTCTACGATGTCGGTGCGTCCATGCTTTCTGTTTGCGAGACTCTGCGTTTAGAAAATGCGCATTTATAACATCGTCACTGACGTTAATCTGTTCCAGGAAGTGGCATTCAGTATCTGCACGAAAACAAGATCATACACAGGGACCTCAAACCTGAAAACATCGTTCTCCAAGACTGCAACGGGAAGGTAAATTAAAGAGTTTGGGCTTGGATCTCTCCCTTTTTTTTATTGACTATTAATTTACTTATTTTACAGGTGGTTCATAAAATCATTGACTTGGGTTATGCCAAAGATCTGGACCAGGGCAGTCTGTGCACTTCCTTTGTGGGCACACTTCAGTACCTGGTGAAAATGACTTTTATTCTGAGCTTGTAAAGATTAAATGTTGACATTCATTAAAAATAAAACCTTAAAGTCGTTAGTTGTTCCTAAAGGGGTAAAAATCCAGCTACTCTTCTTCTGCAGGCTCCTGAGCTGTTTGACAACAAGCCATACACGGTTGCTGTAGACTTCTGGAGCTTTGGGACGATGGTTTTTGAATGCTGCTGTGGTTTTCGTCCTTTCCTGCATAACTGGCAACCTGTGCAGTGGTAAGGTCTTCTTAGCCTCCATGTTGAGGTGGTTGCATGCATTGATTTGTTAATAAATAAATAAAACCGTTACGGGCTCTACAACTGGACGTTTGCAGGTCTGGACCGCAAAGGTGTTTGTTAGCACAACGGTAAGAGAAAAATACATTAGCAAGAGAAACACTTAAACAAGTTTTGCTTTGGAGGATTTGAAGCATGGATCTTATCTGTAATAGACAGACTCTGGTTTGTAAAGTGAAATCAAAGTGTTGTAACTGAAAACTGCTGGACTGAATACTTTAAATGATCCAAACCCAAGTACATCTTAGATAAATAGAATGTGGGCAGGTGGACTTATGTGTTTTAGTGATTTAAAGTATTTATGATGAACTCAAATTGTTTCACTATTAGCTGTGAACACCAGGTATTAAAAAAAAACCTAATCTTAATTTGATTTGCAGGTGTTGCTCTTTGTCTTTCCTTTCTGCGTAGGTTAAAAGTTTGTCTTTTTTTTTTTTAAACAGGGCTGGTGTTGTGAAGAATAAAGGTCCAAAAGACATCATGGCAATAGAGGATTGTAATGGTGAAGTCAAGTTCTCAACACATCTAGCTCACCCAAACAATCTTAGCAGGTTAGCTTGGAAAAACGAACAAAAATAAATCATTTTGGAACTTAAAATTCTGTGTTTGAGACGTCATTTGTCCCCGCAGGACGCTGCTGGAGCCACTGGAAAACGTCCTCCAGCTGATGTTGAAGTGGAATCAAGAACAGAGGGGAGGTCCGGTGCAACGAGCCACGAAGAAACCCATGTGCTTCGAGATGCTGGACGAGCTGCTGAATATGAGTGTGAGTTACGAAAAGACCTGGTTATGATTTATTATAGCTATAATAGTGCGATTCACTTGTGTTTGAAAGTCTGAGGAGAGAATTAGTATGAATGCTGCGCAGGTTTCTGAAAATACTAGAAAAATGAAATGGTCAAAGGTACTATATTCCATAAACATTGTTACATATCCATATTTGCATAAATTATGTCAGTTAACTTTTAAGGTTTAAAGTCTACAGACAGGAAGAAAGGAAATGCTAGCTGTGCTAATGCTACAGGCTAGAGTGGGAAAGTGTTAAAGGCTTAGTCGGCTACTTATTACTGAAGCATCGTGGGGAAAAAATGGTCTGACCGACCCTGTTTGAATTTAACAACTCCAGACTTACTCAATATTAGAGACTTCCATAATAAACTGTGTTTAAATTGAGACCTCATTTAATGCAGGTTATAGGTTAAGAGAACAAGAGACTTTAAAGTGAGGGGAAATTATTATATACAGTATTTTTATGAACGAGCCCTAAATCCTCCTGTATAGAAAAAAAACACGATATCTTGTATTTTTCTCACTATACCAGTGCTGGGACTGTTTTCTGCTCATTATAGATTATTGTTACGGTAAGTTTTTTTTATGCTCTTTCAGGTTGTCCACATCCTGAATATGACCACAGCTCAGGTCCTTTCCTTTAAACTGAGTCAAGACGAGAGCCTTCACAGTCTGCAGATGCGCATCGAGGCCGAAACCAAGATTGAGGTCGTCAACCAGGAGCTGCTGCAGGAGACGGGGGTCTCTCTGGATCCCAGGAAGCCGGCCAACCAGTGTGTCCCACTGGACGGGATGGTATGTTGGATGATAGATTAGGCTTTTAGTTGGTCCTGTATGACAGCTGGTGGGTTTGTTAGTAAAACATTGTTCCGCCTTTTTAATTAGACTTATTGGGACTCTAGTCCTTAAAAAAGAAGGTATAGTAAGTATTATTGGTTAATTCTCCTATTCACTTTATTAATCTTATATTATACAGGGTTTTCTAAGATATCTTTTTTTTAACATAATTATTATTTCCTGTTAAAATATAAAGTTATTTTTTTAGTTCTAAAGCCTGAACCATAAAAATGTGTTTAGTAAAGAAGTCTGTTTAGCAATTTTCCCTTTTTCCTGCTGCGTAGAGAGGCTGGGATGAATACATCGTGTACTTATTTGATAAGAGCATCACCAACTACTCTGGTCCCTTAAACGCCAGACACCTCCCTGAAAGAGTCAACAACATCGGTGAGTTCAGGCTGTCAAGCATTTACGCTTTAAATAAATACCAAACTAAAGGAGGTTATGCTTTTAATTTTCAGTGCAAGAGCCTAAAAAGTCTCTACCGCTGGTTGAGTTGAAGAAAGTTTGGGGTGAGGCGGTGAACTACATCTGTGGTCTGAAAGACGACTACAGCAGACTCTTCCAAGGCCAGAGAGCTGCCATGTGAGCCACTTATTTCTCTTCTTTTGACGTCACATTTCAAGCTAATACTTGTGTGTACAGGGAGAAACAAGTCGGTTCTGGTTGCAAGCAAGATTTATCATGTTCATAGGTGAATTTTAATAAAATAATTAATTTCAGTACTTCACGTTAGAAAGTAAAGGTCACATAGATGCACAAATATCTAAATAAACGATAATTTATTTGTTAAAGTTTAAATGTTATTTAAAAAAAACAATTCAGTTTCTCAGATAATTGGTAAGCATGAAGCATATCAAATTATTTTGATCTAAATCAATCTGTTTTAGTAGACGGCAATAGTTCTGACCTCTGGTTTAGTGATGGATCCAAAAGTATTGATGGACATTCAAGTGTACTGTAATGATGACAAAGGTGCTGCAGGGTCATTTAGGCATTTTCCCAACTGTTGCACTCCTTGTTTTTATAATACTAAGTGGAACAAACTCTTTTTTTTCCCAACATAAACTAAAAATCCAACTCTATATTAAAACACCTCAAAATCAGGAGGAGAAAAACACTAATATTTCCTAGGTGTCTAATACAGATCCAGTTCAAGCTAACACCCAATAAAATCGTTAAAATGCCAGAATTTTACGAAATTATATAATTTTCTGCTGTAATTGTTGCTCTGCAGTAGAAATTGATTGTGATTCTGTAGGTGTGTTGTTCCTTTTTCTCTGTTAACAAACCTTCCTCACGCCCCGTCTCCCTCCTCGCCCCGCAGGTTGAGCCTCCTGCGCTACAACACCAACCTGACCAGGTGTAAAAACAGCATGTTTGGCTTCTCCCAGCAGCTCAGGGCCAAGCTGGATTTCTTTAAAAGTAGCATCCAGTATGACCTGGAAAAATACCGTGACCAGATGCACTATGGGATATGTGAGTGTTTGATGACTGCTGCATTGTTTTAATGTGACAGCTCGGAGTATTATGGTATGTAGTGATTCATCTACTGTGTTTTGTTCAAAGCTTCTGAAAAGATGCTGAAAGCCTGGCAGGAAAATGAAGAAAGAGCTGCTACCTTTGCACAGGTAATAGAGATAAAATAACAAAGTATAATGTATAAAAATTTCTTTTTTTTAATTAAAAATTCTCTGTGATGGGTTTTCTCCTGCAGGTGGCAGAAGTGAGCCATTTAGATGACGAAATCATGGCTCTGCACTCAGAGATCGTGGAGCTTCAGAGGAGCCCGTACGCTCGGCGACAAGGAGACAAGATGGAGCAGCTGTAAGTGTTCAGGAGGTCTGACCGGCAGTCGTGTGTGCTGCTCTAAAGGTCAAGAGGATGATACAAGTGTGATGTTTGTTTTATTCCAGAGAAGGAAGGGCAATAGAGCTCTACATGCAGCTTAAGAGGACATGCAAAGGTGGGAATTGGTTTGTCTTTCCTAAAATCAGAACTGATGTTAACCTCCCCAACTAGTGTGTGTGGAAAGCTGATTTAATTTTAACTGTTCAGGTGCCGACTCGGATGGCACAGGCGACAGCTCTGACATGGTGAGGGCCATTATCCAGACGGTCCAGAACCAGGACAAGGTGCTCAAAGATCTGTACACCCACCTGAGGTAGGAGCATCACTCCTCCTTTCAAGTTTGTTTTAATGCATAAAGTCACCTTTTCTAATGTCACTTTACAGAGTTTTTATACAAAAAGTGTATTGAACAAGGTCTTCTTTGAATAGAATATCAGCCAGATTTTAACAGTTGGCACGTTGGAGTCTAAATTTACTCGGTTTGGTTTCCATCCACAGCAAAATCCTGAACAGCAAACAGAAGATCATTGACTTGTTTCCACGGATCGAGAAAACGCTGGAGAGCATCAAAGACGCCGACAACACCGTGATGCAAATGCAGATCAAAAGACAGAAGGAGTTCTGGCATTTACTCAAGATTGCTTGTGTAAGTAATCTAGTTTTTACATAGATTATCCTTATATTGTACCAAAGTGCTTTACTATAAAAGCAAATATAAAAAACGGATCTAAGATTGAGGTGAAACTTTCTATAATCTGGAACCCCTCAGACAGATTTTCCTCTTAAAATGTGTTCTAGGTTCAAGGTTGTAATTACTTGGCTTAAATTTTTACATTAAAAGGTTGAAATAAAAATTCATGCTGAAATGGCCTTTTATGTCGTTTGGATTTGCATTTAATAATATAATGTTAAATGCATCAGTTTAAGGATTATCTTAAGTTCCCATATTGGAAAGATTTCTTCTACTTTAGCAAATTAGTTAATTATAACTTCAAATAATGTCCAAGAAATAATGAAAACAAAAAGGCTGAAGTAACCATTTTCACCCAATAAATTGCAGTAATGTCAGTTATTACCAAAAAAAAAAAGGAAGAGCTTCAGGGTTTCTCTGGCCCCTTTTCCACCAAACTGGTTCCAGTGCTGGTTCGGTGCTAGGGTCAGAGTTAGCACCGGTTCTTTGTGTTTACATTGACCAAACAGGTGCTTAGCTGGCACCAACTCTTTCTGGGGTCAGAGGAAAGAACCGGATCGACGCGATGCCGTCAGCGACTGGGGGCGGGGCTACGTAACAACTAATAGCCGGTAAACAGTGGCAGGTTTTAAACAACACTGGAGTTGCTTGTGCAACAAAAGAAACAAAATGGACCTGAAGTCAAAGCAACAGTGGAGTAGACAAACTTCCTCCTAGCAGTGTGGTCCTTCACCGAAGTGGAAAAGAAACTTGAGGGGGCTTCAAGGACCAAACCAGTGTTCCAATACATCCATCGAGAGATGGCTGTATTGGAAGGGGTGGTCATTAAGTTGATTTGAATGATTTGTGGTCATTAAGAGGGATACTATCACTTGTGTTATTTTCCAGGTCTAAACAAGTATGGGAAGAGACTAAATGGATTATGGAAGAATATTTGATCTTCCAGATGTTTTCCTTCTTCAATTTTGTAAAAGACATTAGTGTAACACTAGGACTGGGTCTCTGGTTCCAAACTAAAACTACTCCTGAGCATTTCTGCAAATAAAATAAGATAATCTGCTTTTAATCTGTAATTCTCTTTGTTTGATGTTTAGAAGTCCAATCGTGCTAGCCTTTAAATTATGAAGATGGTCCAGATTTCCCAAAAACCATTGATATTATTGTAACTCTGAAATGAAACAGCTGTTTTTTTCAGTATCAAACCTGACTAAAGTTCAAGCGGATTCAAGGTTATTTGTATTGTCCTCTGTTGGCCAGAAGTTTGTGAAATTTAAATTTAGAAATTTATTTTGAATTTAGTTTTAAAAAATGTGTAGAGAATTGAATTGTCTTAAGAAAAATGTGGACTGAACAACGCACATCTGCAGCTGGAGTTATGATCCCAAGACTCACATCTGTGACCATTAAGAATCTATAAATCCTGGCTTAATCCAAGACGCTGTTCCTACAGGACCTTCCCCCATAATCCAGGAATCCTGAGTGAAAAAATCCCTTAGAAAAGACTAGATACCTGCTTTAATGTTTTTTTTCCTTCAGTTTGTTTAAGTTAAAAATTTGATAAGGGTTTTTGAAAAACTAACTCAAAATGACAAAAGGAGGAAACAATTTTCTACCTGACAAAAGTGATTTAAACTCGGCAAATAAGAAAACAAGTTTAGCTCTAATACCGCACAAAAACTGGGGCGCCTGTGTTCCTGTTGTTTGTTGATCATGTTTGTTCTTGTTGTTTGTCCTCAGGCCCAGAACTCGTCTAGAAACTCAATGGCGGCGAGTCCCGAGTCGTCCCACCTGCTGCAGGTCTCTCAGTGGTCTCAGTCCGCGCAGCCGGTCAGCTCCCCTCACCCTCTGACCTCCCTGCCTGCACATAATGACGGGTAACTCTTTCATTCACTGCCAAACAAAAACATGTAGGATAGTAAATTAAGCAGTTTATTTAAATTAGCTTTGTGTGGATTTGTTAATGTTGAATTCAAACATTAGATCAGACATGAAAGGTTTTAAAGATGGCATGGCCCTGATCTTATTCTGATATTGGTCTGATATCATCAAATTAATATATTGGATCATATTGACCTGCTTTTGAAATCTCAGATATAAGCACTCAAACACAAGCAGGTGGTTCCAGCATATGATCTGTCACTGTTTCTATTTAGTAGCTTGTGTCATTTGTGAAGCAGTTAGTAGGAGTGATGTCGGGAGCACTTTTAAAGTCCAAGATGTTTCAGCTAATAGCAAATATTTGTGGACATCTCTAAAAAAAAACTGAATTCTATTTAACAAAGGTAACTGCAGTATTACATACTCAGACATTCAAGATATGTTAAAGAAACACTGACAGAAAAATGTAAGTTTGAGTGTGGAAAACCTCTTCTTTGAGTCGAGATGAGTAACAATGTTGTCACTGATTGGAGGCCTATTGCAATGTCCTATGCAATTTAATAGATAAAAACTGTGCAAGTTGTCTTTTGTATTTATGTGCATAAAATAAAAAGTGTTTGCACGATTAAGTAACATTGTAAACCCTTGACAACAGCAACATTGGTGTGTGCTGTGTTATTATGTAATATTCTTTAGCCATGAATAAAGCATGTTGGTGTCAGTTTGTCTCTGACTGAATTGATTTTTTTATCGTTAAGTGATGCCGCGCCACGACTGCTGCAGGAGAACCAGAAGTACCTCAGTCAGCTGACCAATCTGATGCAGGAGGCTGCAGACGAACAAGCAAAGAGCATAGTGGTGAGTTTACTGAAGCTAGTCGACCTTTTTTATTCATGTATTTATTCAGAAGTGAACAGTAAAGGAGTTAAGAGCAGAAAATATCTTGTTATTCTGATTTTATAGTTTAATAAATAAAATCATCATTTACAGCTTTGTTTATTGACTCAGGTTATCTTTATTAAAGTTGGCTTATCAACCACAGTGTTCTATCAATCATTACGTGTTTGATGATGTAGTTTGAGACACGTAGATAGATGCCTGTTTACAATGTAGACCTTCGCAATAACCTGCTCAAGCCTTTAGCTTCTGTCTGAAAAAGTCTTTCTCAACCAAAATGAAAACATTAATGATGAGAAGTTATCATCCTACCTTGGGTAAACTCCTCTCATGAGGATGCTATCTCTTAAAAACCAAAAAAAAAAACATGAGGGGCAATTATAAAAATGAGGCATTGATGTCTTACTTCTTTCTTTTCTAGGAGCAGGACTGGAGTTGGACAAAATACGAAACTTTAACCACTAAATTGAAAAAGCGAAACACATAAGCCCGCCCCTTTGCGTCCTAGCTTCCCTCCTCTACTCCGAGCCGCCCCAGAGGATTGATGGCCGCCAGCTCGGCGCAGAAGCATCATGCATTGTACAGCCGTGACTCGAGGAAATCCTGTTTCATGAAAGATTTCCTTCGTCTTGCTCGGTGGTGTCTTTCTTCTCCCGTCATCCCACATCGTGGAAGGTTTGATAATCGAATAACCGTGTTTTTATACCAGAGAACAATGAAGCCGTATCTCCACTCCCCTTTTTGTCATGTGTCCCATCGAGGATCATCGGCTGGTCTCCAAGAACTGTAGCACCGGGTTTGAGGGTTTGGATTGATGACATCCTGAGGAAACTTGGGAACCTTGTGGCTGTAGGATATTAAAAAAAATAACAGGAAATGAGGGTGGAGGAGGGTAAAAGAAGAGATTAAAGCACTTTGATACTCCCATGTAGCCTCTCTGTACAGACAAGCTGCCCAAACAGTGGCAGAAATCACTGACAACAAAACAGAAACCGTTAGTTGCTCATAATCAGTTTTGTATGTTTTACTATCGATGTTTTCGGGGGTTTACATTCGATGTATGTTTTTAAAACTAGTATTATATATCCTAAGCAAAGTTGTTTTGTCATATGTGCCTCATGGCTGGCCATTGTGTTTATACATTGTCTATACTGTAAATGTCTTTTCACTATGATGGAGATGAGATGGGGGGTCGGTTAGAGCGGAGGGTCTCTGCTGCATTTACGTCATATAGTCGAATCGGTTGGATTCAGTCAGTCAGGATCTGTTTTCTAAATGAACTAAACCTAAATCACATGAGACAATCAAGGAAGATACATTGATCAGAAGGTTGAGGTAAAACAGCTGCCAAGTTTGTTATAGTTCGGATAGTTTGTGATTAACAAAGTGAAAGTGTGGTGACAGCAAAGGAAGTGATTGGCAATATTTCTAAAAAATATATAAGTTTTCTTCTTTTTTTTTCTGCCTGCTTTGAATAAATCTAATTGGCATTTAAGAGTTTACTCATATTAAACCCATCTAATAATTGCCTAGTAAATCAGATTCTGGTTCCTGTTTTAGTACTTTAAAGTTTCACAACACCAAATTATTTTTGCAAAAACAATATATAATTAAGGTCCTTTTTTTTGTTTTGAGCGTTCGTGTCAAACATCTTTGAATTGCAGGTCTGTGGGTGTGAAGCTCCTCCAACACCCCCAGATACATTATTGGCATGCGGATTGTTTTTTTTGTTTTTTTATGCGTGGAAATTTAATATCCTGCCAAACATCAAGGGATCCACAGCAGACAAGTGCACACAAGTAACCGTCGGCGTAAAATAACAGGATCCAGGTCCAATCAGAAAGCATGAATGATGACACGAACAACTAGATTATTTCATATGTTCATTATCACAGATCAATAAATGATCCACATACATTTACAGTCCATACAGAAAAAAACAAAGACGTTTGATTCAGTGCTAGCAGTAAAATTTGGCCGGTTTATTGGCTTATCGTTTTTTGAAGTATTGTAATGTAATTAAAACGCGGCCGCATGATAATGGGGGTTTCTTAACTGGTAAATGGAAAATAATGTAGTAAAATAATCGTGTGACGTAGACGTGAATGCACAAAAGACCCAGAGGAGGAAACTGTTGAATGTACTGGTTCTGGTAACTGTTTGGTTGCTTTGGGCCAAGAGAAATAACCTTGCTGAGTTGTATTTATGGAGTTAAAGTGCAATGGCTTTTCTTTTTTCTCTCTTTTTTTATTTTATTTATCTCTGTTTTCCTTCATAGTTGGATATTGTTTTAATCTGCTGGTTTAAATTGATCGCTGTATGTTTAACGGTTTTGCAGAATTCCATGTATGAAGATTAAAATATTGACCAGGTAAATAAAACAAATCACTTTGACACGTATTTAGTTTCTCGTTCGGGTCGTTAAAGTTAATGTTGAATAATGAAATGACAAAAAAACATCTTTAGGAAACCATATCGCGAATGATGCGGTTGATTCAAAATACTTTTACAAATAAAAATCTGAAGTTTTATATGTGGTATCTATTCTCCCCCTATTATTTATATACTGTAAAATAAAACCCAGTTTAAGCCAATAGCTTTCGGAAAAGGCCTAAAGAGTGAAAACACCTCGACTGTGGGCAGTTTAATCTTAAAATAGGGAGAGTACACCTAAACTCAATTCATTGATCAAATTTACTGATAATTTACTGATCTTGATGTCGACCAGTAGTATTTTAAGATTTTACCTTATAATTTAGGAAGTTTAAATTTCTAAATGGAAAAATATGTTGCCAGACTTTGGGATTCAGACATTCTCCTGAAACTGATCTAGAAAATCCAATATGTCTGCCTTGTGTACAAAACTGTGTGGTAAACAATAATAATGTGTTCATACTTGTTACAGTACTTTGTTTAATCAGTACTTGCCAGCCTCTTTTAGGGGAAAATGTTTAGAAGTACAAAATGCCAAGAAATTCATAATTAGCATTAATTGCTAATAGTAGTTAACGTGATTATTAGTGGAAATGGATCACTACCTGGGTTTCCATCTTATTGTCATGGCAACATTTAAAATAGCTAGAAAACAACTTATTCAGCTAATATTTTTCCATATCCTGCGTTTACTGCAATTTAAAAAAGACATAAAACACTCCTAAGACAACCTAAAATCTTTTTATGAAATTAGGAAGATTAGTTCAAATTTTTCAATTTCCGCTACCTATGATTTAAATGTGATGCATTAAAATGAGCATAAAAACATGGCCTCAGGTGTGTTAGTTTCTATACGTTAGTCAGGAAGGAAACACATGCGAAACGTTTAGCAACACTCTTTGTTAAGGACTTCCTCAGAAGTGAGAGAAATTCACAGTGAGAGATCTACTGATTTAAAACTGACTGGGTGGTGACCAGTCTCAGACACCGTTAGTACTCAAGGCTGGAAACAGCCCAGATCCGATGAGTCAGCGGATTAAACTAATGATTAAACAACTACTAATGCCTATGATATGAGTACGTTTGAAACTCTTGTGTCCTATAGATCCGGTTCACTCCTTCCTCCCCTCTCATGACCTCATTGAATCTGGCTGTTTAAGGACATTATCAATCGACATCAATCTAACTCACAGCCTTTTTGGGGGGAAATGTTGTTTTGTTTCATTCTCCGGTCTCAGACGGTCACTGATGGTTTTGTTGCAGGGTTTTGTGAGACTGATGCCGTCAGATGCTCAGTTCAGCCAAGGCCGCCGTCTCCTCTGAGACGTTGTGATCCTGCATCTCCTGGAGAATGTGTCTCTAATCTGCAGCTGCATCCATTTGTAACTGTGTTATACCAAACCCTTGACCGGTGAGTCAGCGAAAACCGTAATGCTGATCTCATATTTTACCATCAGATTTACTAATATAATGTTAAATGCATCAGTTTAAGGATTATCTTAAGGTCCCTTATTGGAAAGATTTCTTCTATTTAAGCGAATTAGTTAATTATAACTTCCCAAAAGCTTGTTTGATATTTTCTACAACTCTTTACATAATACAAAAATAAAACCTTTTTAGATTATAAAAACCGTGTAGAAGAATAAAATCACAGACTCCTATTTGGTGAAGCCACACCAAGAAAAATCTAATTAGATCTTTTAAATTAAATATCCTTATTTCTTTTTAATTATTTACTTTTCGAATTTAATTTTATTTCATTGTGTTTCGAACTTATTAATTAGTAAGTATTTATTGTTTTATAAATAAATTAAATATTTTCATTTATATTTATGCTTGCTTCGGTTTTTGGGGTTTTTATATTTTCACTTCACAGATAAGGTTTAGATTTCCTTGAGGAGTTTAGGAGGCACTTCTCTTTGGCTTTTAAGTTACAGGATGTCTTAAAACTCGTCTAGTTTTAAGACGAGTCTTAAATATGATCATCCCTAATCACTGATCTGTTTCTCCTTGACTTCTATAGAAACACTGAGGCTATTTCTAATCCCTGCGTTTCCAGAGAGCTATGAAATGAATCAGTCAGTGTTTAGTTTTTCTTTGCAAAACTACAGAATCCTGCGGGGTTTTTTTTTCCTTTAACCCTTTAAGAAAATTTATCTATTAACAAGAACTGAAAATGATGTTAAAAAGTGACTGCTTGCTTGCGTAATAAATAGGCAAAAGAACTGAACTTTAATTGCCAACAAAAGGACTTCAGCATGACGAGCGTCTCCAACGTAGAGGAGGATGTCATTGTTGGGCTTAAGCCAGCAAGGATCTCTTGGTTTGCCAGGATTTTAGCTTCGTTTTAAGGAGAAAGAAAGAGCCGGAGATATCAGAGTTTTCTATGGCTGCCCCTAATCCAGCCGAGATAGACAGGATGGTATTTTTTTTCCAGACTTTTATCAAGCAGAGAAGGAGGACAACATGACTCATCGGCGTCCAAACAGCCGCGCTCACGCAGTAAAAAAAGAGAAATACATAAGAGTAAAAATAAGGTTTATAAAGAAACCAAGCAAATAGGAAAAATAAATTATTATATGGTTTTAAAGCAACACTAATGAAAATTAAATACTGATAAATCAAAGTGCAGCTCATCGTTCAATGTAAAAACATATAAAAGAGGATTTGATTCGAACACAGAAAGATTAAAAAACGTCACTGCAGCTGTTGGTCTCGTGTTGGTATTGAAGCTGTTTGAGCTTTAGCTGCTCTGTTGGATTCCTCATATTTTCAGTCCCCTGAGATCAATCTGATATCATACAGGTCTGATGAGTCGAGGCTTCGCTGTCGGTGAAGGAAGGGGAGGTTTAAATCTAGCAACCGGAGGAGGGGGGGGTTTGACCGAAGGTACGGGTGGACAACTCGGTTTGGTTCCTTGATTCTGAAAATGCAAAAAAAAAAGGAGATATTTAACGATCTTAACACTCTTTTAGGAGTAATTCAAGAAGTACAAATGCTTTTACTTCCAACACGATTACCCGCTTTTACTTCAACTCGGAAACAAAGAGAAACACTTCTGACCCTGTGATGGGCCTTTATCACAGATTACAAATCTCTGATAGATCAAAATATATGCTGACTAGCAAAAGTATCAACGCAATTAATTTTTTCCACATTTGTCAAAATTACAATAGACTTGATCTGGGATTTCCTGGGACAGACCAGCAATAACCACATGGTGGCAGCATCATGCTGGGGGGATACTTTACTTAGACAGTGACGGGAAAGCTATAGTGGATGTTAATCCAGAGCAATGCTAATGCTAAAACTGGTGCTCAAAGATGTTCTCATCTAATTATCTGACAAAAATCTCTAAAGGCTGTGAAATTATTTTTAATATTTTTTGTCTGATTTAATGTAAAACAGAACAAGAAGCCAGTGTGAGAGTAACTGCATTCATGAACTCGTTTCTGGAGCCTCAGAGTTAACAAAATAATCTGTAATCAATACAGTCTATTTCCAAGTTGTCTGCAGCTTTTGTAAAAGTTTTCAGAAGGAAATGCTCGACTCTCGTGAGTAAAATAGGCCTAAAGATTTTTTTTTCTTTGCCTTTTAAGTTGTCACCTGAACGCAACACTGATGTTTCTTGGCCACAAAAACGTTTTTAATAAATACAGTCTGGGGTGGAAAAACAAAGGAAATCATGGCTGGAATGATTCACTGGTGAGAAAGTGGTATTAGAGCAGCAGGGGTTTGACTTTCACTGAGACGTGACTGAACTGTTAGACTCACCTCTGGCCTACTCAGAGTTAAAGCTTTAGAAGGAGGTACTGGTTTCATGTGTGTTTAAAAAAAAATACAAAAATATCCCTGATGTGTGTTTAATCTCACTTTAAACAGAAACAGATGTTTGAAACAAAAATTATGTTTCTTTATATAGGACCTAAGTAGCCAAACTACCAAATATTTAAAAAATAACATGTTTATAATATTCCAATACTCCATTAATTGTTTCAGTATATTTTCCAAAGCCCTGATTTTTTTTTTAAACTACTGCCAAATGAAAGCAGCTGAAACACTAGATATTCAATTAAATGAGCCCTTAGACTGAGAGACATAAGATGCCCAATTATCAACAAGTCTTATCAAAACTGAGAAAGAAAATGCCAACTTCCTCTTCGACTAATATGATTGTCGGCATACAAATGTTGTCAGGAGGAGAAGACAGGGGTGAGGTGAGTATAACGGCATGAGTAATACAGTGAGAAAACAATCTAAGCGACATGTTGGCGCAGCATTTTAGTAGCCATTTAAACCAAATGTTGTAGCAGCAAGTGGCTACATATAGGTTTTGTACTAATTATGTAATTGTCTAGAAAAGGAAAATGATGTAAAGATAGGACTATGAAGCGTCCATCTTTTATTTAGATTGACTTTTAATCCTAGAGGAGAACTAAGACTTTAGCTGCTGACTTCAAATGTAATCCGGAGTTTAAATTAAGCATTAAATCTCTTTTAAAGTTTCAAACCAGGCTTACCGGCTCGGTTTCAGACGTAGGCGACACTGAAGGTTTAGGAGGCGGCTGGAGAACAACAAGAACTTGGTTACGCTGGTTTAAAGGAACATTTTTATATTATCTATGTAAACATGGGTCGAGCTCCGTGTACCTGAGGGGGAGGTCTGCTGGGGGTTGCAATAACAACCAGAGGACTGCAGACCTGTTTGGAAGTGGACTCCATCAGAGTAGGAAGGCTGATCTGAGTCGTGTCTCTGACGCGTTTTTCCTGGAACTTTGCCTCCAGCTTCCCAGGAGATGGCCGCGCTTTCCTGAAGATGTCACGTTCAGTCAGCAGGGAGGATGAGTATCAAATGTTCAGTAAAGGGAGGGGGGGATCTCTACCTTTTATACATGTAGTTATTCCTCGTGTTTTCCTTCTTGCAGCACATCAGTCCAGCGATCACCAGACCAATCACCAGCAGGGTCGACACAGAGCCACACACTGCGGCTACTAACATACTCTGACCTGCAGATGTGAAGGATAAGTTCACTCTCGTAACTTTATATTCCTTAGTTTTTAGTTCTGTACGTCATTTTGACAAATAACTATTTTTGGGGGTTTTCTTTTGAAAGTTTACCTTTAGGTACATCTGCGTACTTGATGTCACAGTGAGGCGGAGCCCACCCAGGGTTACAGTGGCATTCGTTCTTATGGTCACACACCTAAAAATACATGTTCAAAACATTCAGTGTGACCGCCGGTCTCCATTTAGTCTTGCCTTGTTAAACACCCTACCCCGTTGTTGTTGCATTTCTTCGTGCAGTCCTCTCTTTTGCCGAAAGCTGCAACATTCACACACCTGCTGCCAAGGCAAACCTGCAAGATCACATTTCCTTCTGAACAAAACACATGCAGATGATTTGCGTAAAGGGTCTCCTTTCTGCGTTCCGTACCTTGTTTTCTCCACATGTGGTCCCATTCGGCACCATGTCAATGCTCCTGCTTTTGTCCATCTCCTCAACGAGCCTACAGAAGATTCCGAGCACGCCGTAGGACGCGTGTTTACCTGTGATTGACTCGCCGCCTCCAACACAAAACATAGACCCACACTTCTGGTCCCTACGATAATAGAAAGAAAAAATTTGAATTCAGTTTTAATCCCAGGATTTGTCGATGCTGCACAGATTCAATTGTACACTGTACACACTGAGGGGAACAGGGAAGGAAGTTAGATCCATCCCATCCACAGTTGGCACCGTCCAGACCCTTCGTATTCAGATTAAAACACAAATCAGGGCCTTCTCTGGCTCCTGCAAAATGACATCAAAGGTTTCCATTTATTTTCATTGTTATTACGGTCATTTTTAACATCTAATTTGTTTTACCAGAAAACTGAAAAAAACACATTTGAAAAGCAACAGACTCATAAATATCTGTAACCCTGTACAAAGGCCAAATCAATTAAGTATATAGTCTCTTTCATTTAATTAGCCAGAAAAGAGAAAGTCAAAAGCGAGAGCTGAATCTAAAAATAAGGTGCAATGACCTATAAAATCACAGCATTAAATGCTTTTGAGAAAGAACCCTATGTGAGTGCGTACCTCTACTGATCTGATCCCACTAAGCTGGTAAGAACTACGATCATATTGGACAAATTCAACCTGTAACACCTCTTAACAGAGCTATAGTGTCGTTATAGTGTGTTTGACACCTTTTACGAAACACGTCACCGGTTATGTAACACAGAATAGAAAACATCTACCTCTCTTTAAAGTAACCGATTAATCTAACAGGGATTTTTTTTTTTTTACTGTGGGAGGAAGCTGGAGGTCCCAAAAGAGAACGTTCATGCTCTTATCTAAAAAAACACTGAAAACAGAGTTTTTGAACAGGTTTTGTTTGGAGTGTGGAGTGGAGAGCACCTTCTCCAAACAGCCTCCAGCAGTGGTGCCCTCGCGTGGGACACTGGCCGTTGTAGCAGTAGCCCGGCTCCTGGTTGCGACAGGGCGTGCCGTTCATCTCGAAGACGTCCTCGGGACACTCTGGTGAGTCTCCGCTGCAGTATTCAGGCAGGTCGCAGATAACGGCAGAACTGCGGCAGATGCTGCCAGACGCTTTTAACTGTGGGTTAGAAATATTGAAAATGGTCGGAAGCAAATCCACAGCTTCTCCTCTGAATGTTACATAAAAAATAAAGAACACAAAATGAAGGATTTGAAGGGGCCCAGTCAAAACCTACGCTTAAATTCAAATGTTATTTTGTGCCTTGGTGATGATAAAATGTTTATTATTGCTGAATTAAAACAACCTTCCCTGGAGGACTGGATAAGCATTCCAGCGCAGTGATGTAAAACAACAACAAACACCTGGGGGCAGATGCTGGTGCCAAAAAACAATGCAAGGATGGTTCAGACCTTAATAAATCAAATCATGATTCCAAAACGAAGGTTTGTCGCCTTCAGCAAAAGTTGTAAACTCAAAGTGGATGTGTTGCTTTCAGATGCGTTTTCACAAAATCGGCAGCTGTTTAGAGGGGTACTCAGTACCTGACAGTCGTCGCAGCATTCTCCGTGAGCACACTGAGATCCCTCAGTCAGGCGGCATGTTGAGGCGTCACAGCAGCGGCTGGTACATTCCTAACACGAAACATCGACATGCAACCATCAGATATGTGCGTGTTCGTCTTGTAGGCCTAAACCTAAAGGCATTAACACGTTTAGGCTGGTATAAGTTATTTTGGATGCTAATTCGGGGTTTTTACCTCGGCTGTGCCACAGTCACACTCCTCTCCGGGGTCCAGCAGGGCATTGCCGCAGAGAGGACCCACCGCAGTGGTGCTGATGGGACCTGGTGGACGCAGGCAGCCGGGACGAGCTCGCTCCATGAACTCGGCGAGCTGCTGGACGCTGCAGTCGCTGAAGAACTCCGGGAAGGCCTGTCCTCCCGTGCTGAGCGGGAGGAGGACACGAGAGAGTTAGTGGAGGCTCCGCTGAGGATTTAGGCTTGAATGAAGAGGTTTCTTCGTTCTTACTTGAGCTTTTGAGTCATTACGCAGTTGTTGCTGCTGTAAGCAGGGCCGCACGCACATCCCGCAGCATC